>CAWUFW010006551.1:0-600000 GCA_963921515.1 Calotriton arnoldi
GAAAAACAGCTACGCTACGCCGCAAGTTGCGTAGTGCACGGTAACTCCCGCGTCTCTCACGCGGCTCGCGAAGTTACCGTGACCGCAGCAAGCTTCGCGCGCGTGGCGAGTTTCACCGCCCAGGCTTAGCCAGCGACGGAACCCCTTGCCGCGCGCCTGCGCTCATCAACAGCACGCAAACAGAGGCGTTGGCTTCACTACCAGGGCACTCACAGTGTCTATGTATGCGGATGATATCACGCTGTTTATGAGTTGCATCCCGAAGAGCAACCTGGCCCCCCATGACTAGGGAGGGGGTCCGCTTTGGTGGGCTCTCCGGAGTAAACATCAGGTGGAGTAAGTCTGTGATCCTCCCACTCACGTCTCGGCACACAGAAATTTGATACTGAATATCCGGTAGCGTGGGGCTTCAAGAACCTGTCCGATGCCCCAGGGGTGTGGCTCACAAGTGATCTACATGAACCATGGACAGCTAACTATGGAAGAGTAGTTGCATGGATTGAAGATAGGGTCAAGAGATGGAAGTCACTTCCCCTCTCGTTGGCTGGACGCATAGCAGTAGCTAAGAAATGATAATACTGCCCAAGTTACTCTACCTTTCGTGAACCTGCCGCTCCCACTCCCACTACACTTTTTTCAGGCGACTAAGGTACGCGAGCGAGATTGAACTTGTTTGGGCGGTGGGGGGTCAGCCAAGAAATAGCCTGGGAAATTTTTGGCACTACCGCAAGAACCCAGGGAGGGCTGGCAGCCCCCGGATTTCGCGCACGTGTGCTTACAGTGCACAAGCGCCAATTTTCCCACTTCTGGGCCCACCCCGCGCCCTTCCAGCCACCACGTGGCCATAGAAATTGACCTGCGTTGCTCCCCTACCACTAGTCCACAGCGCTATTTCAGCCATACAAGCGCCGGGCGCGGGGAACAGACTCTGTACAAGTTATGAGATGTGTTGCATGGGAGGGCATTCGTAAAAGAGCACACCCAGAGATACTATACGCGCCATCCATACCACTTCTCAACAACCCCATATTTCCCCCACTGACGGGAACGGAAGGCCCAGGATGCGATGCAGACCGCGCATAACATAACAGTAGGCGGCGATCTCTACCCTAACGACACTTTCCTCACACTTTCACAGTAGTGTTCCCCAGATGAGCGATCAGCACCTGGGCATGCTGCTGTACTACCAGCTCCGCGCGTCCCGCAGGGGCGGACTTCCCACATTTCCAGCGCCTCCGCCCTCCTTTGCCGGCGCTCGACAGCCTCGTTGACCGGTGGAATCGGGACGGAGACTCATATCACGCATATACAGACGTGCTCAGGAGGCCCTCCCCGGTGACAGTCCCCCCCTCACGGGCGGCCTGGGATGTGGAGCCGAGATGAACCCCCTGGCTAGACTTGCCACGGAAGCCGAGCTGCCAACAGCTGGAGCGATCTGCTCGCTCCAACTATCGCCTTCGGCTCATACACTTTAAATACCTACATCGCTCTCTCGCACCCCCATACACTTGTACAAAATGGGACCTCAGAGAGGATGACTGCTGCTGGAGGGTGCGGCTCTCACTGTCGCAGCCTTTACACACTTAGCCTGGAGCTGCAGGCCCATAGCGACTTTCTGGCTGGAGGTATGTACGTAGATCGAAGAGAAATAACCGGCTGGATCTCCCTCCACGCCCCTCACGTCGCTACTTGGGGTGCTGGGAGTTAGTGCCCCCCAAGTCGCGCGCGCAAACTGCCCGGCGACTGCTCCTGCCCGAGTGGCTAAAAGGCAGAGTATCCATACACTGGGGGGCAGCACGGCCCCCCGTCGGTGAAAGACTGGGTCACACAAGTCACCCACCCAGCAGGACGCAGCTCTGCACATATTGGGAGCCCCAGCCAGCTCAGATCTCGCCCTAAGGATATCTGAGGAACCATTTGCCAACCTGGTTGAATACCAGAAATGTGGATGTTTAATGTACTGATATCATGCTCTGTATTCCTGATGAGGCGGTCCTTAGATTGTCATGTGCATAAGATATGCAGTGGGATAAGACAGTGCGAAAGGCTCCATGGAGACTTGGTATCTAACGGTGTTTTATGCTGTAGTTGCCCACTTGGCGGACCTCACACAATGGGGGAGAGTAAATGTAATGTAGATATGTCGGACCAACCATGGCGGGACCAGCACTGCAATGTATGTTATGTTTTCTGTTGTTTTTGTCATAAAAATGAAAATAAAAAAACAATTTAAAAAATAAAAAATAAAAAATATAAAAAGTTTGGATGGATGTCTATAACACCACTCCTCGGTTTCATTTAAACCTGTGAGTTAAAAGCTGTTACGACTGGGTCAGCCCCCGCAGCTACACCGTTCCCAGTGGCATTATCCCCATGTAGGGACATTTGTTTTTGAAAAATGTAGGGCAAGTTTCAAGGAAAGAAAGATAAGGTGCAACAATATTTGGAACACTGTATCCCTTCTAACGTTGAACAAATCAAACAGCTAATATATAGGAGTTTTTTGTCCTATTTAGCCTTGGTGGATACTTAACCCTGCCCACTCCAGGCGTCTTATGGAGTATGTGAGTAGGGGTCTCTGAGGAAAGCACGACTGAGGTTGCTCAGTATCTAGCGTTCAAATTACTGCCTTACCAAGCACGGTTGGGCGCCATGTGCAGTGTAGTTCCTCTTCCCTAATAGGCTCCGCATTGGAATAATATACCCTATGAGGTTTGACATAGGACTGGGAGTCATTATGTCCCTATCAGAGTATATTAAGCTCAATTACTTTGTGCCAGCTAGCTCAGAGGCCACTAGAAGCTCCTTGTAAACAAGAAGGGAGTAGTTTCTTGGCAACCGCATAGACTTATGACAACTTTTGTTTCCCTTAGAATCGGAGCACTCTCAGAATCGTGGAAGCAATAGATAACAGTTTCACTCAGCTAATCGTGCATGCTTGGTTTCTTCAGAGTTGCACAGAAAGAATAGACGGGCGTTTCAATAAAAGGATTTGTTGAACAGTCTTGTTTCTCGTGTAAGAGATATGCGCTGTTATGATCACAAGACAGTATGCAAGATATATAATGTAACAGCGTAAAAGCAGTAAGAAAGAAATAATGCTGCGCTGAGCATTATCTTTCTAGCTCTGACACATATATTCATATGCATAAATAACATAAGCTAAAAATGCGAGTACTCATAAGATGCTTCTCTAACTAGTTCTACCCCAGTGTGCCTAACTTACTAAGTGTAGCGGTGGCAAAGGTAAGTAGGTGATGTATTCTATAGTATGGTATGCTATAGTATACCAAGAGTCTGGTATGCCAAGAGTCCCTCTAGGTTCTAGTCAGCTCCTTACCTTGAGAATGAGAGAGGTGGGAATCTCCTTCAAACCTTTGAACTCCTAACACCCCGCGAAGGGAGAGTCCGAACACTGGGAGCTGGATTCTCTGCGATGAGCAGGGATGACTGCGTCTCTTCTCAGTGCGTCAGGCCGGGACACGGGCTCCTCTAAAGTCGGAGGTCTCCTCCTAACTTGCTTGGGCAAGGGAAGGGTATATTTATACCTGGTAGGTGCCTTGGAATGTGCTAGCAGTGACGTGAAGTCGGACAGAGAGGAAGACATCAGGAATGAACCCTTAAGGTATAAGCGGTTCATGCATAATAGATGAGTTCTTGGAGAAATCAATAATCCTGGGTGCTAGGGGAACTCCCAAGAGCTTAAGGGGTCTGGTTTCTAAGGAGCTGCCGTTGTGAAAGGTGGGGTGGACGGATGTCGGTGACCATGCCTGTGGCTTGGAGTGCATGGCTAATGCCCAAATAAGGACTGGGATGTTATGCCTAAGAGTAAGGGCAATGCCGAATCGTGCCTATGTAAGGACATGTTTCCAGGGAAAACCTATATCACGGACACCTAAAGCGGAATACAACATGGCATGAGCTGTTCGGCTTGTGGCCATTGCAGGCGTGGAGGGTCGAAACCTGACTGCGAGCGGACCTCACCTGCATTTCTTACTGCCCGGCTGGGGAGGATAGGGGCCTGGTCCATGGGAGGTGGAGCACGGCTGCAGACCCAATCCTGCGGCCGAGCGTGCGCCCTGGCCTGGGCGGAGAGCGGGCTGACCGGCAGCTGCGCGAGCCCCGGAAGAGAGTGACCGTGGTCGCGGGCCACGCCATCCTTCACGCTGCGCTGTGGTCCGCGGACGGGGCCTCCTCTTGCCTGGGAAGCTCTCCAGCGACCCGGATCGGGCATGGCTCTGCTCATGTGCCGGGCGCGCCGGGCGGCGTGCGGGAGCGGCGGCATGCGTTGCCGTTGGAGTTGGCCAGATGCGCGCACCACGAGACAGGGAGGGGATCCCCCGAGGAGCTGAACCGCCGCCATTCAACCAACTGGGCCCGTATGACATCGGCCTGAAACTCAGGACGCATAGCCGGACTGCCAGCATACACACGCCCAGTGCGCCCGCTCCCGGTCTCTCGATTCTCCCTGGGACGGGGAATGCGGTTCTCCGCTGCTCGCTGCCATTCCGGCGCGTGGGAGACCCCTGGATTTGGTTTAGTCCCTTAGCCCCAACCTACAATATTACCCCAAAGCCACACCAGCAACGAGGCCAGGAGGTGTCTTTTTCAGGGGATTAAATATCTGGTGCAGCTGCATCTGGGCACAGATCGACGGGCGTGCCCTTCCAGGTGGGGTACTCCCTCTGTGTCGGGCCCAGCGCAGGCGTTTACTGAGAGCATTGATAACCTCTCATATCAGGCTCGACTCACTGCCCGGCTGGCGCGTTGTGGGTGCACATCGCGACAAATCATGGGGAAAACGGACACAAAACAGTCCAAATTGGACATCCTGGAACAAAAGATTAACCAGACACACTGATTCTGAGCCCGAGCCCGATGCAGAGCATAGAGATGGTGCCGCCGAGAGGGGCGATGACCTACGATCCTTACTTCTAGAGGTAAAGTCTGGTCTCAAAGCGATTGATATTAAAATGGACAAACTCACAGACAGGCTGGAGTCAGGGTTAAAAAACAGGTGGACACTCACATGAACTGCGCATTGATAAATTAGAAAAACCGAGCCACAGATGCACACGAGTTTCAGGCTGAATCTAGAGAACAATTGCTAAACATGGAGAGGGTACTGGAGAGTCATTAAGGCCAAAAATGAGGATTTGGAGGGTCCGGTCCTGTTGAAATAACATACGCATTACAGGTATGCCGGAGACTGCAGCGATGGGCAAAGTTGGGGACTTTGTTGAAACCTTATTGCGGGACATATTTGGTTTCTAATCTCTCAGCTATGTTTATAGTAGAGAGAGCTCACAAGATCTCTGGCCCTCGGTGACCTCCGTCTGGTGGCACCCCACGACCTATCACCGGCCTGCGTTTACTCAATTTGCAGGGACCGGGACGGAGTCCTTCACGCGGCTAGAGAGATGGGTCAAATAACACTCCAGGGAAGCCAGATCTCCTTTTTTCCCGGATTTCACCCTGGCGGTCCAGGCTGCGAGAAGAGAGTTCACCCCGGCCAAAAGCATCCTTCGCCAAGTTGACATCACTTATGCCCTTCTGTTCCCAGCCAAGCTCAAGGTAATGGGAAACAACCATTACAACGCACTGATCATGCCCACAATGCACTACATTTTACAACGCAGTTCATTACTAACACAACTGCCTTTACATCGCATGCCAGTACAACGCCCAGCCATTACAACGCATGTCACTACAACGCATGCCATTCCAGCTCATGTCACTACAACGCATGCCATTACAACGCATTATAAGGTAAGCGAATAGGAATAGTAACTTTTACCCCTACACTATCCAACACTTACCCTACTGTTGCACTCACTGGAGTGGGAATAGTAACTTACCCCTACACTATCCAGCACTTACCCTACTGTTGCACTCACTGGAGTGGGAATAGTAATTTTTACCCCTACACTATCCAACACTTACCCTACTGTTGCACTCACTGGAGTGGGAATGAGCAACTTTACCCCTGCCGCTATCCAACACCTCTACACTACTGTTGCCCTAAAAGTATTATGCGCGTTGTAATGGTGTGCGTTGTAACGGTAGTATGTTGAAATTTCCTGAGAATGCGTTGTAAAATGTAGTTTCTAAAAATGCGTTGTGATGACATGCGTTGTAAAAATGATGCGTTGTAATGGATGTTGCGATGTAAAAACCGCGTTAGCAAAAGGCATGTGTTGTAAATGTTTGCGTTGTGACGATGTCATATTCCAAGGTAGCCGCATGACTGGCAGCCATCACCATTTCACGGATGCAAAGTCTGCTCTGAAGCTCGCTCAAGCATCTGGCTGGTAACAAACGCTCGCCAAAAACTTCAGGTCAATCAGAGGCTGCCCTCAGTGACAACGATTGACATTTCGAACACGCCCAATATACAAATTCGGGGTGGTGGTAAAGGAGAGTGGTGGGGGCACGGACAAGGGATGGAATATGGACTCTGTAATGACTGCACCTTCAATCGTCCAGCTCTCATTGTCAAAATGGTAAAGGATAATCACAACCGGTCTCCCATTAAAGCTCTCCAGCCATCTGGCCTCAGGTCAGGTTGTATGCCGGGAGACACCTCGCCCCTGGGGAAATCCTCTCCCGCAACTGTCATTTCAAACTCTTGTTAGGGGTTGTTTGATTTTTGGAGGGGGAGGGATGTTAATGCCTCGTCCCAATTGGGGGGTTTGTGTGGGAGGGGGCTTGAGCTCGGGGTCTCCAGTACAGCAGAATATTGTTAAAAATTCGAGATGTATGTGTAAACCTCCAGACATGCTCTATCCTATTGTATTTGACTGCAGATGTATGCCCTATTCAGGTTTTGTTCCCCAGATTGGGCTGACTTCCGGACTAACGGTGGAGGTTGTGGAGCCCGGAGTCACAGGCACGGAGGTGCGAGATGGATCATTGGACATATTGCATTAATGTGACGCGAACCCAACCCTTAAGTTTCTAACATGGAATATCAGAGGTTTGAGATGACCATAGAAAGGTCAGGCTAATACAGAGCATATCTGATACATCACAAGATTGATTGCTGTTTTTTGCAGGAAACCCACTTGACTGGCACATCAACCACTAAACTTCACCATAGATATTGGGGGAGGTTTACTCCGCAGGCTACTCCAATTATGCACGAGGAGGGCTATGCTTACGCGCAAAGGTTGGAGTGGAACACAGCACATACACATTTAGACACCAAAGGGAGATTAGTTATTCTAAAGGGCTCACTGTGTGGCACGGACGTGAGTGATGGCAGCTATCTATGGCCCCAACACGGACCGAGCCAGAGTTCTTTCACAATGTATGGGCTCATATAGCAGGCTTGGGATGTGATACTGTCATTTGGGGGCGACTTCAATGCCATTTTAAATGACTCCTTAGATAGACGAGGCGACGCGGAGACTTCATCCCTGAGCCTAGTGAGTCTCTAAACGCACTTCTCCAAGAAAATGATCTGTTTGATATATGGAGACACCGGAACCCAGATAGCGCAGTAGGCACTTGCATAACCTCACATCATAACGCTTGGTCTAAGACGGGATTACTGGGTAGTTTCCCGAGATGTAGTGACATGGGCGTCAGACGTGTGTCTTTTGCCCAGAACCCTATCTGACCATGCCCCTTGTCTGCTGCAGATCGACGCCCTGATGCCAACTAGACGCTCTTTCACATGGATGCTCTCTCCCCTGGCCCTACTAGATTTAGCCTTCCGTGAGGAAATCAGGAAAAGATATAACCGACTACTTTGCGGGAAAACAAGGGCTCGGTCACCTCGGCGGGAACACTGTGGGAGGCCTTTAAAGTGGTAATACAGGGGTGTCGTATATCCAAACAAGCTGGCGTATTAAAATCTATTAGACAGAGACTCCAATCCCTCGAGTCACAGATCAAAGATGGGAAGTTGAATTTCTATAAATCGGGAGAAGGTGATCACTTAGCTTCACTTAGGGCACACCTTTCGGAATATACAGATGAAACAAATCGTGGAAGTGAAGTTTATGGGGAAATACAATACAGGCCAGAAGATACGGGGAGGGAGATCACCCTGGGGAGGACTCTAGCATCTACACTTAGACCATCGCGAAACTCTGCTTTTATTACAGAACTTAGGGATGAACATGCCGAATCCATTAGAGGAACACAACAGATACTCGGACACTTATCTGACTTTTATGCTAACCTATATTCCTCTACCGCCCCAGATATATCGGCCGATCTCCACACTTATTTAGAATCACTGGAGTTACTCTGGCTGGGCAGGTCACACCGGGAATATCTAGATGAACCCTATACAGTAGAAGATATAATACAGGTCATTAATAGTCTTCCTAATGATAAAGCCCCTGGTTTGGACTGGCCTGACCACTTCTTTTTATAAAACATATGGTACTCTATTAGCCCCACACTTATTAGAGGTTTACCAGGAGTCGCTGGACACTGGTCATCTCCCACCCACGATGCGAGAAGCAGTAATATTAACACTCTTAAAGCCAGGTTAAGACCCCACAAGCCGTGATTCCTATCGCCTGTTGTCTCTCATAAACGTGGATAACAAGATTTATGCCAAACTAGTAGCCCAAAGATTACAGCCTCTACTCCCCCTTATCGCCAGGCCAGATCAATCTGGCTTTATACCCCGATGAGTCGACAGCGCATAATCTGAGAACTTTCTTCGCTTTACTCCATTATTTACACCCCCAGACGCCAGCAGAGGCTGCGTTATTGGACACAACCAAAGCATTCGACTCTCTCGAATGGGTACTACCCTATTCACTATACTGTCTAGATTAGGCATCAGCCCGGTGTTCATTAATCAGATCAAGCTCCTCTATTCCGGACCCACTGCTAGACTCTGCGTAAATGGTCTCCTATCTAAGAGCTATTACCCTCACTAGGGAGCTACAAGGCAGGGGTGTCCTCTGTCCCCATTCCTCTTCGCCATAGCTATGGAACCCTTAGCCGCCCGCATCCGACAACATCATGCCAACAGAGGAGTGTGGTTTTCATCTAGAGACCTGTTAATCTCGTTATACTGCGGACGATGTCACGCTTTATATTAGTGATCCAGTAGTGAACACACTCCCTATACTACGTGAAAATGACCAGATTTGGTGGGCTATCTGGGATCCCAAAGAATTGGTCCAAGTCCACGATGTTCCTACTGACAGACTGCACGGTCCCATTTTACACTTGATTACCCGCTAAAATGGGCTGATGGACCGCTTAAATACCTGGGGATCTGGCTGAGCCGCGACATGCAGGAACTATGGGAGATTAACTATCGATGCACGATTAGCTGGCTAGAAGGGAAAATCAATACTAGGTCCCACTTACCTTTATCTCTAGCGGGGAGAATCGCTATAGCTAAGATGATTGTGCTACCCAAACTTCTGTATCTCTTCGTCAATCTCCCCATCCCCCTCACACAATCATTCCTAAAAACGGTGAGATCTCTGATGATAAACTAGAATGGGCTGGGAGGCAGGCGTAGATTTCATGGGAATTGCTTACACTGCCTCTGAACCAGGGTGGGCTATGAACACCAGATATTCCCCTATATGCCTATTGTGCACAAGCCCAATTCCTAAATCATTGGGTGTTCCCCACCCCATTCCAGCCACACATGGCAATTGAACTGGACAAAACAGCGCCCGTTCCGCTGAACGTGGCCATATTCTCCAAATTCAAAAGACCCAGAAATGAAATAGACACTACCGAAACGCTCCGGTGGGCCTGGGATGGGCTACGCATGAGAGCTGAGCAGGAGTTGCTGTATGCCCCTTCATCCCCTCTTGCATATAACCCCCAGATACCAGCATTGGCTGACCGTGGCGAGAGTGCTCAGAGCTGAAATACTTGGCTGGAAGACATTTGCTGATCTGTATCCAGGGGGCGCATTTCGTCTCCCCTCCGGAGGCGGCAGGAGGTAGCACGTCACACTTTTCCGACTTGCTTCTATACTAACTTATTAGGACTACATGTACGCCAGCTGCTCCGACTCCTTTTCCGCCCCACCCACATTAACGGCCCTAGAACACGTGTTAAACAATGCATCCCAGCGTAAGCTGATTACACGCCTATATAACTGGATGCAACATTCATTCCCGATCACTCAACATAAAGCTATTGCCAGTTGGAGCGAGGAGCTAACCACGCCTCTGACCGAGGAACAGTGGAAGTTCTGCTGTGGGCAGCTGGAGATGCTATCTTCAAATTACAAACTCCGCTTGATCCACTTTAAGTTCTTGCATAGATATTACAGGACGCCTGCGCAGCTTCACCGTATGGGTCTGCGTGAGGATACGTGCTGCTGGAGATGCGGCTCTTCCCGGGCCTCCTTCCTCCACCTGGCTTAGCACTGCCCCAAATTGCACAATATTGGCTAGAAATTTTTGCTTCAATCAATAAAATACTTGAGATGCAGTTGGAGCCATTGCTACTCCTGGGTATTCTGGGGTACACGAAAGACACCCCGCCTGAAGTCAGGTGCCTGCTTGCTATGTTGCTATTACTGGCGAAGAGACGTGTCACCATGACTTGGGGAGGGCAAGGGTCCCGAAGGTCAAGTCTTGGATTACAGATGTCACATACTGCCAGGAGCAACTTAACACATTCTGGGAGCTGTTGCCGATGGCTTCCAGACCTCGGGACATTTGAGGTCCATTTCAGTCCTGGATTTGTGTACAAAATCCATTAGATGTGACTTCACCTGTGCCTTAGGGTTACACAATGCTGCACTGCATGATCCTTCCGCTGACCTGTACAACCTGATGTGTCATGCTGTCATTATTTTAAATAACAAGAGCAAACCCATACGTCCTTGTGAACTGGGTAAGTACAAAAGCACTAAACAATGTTCGCAAGGAACTCATTTATCTCAAACAGTACACTATCTGCAACTAGAGTAGTTGCTCTGATTCAATCATAATCAATATTATCTTTATTCATTCAAGACCCTCCATTGAGTCACAGTTCGAATTATATCAAAGTATCTATACACACTGGTTTATTTGCATTTCTTAGAAAGCCCATAAACTTATTGATTTAAGGTATACCTAACTTCAGCCGAAGTAGGTAATTTTATTTTGCAATTAAACATAAATCATTGAAATATTTTATTGCACATTTGAAGTGATCTAGTGAACCCCAGTGAAGTGACCATAACTGTTGGCAATGGCCCTGTTTGCAGGTCTGAATGGATGATTTACTGGGTGCGTTACTGACTGCATAAGTGAGTGATTAAACGTGTCTTAGTGAATGCATGGGTGAATGACTAATCTGTGTGAATGTCTGTATCAGTCTGTCAGTTGGTGTGTAAGTGGCTGCATGGGTTGGTGACTAGCTACCTGAGTGTCTATATGGGTTAATGATTGGCTGTCTGAGTACCTGTATGGGTGCCTGAGTGTCTGTGTGGGTAGGTGGGGGGTGTGACTCGCTGCATAGATGTGTGAGTGGGTGATTCACTGGGTGTATGGGTTCATGAGTGCATTAGCGAGGGGCTATATGGGTGGGTGAGTGTGTATATGGCTGTGTTGGTGAGTGAATGGATGTCTCAGTGGTACATGTGTGAGTAACTAAATATGTGAAAGGCAGTATATGTGAGTGTTGGAGTATATAAGTGACTATATGGGAGAGTGAGTGATTATGACAGTAGCTGTATGGATGAGTGTGTGCTTGTGTCAGTGATTGTATAAGAGAGTAAGTATATGTTAGTATCTGTATGAATAAGTGAGGTGGTGTGTGTATAACTGTATAATGAGTAAGGGTGGGTGGAATTTGCGTAGTCGCGTTACGCAAATCTCCGCGAAATTGTTAAAAATCTCCGCGAGCACGTAGAAATTCCGCGAAGTCACGGAATTGCTTGTCCCGCCCGTTCGCGATGTTTTTTTGCATGCTCGCGGGGAAATATATCGCTAACCTGCCCATGCGGTCGCTAATGGGCGCGGCCATCTTGTTTTTCACTTGTCCCGCCCGCTCGCGATGGTTATTTCCTGTTCCGGGTCGCGTATTGCATGCTCCCGCCTGCTCGCGATGCTTATTTCCAGTTCCGGGTCACGTATTGCATGCTCCCGCCCGTTCGCGATAAGTATTTCCTGTTCGGGAACGGGCTTTACGTGTTCGCAACGCTTTTTGCGTGTTCGGGGGAAATATCACGCAAACTTGCCCATGCAGTCGCAATGGGCGTGGCCATCTTGTTTTTCACTCTATTGCTATGGTTCTGGGCCTGCTTTTCAATCCTCCCTCTATCTTTTCAATCCTTTGTTTCTGGAAACTTTTTTTTGATCTTTTTTATTTATTATCAATCTCTCTATTTTCCTGATTTATATTTTGAGTTTTTTTCTACTTTTAGTGTGTTTTTCACTACTTTTTCACTCTTTTTCTATTACCTGCTTTTTAATTTCTTTTACTTACTTTTTTAATTCCTACCTTTTCTTTTCCGCCCCCCCCCGCCTACCAAGAACCATCGCAAAGGGCCACAGGGCTCATAGCCAGAGCCGCAACCGCCTTCCTTGCGGAAGGCGGCGCCAAAAAGGGGTGCAGACACGGGCCTTATTCGGTGAGGCGGAGGTGGCCGCACTGGTTTTTTTTGTTCAGCGCCACCTCCCCTCAACCCTGGCAGCAGGCGGCAGGCCTGGGTCCTGGTACGGGCTCCGGGAGCGTCGGCAGCAGTGGGGCAAGGTGCGTCGGGCAGTGTTTCGCTGCTCTGGTGTCCGGTGCACCAATAATCAGCTGACGCACCGGTGGTCCGATATTCTGGACCGGGAGCAGGACCTGCTGGAAGCTGCTAGGAGTGGAGGTCCCGGGGCTTGGTGAGTAGCTATTTTATATTACTAATTTGTGTTCTTCTGCTCTGTGTTATATATTGCGAATATTTTTTTTTTCCGACCAGCAAGATTGCTGCTGCTTACATTGCAGGTAAATTACGTTTAAAAATCTGTGATTGTTATGACACAGGCGCTCGGCGCTACTAATCTTACTTGTTTGCAACTTTGCGCTCGCTTGGCCTGATGATTATGTAAGAGTTTACTTTAGAGAACTTAAGTTAGGTAATGATAGAGAGACTCTAGTTCTTCCTTTGTCCTCCTGCCACTAAGAAGGGATAGTGGTGGATTGATAGGTTTAGTTACTTATTAGTTGGTAATTTTTAAGTGGTGTGCATGACGCATCCTCTGTCACGTCACGTGCTGCTAAGTGCTGCTTACCCCAGTCCTTAGTAGAACCTTTTGTAGTTTGTTTAGTGAGTGTTAATAGGCTTATATCATCACTAGCAGAACATCAGCAGCAACCAGCCAACAATTTGGTGTATGCAAAAATGTATGCATGTGTCCTCCATCTATGCATTTTTGAGGACTAAAATAAATGGAAATGCAGACTTACTGAACAATTGGCCCGTCTGGATTGGAATAGGTGGGCTAGGTCAGGTGGTAGTTAGGCTTACTAGACGGTCCGTGAATCTCGCAATACTACTAGTCGATCAGATTAGATAGGTCAATTTTATTGCAATTGTTGTTCACAAAAATGTTTTTGGAGCGTATTTTAAAATATTTTATTTGTTTCACACCAAACTTTAATTTTTGTCTCTTTCTTTAGGAAATCTTACATGATCAGCACCCAGGGGCAAGAAGACGGGGTCACAGGCGGCGGGACAAGAAGATCATCAAGATGCCTCCCAGGGCCAGGACCGCTCCTCTACTGAGGGCTCTGCTGCTGGCCCCAGTATGTCCTCCAGTGGTTAATATTAATAATTATATTTCCCTAACTTTTCCTGCACCTTATTTTTCCGAACTATTATTTCGGTATCCTAATTCTATTTTTTACAAATTCTTCTTTGATCTATACTATCTGTTTCTAAATTCTTGTTATCCCTGCCTCTAACTGCGTCTGCTATGACTCTCTGTACTACTACTATTAGTCTGTCTGTAGCTAAGCTTGCCCAGTTGGCCACTCTTTATTTAAAATATTTTAAATAAAACTCAGATTCACCAATAGCTCTAGCCATGGAGTCCAGTCCTTTGGGTTGTCCTCTTCTACTACTTCTAGTCTTCTTAATCTTGAGGCTTTTCGACAATTCCCACCAAGAAAATGCCCAACCACATTTTACTATTTTTGATAGGATAGGACATACTACTACTGTTGTAGGGCTTCTGCACATACAGAACTTTGCACAAGAAAATAGGACATTGGTGATGGGAGGTTGGACCTTCCTCACACCTCAATCAGAAGCCACCACAATCCCCTGTCCGACTAGTTATAGTGTCTCATTAGGTCTCCGAAACCCCCCCAAGATACCCTATGAGTAGACAACCCAGAACATAACACTCCCGACCTCTGTCTCGGAAGCAATGCACACCCTTTCGCTCACTCACTCGTGTAAGTCCACACCAAATACCACCGAGTCTATGTAAGTTCAAAAGGTTTATTTTCAACTGACAAGCGCTGTACGTTGTTCTATAATGCAGCAGCAACAGCAAAATGCATAAGATTAAAACAATAAACATTGTTACACTTAGTTACACTTACAACTACAAGTCCATAGAAGACAAAAGGCGAAATCATGATAACTGAACAGTGGTGGAAGAACCACCCTCCCCTTGGTAGGAATATAGTTTATATAAAATTATAAATGGAGATCTGAGAATTCTGGGGACTCCTCACCTTAGAAGAACCTAGTACTGGTTACATCATAAGCTCTGCAAAGCTCTGGTTCGTATAAGGGAATCTTCCATCTGTTATGAGAAAAATGGTGCGCGTTAGTATAGTGCAAGCATTTCTCAGTCGTGCCAAAAAGTGTAGTATTTTTATGGATAAGCAATATAGACTAACACCAGAACTCCATAACAAAGTGGCTTGTTTTTCAACCTTGTACGCAGCACTCAGACAGTAGCAGTATGAGCTCATGTGGGCTCAAAGGCGTCTTACACAAAAAGCTGCGAGGTAACTTGCGCAAAAATAAAAGAAACAAAAAGCTAAAATGGTTGCATGGCTCGGGGTAACTTAGCAAAGACTAGAATGACCTAGGGACCATATAACACTACTAGTGTCTACTCTACTACCTGATTTGTACTAGTGATGTATGTTGTATATGTATTATGTATGTATTAACTTTTTTTTCAATCTTGCTAGTGAAAAATAGGGGGAGGTGTATATGGCATCTGAAAAATGTGTAATGTTTTTCTAGGCGTACTACCGACCACCAGTACCGGGGCCAGCGGCGAAGGTGACGTGTCTGCTGAGGGTGCAGGAGATGCGGCAGTTGCAGGAGGAGCTGCAGGGGGTGAGCCAGCAGCAGTGGCGGGCGGTGGTAAGTTATATTCCTAATCCTTACTTATTGACATTACACTCGCTGCAAGGGTGTAATGTATACTGTACTGTTGAGACTTAAGTAAGAAGTTTTTGTGAACGGTTGAAGAAGACACCCTTTACTTAGCATTAGCAATAGCATTAGCAACGGGAGTGTACTGTTGAGTAACCAATGGCCTCTTCTATCGGACTTCAACTCAGCTGTGAAAGTTTTATGGAGAAGACTAAAAGTCAGATCAGATGACCTTGATGGATGGGTTGAACGAAAAGGGAAAGAAGGGTGGAAGGAGGAAGGACGGGCGAGATTTAATATTTATGACTGGCAGAGAAGGATACGTGGGATGCATGCATAGGTGTCTGATAGGAATCAGATGCATGGGTGGTGGAATGCCTGAAACTCCCACAAATGTTAGAGGCCGAGGTAGTGGGAGGATAGATACATACCACAAATGTTATGTACTGTGCTTGCTAGTGCTACTGTGCCACTATGTGTAGAATTAATTTGTCTTACTGCTTTGCTAAGAGTATATTTTACAATAGTCTTGTTTTTCTTCTTGATATAGCTACTCCTTCCAAAGTGAAAGTCGACAGGAAGGAGTTGGCAGCCAAGGCCCGGCGCCGGAAGCTGGAGGCCATACAAGCTGAATACCGGCGGCTGGTGGTTCTAGAGGAGGAGGAGTAGGAGGAGGCAGCAGCAGCTGCAGCCTCCTCCAATGCCCCGGGCCCCAGCGACCCCCCTCCAGTGTTACGGCACCACCGTCTGGCAGCCGCCTGCCGCCACACTACATTACGCACTGCTGCCCTACCCCTGTGGATGCAATTGCCGCGCACTGAAGCGGCGCGTGGCCCGTCTAGAGGAGCGCATTCGTGTCCTGGAGAGGCGAGCCCGCTGAGACCCCGTTTATTTATTGCCCCTTTTTTATTGCTTATTTTGGTGGGTGGGAATCGGGCGTTGGGGTTTTCACTTTTGGACAATCGGACATTTCATTTGTTGGACTTTTTTGTTGCGGGAAATGGACATTGGTTGGGGTTAGGGAGAGGGGTGGGTCAGGTGTTGTGGGATTTTTTTTACATAGTTTATTTTTGTTAGGGTATTAAATTATATATTTATACTTTATATAGGATGTTGTTAATGTTTTGTGGGTGGGGTTACTGTTTTACGTCACACTGTTTCCTTGCTGGTGCAGGGCCACAGCCAGTGTTTGATTTAAATAATTGGCTGAGTTACTAAGACACAAACAGATAGATGCGGTACCCCTCACTGAGGGACTTGTCCTACTAGTACTGTCAGTCTCTCCTCCTAGTCTATGCATTCTGCAACTGGACTCAAAGGGTGTGTGAAATAGAATTAATGAAAACATTTCCATTATTAATGATGCCTCCCCAAACTTCTCTTACCTGTGCTTGATGTTTAACTTGGGCACGGCGATGGCTGCATGGTGATGATGGTTTTCTTTCCCAACATGCCATGGTTGTGGTGGTAGTAGTAGTAGACCCTGGCAGTAGCACTTGCAAAAAAAAGAAAATGAGACAGTCAGTCGCCTGAGAGAGACTGTGGGAGGAGTAGTAGAACGAAGTACAGTACGGAACTTACTGCCAAACACTAATATGCCAAAATACAATAAAACATAATGGTGGCGGGGATAGCCTAGTACATAGAGTTACAAACTCTAGCTGTGTCGAGTCACTCGACTAGGCCTACAGTACACTCGACACAAGCGTAACCATTAGTGCTGTGTAGGAGGATGACAACAAATCCAATCGATGCCGGCAATTAATGCTGATGGAATAGGTTCCTTTGGTAAAAATATTATCTTGCAAATATACTGCTCATGGGTGGCCAAGCAGAAGAAGATCCTCGCCCTGCCTTGAAATTGAATTAGTGTTGCTTTTGCCACATCCGCCCCAGCAAGTGTGTGATAAATTATTGGTGTACATTTAATTTAGTCACACCTCGATAAGTCACACAGCCCGGGGGAAGAGGGTTAGGGTTTGAAGAATGGTTGGGAAGGGGGGTTTTGGGAAAGGTTTGACAAAGAAAAACAGTACGCATGGACAACAACAAAACACAATCTTGGCAGACAACCATATCCATAAATCTGTTAAGGGAGAAAAAGGAAATGCAAGCATGATGATGATAACTTGATGGTTAATGATAAGTAGTACTTACTAACTACTACAGACAATTAGACAGTACAGGGCAGCACTATATTATGCAATTTGCCTTGCCTGTCTGCCCTCCGAGAGACCCGAATTACATACAGTTTCTGTTCTGTTGTACCGGCCCGGGCTTAAAGATAGCAAAGAAAATTCAAAAATAGCTGTAGGGATGAATTGAATTAGAAGCAGAGAGCAAACATAACAACAACAACAACACACAGTAGTAATGATTGAAGACAAAAAACGAATCAAATTTAAAAGATGATGAAAGTTGATACTGTTACTGTATGTTATCCTGGTCAAAATGGGGAGTTGCATCTCGGCATTCCGCTTGGTCCTCCCTTCCATGGACGCTCCGGCCATCAATCTTGGGTGACGCCACTGCCTGCCTGGCAGATGTAGATTCATTGGTAAGGTAAGTGAGAGTTGTTTTTCCCAGTATAGCACAGGGTAAGGGCCGGCCTGTAATCGTAGATGGGAAAACAAAAGGGATATTGAAAAATCAAGTACAAAAAAAATGCATAAATTACGGTGGAGTGCAACAAGAACACTTTCAGAGGCGGCATGGATACATCATGTCTACTCTAGTCTGTTTCCAGCATTAACCTCCAACAACAACAGGACAGAGCAGGCCCACGGCACCCGTGACCCATCCTCCATTTAGCGTACATTTTTTGACAGAGGCAGACAAAGCAGATATACAGCAACATAGCATTTTACAAATTAAGTGACTAAATCAATGCCCCGCTGTCAGTCATACCACCACACTCGACTCCACCACTACACAGACATGTAGGTCTGCAGTGGTTGTTGTTGACTTAGTTACCTTTTATAGCACTCATGAAACGCACTGAGTTATTCCATCAATCATCTCGGATCGTACTGAGTGACTGCGAAGATATTATGTCACTGTGGTCATCATCATGGTGTGTTGTCCAACTCAGTGTGCAGTGTACAGATTGAGTCCCCTTTCCATATTCAAAATGCAATGGATCGGCCTGCAGTAGCAGTAGAAATTTGTTATTAAAAAACAAGAATGGAAACAAACATTGCATTGAGTTACTTTTAGTGTGTAGATTAGATAATAGTACACAATGAATTAACTTCATGCACTACAAACAACAACAACACAAATAACTCAGTCAGCGTCCAATGCATGTCATCATTCATTACCTGTTGCTTCTCATCTTCAGTTAATGGGCAGTCTGTATCGGCTCGGAAAGGAGGATAGCTATAGTAGTCATCATCATGTTCCACTTCTTTTGGAGAGACTCAACGAGGCAAGATTTTAGTTTTTCTTCGATTATGCTACATCCAATCATCATCTGGCTTGAGGGCAATAGATTTAGGTCGATTCAGGAGGATGGAGGAGCAGGACTCGGAGGAGTGGACTGAAATGCAGACAGCTGAAACTCATATATGGCAATAAAAGACGAAGACGGTGGTGATGGATTTGTTGTGATTTGGAAGTTTCCAACCAGAAAGACAGACACACAAATAAAAGTAAATAAGGGAGAACGACAGTAAGAAGTGGAAGCCTAGTTGTCAGGGAAGTATAGCTCGTCCTCAAACTCTGGGGGTTCAACCAGAAGTAGGTAATCAGCATCTAACACGCTACTTCCGTCACCTGAGCCGCTGTCCTCATCTTTCTGCGTTGATTCATGTATTGTGTAATTCGGTGGTATAAATTGCTGATTCATTTTGATCATGGTTAACCTCTCCACGTTTTTGGTGAGAGACTGGTCCTTTTCACTGTTACAATGGAACCAGCAGCGCTGAAAACACGTTCAGAAGAGACACTTGCGATAGGGCAAGCCAGATAGTTTATCGCCAGCCTGCTGAGCACTGGCCATTGGCCCCTTTTGCCATACCAATACCGCAATGGGTTTTGATCAATGTAGACCTCTGTTGGGTCATCCAGGTAGGCCTGGACCATCCGGTCAATGTTCAGGGTGCTACACTTTGTTCGGCCTCTTTGTCTTTGCATCAGCACTGGACCTAGCAAGTCCTTGCTGTAAATACCAATCCTGTGCCGTTTTTACTGGGGCTGATGATCCGGTTCTTGCTGTTGTTGATAGTGTTGGTGTTGGTGACAGCTGTGAACCAAATGCACTGCCCTCAGGCTCTGAAGTTGAACTTGACGCCGGATGCCCTAGTGCAGTACTTGACGTGGGTTTGAGGCCTTTAATTACCAGCCGTTCCTTTTCCAATTTACTGGCTGACTCAGCTATCCAAGTTTTGTACCGGGCAACATCCACTTCTGAAAAAGGGAGTAATGTCTTACTGTTCAGTGCCGATTTGTACCGTGGATCCAGAATTGTGGCACAAATGTAATGTTCTTGTGACAAAATCTTAGTTTGCACCCTTGCATTTTCAGTTAAGCGACATGATAAGCTCTCCACCAACTCATATGCTTCTTTTTTTCCTCCACACCTATGTACGCTTCAGACACCTCCATCAGCTGTTGCTCTAGCATGTGCAACAATGGGATAGCTTGGCCCATAGTACAGTCCTCCTTGCTGACTTCACGTGTGAAGACCTCGAAAGGAAGAAGCATCTCTGTAAGAGATTTAACTAGGCACCATTGGTCCATCTGAAGGGTCATGCCTTTCACAGTAGCATCCGCCCTTCGCATGACATATTCATTGATTGATCTGTACTGCTCAAACAGACGGTCAAGCATGTAATACGTTGAGTTCCAACGTGTTGCCACCTCCTGGATGAGTGCTTTGACTGGCATTCTATAGTCACGTTGAATGATCCTCAGCTGCTTCCGGGCTTTAAAAGAATGTCTGAAATGAGTGCATATTCTGCGGCAGGTGGTCAGTAAGTTGCTGACTATGGGTTCTTTTTTCAGAAAGTCTTGAACTATAATGTTAATGCAGTGCGCCAAACACGGGATCCTGAAATAGGCACCAACCTGCATGGCCTTAAGTATATTACTGCCATTATCAGTGGCAACAAAACCAATGTTAAGCCCTCTTGGGCGCAGCCATTCAAAGACCTTGCTGTTAAACTCTTCCAAAATGTTTGCAGCAGTATGAGATTTCTCCATGGCGAACATGGCTACAGTTGCATGTTTCCGAGAAGGATTAAAAATCTCAGCTGTGTCAACAGCACCTACTTCAGATAGCTTTTCTCTAACCCCCACAAAGGAGACCCAGTGTGCAGTGATGCACATGTAATCAGTGGCTTGGCAACTGGTCCACATGTCTGTTGTCAGGTGGATTTTGTGAACAGCACTCTGCTGCAAAGCTTGTCCAACCAATTCCAGCACATCGTGATGTAGTGCTGGAACAGCAACTCGGGCGAAATAGGACTGGCTGGGAACCTTCCATTTAGGGCAGATGGCTGACACAAATTCAAGGAAACCCACCCCTTCCACAAATGAAAAAGGGAGAAGGTCCAGTGCTAACATTTTAGCCAGCTTCGCATTGTACAACCGTGCCGTTGGGTGGTTGCGTTGGTACTGCCCCTCCGACCTAAGCATGCTGTCAATGGTAGGCTGGAATATTTTCCTTTGTGGTGCACCTTTCTTCTTGAACCCAGCTAGGCTCAATGACGCCGCACTTTTGCTCATTGCAGTGCCCGGTTGCCTTGGTGTCTCAGGCTGACTCTTAGTACGGTGCCACTGAGATGTTGCTGAGGATGTGGGCGTTACCACTACACTGCTGGGGGTAGGGCTAGAAATGTCTCCCTCTTGTTGACCTTCCACCGCGATCATATCTTCCCCTACTTCTTCATCCCCAACAACAGCAATGGGTCCAGTTTTACTTTTTCTAAGTGAAGTAGGTGAGCCTCCCACTTGATACTGTGGTGTTTTTTGAGATGACTTGTTTGTCCTCCGGTACCATAGTTTGTACCAAGCTTACCCCGCCTAACAGCCTGACGACAAATTGAGCATATAGCAATGTTCTCCTCCTTACTGCTAACCGAAAAGAAGTCCCAAACTGGGGAGGAGAACTTTCTGGCGCTGCTGGAGGTGCCACTTTCAATACCAGATGAACTAGAGGGTGTGCCTGGAATTTGACTCTGTGCACTTACATTACCACCACCTACTGAGGTGGTGGTTGAGCTGGATGTAGGTCCCTGCCGGGCCTTTGCAAAGGCAAATATGGAAGCTGGAGGTCGTGTTGGTGTTATCTGTGTTGGTGGTATCCATGCTACATCCCTCGCAGCGATTTTGGATAGTCTAATAATGTTGGTCTCTATCTCCGCAGGCCCAGGAGTGATGTTCATGATGACTGGCTCTTCATCATGATCATCACCCCCCTCGTCTACATCTACCTCCATAACTCTAAGGCTTTCTGGAACCTTCCTTTTCACTAGCCTTGTCTTGTGGCGTGCATCACTCTCAGGCTGAGCTGGTGGCTTCCAAGTGGCATCTAGATCATCAGAAGCGGGGCTTGAAGAAGAAGTTGATGGACTAATCCTCCTTTTCCTTGCTGGGGGTCTGGAAGACAATGGATCTTCTGGAACAGTGGCTTGCTCCTCTTCGTCTGCAAAAAGCTCGATTTCCTGAACTGCCCCTACTTCAGGTGGAACAACTACTATTGTGGACTGTGGTTCCGGCTGTGGTTCCGGCTGTGGTTGCGGCTGTGGTTCCGGCTGTGGTTGCGGCTGTGGTTGCGGTTGTGGTTGCGGCTGTGGTTGCGGCTGTGGTTGCAGCTGTGGTTGCGGCTGTGGTTGTGGCTGTGGTTGCCCACTTATCTGCTGAGTTTCCGCCTGCGAGTGCGTGGATTGGGTACTACTTTGCGATAATGACATTTCAACATCACTGGTCGTTAGTAGACTGGCTACCTCTGCCACACTCATGGGCTTGGGCCTAGGTTGCTGGGGTGGGCCCGCTGATGCGGAGGTGCTGCTCTCAGCTTGGTCCCCGCCAGACACCGCTGCTGCAGGCGTACGTTTTTTTTAACCAAAAAACACATCAGCCGGCACACCAGTCTTGGCCAGTGCCACTTCCTTCTTCTGTTCCTTCTTCTCACTGGCAACTTTCTTGGTACTGGAGGACCTGGTACCTTTCTTTGGGGCCATCTTCTTCAGATGTCGGCAGGACGCAGATGCACAAGTTGCAGAGATGTCTGTGGTCACACGTGGACGTGACGCGCAGCAGGACTTCTGTCTGGCAGTACAACGGGTGATGATGACACCTCCTCCTCTGTCTTTTTGTGCACCTAAAAGCAAAGAAGCCAGGAGAAGAACATCAGTGAAATGTTGCATTTGTTGTTGTGGTTCAATTACTAGTAGTACAAACAAACAAATAAAATATATAAGTTAGTGTAGCCATTTGTGAGACTGTCAACAAGGACTTTCATGGTATACTGTGTACACTGTCAGGAAGGATAGGAAAGAAGAGGAACAACAACAAAAATACAAATGTAATAGAAGTGGACCCTGTTTGGCATTAAATTATTTGCTCATCACATCATTCAGGGAGCTGCAGCTGGCAAAGGGGATGGATGGAAGCAGTAAGCCAAGAGGAAAACCATGCAGGCCTATATGGCAAAAGCAGCACACTTATAACTCCCACCAGAAATGGCTACCAGCCACATGGACACTCACAAATCACAAGCAACAAGCAGGAGGCCTGGAAAACAATGTACTGAAAACAGGCCTATAATAGCCAGGCAAAGGCTGGATGCTAAACCACACTGCTGTCTGCTTTGCCTGTAATGCAATAAAATGCAAAAACGAAAATCCACAGGGCTAAACAAGACCTGCAGCACACCACAAACAACTAAGGCATGTATTTAACACACAGCCCAAAAAACTGAAATACACCCAAAAATACACATTTTGCAATTCAATCCAATGCCATCCATGCCCCCTAAATGATGTTTAAATTCAACAGAACACACAGAAACAGTTGTTTCATGCACCCCTGACTACCTCTGCGCCTACTGGATGAAAGGCCTGTTGGCAGACTAGGCCACAAGCTTGCAGGACTATGGATAAAAGCACACTACTGGGCTTCAAAATGGCCAGGCCCACAACAACAAGAAACTGAAGACAGACAATGCAGGCCTATGGCAAAAAGCACACTGCCTGGCTTCAAAATGGCCGCCAGCCTCATGGCCAGGCCCACAACAACAAGAAACTGAAGACAGACAATGCAGGCCTATGGCAAAAGCACACTGCCTGGCTTCAAAATGGCCACCAGCCTCATGGCCAGGCCCACAACAACAAGAAACTGAAGACAGACAATGCAGGCCTATGGCAAAAAGCACACTGCCTGGCTTCAAAATGGCCGCCAGCCTCATGGCCAGGCCCACAACAACAAGAAACTGAAGACAGACAATGCAGGCCTATGGCAAAAAGCACACTGCCTGGCTTCAAAATGGCCACCAGCCTCATGGCCAGGCCCACAACAACAAGAAACTGAAGACGGACAATGCAGGCCTATGGCAAAAAGCACACTGCCTTGCTTCAAAATGTCCGCCAGCCTCATGGCCAGGACCACAACAAGAAGCCTAGGCCACAAAGGAAACACATGCAGGCCTATATGGCAAAAGCAGCACACTTATAACTCCCACCAGAAATGGCTACCAGCCACATGGACACTCACAAATAACCAAGCAACAAGCAGGAGGCCTGGAAAACAATGTACTGAAAAGAGGCCTATAATAGCCAGGCAAAGGCTGCCTGCTAAACCACACTGCTTTGCCTGTAATGCAATAAAATGCAAAAACGAAAATCCACAGGGCTAAACAAGGCCTGCAGCACACCACACACAACTAACGCATGTATTTAACACACAGCCCCAAAAAATGAAATACACCCAAAAATACACATTTTGCAATTCAATCCAATGCCATCCATGCCCCCTAAATGATGTTTGAAATTAATAAATACATCACACAGCAAAGGAACAGTTGTTTCATCATGTTTCATCATGCACCCACCCATGGCTAGCTCTGGGCCTACTAGTGGCTACCCAAAACTATTTATTTTTAAAAATGATGAAAAGTACAAAAATTGTAGTTGCAGCAACTGCAATGCCCCAATCAAACAACACCAACTTACTTGTAAAATCTCAAATCCAAAAATCCTCAAATCCAATGATAATGATGCAGCAGACACAAAGAGTGATCCTTTCAGCTCAAATCCAAGTGAAAAATGAACAGGAGATGGACAAAGCACTGGGAGGAGCCTGCTGGACAGGAACAGGAAGTAGGAGACTCTGTGGCACTTCCTCCCTCTCCCCCAGCCAAATATCAATCTGAGGTTTTTTTTTCATCCAAATCATCAGTTTATAGAAGGTTTTATGCTGCTCGCGATATTCTTCTTCTCCAGATTGAAAATTTTGCGTGTTCGGGATCGCGAGCTTTACCAACATTCCGCCGGATGTCTGATGGCACGCCAGAATGACGTGTTCGCGATCGCAATCTCTCTCGCGGTGCACGATGGCGCGGCGAATGACGTGTTCGCGATCGCACACTCTCGCGTTGTCCGATGGCCCAGCGAATGACGTGTTCGCGATCGCAAACTCTCGCGGGATCGCTCGGAGGGCTACCGAAATCTCGTGGCGCACGCGAACGGATAGGAAAACCCGTCGGCGAACGCAGGAATCCTGGTAAGTCGCAATCGCGCGCGCTAGAACGCATTTTTAAAGCGCGAACAAGAAAATAATTCCGCTACGCCGCGGATCGCGGAATTGTTGGCAATTCCGCATTCTCCACGGAACGCGAAATTGCCTAAATTCCGCAAATTCCGCGAGCGGAGCGGAATTTGATGCCCAGGGTTAATAATGAGTAAATGGCAGTGTGATTGATTCTTTGGGTGACTGACTAGGTGTGTGAGTAACTCTATGGGTGAGTGGTGGTGTGTGAGTATCTGTATGGGTGTATGAGTGCATATATCAGTGGCTGTTTTGATGAGTGACTTGCGTGTATGAGTGACTATATGGGTGAGTGGATGTGTATGTAGACCTATGAATCAGTGAGTGGGTATGTACTAGCTTGTATTGGTGTGTCTATGGTTTAGAGAATGGTAGACTGTATTTTAGAGTAGGTGTATGAAAGGTTATATTAGGGTGTGAGGAGGTGCATCAGATATTAAGTGGATGATGTCATCAGTGATGTCATCAGTTATGTCATATGAGATGTCATCAGTGATGTCATCAGTGATGTCACTGACCATATCATGTGTGATGTAGTATGTGACGTCATCAGCAGTGCATTGTGGGGCGCGAGTTATAGTTAGCTCAGCTAACTATAATGGCTGAATTTCTTTGGTTTTGTACGAATGAAATGTCAGCCTAACTATAACGTCCCTGAAACCTGTCGTTTTTTCAGTGAATATCTACGGTTTTTTAAATGTTAATTCCTAACTATAACTTCCCTGAAACCTGTGGGTTTTTTCAGTGAATTTATACGTTTTTTTTAATGCCATTGCTAACTATAACGTCCCTGAAATCTATGTTTTTTTCAGTGAATTTCTAAGGTTTTTTAAATGCTAATTTCTAACTATGCCTACATAGGTAGGACATGTAGAGAAAGAGGAAAAAAGGCATAGAAAGAAGTAAGAGAGGTGCAGAAAGAGGAAGAAAGGTGCCGAAAGAAGCAAGAAAAATGAAGAAAGAGGCATTATAAGTCCACAAAGAGGAAGAAAGGAGCAAAAACAAGCAAGAAAAGTGCAGAAAGAAGCAACAGAGGTGCAGAAAGAGGCCTAATTCGACTGTACCTTTCCACAAACTCATATAAAGTAGCCTAATCACTAATCCTTCTCCCAAGATTTCTTAAACCTCACTTTTCTCTTGAAGGTTCACTATTCATCGACTGCTCAGAATGTTAGGCCTACCTAATGTAAAATAGCAATCCTAACCATATCACTGTTGTACGTCTGACCAAGTTTGTGAAGGTTTGCATGCGTGTGTCTTTGTTTTTACCTAGTGACATGTTACATAAAAATAAACATACAAATACTTGAATACCTGTTTTTTAAACAGCATAATCTGTAAATTTGTGTACAAAAAGGTGTATGTATTTGTTTCTGCTCATAATACAGGGCACATGGGTATTCAATAGTATATTTGAGGGGCTCAATAACACTTATATACATAAGACATGTCTGCCTGTGCAACTGAATGACAGAGCAGAACTGAGAAGATTTGACCACCTATAGGAGAAGCTACCCGCTTTTTAAGCTATCATCTTCTGATGCATAACACATGTGAGAATACATATACAAGTAGACATATACCTCAGTCACGAGAGCACGCAGACCTTAAACTTGACATCTCGCACTTCCTATTTGAAAGAGGTGCGACAGAAAGAGGCAAGTGAAGTACAGAAAGAAGCAAGAGAACTGCAGAAAAAAACAAGAGAGGTGCAGAAAGAGTAACAAATGTGCAGAAAGAGGCAAGATAAGTGCAGAAAGAGGCAAGAGGAGTGCAAAAAGAAGCAAGAGAAGTGCATAAAGTAGCAAAAGAGGTGCATAAAGAGGCAAGAGAACTGCAGAAAGAAGCAAGAGAGGTACAGAAAGAGGGAAGAGAGGTGCAGAAAAAGGGAAGAAGGGTGTATAAAGAGGCAAGAGGGGTACAAAAAGAAGTAAGAGAGGTGCAGAAAGAAGCAAGAGAAGTGTAGAAAGAAGCAACAGAAATGTAGAAAGAAGCAAGTGAAGTGCAGAAAAAGGCAAGAGGGGTGCAGAAAGAGGCAAGAGAAGTGCAGAGAGAAGCAAGAGAAGTGCAGACAGAGGCAACAGAGGTGCAGAAAGAGGCAAGAAAAGTGCAGAAAGAGGCAAGAGAAGTGCTGAAAGAAGCAACAGAGGTGCAGATGGAGGCAATAGAACTGCAGAAAGAGGCAGAAGAGGTGCAGAAAGAGGCAAGAGAAGTGCATAAGGAGGGAAGAGGGATGCAGAAAGAGGCAAGAGGAGTGCAAAAAGAAGCAAGAGAGGCGCAGAAAGAAGCAAGAGAAGTGCAGAAAGAAGCAACAGAGGTGCTGAAAGAGGCAAGAGGGATGCAGAAAGAGGCAAGAGAAGTGCAAAAAGAAGCAAGAGGGGGCGTGGCCAGGCAAGATGGCTGGGTAGACGTGTTTTGCCTCGGCTCCCGGTCCGTGCCAAAATCCTGTGCACTTAAGCGCCACTGAATGGCTCCAAACCTGACATACAAGCATCTCACCTGATGCGGAGCCCATAGACCCTGAACGGGTGCATCGCGGCGTGGAACAGGCACCCCAGTGAGCTTTGTTGAGTTCCAGGAGCAAGGCGGAGGAGCATCGCAAGATGGCGGCCGCCACTTGCGGAAAGAGGAGAGTCTGCTGAACGTGGGATGCTTCCTCATTACGGCCGGATGGGGTCAAGGGAGCTCACCCCCTTATCAGGACCCCAGTAGGAGTAATAGGCGGACCGCGGCTTGCCACGTGTGGAGGCACCGAGATCCAGGGCCGCGGCGGAGGAGCAACGCAAAATTGCCGCCGCCGCCCAAGGAGAGAGGAGAGGCCACTAAGCAACGGTTGCTCTTTCCTTGTGGCCTGACAGGAATGGGGGAGCCCTCCCCCTCTCTCACACTCCTGCAGCACTGGTGATTGGAGCGCAGCCTGCCACATCAGACTGCGATCTGCCTGGTGGCCCGGACCAAGGTGCACTGCGGCGGAGGCCTAGTATGGGGGAAGTCACCATTTGACTGATCAGTGAGCAGGGGAGGCATCGTAGCGGCCCACGGTGACTCAAATAGTGGCGGGGGCCCCCCTCAGCCTGGTTGATCAGGCTGCACCTGGACATCGGCGGCATACCAGGGATATGCCTGACATGCCTGACCTTGGCATGGCGGCCGGGGACACATCGTAACACTAAACTACACGAGGGAGTTCTTGAGGAGCCCCCCTTGACGTGTCCTCTTGCCCAGATGTAGCAGCAATGAGGTGAGGGAAGCAGGGCCCTCTGCCCCTTACGCTGCTGTGCCACTTCGCTAGACTCCACGCTTGGTGACACGGTCCTCCACAATACCCCTCTAGAGACTGCTGCTGGTACCGATTTGCTGAGGGGTTAGAGTGTGTGGACACCGCGATCAGGCCATGGCCCTAGCTTAACACGAGGAAGGGGGTGGCGACCACTCCATGCGACCAGCGTAACGCACGTAAACACAAGGGGGCCACTGCGGATGCACCTATGCCACCAAAGAAGGCGCCTGCTAAAGTCTCCAACTTCTTTCCTGCAGCTGAGAAAAGACAACTACCGGCGCAGGGTGATTCCACGGACACCATGGCGCTTATGAGAGAAGATCTGATGGCGTCCCTACAAGAGTTCAAGACGGAGCTGCGTGTGGAGCATAACCAGGACATCAAAGCCTCCATCGAGCAACTCAAAACGGACCTGACTGCATGGGTCGCCACACTCAAACAAGATGTGGACTCGGTAGGCACGAGAGTGCTGGATTTAGAGACTCAAACCCAAGACCTAGACAAGCGGTCCGCGGATACGCAAGAACAGCTGAACAATCTCCAGAAGCAACTCCAGCTCGCACTGTTGAAGTTGGAAGATTTAGAGAACAGGGCCCGGAGAGACAATATTCGGATCCGGGACCTGGAGGAAGGAGCGGAGGGGCAGAATCTGGAGGCCTTTCATTGAGGGTCTCTTCGAGGAGATTCTCAGCCCACGGCAGCTCAAGATTAAGTTGGAGCGAGCGCACCGGGTAGTGGGGACAGTCTACCAGAGACCAACGTCGGCCAAGTGACATCATCGCAAAGTTCCACTCTTTCAAGGTAAAGGAAGCTGTATTACAAGAGGCCCGGACAAAGAGCGACATCCCCTTCCAGGGATTTCGATGTAACGTGTACCAAGATTTGGCACCTGCGACACTGGCGAGGAGACAACAATTCCGGCCTATTACCTCGAAGCTCCGCGATGAGCGCATAAAGTACAGATGGACATACCCGTTCGGACTGAGCTTTGAATATAAGAATAAGATGCGCCACATCACTGAATTCGAGGAAGGTCTGCGGGTGTTGGGTCTCACCTCTTGAGATGCCGGGAGCACACGGGACGCGTCGGGATGGACGGACAGAGAAAGCCAGAGAAACCGGCAGTGGAGCACAAGTCTGAGGGGAGGGCATAAATGACCCATGCCACAAATGGGGTCTACACCCGAACTGTCGGCGAGCAAACGCTGCGGTAGCCTGCATAGATGGGGAAACCTCACTGGGACAATGCACTCTCAGGGGACATTATGAGGGGCCAAGCCCGCCGGAAGCAGTTGAACACCCTCAGATACGCACCACAAGAACTATAATTTTAGGAGGGAGTGGTGTATTTCCCAGCTAGGGTGTCTTTGCATGGACAACACATTCTCTGGGGACATTAGCCGAAGCCCTGATCGAAGGATGCCGTTGCAGGTCATCATCTGAACAATAGGCGATGGAGACCTTTTTTGAGAAGCCGGGATGGGTGCGGGCGGGGACTCCAGTTGAGTCACCCTCCAACATGCCCAGTCGAGTGGTGATCCACACCGGCGAAGATCCAGTTTTCATCCGATACAACTGGTTGTTGGCATTGTTGGGGTTTTATTTTCTGCTTTGGCTGGGTGGGGGGTGGGCATGGTGGTGGCTTGCAGGGCACAGTGTGACGGTGCACCCTCTAACACGTGAGGGTATTATGAGGGGAGTGTGGCCGGAAGTGTTCCTGGCCAGAGTTCATAGGCTTGATGCAACATTTGCGACCTCAGCAGACAGAAGGGTGGGGTGGGGGACATGATGTAAAGCCACAGTGAGTTTTATAGTATCATGGAACGTTAAAGGCTAAAATTCGCCACTTAAGCGGCAAAAAATCTGGAAGTACCTTACCGACCACCGCTTTGAGATAGTGGCTCTTCAAGAGACACACTTAAAAAGAGAGGAGGAGTTGAGACTTCGCCATAAACAATACCCCCTTATCTATCGTTCCTCTGTAACCACTAAACATCGCGGGGTCGCCCTACTCTTCCACAGCTCGGTTAAATTCCAGCCGGCGGCTGTTAAATCTGATAAGGAAGGCTGGTTGGTTATGGTAAAGGGTACACTCAGAGGGAGAATGTGCACTTTTATTGCAGCTTACGCACCTAATGTGGGCCATCACGCCTTTTTATCCACGCTCCTAGACCGGATTGGAGAGTTCGCGGAGGGGCAGATAGTTCTCCTGGGGGATTTTAACCTCACCTGGCAGGCTGAGCTAGATAGTACCCACCCTCACAGACCGACGGTCAGGTCCTTTCCCACAGGTGTTAAACAAACATTAAACGATCTTGGCCTTCGGGATGCCTGGCGCACGCTTTACCCCACAACTAGACTACACGTTTTTCTCCCACGTGCATCACACCTACTCCAGGCTGGATTATATTTTTATCAGTCAGAGTCTGCTGGGGTCCCTCCAGGCGGCAAAGATTTTGCCCCTCTCGATCTCAGATCACTACCCGGTTTCGATCTGTCTTAGCTGGGGGCACGTCACATCCGATACTCCCATGTGGTATTTCCCGGTGTCCCTCACACAGGATAAACTGCTCCGGGATGAGTTGAGGGGAGCGATCAGGGAATTTTTTTAGTTGAATATGCCCCAAGATACTTCAGCCTTCAACAATTGGGACGCATTCAAAGTGGTCATTAGGGGATAATGCTTAGAACACAACGCTACCCTGAACAAACAAAGAGCGCGCGAGAGGGAGGGTTTGGAAGCGGAATTGGAAGGGGCTGAAAAGGAGCATAAGAACGCACCCACCAGGCGTTCACAACATACACTCACTGCATTGAGGGGGAAGCTCAAGGCAATATACAATAATAGGGCAGAACACACCCTACTGCGGCTCCGCCAGACATCCTATGCTCAGGGGAACAAAATAGGCAGACACTTGGCTAGGCAACTCAGGGAGAAAAAAGAAAGGGAATACATTGGCAGCATACAAGACGGGGAAGGGATTTTAGAATCCTCCGACACAGGTAAAGCCAATATATTAGGGGCTTTCTACGAACGACTATACAAAGGGGAGACACGGGACATTGAGGCTCAAAACTCATACCTACAGTCACTAAACTTCCCTAGGGTCACTCCGGCCAGGAAAGCTAGCCTCAATGCACCCATCACACAGGAAGAAGTGAGCGCTGCTATCAAATCTCTTAAACTCAATAGGGCTCCGGTGTGCCAGATGGCCTAATGGCCCACTTTTATAAAACCTATGCGTCGCAAATCCTCCCATACCTCATGCTCCTTTTTAATTCAATGGCGGATGCGGTTGGGGTGACTCCCTCCATGGCTGAGGCGGTAATATCTGTGATCCCTAAACCGGGGAGGAATGCACACCTTCGCGCTTCTTATCGTCCAATTGCCCTATTAAATCTGGATGCGAAGCTGTATTCCGCGATATTGGCGGGACGGCTGAACGACCTCATGCCAGATCTTGTCCACCCGGATCAGTACAGGGACGGCAGACCCACGACAACATACGAAGAATGATCCACCTGATCGAAAAGGTGACGAAGCACAAGATACCGGCTGTTCTTGTGGGTCTGGATGCCGAAAAGGCGTTCGACCGGGTAGACTGGTCGTTCCTTTTTAACACACTCACACACTTCGGCTTTGAGGACACATTTATCAACATGATCAGGGCCAATTACATGCAACCCCGCTCCCGAGTGCAGGTTAATGGGAGCCTGTCTGCCCTGTTTTCCCTCACTAGAGTGACACGACAGGGGTGTCCATTGTCTCCCCTGTTGTTTTCCCTCAGCATTGAACCACTGGTGATGTGTATCAGGGAGAACCCAGGGATACGAGGGATTCCTTTTGGGGGGGACACCCACAAAATCTTGCTATTCGCGGATGATATTCTTTTATCCCACACTGACCCATCACTTTCACTTCATACCCTACTGAGGGAATTGGCTAGGTTTGAGACAGTGGCGGGGTTTAAAGTCAACCTAGATAAATCTTCTATTCTTAATCTCACACTCCCAGAGACCGAGGTTCAGCAATTACGGGAACATACCCCCTTTCAGTGGTCCGAACGTTCCCTTCAATACCTGGGTATCCAGCTGACTCCGCGACTAGAGGGATTATACAAAGCTAATTATCCGCCCCGCCTCCTCCAGCTTCAAGGCGATCTCAAGCAATGGAAACCTCTTTTCATTTCCTGGCTGGGTCACATTTATGCGATCAAAATGACAGTGCTCCCTAAATTTCTGTACCTCTTTCAAGCCCTACCCATTGAACTTGATAGGGAACTCCTACCCAAAATCCGATCTCTCATCACCCGGTTCATTTGGCAGGGCGGAAGAGCCCGCTTACCTTTCCATACACTGAGACGAACGAGAGCGGAGGGAGGGGTGGGCCTACCTGACTTTGGCCTCTATTATAAGGCTGCCCAACTAAGAATAGTGGCGGAATGCTCCAAGCATGAGTCGGAAAAGCACTGGCTACATATGGATTGGGCCATTGCAGGGAGGACGATTTGGGACCTCATCTGGAAACCCAAGAGGGATAGATCCGCCAACGCTTACATTAGCACTCCCACACATACTACTCTGAAGGTATGGGACTCCATATCTGGGGGGGAAGAGTGGACTACGTTTCCCTCCCCATACACCCTGATTCACTTTAACCCGGCCTTTCCTCCAGCACTTCAGGAGGGCCCCTTCAACTGCTGGCGAGAACGCGGATGCCTCATGCTATCAGACCTTTTCAACAATTATGATATTTTAATATTCGAGAACTGTCGGAGGGAATTTCACTTGGAGCCAGATGAGCACTTCCATTACCTTCAACTCAAACATTGGGCTCTCACCCCTCAGGTCCGTGATGCGGCCACAAGAGAGAGAATGGGTTTTGAAAAGTTTGTACAGAGGGTGGGCACCATGAGAGGCGTCATCTCCTTTTTGTATCGCTCCCTACTAACTGCCACCAGAGCTCCGCACCCTAGGTACATGACCATGTGGGAGGGTGTAGTGAAGAGAGACATTTCTGATACGGAGTGGGCCGGCCTTTGGTCGGACATTGCCAAATTTAACCACTCCCTTGAACTGCAAGAAGCCCACCTAAAAACATTGATGGATTGGTATCTCTACCCTACCAAACTTAAACGGATATTCCCGAACACTTCCGATCTATGCTGGAGAGGCTGTGGCCTCCTCGGTGACTTCCAACATATATGGTGGGACTCCCCTACAATCACGGCCCTTTTGGGAAGAAATTCTTGCACACATTAAAAGCATGCTGGGGTATCCCATACCCACATCTATGGAGGGAGTGCTGTTAGGCATTCACGATCTGTCCCTAGAACATCAAACTAAGGCTGACAAGGCCATCCTGTGGACCTGCATTGGGGCAGCTAAAGTGGTGATTGCGGTGGCCCGGAAGAAGAAGGCAGCCCCCACCCTTTCCATGTGGCACTCTTGCCTCTGGAGGATACTGTGTCTCGAGCGTATGATGGATGTCTTCCGAGACGACTACAAAAACTTTGAGTACAAATGGGGGCCATTGGTCACTTATCTTACCAAAGGTCTGCCTCTGGCGGTTTGCCCACCCTCCATACGAGATATGCACCTCTTCCAATTCTAGACCCTACATCGAAGGCCATCAGTACCCCCTTAGGGATGCGCTAGTTGCGACACCTCAGAAGCAGTTCGGCCCTTACAATGCAACAGGGGGTAACTTTCACATGCCTCACGGAAAGTGTGCACCACATTTCAGCCACCACCACAATTTTTTGTTTGTGGGGAGGGGGGGTTTGTTTAGGAGGGATCTTCCACGTTGGAAGGGATAGTCCTCTATACTCGTCGCAAAAGAAAGACGGGTGGAGCATGTAAATCTTTTTCTTTCTGCAATAACCTAGGCCTTTACAATGTTGGGAACTGTGCCTTAATCAGTATGGACTTCAAAGAGAAAGGCCACGGTCCATGTTATTGTTAGCGGCTCGCCAGCAGCACAGCTTTGTTTGCTATACACTATAAACACCCTTCAGCTTCATATGTGATTGACTGTCACAACATGTATACCAAATGCTAATAAAAACAAGTTTGACAAAAAAAAAAGAAGCAAGAGAAATGTAGATAAAGGCAAGAGAAGTGCAAAAGGAAGCAACAGAAATACAGAAAGAGGCAAGAGAAGTGCAGAAAGAAGCAACAGAAATGCAGAATGAGGTAACAGTAGTGCAGAAAGAGGCAAGAGAGATGCAGAAACAGGCAAGGGATATGCAAAAAGAGGGAACAGGGGTACAGAAAAAGGCAAGAGAGGTGCAGAAAGAGGGAAGAGGGGTGCAGAAGGAGGCAGGACGGTGCAGAAACAACCAACAGAGGTGCAGAAAGAGGCAAGAGGGGTGCATAAAGAGGCAAGAGAAGTACAGAAAGAAGCAACAGAGGTGCAGAAAGAGGGAAGAGGGGTGCAGAAAGAGGCAAGAGAAGTGCAGAAAGAATGAACAGAAATGTAGAAAGAGGCAAGAGAAGTACAGAAAGAAGGAACAAAAAGGGAGAAAGAGGCTAGAGAAGTGCAGAAAGAAGCAACAGAGGTACAGAAAGGGGCAAGAGAACTGCAGAAAGAGGCAAGAGGGGTGCATAAAGAGGCAAGAGAAGTGCATAAAGAGGCAAGAGAGTACAGAAAGAGGTAAGATAAGTGCAGAAAGAAGCAACAGCAATGCAGAAAGAGGCAAGAGAAGTGCAGAAAGAAGCAATAGAGGTGCAGAAAGAGGCAAGAGAAGTGCAGAAAGAACCAACATAAATGTAGAAAGAGGCAAGAGAAGTACAGAAAGAAGGAACAGAAATGGAGAAAGAGGCTAGAGAAGTGCAGAAAGAAGCAACAGTGGTGCAGAAAGAGGCAAGCAAACTGCAGAAAGAGGCAAGAGCGGTGCAGGAAGAGGCAAGAGAAGTGCATAAAGAGGCAAGGGGGTTCAGAAAGAGGCAAGAGAAGTGCAGAAAAAAGCAACAGAAATGCAGAAAGAGGCAAGAGAAGTGCAGAAAGAAGCAATAGAGGTGCAGAAAGAGGCAGGAGGGGTGCAGAAAGAGGCAAGAGAAGTGCTGAAAGAAGCAACAGAGGTGCATAAAGAGGCAAGAGGGTACAGAAAGAGGCAAGAGAAGTGCAGAAAGAAGCAACAGAAATGCAGAAAGAGGCAAGAGAAGTGCAGAAAGAACCAACAGAGGTGCAGAAAGAGGCAAGAGGGATGCAGAAAGGCAAGAGAAGTACAGAAAGAAGCAACAGAGATGCAGAAAGAGGCAAGTGAGGTGCAGAAAGAGGCAAGAGAGGTGCAGAAGCAGGCAAGAGAAGTGCTAAAGAAGCAACAGAGGTACAGAAAGAAGCAACAGAAGTGATGGAAGAGACAAGAGAGCTGCCGAAAGAAACAAGAGAGGTGCAGAAAGAGGCAAAAAAGGCACAGAAAGAAGCAAGAGAGGTGTGTGCACCATTAGTACCAATTTAACATCCACATTTAGCAATAGGTAACAGGTGACCAATCCAGTTTTGCAAAGGACCTTCTACCACACTGTAACACTTGTCGCTGCATTTTTGATAACGTTTGAACGATTTGAGCTAGAAACAAGGTATTTTTTGTTCAACTGTGCAGATTATGCAGCAGGTGATTGATTATGTGGCAAATGCGGAAAATCTATAATTATCAGAAACTTAATGCAGCCGAACAGTCGCATAATTCCCGTGGCCCTGCTCATACCTCTGACTAGGTCCAGAAGTGCTCCTCTGTGGATGCTTCTTTTTTTGTGCCTCATTGAGTTTATAGTTTAGAAACGAGGAAGACTAAACCTGAGGTTACCACTCCACAACACAGACTACCACACCACATAATTACTCTCCATAACATTGGGGAATGAAGTCCACTTTAGTCCAGAAGTCCTCAGGTCACAAGGGAACCTCATCGCCCATCAGCAGTGCTTCAAGAGGCGCATTTGCAGAGTGGTGTAAAAAGGGGAGTAGCCCCAGACCACCTCTCAGCAATCCCACTGTGTGGAGATTACTGGAGGTACCTGGTGGGCTAGTTGGCCCCTAAGGACCCTTAGGATTCAATGGGAATTAATCCCCCAACCCAGAATGTGCCAGGAGGCGTGTTTTCAGGGTAGTGCAGGGAGGGGGTGGGGCCTCCGCCGAGATGCCGGCTTCTCTTTTTCGTCTTCTTTGTGTGACCCCCTTCCCTTAATACTTTTTGGGCCCTAGGGACCTCATCCCCCAAATACTGAGCCATTTTTTTAAAAAAAGTTTTAAAATGGGAAGGGGCAGCGTGACCCCCATCATAGGCCTATTTTGGCCCCGGGGAACCCATCCCCCGGGGCATGGCCACTTCTTTTTAAAAAAAAAAATACCTAGAGTTAAAGGAGGGGGGCCCCTTCCTGAGGCCATTTTTGGCCCCGGAGACGCCATCTCTCGGGGCATTGACAAAACATGCATAAGGTCACTAACCCATACAACCACTCACACACCCACTCCATGACCTATACAGCCAGTCACACAATTACTATCAAAGGTTATAGTTTACAGTTAGGAAATAAAATTAAAAACAACTGTAGAAATGCACTGAAAAAAAACAAAGGTTACAAGGATGTTATAGATGGGAAATAGAATTTAAAAAATCTTAGAAATTCTCTGGAAAAACAAAGGTTAAAGGGACATTATAGTTAGGCTCAGATTTCATTTGTACAAAACCATTGAAATTTAGCAGTTTTAGTTACCTGAGCTAACTATAAGTTATGCCCCCACAATGCACTGCTTATTACCTCACATATTACATCACTCATAACATGATCAGTGACATCACTGGTGACATCTCAAGTGACATCACTGATGAAATAATCCACAGAATAACTCACACCCCCACTCATGCCCCAAACAAACTCTCATATACCCACTTGCACAACCACTTACATAGTCATATACAGACTCATACAACCGCTCACTCACCCTTACAGCCACTCACACACTCATCCATACCGCCTTTCACACTGTCACTTGCTCACTAATACAGCTACTCACACACCCACCTATTTACCCATACAGGCACTTAGACACCCACTCACACAAACAGCCACTGACACATCCACTCACTCATCCATACAACCACTCACACACCCATGAACACCCATAGAACCACTTACATAGCCATTCACACATGCATACAACCACTCACACACCCAATCGCTCACTCTTACAGACAATCACACACACTCTCACTCTCCAATACAGACACTCACACACACTCACTTACCTAGACACACACTTAAAAACCTACTCACTCACCCAAACATCCATTTTCACACCTACTCACTCACACATACAGCCAAACCCAGCTACTCAGTTACCCATACAGCCACTCACACAGCCACTCAGTTACCTATACAGCCACATACATGCCCACACACACACCTATGCAGCCACCTCAGGTAACTATAACTGCTGAATTTTTATGGTTATATACAAGTGAAATCTGAGCCTAACTTTAACGACCCAGTAACCTTTGCTTTTTCCAGTGAAAAAAAAATATATATATACAAAGGTTACAGGGAAGCTATAGTTAGGCTCAGATGTCACTTGTACAAAAACAGTGAAATTCAGCAGCTATAGCTACCTGCAATAACTATAACTTACACCCCCTGCAATGCACTGCTTTATGACCTATCATATTATATCACTCATGACATGATTAGTGACATCACCCCCTTTCATTTTCAACGGCTTGCCTCTGGGAGGTGGCAGTCCCCGAGACTACATATGGCCCCGGAGGGGTGCCACATGGCCCCCCTTCCCTTTTAAAGTCAATTTGTGACCCCAGGGAAGGGGTGGCCCCTGGGTCCCCTAAGGACAATGGAGGGGGTATGCACGGCCCCCCTCCAATGTAATAATTTAGCCCCTGGGAGTTGGTGGTCCCCAGGTCTATTAAAAGACTCAGGAGGGGGAAACGTGGGCCCCTTCCACACATTTTGGAAGTTGTCCTGCCCCGGGTAGGTGGTGGTCCCCATGCCCCTGGGACCTGGCCCACCCGGCGTTTATAATAAAAACAAGCTCAGGAGACAACACTTGTGGCAATTTTGTTTTAAAAATCGTTTTTGTCCTGGCAGGGTCCCTAGGGGACCGCAGCACCAGATCTAGGTGAGTTAGGGTATTCCTACCCTGCCCCCTATTCTTTATTTTTTCATTTCATTTTCGGGCTCTGCTCCTGGTTGAAATGGCAGCTAATCCGATCTCTGCACGAGACAGTCAATATTCGTGGAGGCTTCTTGCCTCTAGATATACAAATTTGGATTTTCTTTAATATCTCAAAAACTAATGAACAGATTAACACCAAATCACAATAAGGGTGCTTTATAGACCAAGATCTAGCTTTCTGCCAAATTAGGCGTAATTCTGTTCAGCGGTTTGGGCTGTAGTCATGTCTAAAACCTCTATCTATGGGAATTAACATGGGAAACACACTTTTTTTGACCCCCCTTTTTCTCAGCCCCTGCTTTTATGAAGATTCATTAAATGGTGCCAAATTTATAGACAAGTAAAAAAAATGCTTCTATTATAGAAACTAGGTCCTATTTATAACTACCTGCTGCAGCCACCAGTAGGTAATATATATACATATATATACAAATACAATGAATATACATACACCTAGAGATCTGCTGAGTTTTACAGCTGTTTATCTTGTAAATAAAACCTTTTGTATTTTCTGAAAATTAATAAAGGCTTATAAAGTTAGTAGCTAACTCTCTGTAATCTTTAAGAAGTCTTTTAAACAATTCAGGCAGTATTTGAGTCTTTCTCTTGCCTAACATTCAATCCTTACTAGAATTTAATGAAGAAAGGCTTTAGCTAGCTCAAAACATTTTTTATTTAGACAAATAGGAATAATGACTTGTATTGGGAATGATCTATTCATACACCTAGAATTCAATAACCAGCGTATACAGTTCACCTGAAGGAAATTTCTGCAAAGGCTACTGACTGTAAGCGACTTGACGGTAAGGTGAGAAAAATTATTACACATCTAAAGGAGGAATTATCTCTGATGTGCTCATTAGCTCATATGGGATGGAGACTCAAAATTAGGGATTACTGAAGAAATATTCCTTGAGAAACAAGTGCATTGAAGATACACTATTTTCCAAGACAGAGAGTCAGGTAAAGTGCGCTGCACAATCCTTGCTCATGCACAGTAGCCATTCACTGTGAGGCCCAAGATCTGAACCACTGACAACAGATCCTTTGAATGGCTGCCGTCATCTTCAATTCTCGACTCTGTGATTGCTGAGATATTTGCATAGTAGCACTAGGAAAATCCAGAGGTAAGGTGGTCGCAGTTCCTGGTGTGGGTACATTTTCATTATGAGCAATGTTGCACCTTTACAACCACTTCTTAGGGCACAGATTAAGCCAATTCTTGACAGTAATTCCCCACATGAAAGCTCTCTCCAACTTTGGTTTGTTAGAATATACTTTGTGGAATTCTTTTAGTTATTTTTGGCATGGACATTTGAAGATGGTTCCCGAGATCTCTCCTCAGGACCAAAATCTTTCCATTCTATAAAACAAAAACATTATCTACCATTTTGGAGTCAAATATATGTGCTGAATTCAAATTCTTCATCTGAAACAATCTTTTTATGTCCCAGAGATAAGAGCATACAATCAAATTCATAATGATGACATAAACATAGAAACATACCTTTGAGAATAAATATATTGTCTTATCCACAAGTTCCATGCATGGTTTCATGATACAAAATAGATATAAACATGAATGTAAAAAGGGTCAGCATAAGCATAAAACAATTGCTCCATATTTCATGTATAGAACAGCAGCTACAAAAGTATAGAGTATAACATGGAAAGGAGCTGAACTCCTTACTTAATTAATTGAGCATATAGATATTTAAGAGTTATTAAAAACCAGAGGTGAGCCAGTCTCTATAACCAAGGTCCCCAGTGAACCAATTAGACATAGGAGACCAGATCTTTTGTCCCCGCTTCCTAGCCTGTCTACCTTTACAGCTATATAAAGTTCTTTCATGGTTATATATGCCCATTAATCGACCAAGCCACATATGAAACGTGGGAGGTTCTGGATCTTTCCATCGTGTTTCAATTAACGGCCTAGCGACTGCGACAGAAATAAAAATAACGTTAATTTGAGGCATGTCTAATCTACTGTTGTTATCACACCTGAGTAATATCATAAGTGGACTGAGACGAATCTTTCTCCCAAATAATTTCTCCCAGAATATCTCTAAGCCAATTTTCAAGGGTAGTAGCTTGTCACACTGTAATACAAGTGAACCACCTCAGCAGGACCAACCCCACACCTGGGACACTTATCATCTTCCCTTTTTCTCCACCCAAAAAGCTTAGCCAGGGCAAAGTAACAGTTACATCTTGTCTTATAGTGTGGAGCCTTCAGGTTAGCTGAGAGGAAGATCTTTGAAGCTAGTCCAAGTGTACATATCTAGATCGGTGTCTCCCTCCTCTAGTTTCCTAGCCCAGTTTGTTACAGTCTTCTACGGATCATCTGGCATACTGTACAATAATATATTATAAATATGTCTTATCTTTTTTTTTTGTCCTCATTCACCTTCATCCACCTTAAACCGACCGCCTGTTCGTAGCCTTACTTAACGACCTGGGATGATTTAGGCATTCTAAGATGGAAACTCTCAATGCCTTCAGCCTGTAAGGGTACGTTATCAGACCGGAAAGTTGTTTCCCCGCAGAGAAAAAAAGGTAGGATTCACTCCAACTAGGTCCTTCAGAACCTGATGGACACTATTGATAGCCTGAAAAGGCTTAAGATTGTCCAGAGAGTATCCAAAAAGGCATAATCATAGGACCCACAAAAAAAAAAAAAAAATCATTTCCATTGGAGCAACAAATCCCAATATGCGATTTTTTTCCTGCTGCAAGCTCTAGACAGGTCCATCTTGGATACTTCATACAGTGAGGTCAGCCAATCTGAATGTTTGGGGGCTGGATCTATCCAATGTTTGCAAATTTGCCTCCTAGCCAATAATATTGAATAAAATAGAAGAGATCTTGCTGGTCCTACGATGTGACTATTGAGGCCAAAAATGATCAAAGTCAGATCCATATAGATTGGTGCTTTTAAGATGCTGTCGAGTGTCTTCCGCACTTCTTCCCAGAAAGGAGCAATGGAGGGGCAGTCCTTAAACATATGTATATCCGATGCTTCAGCCAGCCCGCACCTATTGCATGTAGGTTGGGTCCCTTTTGAAAATTTAGATAGTCTAAGAGGGGATAGGTATTCCCTATGGGCAGTGAACAGTTGATTCCGCTTCAGCCAAGCAGGTTTAACTAGGCTTAAGAGAGTTCTGAACGAGTCCTGCCATAGAAGATCACACTGTGCATTTGGAATATGTTCACTCCATAGCTCGTCTGGAGGCCTGAATTCCCCATCCACTGCCTCTTCAATAGCCCAATACCATAGTGAAACCTCCCTCTTTCCTGGTGACCTCTCGACTAGCTGTTGTTCCAGACTACTGCCCCTGCCGAATGATTTTTTCTGTCTTAACTGGGATTCTATCCAGCTTTGTAGCTGGATATACTTAAATCTTGAAAGACCCGTGCCTACCCTCTTTCTTAGATCTTCCCAAGAAACAAGTGTATCCTCAATAATCAGGTCTCCCCACACTTTTAATCCAGCTTCTCTTAATGGTGTCGCCAACCTATCCTGGAGGCAGTCCGGCGAACCTGGTGAGTCCCAAAGTGGCGTTAGGCTTGAAAAGTAATTAAGTCCCACCATATTTCTTAATCTGGCCCATGTTTTTGCTATTGCCTGGAGGACCTTAAGTTTAACCTTTTAAAAAAAAATTTGGTCCCCAAATTTAAACATAAAGCCTTCTTCTGATAGTCCAGCACCTCTTAACATCGCCCGAAACATGTTTCCTCCCCCTGTACTTGCCGGCGTTTTCAATAGCATACGAGAGTGTGAAAGCTGGAAGGCCCAGGCATAGCACTGTAGGTCAGGTAGCAAAAGTCTTCCTTTCTCTCTCCTTCTCCTCAGTTTTTCCCAAGCTATCCTGGTTGATCTGTATCACCAGATAAAGGAGTTTACGTCCTGCTGAAATTTGTCTATCAGGAATTTATCAAAATGCAGGGGGATAGTGTTAAAGAGAAACGTGATCTTCGGTAAAATTGTCATTTTGACCAGATTGACCCTCCCCAAGATGGATAAGGGGAGATGGGCCCATGACTTCATCTGTTTCTGACACTCCCTAAGGACTCGCACTAGATTTGTTTCTGCAATTTTCTCTACATCATGCACAATTCTAACCCCCAAGTACTGCATACCGGAACTAACTTGGAGTTGGGTTTCTCTAATGTTCCAGGTCATTATCTCTGTCTTCCCAGCATTAATTTCGTACCCAGAAACCTGTCCAAATTCCTCCGCCAATTTTATAACTGCCGGGAAAGCTGTATCCAAATCTGGCGTCAGTATCAGGATGTCGTCCGCATACAAGGCCACCCTCCTCTCCCAACCCCCATACTTAAAGGAAATGATGTTAGGGTTATCTCTAAGTTTCTGTGCAAAAGGCTCGATGTACATATCAAAGAGCAGGGGAGAGAGGGGGCAGCCCTGTCGCGTTCCCCTAGTTATCTTAAATGCCGCAGTTAAAGTTCCATTCACCAGCAGCCTGGCTGATGGTGCTTGGTATAACAGCTGAATAGTGCAGCAGAACTTATCGCCCAAGTTAAATCTCGCCATGACTTCCAACAGGTAGCCCCAGTTCACCCTGTCGAAAGCCTTTGTGGCATCCAAAGTTAAAGCTGCCAGAGGAAGTGAGTAGGTGGAGGCAATATCTATTGCACCGATCAGATCGTAAGTAAGGTCTGCTAGTTGTCGCCCCTTCACAAACCCCTTTTGGTCTGGGTGCAGGATGTCATTTGCCACCATCCCCAGCCTAGCTGCTAAAATAGAGGAGAAGATTTTATAATCTGTATTTAGGAGCGATATTGGTCGATATGAGCCTCAGCTAGCTGGATTTTTTCCGGGTTTCAAAATCAGGACTACAGTGGCGTCATCCCACGAATGAGGGGGGCTAATTTCCTCCAGTAGTATCATATTATACAGTTGAGTTAATACTGGGATTATAACCTCCCCCAAGGATCGATATACTTCGGCTGGTAGCCCATCAGGCCCGGCCGCTTTCCCACTTTTACAACCCGACATTGCCTTCCTCACCTCCTCTTCTGTAATGGCACACTGCAGATCTGTCTGTTGCTTGGAACTGATAGATGGTAATGCAGTCCCGTCCAGCCAGAGCTTAACTTTTGCACTATCTTCTATACAAGCCTCTTTATAAATATCTTGAAAATAATCCAGGAAAGCCTCGCCAATGTCTTTATCTGAGGATAAGGAGGGTGTGTCATCGTTCACCTTAATTTCTTTTATGTGGTTTCGGAGCTGGTCTGCCTTGATTTTCCAAGCAAGTCATTTCCCTGCCCCTTCACCATACTCAAAATGGGCGATCTTGCTTGCCTCCCACCTACGCATGAGCCTCCTTTGAAGAATACTCTCCAGCTCTTCTTTCAGTTGATTAAACTTATCCAGATCTTCATTCCGGCCAATACCGGCCTGGCTGTTCATTTTTACCTTAACTGCTCTCATTTCGGCTTCCAGAGCTAAAGTCACTTCCCTGTATTTTTTTTTTCTATAGCTTGCTATATTAGTAATACTTCCCCTGAGGAAAGCTTTGAGGGTATCCCAAACTATTGTAATATTGGCTGTACCTATGTTGTTCTCTAAGAATTGTTTGGTTTCATTAAAAAGGAAAGCTGTCTCTTCCTCTTCAAGCAATATTGTTCGATCAATTGACCATGCTCTGGCATACTGTGACTGTATACAGTCAATGGTTAATATAACTCCTGAGTGGTCCGAAAGATGTGAGGGTAAATATTTTATGTCTCTGACTCTATCTCTTAGATTATAGCTGAGCAAAAAGTAGTCTATTCTAGACTTATGTTTGTATTTAAAATTTCTAAACGATACTCCAAGTTGCTCGTCTGACCTTTCTCTCCATATGTCACATAACCCCAATTGGGTCATCTTTGTCAAAAGAGATGTCCTAGATCTAGAGGGAGCTACTGCTCTACAGTTTGGGGTTTTATCCAGTTTGGGGTCCAGGACGATATTAAAATCTCCTGCCCATATCACTGGCTCTGGGAAGTCCAGAAGGTGTGAGCCGATAGAGTTAAGGCTAGAAGGATCATCCTGGTTAGGGCCGTAATATCCAACAAAAGTAAAAAGGATGCCCATCAAGGTGATCTTCAATATCAGCCACCTACCACTTAGATCTTCCCTATGTTGTAAAATCTGAGCTCTAGCTTGCTTTTTGAAGATAATACAGACCCCTCTAATATTAGCCGTCTGATCGGTGCATATGAAAGCGTCCACCCACTTCTGAGTTTTTAGCAGTTCTTTTGTCTCTGCCTTGAGATGACAATGACCTGCGCTGGGGAATCTCTCAAATATTGTAAGATTCTAGCTTTTTGCGCCCTCATGCGCAGGCCATTGACATTCCAGGAGAGTATCTGTAGGTTTGTCATACTATTCTAAGGTTAAAGTAAAAGTTAGATTTATCATGTTCAGCCCTAGCTGGCCGAAACCAAGGACAGGTACACCTTCCAGCTTTCCCAATCCTCCTGCTCTTTAAAATATCAAAATCTGGAGGGATTAAGACAAATGAGGTTTTTTCTATTTTTTTCGCCCTGTGCTCCCCCTCCCCCACCCCCTACCTCCTCCCCCCTTAGGGAACCCTTCCCCCATTACTCTGGTCCGGTGTTTGACCAGATATTGCGTCCATGAACTACTCCCCCCCCTCCTATTTCTGTTGTGGCTGTGAGATACCCTACTTATTTCCATTTTCTACACACATTTTTTTTCCCTTTTTGATTTATGTTCTTTTACCAACCTCCCCCCTTTTTTTATTTTTTAAATCTTTTATCTTTTCAAAAGATACTATACACCATCTATTTTACCCTTTTTTATTTTTGTCCCTTATTTCTCTTCCCTGAACTTTTTTTTAAACCAAATCTTGCCAAACCGTTGACCAAGCAGGGAGTGGGGAGTGGGGCTAGACAAGAAACAAAGGAAGCTCAATTTACTCATACTCAGCTTCTCTGACCTGACCCATTCTCAAAACCAAGAAATAGAGTTACCTCTGACGGCTTGAGGGACCTCCTTGCTAATTGTATCTAGCAAATCGTCTGCCTCTTGGGCTGACCTAATATTATGCATCTTGTTATTATGCATAACTTTCAGAAAGGCCGGGAATTTGAGTTGTACTACAGCCCGACCTTCCTAAAGCTATCCATTCTTCTGCCGAGTTCCCACTGCCTTTCCAGAGTGGCTTTAGAAAGGTCCGAACGAACCTCAAAGGAAAAGTCCCTGCTTCTAAACGACTTTTCTTTCAGGGCCAGATTCAGAATTTTTTCTTTAACCGAGTAAGTGAGAAAATTAATAAGGATCTTCCTGGGCTTTGCCCTATTAGGGTTATGACGAAATGGGTCCCTATGAATCCTTTGGATGTCTCTTTCTAAGAGCTCTGTTGACTCTTCAAGTGATAAGGCCTCCTTGAGCAAAGCAATCATAAAGGTCTTAATGTCCCTCCCTTCTTTCCCTTCTGGAACATTCATAACCCGCAGGTTGTTTCTGCGAGAGTTGTTTTCCAACGTCTCCATTCTGTCCCGCAAAGCAGCTTCACCTCTTTGTAAGCTTTGGATTTTTATCTCTGCTGTCCCCAGATTATTCTTAAATTCCTCAACAGAGCTCTCTAGGGACTCAGTCCTGGAATTTAGGAGGTCAACCTTCCTCTCTAGGGTTTCGCATACATTCCTTATCTCACTTTGATTGTCTGCAGAGACTGCAAATCCCTGTTTTATGTCCTCTTTTAATGCGGTAAATAAGGCTTCAATCGAGGCCCCCGAGGAATGGTTGACGGCATCCCCTTAATTTTGAGTGACCAACTATGCTCCCTCCCCTAACTGCAGTTCCGGCACTGCAATAGGTATATGTATGGGTGTCGCGTTCTGGCCGGGAGGTGCCCCCTTAGAATCCATATTAACTCGGGAGACCCCGACTACAGAGCTTGCAGGGTAAATTTCAGAGTTATCCCTGGAGTCCTCCCCCTGCTTTGTAACAATCAGGATCTCAGGTTGTACCCTAAAGAAGGACCGAAGTGATGGGGTAACTCTCATTTTATTATATGAAGAGACAGATTTGTTCCTCTTTCCTTTTATACTCCTTCCCTTGACCTGATAGTTTTGAAAGGCTGTACCTTCGTTAGGGGAGACTTCGTTAGAGGAGGCTGTGTTCTTATCCCTTGTATTTCCCAAACCCTGACCCTCTTCTATTTGTGTCTCTCGTATCCCACTGTCTTTTCCTTTTATGTTCATTTTCTTCTAGCCAGACTCGCTTTGCCCGCGATTTCCTCTTTTTTTCCCTCCTCGCTTGTTTGCGATTGACACCGGGCTGCCTAGACTATGGGAGACCTCTTTGCACTTAACTGCTCGCGCTTCCCGCCTAAAACCTCAGAAGATGCCGAGGATTCCACCTCTTGCGAAGAGGAGGCCGCGCTCTTACCGGCAGAAACGGTGCTCGTAGCAGTAGCGGTATGAGGAGAAAAAATGCTCGGGACGTATGCAGCCAAGACCTCCTCCGGGATAGATCCCACTCTCTCCCCAGCACAGCCAGCCACAGCCGTCCCGAAGAACCGGCTGATGCTGGCGCTGCCACTGCCGACCCAGAGGAGACAGCGGGCCGCCGCTCTGCGACCGTGCCTCAACTCCAGGGCGGCTCAGTACCGGCGCGGGAGGTGGAGCGGGCCGCGTGATCGAGAGACACTGGGAGTCCGAATAAAGAGCGGGATACACATTCACCCGACGTATACTCTCTTCGTATTCAAGGCCGAAAAAAGGACCTCCACAGTTTACTGCGCTAAACTCAGTCTACTCCAGGTAACATTGCTGTCTGTGCCACGGGGGTAGGGAGAGTTCTCCGGACGCGTGCACCGCTCAGCTAGCGGGCACCATGTTCCCCTCCAGGCCCTCATAAATATGTCTTATCTTACAGTCCATGTGATTAATTGCCTCTAGAAGGGGGATTTTATCCAAAAAAAGGTCTGTCCTGAGTTGGTTAAAAAATTCCTTTGCTTGTAAATACTCAAAGTATGAAGTGATGAGTATACCAAACTCCTGATGAAGGTCTAAAAAATTTGCAAATTTGCCCTGATAAAAACATATCTCCAATACTAGTGAGACCAAGTAGCTCCCATTTCCTTCCAACTACATCATAAAAGAGAGGAGGAAAGAGTGGAGATCACCACAATGGTGTGTATTTGTTATAATTTGGAATCTTCATTAATTTTTTAACCTTACTCCAAACTTTCCAGGCATTAATTACGCTCTTAAATCCTACTTTTTTTAAGTAACTCGGCTCCAGTTGACGAAGCAGCTTGCCACACGCCACTCTCCCAACTGCAAGCTCATAGATAGTTGGAGAACCATGGAGCACTCCTGATCTTCCCTGTTCTTACTTTTGGCTATAAGCAATATACACATCTGTTGTAAAAGAGCCGACCAGTAATAGAACAAGAGGCTAGGGCCTGCGAGAGAGTAAAAACTTTCAGAGAGTGCCTAACCTTTCCATATTGCCACATAAAATTTATAAAGATGGAATCCAATTTCTAAAGTATGGATCCTTCAATCTCTAAGGGGATAGATCTGAACAAGTAAAGTATCTTTGGAAGCATTACCATTTTAAGAATATTGCCCCTACCGATTATTGACAGGTGTAGCCCATTCATACGCCTTTAATCAGTAGATATTTTACTGACCAAGGGGTTAAAAATAATCTGACTGATTGTATCTACTTTAAGATTGATCCTAATCCCAAGATATATAGCAGTGTCCATTCGGCGAGTATCAGAGTAGTCAATATTCTCTGTACAAATTATCTGCGTCTTCTCTCTATTCAATAAATACCCTGAACTTCTATCATATTCCCCAGCCATAGCTTCAACTTCCTTCATTGCACTCTCAGGATCAATAGTAACTATGGCAATATTGTCTTCGTATACCAGCACCTTTGTTTCATAGCCACTCGAAGCAACCGGTTTTATTGCATGATTGTGTAAAATGTGCTCAATAAATGGATTACGATAGAGGGCAAATAAAATTGGAGAGCAGGGACGCCCCTGAATTGTCTCTCTAGCCACCTCCATTCTTCTAGATTCTTCATCTATTAACTAAAGTCTGGCATACGGATCCACATACATTGCATTGATAGCGGTAATCATTCGGGGGCTGAATCCCTTTAACTCTAAAACACCCCAGAGATATTTCCACACCACCCTATCAAATGCTTTTTCAGCATCAAGGACGATCATAGCCATCTGGTACCCTGTCACTTCAGCAATATCAAATAAAGATAAAGCACGCCTTATATGATCAGTTGTTCCCCTTCCCAGTATAAAACCATGTTGCAATGGTGTGACTAAATGAGCTATGATCCTCCCTAGGCGTACCGCTGAGATCTTAGAATACAGTTTGGCATCCAAATGTATAAGGGATATTGGTCAGTATGAAGTGGGGCTATCCAAGAGCTTCCCCTTTTTAGGGAAAAGGACAATATCCGTATCTTTCTAAGATTCTGGAGGCAGCCCACTCTGTTGTACTGCTATGAACAAATCTAAAAGAAAGGGAGCTAATTCTGTTTGAAACACAATGTATAGCCCCAACGGTATTTTATCAGGACCCACCGCAAGCTGGTGTAATGCATTTACTACCTCTGCAAGTGAGATGTCAGCTTCCAATTCCTGCCTAGCGACTTAGTCTATTTTTCCCCCACCCAAGTTCACCCCCTGAACTAATCCAGGCCCAGATGCCTGACAATCATCAGTATATAGATCTTGGTATAATTATGCAAATACTCATAGTATATCACTAACACCAGTTGCAGATGACCCATCTTTTCTTTTGATTGATGCAATGTTGTTACTAGTTGCTTTCTGCCTTACACGTAGAGCTAGAGGTTTCCCAACTGACTCACCTCATTCTTAGCTCTCGTTCTTATGAGTCTTGAATTCTTCTGAAATCTTCTGAGTATAGTAACGGTTTAGCTCTGCTTTTACCCATGTGACTTTTAGCTGAATTTGTTCTGCATCCAACACCTGGCTAATCCTTAACACACTTTTTCCAATTTAGCTAACGTTTCTAGCAAACTCCTACTCTCAGCCTATTGCTGCTTCCTACTGTGTGCCACAAAGCTGATGATCTCTCCCCTCAGCCCTGCTTTGAAAACATCCCATACAATACCCCGTGGGTCACTATATCTATTGATGTCAAAATACCCGACCAGCCAACTTCTCATATGCTCTATGAACACTGTGTTCACCAGTAATTTTCTGTTGAAGGTCCATTTGTACTGACCCTTAGAGTTCCCTTGGACCACAACATCCAAAACCAAGGGGTTTTGATCTGACATAAGCTTCAGCAGTTTCATAATCCTTCCTTTATCTAACTTTCTACCAGAAATCAAAAAATAATCCAACCTGACGTATTATTTGTGCGGACAAGAAAAATACATGTAGCCTGGGTCAGAAGAGTTTTTAGCAGTCCACACATCAGCCAAGTCATGAGTGAAGTCAACGCCCTGTGAACTTGCAGTTTTTTTCCCCTGCTAATTACTTGTTTGAAGCCTATCCACTATCAGATGTATATTCAAGTCCCCACAAATTATCAGAGAATCTGACGAAATTATCAGAGAATCTGACTAAGATGCTAATTCAACCTCTAAGTCTTCAAGCACTTTAGGATCATCCTGATTTGAGCCATAAATAATGCAAACTGTTAATCCCATATCCAATTCCACCAATGCCCATCCACCACATTTGTACACCAATTTAAGCCTTACTGGCACCATTTTATTCCTAGCTAGGATAGCCCCCCCCCCCTAATATTGGAGCAAGCCAATAAAGTATACTCTTTAATTAATAGCACTTCACTCCTACCCCATGGGATATGTGTCTCCTGATGGCATATTATATCAAGGGCTACTGATCTTAGAATCTCAGCCACCCTTAACCGTTTGGCCTTATCCTTCAGCCCTCCCACATTGACCAAACATATAGTTATTCTACCCATTTCGTGTCAGAAAAATTAACATTGCATTTATTGTCTTAGTCATATTTGGCCGAGATTCAAAGAAGCATTCTTTTCTCCTTCTCTTGATTTTTTTTTAACCCTACTTCCCTCCAGCCCCTCAACCTCCACTATCCCCACCCTACCCCAGCCACCATCTTCCATTCCACCCCATCCTTACCCAACCCCAATCACCCCCCTTTCTTCCCTTGCCCCCTCCCCCTCAGCCTTGAGAAGTGTACAGAATGCTCATTGGTCTGTGTGTGAGATGAAGACAGCCTCTCCGACCAATGGTCTACCATTGCAAATAACTAACAGCCATTCTTCACCTACCCATTACCCAATACATGACATCGCTCCCCTTATACAAGAATTTACAAGCATCAATTCCCTTATCAGTTGTTTAGTGTGAAAACATAGAATAGAAAAGACAAAAAGAAAAGAAAATGGAGAGTTCAAATACAGAATAGGAGCACCGCCTCTAGTAGCCCTTGAAATCCTATCCTTATCATCTTGCTTCCATTAAGAATTCCTTTGCTTCATTTTCTAAGGTGAAAAACCGTGTCTGCCCCCCAAATCACCTTCAGACATGCAGGATTAACTAGATATATCTGTGCACCCTTGTCTTGAAAGGACTTAATTGTCGCAAGCGCCACCGTCTTTTAACCATTATGTGACAAAAGTCAGGTCTGGCAAAGAACGAAGCATCTCCACTGATCTGCTTAGCTTCTGGCCTGGCCTTCCCAAAGATTGACTGTCTCAGGAGAAAGTTCCCAAAATATACCAGGATAGTTCACGGCTTTGAATCTTCTCTGACCATTTGTTTCAAGACAAAGGGCACCCTGTGGACTCGTTGCACCTCTTGGGACCAATTCAATCCTTCTTGCTCTGGAAAGGCAGTACGTAGTAGTTCCACCATATATGCAGGAATATCTGTTCCCTCCTTGCCTTCCGGCACTCCCAGCACCCGCAAACTATTGCATCATTGACGATTCTCCTGATCCTCAAGCTTCCACTATATATCAATAAGCTCTGATTCATTTGCCTCTGTCTGCACATGAGTACCTGCCAGATCTGTTTCGATAGCAGTGGTTTTTGTTTCAAGGTCTGTCAGGCATTCATCAATGACATTACATGCCTTAGCTAGCTTTCTGACAGCACCCCGCACTTGTCTTATTGCAGCTTGAGACTTGCGGCCATCCTGCTGTGTTTCCTCTTGATGTGACAGTATATATTTGAGGATAGTATCCAGTGTAGGAGGATTTAGACTAGGGGTGACTTGCAGAGGTGTAGTCAGAGTGCCGACTAGCTGTTCTACTGGTGAGTACTTCCATTTCAGATCTTTACCACCTGATGTCTGTCTACCCATCTTCGTAGCCATCTTTCATGCTGTCATGGCTGAAGTGCCTCTGCTTATATCTGGAGCGCTATTGTTATCACTAGACCCAGTGAGAGAGCCAGATTCATTTACTGACCATTCTATTCCACCAGATAGTGAAAAGAAGCAATCATTAGTCTCCATATCCAGATCACTGTTCCCAATTTCAAATCCCAGAGGACGGGCCACCAACTGCTGGGATACCTTTGTTATCTGAGCACTATTTAAAGGGGGTAGATCTAGAAAAGTCGGGCAGTTAGCAGAAATAAATCTATTGTCTATAGCCCTAATCTGAGGGCCATTGTTCTGAACACTGACGGACCCTAACTGAGCCGGCTTCCCCTTTTCACTCAGACCCCCATTCAAGCTCAGGGCACTCTCAGTACTCTCAACATTCTCAGCATTATGAGGTTTGACCTTAGCAGTACCTATCTCTCTGCCAACCAATATGGTCAGAGTGGCACACTCTTCTCCCTTCTCTACTGAAAGATGGGAAACCAATGCAGTCATACCTCCACACTGAAGGACCGGTGTCCTGGTCTCTGCTAGTGCCTTATCCGCATGAGGTGGAGTTGCTTTGCTGTTAGATGGTTTAGGGTTGGTTGTTTCTGGAGATAGCTTCTCTGCAGGAAACTGGGCTGCTATATCGTAGGATTGATTGACTCTGGGCGCCTCCATTTGCATTGCTTCAACAGGCTTTCCGAATGAGCCTTGCAGTAGCTCTAACACTGTAGAGCCAGCCAGACATTAGCAGGGTGCGGCCCTGCCTTTCCCCCTCCTTTCCTGGGCGCTCTCTATCCCAGGAGTCTGCTGTACGCATTGCCCGCTCTGCCGTGGCACTGGCCCGCCCGCAGTCGCCACTCCAGGGTCTGCAGGACCAGGCAGGGATGCTATGGGGGGGCGGCCTTCCCCTTCTGAGCGGCATCCGCCACTTTGGGACCCATCTTCGCTGCGGACGAGGGACCATAGCATACCGCACAGTCGGCGTGATCCAACACAGCTGGCACCAATCGTCCAAAGGCAAGCAGGCTTTCCCGGATCAGCTCAACCGTGGAACAACCACCAGCCCACGGTTAAACCACAGCTGAGACACCCAAGGACATAATCGTGCGGTTCGGTGAGTTTGTTCTTATTCATTTCCTCATTGAACGAAGGGCTGCAAAACGACCACCTCAAGCGGCTGCCATCTTGCTTCTCACAGAGAATCCATCTGAAACAAACTTCATAGGAAGTGAAGTTGCGTTACGTCATACGTTTGGAGGACTCAGTTTTATTAGGGAAACATGGACGACTGGGTGTTTTTTCACTCATGGGGTAACCTCCACTTGACTGGTATAGGATTCACCATATTTTACTCTTCAATAGGACCTAGAAACCTGGTTTGAAATTTTCTATTCTCTTTCAGATGTAAGTGTCATGTGGACAACCAAACCTTATCTCCTTTCTCCTACTTAGGATTTTTTTCTTCTCTTTGACCAGACTGCTTTTTGTATGAACTATTTGCCTTTAGTAAATTTTGTCTAGCAGATTGATAAGCACTCTGCAATTTTTTATCAAAGCTCCAGCTGCAGGAACCATTCATCTTTGACTCCAATGAATACACTAGGGGATCTCCCATAATTTAAATAGAATGGGTAAAAACCTGTGGCAATGTGGGTTGCATTATTATAGGCACATTCTGCTGTTCAAATTAGATCTAACCACTCTCCATCTCAGTCTGATAGATCTAGGAGTAAATATTGCTCTCATTCTTTTATTGACTCTTTCAGTTTGTCCATCAGTTTAAGGATGATAACTGGTGGAATACTGATAGTCGATTCCCAACTCTTCATAAATGCTCTCCAAAAATGAGACTTAAATTGGGCTCCTCAATCTGAAATCATAAATTTCCCGTGTTCCATGTGCCCTTAACACATGTTGAGTGAACAATTGTGTCAATTGTTGATCTCTGGAAATAGCCTTTAAAGGAATGAAATGACTGATCTTAGAAAAGGTATCTGCAAACACAAGTATTATATTATAAACTTGAATAGATGGGAGACTGACTATTAAATTCATTGTTAATGTGTGCTGCAGGGAGTGTATTGTAGAGAAAGATTTAAGTTGTCTCTGAGGGACCTGTCTGCTCACCTTCCCCTTCACACATTTCTCACAGTTTAGTACATATTTTCTTAACTGAGAGTTCATTGCTGTCCACCAAAGTGTCTTTTCACCAGATCCACAGTCTTGTGTACTCCTGTGTGTCCTACTAGTGGATCATCATGATATGCCTTTTATTAGTTGGTAATAAGCTCCTTTACAGTAGAGAAGATTATCTCCTATTTCTTTTTCAGCATATTCTTATGCCCAAGTGTTTATTTCTTCAGGTGATTAAGAGTTTAATACCCCCTCTTTGAAGCCAGAATACAGCATATCATATGCAAAATTTTCAGTACGCATGATGGGAGTTTTCGACAATTTATTTGATCCTGATTCTATACCTATTCTGAAAAGGGTACCTGCCTTCTCATTAGTTGATCCAGTTCAATAGGTAATAGAAAAGTTATTGTCTGTGAAGTACAATGACTATCTCAACTGCAAATGGGTGTGTTTGAAGGGAAGCAGTCTAAACCACGAAGTCCAAACCCCGCAGTACCTTAACCAAGCAGTCAGAACCACGGGTAAGTCTCAACAATGTATGCCTTAACTACGCATGCCTTACCCACGCAATTTCCTAAACCACGCATTGTGGTGATGTATGTATATTTGAAGTTGTTATTTAAAGGTTTATTGTTTTTTAAATGCAATAATATAATTTATATAATATAATATTATTTTATATATATTATATTATAAAATATTGAATGATTTATTGTTTTATGAAATTATTTTATATTGGAATAATATTAATATTTGTAATTAAAATAAATTTATAAAACTTAATTAGGGTTGTGAAGTGTATTAATACTCAGGTATTATTTGTAATACCTGAGTTCTAATATATAGGGGTAAACATATATTTAAATTTAATTTAACAATTAAAATTGAATAATTTTTAAAACATCGGTAACACTCTCCTTTAGGGATGGGATGCATGGGATATAGGGGTTATGGGTAGGGCAGTGCATTAATACTCAGGTATTAATTTTAATACTTGAGCATTAATTTATAGGGGTAAAAATATTTACATATAATTTAACAATTAAACTTGAACAATATTTAACAAAATACTATAATACTCTCCTTTAGGGACGGGGTGTATGGGCTATAGAAGTGTATTAATACTCAGGCATTAATTTTAATACCAGGGTAATAATTTATTGGGGTTAAATATATTTAAATTTAATTTTACAATGAAACTTAAATACCATTAAAAAATTCTGTAACACTTACCTTTAGGGACGGTAAGCATGGGATATAGGGGTTATGGGTGTTGAAGTGTATTAATTCTCAGGTATTATTTGAAGTAAAATACATCTTATTTCACTGTGAGTTGCATCAGAAAAATAAAAACAAATTTTTTTAATTTTATAAATTTTATTTACAAAAGATAAAATGACCCTAATATTTTTAAATAAACAAATTAATTATAAAAACGTTTTATAAAATAATTCAAGAATTTTTAACAATAGATAAGAGGCATAAACAAATAGGTTAATGTACTTTTCCCATACACTTCTATTGGTTTCAATGAAGAGAAATGTCCTTTTTTATTTTTACAGTTGGGCCTCAGATACACGATTGTATGTCTGTTTTGACAGTCGGTGGAAAGTCGCAGTCAATATTGCAGGGAAGTACGATTTAAGTTTTATTTTTAAGTGTATAGGTGGCTGTGTTGACAGTAAAGAAAGAGAGGGGAGCTAGTTACATTACAGGTAGCAAGAATGTAAATATATGTTGTTTTAACCACATTTTCATTCCCATGCAGGGTGTGTTTGCATGCCCACGTCAAGACAGTTGCTTTTTTGTATTATATAGGTTTAAAATAGTGGGTAAATAAAAGATTATCACTATTTTAAACCTATTTCGAATAAAAGTAACATTTTGAAACATTTTTGCGACATGTTTTTTGGGGCTATTACGTTCTTTTTGCAGAATGAAGAAAAATACCACGTGGCTGTTTGATTGGAATGCTAAAGCTGTGCCATTTTAAAATTGCAGTATTTAAGGTAGAACAACGCATTGGAACCTGCAACATTTTTAGATTTTGGGAAATTGAGTGCTATCTTAAAAAGGAAGATTCTAATTTTTAAACAAAGGACAAGCGGAATATTGAAGTAGAGAAGACGCCTGGGAGTGAAGAAATCTTCAGGATTTGGATGTTTGTTATTTTTTCAACATGGCGACGGGTGTCACTGGCTCATGATATTATAGGAAACATGTCTTTTTGGAAATGTTGCTTTTACACAGATGGATGCAGTGAAAATCTATTTTTAGAACACTTAATTTTTTGGGATGTGGTTTTTATTTACTGATATGGGATTTTGGGCAGATGAAGACTCTTGGTGAAAAGATGATTTAAAATGTCACCAAGGGTTGAATAAATGAAAACAACTTAAGGTAGGAACCCCAAAATTCCATTAATTTGTATAAAAACATTGCAAAAATATCAAATGAATTATATGGTGGTTTTAAAAATGGCAAGTAATATAAGCAGTAGTTAGTAAGGGTTAGAATTGTAGGACCTCATGTACAAGGCCATTGCGCCACCGGTGTGTCACTTTTTTTGACGCAGAGGTGGCACAGTGTGCCTGCCCATATTTACAAGGCCACATGAAGTCACCCTGTGTGACTTTTCATGGCTTTGTAAATATGGGCCCAATTCATGCATCCCGCTGCATGAAATGGGCATTCCATTGGTGTTGCTTTGGGTGTTCCCATGCAACATCCATGGAACCTGACACATTCTCAGATTTACAAAGTTGTGTAAAGCTGGGAATACGTCAGAATCCTACGCCTCTCCAGGGAAGGTGTAGGAGTGGTGCAACGAGGAGAATTACTTTCATTTCTCGTAATTTTTTCCTCTTTCTATTTGTGCTGCATTCTGCATCCCACATAGTAAAAGGAAAATGCCATCAATGATTGTTTTTGTGCAGGAAGGTGTCCCTTCCTGCACAAAAACAATCATCCCTGCAACGCAGGCACCCTTGCAACATGACGCACGGGTGCCTGCACTAGTGCATGGCAGCCAACTGTGCGCCAGCGCAGCGGAAAGCACATGGATGCGTTGTATGGTTGTTAATGCGATGCATCCCTGTGCTTTTAAAATGATGAGGGCTCGGCACAGCAAAATGGCTTGTGGCACTGTGCTGTGTCCTTGTTTGGCAAATGAGCCCCCCCCCAATATGTATGCAAAACTGTCAAGGTAGTCTGAAGCCACCATCAATAAAAATTGTTGAATTTTTTCCCAATAGTCTTTCAGACATTTCTTTACTTTTTTTGGACACTCGTGGGTTCAGGCTAGCTGACAGTGACTGCCCAGTCTCATTTCTTGGAACCTTGTTTCTTCTTCAAAATTTCCAAGAAATTCTAGAGGTTGGGTGATATTTGCCTATTGATTTGTTGAAGGAATTGTGCCATCCCTCTATGGCATTGTTAGTTTTTGCACCACCCTCTAAACCGGTTGTGTGGCAGTTCCACCATACAATGGGAAACCTTGGCTTCCTCCTGTGATCGGACCTGCTAAGGCGACCAATCCACGTATCTTCAAAGCAGTTTAGTAATGCTGCCAATTTGTCTTCGTTTTGTGTAAAAAATTCAGATTCAGTAATTGAAGTGCAGAACTCATAAACACTGTCAGGTGGTACAAAACACAATGCAGTTAATTTCCTTAACTCATATTGTAGCCTACTGCTTGCCAACTAATTCTCAACTAAAGATGTTTTTTTTTTCATTTTTCGCCAATACGCCTGAGAAAAGTGGAAAAAACAACTTTGAATTTGGGTATCAAGGTACAATTTTGTGACTGCATTAATCATTGTCAGTTCAAAATCTATTATCACCTTTCTAGGACTATTATTTAGAAATTGACACTGTCAGTGTAAGTTAAGGATTGTTTGTCAGGGAGTAAGGCATACACTAATGGGATAGTTGAGTTATTTATGTTGGCATGAATAATATAAATTTGGGTGAATGGATGGGTTGTTGACTTAAACGTGCCGTCCAGCATCCAAATTGGACTATTCTCCAGTGTAACTAGGTTATGGGATTTTCTAAAAATTAAGATTATTTTGAGGGTTTTCATTGACATGCAGGAGGAAAGGTTCATTGGAGAAAGTTACAGTTAGTTGAAGGGTGATGTTAATATCTCCATAGGTTTGGGGGTTACAGAGTAGGGATTACTTGTCATTGTTTGCCTCTGGACCATTCTCCTTAGGTTCGATATAGTGGGTATGCTACTAGCAATGTGTATGGGAATGTTTTGTGCTACATTACTCAATACTGAACCATAGGACTCCTTAGAGGTGTGTGCTAGAGGTTTTATTTGTTGTACATTTTCTCGTACTTCAATGTCCTTGCAGAGGCAGAGTGGTTATGCTCTGTTGTACCAACAAACGGTATCTTCCAGAGTAACCACTGGTATGTACCCCAATCTAGGCCTAAATAGCTAAATGACCTTTCACCTGCATTTGTCCTACCTTGCTCTGCATAACGGTTCTAGCACTGACCTTTTACCCAGTTATGTGCTGAATAAATGTTGATCGGTTTCCTTGAAACAAGACTCATTTATTATGCATGAGGATTCTTAGAAAAGTCCCCTGCACATGACGTACATAACAGGATTAACATACTCTGTATAAATGTCATGGTCATCTTCAGTCTAGGGCGAATAGAACTACTTTGCATAATTGCAGGTATTGATTTAGGCTCATTTACATAATCGAGCTCACAACATAAAGATTGTGTTAAGAACCCCGAGGCTATCTTTATGATATAAAAGAACCATACCTACACTAGATAGACAAAGGAGAAGCTTCCATGCTGACATAAAAAGCTGAGGTCCCTGCACGCAGAAGCTCCAGCACGCTGTGGTCTGACATCCCTTGCGGGGTGTCCAACTCGAGACCAAATGGGGTCCTTCATTCTCTCCCATCAGATAATGGGGGTGGCTCTTTCCTAGGGGATTCTTGGCTTTACAGCCACATACATGCTAGGTACACTTATGTAGGGTTTGCATCGTAGGGGTACGCTTGATTACCGTCATGTATAGATATGCCTTCAGATATTCACTGTTTTAGCACCATGGTAGAATTCTACCTTTTATTTACTCTGTTGGTGCTTGTAATCGTATACATTTGTTTCTGTTTAATGTTTGTCGCAGCAAACATGTTTTATACTAAAATGACGCTGGTTCAATAAATGCTTATTGAAAACGTCCCCATAATTTTTTCTGTGTATCTCTCTGAGACTAAGTGAGCATGATTGACTGAGTGAAAAGTACTGCACTGTTTCCTCGATCCCTGAAGGATCAAGGGTTGTCATGTTTGACAGTTGCCAGAAACTAGTCGCTTCTTGGTAAGGTTAGGGGGCTTATGGTGGCACTGCGAGCTAGCTGGTCTAAAGGCTAACATATCCTTTGGGGGTGTCTGGAATCAGTCTCGACACCAATCCCTTAGTTTATGTTGTCTAAATGCGCAGAATCTATGTATTTTTTGGAACTACACGACACCGATCTGCCTGTGCAGTCGGAAGAGAAATATTGCACACACCTCCAATGACTCCTGGGCTCAGTAAATCTTTCCTTACAGTAGAGATAGCCACTATACTTTAAAAGCTTGTTTCCTGTATGTAAGGTATATGTGTTCTTCAATTTTTAAAATTGTCGACTTGTGTTGTCTTGCCTGGAAAGAGAAAGAGATACATTTGTTAATTGTTTTAGCCTGTGTAGAATGGTCACAGTTAAAAACCCTGCTGGAGGTAAAAATTGTAAGTTCTGTTGACTGTTTTGTGGTTTGCTAACTTTATGGCTTTTAAGGTTTGGATTTTTAAAGTGTTTTAAATTACCTGAGGATGATGTGGCTTTTGCCTTATTGGATGAATGAAAAGTTTGATTGTAGTCCAAGATATTTTCTGCACCAAGGAATAAACTGGCACTTTGGGATTTGCAATACTTCTGTGGAAAAAGAGAAAAATGCAATTCTATATTATGAAAATGTATGTGACTGTATGTTGGTTTTGTTTCTATTGTTGTTGTTTTTTTTACCTGCACTTACTTTGAATTTTGAAATCTAGTTGTCAAATTTGATTTGCCCTTGGAAGCAATTCCTATTGTTTTTTGGAAGTTAAAGTCTGTATGGGTGAAAGAAAAAATTATAAGAATTCATGCTGTATTAATATGCATTTTTTTGCACCCTAGTCACTGTCTAGCACCTGCCCTGGGGCAAGTACCCAGTGGAGTTAGATTACTAATTGTGCTCCCTAGTCACTGACCAGCACCGACCCTCAGTTAAGTACCCGGTGGAGTTAGAATACTAATTTTGCCCCAAGTCACTTTCCAGCACCTGCCCTGAGGTAAGTACCTGGCGGAGTCAGAATAGTAATGTTGCCTCCCAGTCACTGTCAAGCAACTGCCCTGAGGTAAGTACCCGGAAGAGATAGAATAGTCATTTTGCCCCCATTCACTGTCCACTACCTGCCCTGAGGTAACTACCCAGCAGAGTTAGAAGAGTAATTTTCCCCCATCACTGTCCAGCACCTGCCTTGGGGTAAGTACCCGGAGGAGGTAGAATAGTAATTTTTCCCCCAATCACTTTCCAGCACCTGCCCTGAAGTAAGTACCTGGAAGAGGTAGAATAGTAATTTTGCCCCCCAGTCACTGTCCAGCACCTGCCCTGAGGTAAGCAACCAGCGGAGTAACACTAGTATTTTTGCCAACTGTCACTGTCCAGCACCTGCCCTGAGGTAAGTACACAGCAGACTTAGAGTAGTAATTTTATACCCTAGTCACTGTCCAGCACCTGCCCTGAGGTAAGTTCCTGGCAGAGTCAGAATAGTAATTTTGCCCCACACTCACTGTCCTGCTCCTGCCTTGAGGTAAGTAGCTAGTGTATTAATCATACTTATTTTCCACCCTGTCACTGTCTGGCACCTACCCTGAGGTAAGTACCCAGCGGAGTTAGATTAGTAATTTTGCCTCCCAGTCACTGTCCAGCATCTGCCCTGAGGTAAGTGCACAGAGGAGTAAGAATCGTAAATTTACGATTCCAGTCACTGTCCAGCACCAGACCTGCGGTAAGTACCCAGTGGATTAAGAATACTAATCCCCCCCCAGTCCAGTTCCTGCCATGAGGTAAGCACCCAGCAGAGTAAGAATACTAATTTTGTCACCCTGTCACTGTCCAGCAAGTGCTTTGAGGTAATCCTTCTTGTACAGTTACTTTTCTTTTTTTATTATTTTGGATAGAGTTCAACAATTGACCTGAGGTTTTGCGAAGGGTGTCTTATAATTGATAGATGAATCTCTGAAATAATGTCCTCCAACTATTCTGCAAAGATTAAACATTTGTGCTGACAGTTTCTGACAAAAAAATAAATAAAACAAAGCATAGAATGCAATAGAAATGCAATAAAACAGACTTCTTTACCTTCCAGAGTTGTAATTTACTTAAGGGAAATCAAATTGACCTCTGAATTAATTTTGTGCAAAGTCTGTAAAATATTATAAAATTACTAACCCAATACATGTTTAGGTATAAATCGAGTCTTTGCTTAGTACAGATATCCTTAAACATTTACCTATGACTGTAGCTAGATAGAAGTATTTTTTACAGACAGTGGCTCACAGTGCACAACTCCCAATGATGCGTGTAGTCGCAAATTAAGTCAATGTACCACTGACTAGAAAATGGTGGACAGTAGTTTATATATTGTTTTGTGTGGTGTTCCACAATTTATTTTTAAAGCAGCGTTGGTTTGTGGGAGAATATTTATTTATTTTGAATTATTACAGACATAGAATGTCAAAATAAAAAACAAAGAGGTGTCCTCTGGGAATATTTAAAAGCCCTACTATTCAACACTTCCACACACACCATACCATACCTCAATCACCAGACATCCAAATTTGGGGGTTACTGTTCAGGCCAAAATTCACAATGTGTTGGCACAAAAACGTTCAGGTTGTAAGTCTCTCTATACAATTTATGAAAAATATTTCACAAAGTTAAAAAACTCTTAACGTACAAAGTACTTTATATAGAATAACAATGATCGACAGAAAATCTTCATGTGGCTTCCAATAATTTCATACAAAGTAAAAAATAAAAACAATGTTAAAAACAAGAAACGAGAGTTGAAGCAGACATTAATCTTTGTCATAAAAGACCATATCCATCTATTCAAATTGTTCAGATGAACCCTGATGCACTGCAGTCCGTCAGCATCTAGAGTAACATCAGGTTGACGGATTTATGGTGAACGGGCGTCGACACGTTTCGATGGTTTTGTCTGATTGGACCATCTTTATCAAGACTATGAATTTATATACTCTCGATGAATAAATACATGTAAAACAAAAATACATATATTAAACAAAGAAAATTATTCTTAAAAAATATTCATAACTTCTTTTTATCAACAAGCTGTTTCATGACTACCCTATCATATCCAGGCCATTATAAAAAGGAAAGAACCATTTGTGATACCAACACAACCCTTGTCTTGAGCCAAACAATACCCCTCCTGCATTGTATTATTTAAGAAGAGAACGAACCGTTTGTGATACCAACACAGCCATTGTCTTGATCATAACAGTATCCCTACTTATGTTTTGCACACCAATCAACAATTATTACCAATCACAATCACATTACATAATTTCCCATACTGGGAAACAAACATACCTTTAAAATATGGGAGCTCACTTACTACTAAACTCCTTCGATTTGTAGAGATTGTTTGGGGGATTGCTCAGTTGATCCAATTCCCAATTTCAGAATACTAGGGATGGATTCGTACCTAGTATAAAACCACATACAGAACTAAATCGGTGGTCAAAAATCCATGATTCACTAATTCGTAACACTTATCACTCCGAGTATAGGCTACCCTTGCTATCACTACATATTATTCTAGCTCACCTTTTTCTAAGATTATTGAACTACAGACTTCTCATAATCCACGGAAATGATGGACTCGTTATTGAAATCTAATTGGGTTAAACAGAAAGTTCCAGTCATGGCCAGTTCCTTTTCCAATCCCATTGCATACAATCCTGTTTAAGAATAATATGTCTTGTCATTCTAAGTAACATACCTCATGGCCTTTAATTACATGCTACTGCGACCCCGTCAATTTGTTCCAATAATAGTTATGTAGACGACCGCTATTTATTTCGAACACGTTTCGTGCAGGCCCACCGTGTGCTACGATTTAATTAAGCACATAGCTGAAAAGATTATTGGAACACAACCACATAGTGATATATCCTTCTACTTTAATGAGGTCACACTAAATACACAACCAAATACACCTATTCTCTGGTCGTTATACCCACATGTAGCGGAACTCCTTACTCGCCTTCCTAGGGTAAGAGTCACCCCACCCCTCTAATTAAAAAAATCTTCACCTTCTAAGCAGGTTTATAAAAAGTCCCGCTTTTAGAATAGCCAGGCAAATCGGGGTCTTTATAGACAGGATAGACACGGGGTCCCTTGCATTGGGAGGGATTAGAGAAATGTTGAGTAGGCATCTGGTATACCAATACTCAGCATGTCTAATGAGGAAGGGCATTTGTAATCACTATTGACCGGAAACCATTTGGTCGCTAGTGCAATGAAGGGCCCGGAAACATTTGAGCCCTTTGATATGGGGGTTGATGGGATGTGGAGAACGCTGACTATCAGGGCGGTTATGTGGGCCGACCACCTTATTAGTATAGTAAAGCTGTGCGTAGACGAAAGGTGGCCAAATATCATTGTTTAGAAGGTGAAGATTTTTTTAATTAGAGGGGTGGGGTGAATCTTACCCTAGGAAGGCGAGTAAGGAGTTCCGCTACATGTGGGTATAACGACCAGAGAATAGGTGTATTTGATTGTGTATTTAGTCTGACCTCATTAAATTAGAAGGATATATCACTATGTAGTTGTGTTCCTATTATCTTTTCAGCTATGTGCTTAATTAAATCGTCGCACACGGTGGGCCTGCACGAAACGTGTTCTAAATAAAAAGCGGTCGTCTACATAACTATTATTGGAACAAACTGACGGGGTCGCAGTAGCACGTAATTAAAGGCCATGAGGTATGTTACATAGAATGACAAGAGATATTATTCTTAAACAGGATTGTATGCAATGGGATTGGAAAAGGAACTGGCCATGACTGGAACTTTCTGTTTAACCCAATTTAGATTTCAATAACGAGTCCATCATTTCCGTGGATTATGAGAAGTCTGTAGTCCAATAATCTTGGAAAAAGGTGAGCTAGAATAATATGTAGTGATAGCAAGGGTAGCCTATACTCGGAGTAATAAGTGTTATGAATTAGTGAATCATGGATTTTTGACCACCTATTTAGTTCTGTATGTGGTTTTATACTAGGTACGAATCCATCCCTAGTATTCTGAAATTGGGAAGTGGACCAACTGAGCAATCCCCCAAACAATCTCTACAAATCGAAGGAGTTTAGTAGATAGTGAGCTCCCATATTTTAAAGGTATGTTTGTTTCCCAGTATGGGAAATTATGTAATGTGATTGCGATTGGTAATAATTATTGATTGGTGTGCAAAACATAAGTAGGTATACTGTAATGATCAAGACAATGGCTGTGTTGGTATCTTAAACGGTTCTTTCTCTTCTTAAAGAATACAATGCAGGAGGGGCTATTGTTGGGCTCAAGACAAGGGTTGTGTTGGTATCACAAACGGTTCTTTCCTTTTTTATAATGGCCTAGATATGATAGGGTTAGTCATGAAACAGCTTGTTGATACAAAGAAGTTATGTATATTTTTTAAGAATAATTTTCTTTGTTTAATATATGTATTTTTGTTTTAGATGTATTTTTTCATCGAGAGTATATAAATTCATAGTCTTGATAAAGATGGTCCAATCAGACTAAACCATCGAAACGCGTCGACGCCCGTTCACCATAAATCTGTCAACCTGATGTTACTCTAGATGCTGACGGACTGCAGTGCATCAGGGTTCATCTGAACAATTTGTATAGATGGATATGGTCTTTTATGACAAAGATTAATGTCTGCTTCAACTCTCGTTTCTTGTTTTTAACATTGTTTTTAATTTTTACTTTGTATGAAATTATTGGAAGCCACATGAAGATTTTCTGTCGATCATTGTTATTCTTTATAAAGTACTTTGTACATTAAGAGTTTTTTAACTTTGTGAAATATTTTTAATAAATTGTATAGACAGACATAAAGCCTGAAGGTTTTTGTGCCAACACATTGTGAATTTGGTCTGAACAGTAACCCCCAAATTTGGATGTCTGGTGATTGAGGTATGGTATGGTGTGTGTGGAAGTGTTGAATAGTAGGGCTTTTAAATTATTCCTAGAGGACACCTCTTTGTTTTTTTTGTCTGAACCCTAGTCCTTTGGGTGTCTAAGGGTCCCTCTCACTTTGTTTAAGAGACATAGAATGTCTGCCATTTTATTGTGGGAGAACATGTAATGTTTCATGAAAATAAAGGAAGGACTACAGTGGAATCGGAATACCTTGAAACTCACATCTGTATTAAAATGTGCTTTTCTCCACTTTTTTGTCTAAAAGTTGTGTTTTTAAAAATGGATTGGGAAACTAAAATAACTGCATGTAATTTAATAATTTGATGAAAATAAAATTTTTAAAACAAAAAAATTAAGTGCAAAGGACTGCATTTTCAATGTACTTGCGTGTATGCATTGTTACAGTATGCGTGGTTCAGTAATGCATGGTTACGGTATATGTGGTTCAGTTATGTTTAATGTGCTTTACTATATTTGTGTGGTTTAGACTTGCATTGTTCAGGAATGGTCATTGTTGCGCCTTCGTTATAAAAGTGTGTGTTATTTAATCATTTGTTGTTTCATCATACAATCGTGTTTGAGCAAACTTACAATGGTACAACATGTCAGGCTTTCAACAAATAATGCCTCCATTCATGGAAAGTGTCTTCAACTGCCGATAGTTCCTTGACTGCAATGGAGTAACTGATTTCAATGTCATTAGTTTTCTTGATAAGTCAGCAACTGGGTGGAGCTGGCGCATAACTTTATGTCTTTGAGACAAAATTCCATCAATAGCTAAGTCCGGGGCATCTGCTTTCATGTGGAAGGGTTCTTCTGAATCAGGGTGTAACAAAATAAGGGCTGTGACGAAGGCTTCTTTCAAGTATGCAAAGGCTGCTTCCACTTCATTGAACAAAACAAATCTTTCTCCTCTTGTTGGAAGAAGAATTAAGGGAAAACTCCTTAATGAAGTGCAAATGGAAATTTTGAAAGTTTATGAAACGTTCTTTTTAACATTGCTCAAGGATGGCCAATCCTTGATTATCTGGACCAGGAACTCTACCTCTTCCATGTGAAAGGCACACTTTTCCAACTTCACATACAGGTGATTTTCTTGCAATCTCTTCAGAATAGATCTTGTACACATGGTCTTCCTGGCTTTCAGAAAAAATCAGGATGTCAATTAATGTAAACCACAGCAAGCCTATCCAATACTGTCTCAAAACATAATTTACAAAATATTGAAAGACCACCAGGGCATTAGGCAATCCACAGGGAATGTCCTGATACTCAAAAAGTTAATTTCAGTTGTGGAAGGTAGTGTTCTATTTGTCTCCTTCTGCCACCCTCATCAAGTGGTAGGCTCCCTTACGGTCCTATTTGGTATATATTTGGCTCCTTTTAACTGATTCAAATGTACTGAATTTAGTGATAAAGGATACCTATTTTTAATGGTTAGTTGATTAAAACATCTGTAATCTATACAGGTATAACCTAAGATATTGGTTTTCAGCTTCTTTTAATGTGTAGGTCTGACTACAGGACAGATTTGCTCCTCGTTCCAATTCTATTCTGCAATTACATGATCTTTGGGGGGTAGATTCACAACTTCCACTTCATTAAAAACTGCTACAGTTATTAGTCAGCAGGAATCTCTCTAGTCATAATAGTACAGATCTAAAATATTAGCTTTGGAAATTCTTTGAATCCTCTCGGTAGCATGTATGCAATGCTCTTGACAGTGATTAGAGTTGATTGTCACAGTTCTTTTTTCCCAATTAATGATAAGGGTATGTTCTGTGAGCCAAGTTAACTCAAGAATTAGTTAAAATTGAGAGGTGTCAATCAAGTTGAATTTTATTAAGTCATAGTGTTCATTCATGTCAACCAGTTTCACTGGCTCTGCCTCTGTGATACTATACACTTCTCAAAGATTTTCACAGATTTTCTTTTTATTTAAATGTATTCCTACTTCTTTTGCATACTTGATATCACAGAAATTACATGCGGCTCCAGAATAAATCCTGCCTGATATCCCTTAATTTTCCGTCTCACTGAATCTTGCTGTTAGAGCCAAGACAGAATGAGGAGCTGCAGATTGCAATGTATTGGCTACTCGTCGTATTTCTGGAGTTGTCTTTTGGTCCCCACCCTTCAGAGAAACTCCTTTTATGGATGGGGCTTCTCTTTTCCTGACTGATTTGTCTCAGATCTTTTTGAACATTCTTTAACAAAATGTCCAACTTTTCCACAGTATATACAAATGTTTTGAATCTCCTTTTTTCTTTTTCTTCTTTGGATAATGGACCATGAATGCTGCCATTTTGCATGGGTTCTTCACTCTGATTCAACTCAGTACTCTTACTTCATTCATCTTTAGCTTTATCAATGAATGGTGGAATTGGGTGAAATTATTGTCTCCTTTCAGTCTTACGTTCATTTAGCCTTTGGTCTATTTTCAGGACGAAATCTTATAACTATGAAACTTCACTGGGTCTATTGGCTATCTGTGCCAAAGAATCCTTCAACTATTCTCTTAGAGCTCCGTAGAAAAATACTGTTCCTCTCTTAGTTCTGGCCACTCCATTTCCACAACCAACATATTGAATTCCACCAAATAAGAAATTAAGGGGCACATTACGATACCCGGCGTAAAAAAATCCGCCAGGCATGGAAGCGGCAAAAATCCGCCCGCACACACCGCCTGAACACCGACCACGCCATTATGAGTACACAAACTGAAAACCGCCATCGGCGGAAAAATCATACAAAATACCGCCCGCCATCGTCCGAGTCGGAGTCAAACCGCCCGCCACGGACGGAAACACGCACGACAACACAAAAAACGCCCGCCCTCACGGCCGACACACCGCACGTGAAATTACGATCGCACCGCCATGAGCGCGGAAAACAACAAAAATACCGCCCGCCAGCGCAAACAACGCCGATGAGAATCGACACGGCAGAAGCCATGGCGCCCACGTACCTGCACAGAAACCATCCGCACACAAAACCAATAGCACACAACATGGCCAACAAGTCCACACAGCAAGGCACGCACAAATACACAAGCACAGTACACATCCCGAAAACACCCCCCGGACAAACAAAAAATACAAAGGCCAGAACCCCAGACACAACACACCTGAAAACAACAGACCATGAGGACACACCCACATAGGTGAGTACAAAAGCAGCACTCCCACAGACCACAACCCCTTGCTACATTGCAAACCAGAGAGGAGAGGAGAGGACACAGTGACACAGCAAGGACAGCAGCACACCACAGAAACGCACACATCACAACCACCACCACCACCACCACCACCAAACACCGGCACCACAAACCCCCTGCACATTACACAACACACACCGCACCAGCACCACAAACACCATGGCACCACAAAGGATGCCCAAGTTCACGCCCATGGAGCTGACGGTCATGGTCGACGAGATCATCAAGGTGTACCCACAAATCTATGGGAACATGGTCCAGCACACACCACTAGCCACCAGAAACAGAATGTGGACCCGGATCGTAGACCAGGTCAATGCAGTCGGGACCCTGCCCAGGAACAGAACCGAGATAAACAAACGTTGGAATGACGTAAAGAGCCTGGTCAAGAAGAAGGAGGGCAAAAACAGAGAGCTGGCTGCCGTCACTGGCGGAGGGAATCCCGCGCTCTTTAAGACCTTCAAAGCGTGGGAGGAGAAGGTGCGAGTCGTAATCCATCCGGAGATCCTCGCCGGATTAGCAGGGGGAGTGGAGGCTGGTAAGTACAAACTAATGTATACCAGCACACCGCTATGTACACACATGCGCAACCACCATGCCACAGCTCCCAGGGACAAACACCCCCATGTCCAGCACACAATACACAACACATCACACGCACATGCAACAGACACTACCACACACAGGCCAAACCGAACAACTGTAAGATGCGTGGGGACATGTGTACACTAAGCCAGCCACGTAACCACCAACAGGTCCACAAATATGCCAGAAGCGCCACAACGAGCACCCGCCACACCCATGTGTCCGCCACAGCTGCACCAACTGACAAGTAACAGGTAAGTGGCAGGAACACAAAGTGCAGTGGGTCGGAGGGGGACAGCTGAAGTACAACACCCACCAGGCCCCCACTCCCACAGACCAGCAAGGTGGAGCACTCCCCACACCCATGTGTCCGCCACAGCTGCACCAACTGACAAGTAACAGGTAAGTGGCAGGAACACAAAGTGCAGTGGGTCGGAGGGGGACAGCTAAAGTACAACACCCACCAGGCCCCCACTCCCACAGACCAGCAAGGTGGAGCACTCCCCACACCCATGTGTCAGGCACAGCTGCACCAACTGACAAGTAACAGGTAAGTGGCAGGAACACAAAGTGCAGTGGGTGGGACGGTGGACAGCCCAAGTACAACACACACCAGGCCCCAGTCCCACAGCACAGCAAGGAGGAGCATCCCCCACACCCCACACCCACGTGTCAGCCACCGCAGTGCACAACGACAGCCGAAAGGCAGACATCACGGTCCACAGCAATCGGTGTCAGTGGGTGTACAGCCACCCCCACGACCCACTACACCCCCCCACCCCCACAGACCTGCAACATGGAGCACCCCCGCTAAGAGCCATGTGGCATCCAGTACAGTGCACGCACGAACAACTTGCAGGTGGGAAACTGGACAGGGCTGGATTACTGGAGGCATGAGGACCATAACACCACCAACACATGGGACATGTCACGTAGCACACGGACACGCAGCACCGCCCACCGTCACGAACAAGTGAACAATGTGCACACGGACATGAACAGCAGACTCACACCCCACATGACCCATCACAGACATAGCAACACCCAAGGAGCCACGTCTGCATGCACAAGCCACACTGAATATAGTCCCACACGGCAGCCACTGTGCAACTCATCACACACAACCGAAACACCATTGAAGTCCTGTCCATGTAGCCCCCACTGCCTGTCAACCCCACACCCCACAACTACGCCTATGTAAGACAAACAACACTAGACGCAACAGAGCGGAACAACAGAAATGCACACGAACACCACTGAACCCATCAAACTCACAGACACACCATGCACATACAACATACCATCCATCCCATCCGTCAGCCCCAGTCACATGAAAGGCATGTCATCCGCACAGCTGCCACACATACAGCAGTCACGCTAAGACACATGCCCATGACCAACCATGTGCCAGAAGTCAATTAAGCGCACGACACACTGTGAGCAACAACACACAACATGGGCCACACCCCCCCGAGCACTGCAGTGATGCACATGGCACAGGGCAGCACGCACACCAAGGAGATGGGACAACTGCAATACGTTGGCTGGCACACAACTATCACTCACTCATAACGATGCGTCCAATGCCATGTCCAGTAACCACAACAGACAGCAAATATGCAGGGCATGTCAGGCATGCACACACCTCAGACCATGCACTGTCATGCTGCCACAACACATGTCACGTTCGGCACCCATGGCTCACAGCATGTACCCCAAAAGCATATCCCCTCCCAAATGCGAATCTGGGGCATAGCCCCCATGTTGCCATATGCGTTCCTAAGCGTTCCATTTGAACCCCAAAAGCATATCCCCTCCCAAATGCGAATCTGGGGCATGGCCCCCATGTTGCCATATGCGTTCCTAAGCGTTCCATTTGAACCCCAAAAGCATATTCCATCCCAAATGCGAATCTGGGGCATGGCCCCCATGTTGCCATATGCGTTCCTAAGCGTTCCATTTGAACCCCAAAAGCATATTCCATCCCAAATGCGAATCTGGGGCATGGCCCCCATGTTGCCATATGCGTTCCTAAGCGTTCCATTTGAACTCCAAAAGCAAAGTACAAACCAGACCCAGGATGGGCCAGGAGCCCGCATACACCAGAGTCACAATGAGTAGGGGCAAAGCAACACACCCATCGGCATGGCCAATCCGTCCCATGCCACATGTGCACAGCACACAGTCCCATTGCCTAGCACACACACCTACAGATGCCACAGCCACACACTCGCCTCCGGGAAACCCATGTACGAGATTGCACGAACTGCCAATGTCAGACGACTAATACATACTTCGCCAGGTGCAACACAATAACAAATCTCATTCTCTCCACAGGTGACGAACTGCTGGACGCTGGGGATGGAGACAGCAGCCAGCACAGCCAGCCTACAAGCCCCCAACGAGGACACACGGATCTGGAGGATCTGTCCACCTCTTCGGACACGGACCACCAAGCTGGCCCATCTGGCGTGGCAGGGCCCAGCCGCTCCCCAGGACCCCTCCTACCCACCAACCCATCATCCAGGGATGCTGAACAGTCCCAGTCCCCTGCTGCCACTGTTGTTGCGGCCACACCCACGGTCATTGCGGCCACTACCACTGCCGCAACCGCCACCATCGCCGCACCGACCACCACCGCCTCCACCACCACCACGTCTTCGCTGGCACCAGCCCCAGCGCAGGTGGTGGCCCGGCCGACTGGATCCACCCTGGGAGCCACAGCGAGGACCGTGGTGAGCAATGTGGCTAGTGGGCAGGCCGGTGGCAGCAGGACTGGTAGGAGGAGCAGGGTCAGGGAAACGCCAGCCTCCCCTGGGAGCCATGCCCTGCCTCAAATGGACAGAGTCCTTGGGGCCTATGAAGAGGCCCAAGGACAATGGGCCAGGTCTGCTACTGACACGCGGGAGGTGCTGGAGGTGCTGAGGTCCATGGACGCCCATATGGGCCAATTCGTGTCCCGTATGGACCAACTCGTGGACCTCATGGGCCAGCTGGTGGTGGCGGTGGGGTCACAGGCAAGGCCAGCAACACCACCTCCGCCACCACCTGCTAGGGCGCAGGCTCGGGCAGCAGTGTCCACTTCCCCTGCATCCACAGCCAGTGAGCACACCTCACCCACCACCAGCAGGTCGCCACCACACACCCCCCTCCCAAACGTGGAAGGGGCCGTCCGAAGAGGAAACAGATCTCCCGGGAGGACTTCGCACGCTCCAGTCGCAAGTGAGGCAGCCAGCCAGCCTTCCGCCAGCCTTCCTTGACCAGCCACTGCATTGACTTGCTCTACGATCCCACTCCACACAGCCATCTGGATGGCATGTGTGTGTTGGACTATGGACATAGAACCAGTGGGTACACCCTGATCATCACGCAGCCATGACCGACAGCTCATTGTCACTGCACGCACCACTTTTGTCATCACCTTACACACAATCACATGTCACAGTTTGTAATAAATGCACCTTTTTCACTAACTGCTGTTTGTGCCCTGTGTCTTTATTGTACGGAATACAACGGCCACCTTGGGCGGAAAGGCACCTGATGCGTGGCATGGAAATGGAATCCGGAGGGCCTGTAGGGACCTAGGGGTGGGAGACAGAACAGGAGCACATTCAATGAGTGTGTCACACACCCATCACACAGTACATGTCAACAACTACAAGCAATGTACACACATCGCACAGAGCAATAGGGCACAATGCCACAGCCACCAACAGTGGCATACTACCCTGGCCATGGAGCGTTGACACACTGCACGCAGTGAACATACGGCCACCCTGACACAGCACACACACACCTGCATAGATACAGACACATCATCCGTCGTACATGGACACTCACCGTCAAGTGAAGTAGCGGGCGATGAGCTGCTGGCGCACATTCCCAGCTTCCTCCTCTCCGCTGTCCACCTCACTCGAGCTGTCCTGGTCTGCGGGCTGGGGCCCTGGTTGATCTCCGTCATCCACAATGAGGGGGATCTGCTTCCGAATGGCCAGATTGTGCAGCATGCAGCACGCCACCACTATCTGGCACACCTTCTGTGGGGAGTACGCCAGTGCACCCCCGGTGCGGTCCAGGCACCTGAACCTGGACTTGAGGAGGCCAAAGGTACGCTCGACCACACGTCTGGTCCTCCCATGTGCCTCATTGTATCGATCGTCTGCTGGGGTGCGAGGATTCCTCAATGGACTGAGCAGCCATGCCCCATTCGGATACGCAGAGTCACCTGGGTGTGAGGGACACAGAGAACCGTTGCTATTCCAACTGGACAGGGGACAGCATCGCACAACCAGCACGCTACACCACTCCACATACTCACCGACAATACAGCCACGATCCTGTTGCAGATTGGCCATCAGTCGTGGCAAGATGCTGTTGCGCATTATGTGTGCGTCATGGGCCGAGCCTGGAAACTTTGCACACACGTGGGTGATCACCATGTCCGCAAGGCACACCACTTGCACATTCAGGGAGTGCGTGTGCTTCCTGTTGCGGTACAGGTGCTCAGTGGCCTGTGGTGGAACAAGGCCAACATGAGTGCAGTCAATGGCTCCCACGACGTGTGGGATTCTGCCAAGGGCATAGAATGCACCCTTCACTGCCGCCAATTCACGAGCCCTGGGGAATCTGATGTACCTGTTCCGGTACAGCATCATGGCTGCCAGTACATCCCTCAGCACCTTGCTGAACATGGGCTGGGACATCCCTCCTCCACTGCCCACTGTGTGCTGGAATGACCCAGTGGCGAAGAAATGCATGGCGGCCATCACCTTAGCCGTGGGGGTGACAGCAGTCGGATACACCCTGCGGGGACGGAGATGGGGCTCTAACATGGCACACAGTCGATGCAGAGTTGGCCTGTCCAGCCGAAACTTCCTGATTACCTCTGTATCGTCCATGTCCGCCAGCAATTGGTATGGGCGGTCAATGTTCGGTCTCCGCCTGGGTTAAATGGCAGAGGACACATGTCAAAGCAACACGGCACATAGCAATTTCGCATACACATCACTGACATGACTGAGCAAGCACATGAGCCACAGCCCAGCTGTCAAGCTGGGACGGCACGGCCACAATACACTTACACAGGTCTCCCAACAATGGCAATGGCAAGTGAGACATACCACTGCCATGTGCATGCACATGGGGATCTAGGCCCCAATGACTTGCGGGGCGTGCTGATGGGGACTGACTGCATATTCGTCAAGCGGCAACGCCACGGCAACATGAGTGTCTGCTGAGCATGGTACTGCTTCCGAGGCTGGATGAGTATGGCACACGACGACGACGATGTGGGCACGGGCTGAGCGGCCAATACAAGTGGGACCTGTGGCACGAGGGGATATGAGACAGTAGTAGGTGTCAGCACTGCACCCTATGTACAGCACTGTACGGATCACAGCTCCCGAAACATTGACTGGTGTCCACATTGACAGCCCCATGCCAAGACGGCTGTGTGCTTGCAGTCACACGTCACAGGTGAGAGGTTACATTGCACGTGCCAGGTGGCAGTCGTACATAGTGGGAGCTGGCATGTGTGTGCATGTGTCTCCTGTTCAGGATCCACCAGATGGGCGCTGACTCTGTACTGACCATTGGACACAGCATGTTCCGTGGAAGGCTTGTGTGTGTGGGATGGTGGCACTGGATGTGCCTCCGTTGGGGGGGGGCCATGCACAGGGCGGGTACGTCGATGATTGCGCATTGTTGGTCACGGTGGGTGCACCAGCTAAGATGTGTTGCCCTGTGTTCAATTCCTATGTCCGCATGATGATGGACTGTGGATGTGGGCAGACTACACATTGGTCGATGTGCTGTCTATATGCATGTGCCTTCACACCAGGCACAGCTGCCCCTGCACATGTGACCCCTGCTGGACTCGCTGCTGGGTCTGTGGAGCTGATGCACCTTCTGCGCGTGGGGCGGACAGCTCTCCTCACTTCCCTCATTGCGCATGTCATGTCTTTGCCGCAGGTGACATGGATCATGGAGGGCCCACATGTACGCGTGGGTAGGCTACACATGATTGTTCACTGGTCGCCACCCCCAGTCAGTGTTTCGAATGGGAAGGTTGTCGTGCTGGTGGTATGTTCGATGTGGCGGATGGGCGGGCCTAGGTGCGGGCTTACATTCCGGACATGGGGGTAGTTGGATTGGCGACTAGTTGCAGTACACACGGGACACGTCTCTTCCTTTCCACATCTGGGTCATCCCTTGTACTAACTGACAGTGATACAGTCATCTTCGCCCCAGCCCTCATGTCCTCCCCTCGCCCCCCAATATGCATGCTCACCTGCGAGGCTAGCGCTTGCACAGGCAGCCCCAAGCTCGCACCAGAGAGGGCAAGGAGTGTAGGGTCCAGTTGCACGAGTGGGCTGTCTCAGGGTATGATGTGTGGCGGGACGCCGTCCACCTGCGTGGTGCCCCAAATGGAGACCCGGCCTGCATGGACTATGCATCACAGTCTTCGCCTTCCGGATCCGCCACCTGCGACACCCAGTGGCTGTGGCTGCCCTTGCGGCCATGCCGCGTCCGTCTGTGGCTGATGGCCCACACATTCACTCTTTGGCCTCTCTGGGGAGGGCTCAGGGGTGGTGGCGCACGCGCTTGCACTTAGTCGCAATGGCATGTGTCGTGGTTGGTATGATGGGCAATGGATGGGATGGTGCGAGCCACCTCCCGTGACGTCAGTGCTGCTCGTGCTGTGGTGCGTCCCCCTACACTTCCATTTGACTTTTTGCCATGCTGGACGTTGAGGTTCTATTGCCTGCGTGATATGAGCAGGAGGAGCGCGAGGAGACCTCTCACACACCATGCTCCACTGCCATCCCGTGCCCTGTATCGCCTGTGCGGATTGACTATGTTGGGGTTACACCTGGTCGACTGGGGCTGTGTGTGCCTTGTCAAGGGGCATGGCGGGCGCACAACAGGATCCAGCTCGTCCACAGAGGGTGGGCTGAGGTGCGCCTGGTACCGCTTTGTACGTGTGCCCGGCTGCTGTGCACACACGTGTTCACTCCCCCCGACAGGTGTCCTCTCACAATGCCCAGGGAAGCGGTGGTGTACTGTTCATGAGCCCTCCCAACACGGCGTGCTCCAACTTGGCATGTGCGCATCTACCCGTCGCACCCACCCACCTGAGCACTGCGTCCATACGACTTCACACGACACATGTGTGTCTTCCACAGTAGTGCTACTCATTTGCGTTGACATCCAATACCAGTGGACTACATGGTCATGTCACGACTGCCGTGTACTTCACATACTCTCATCCTCTCTCATTCGTACTTGTGAAATGAGTCAGCGGAGACAGTTCTGGTTTCAAACATTATATTGAGTCTTCTGTCCTCTGTGATGCAGTATAGTGGACACTACTGGCAGCGGAATACATATTGAGGATATACTGAGCATGATTACAAATGGGATAAGGTGTGGGGTTACATCTGCTTGGCCAAGGCTGTGCTAATGTACATTTACGTATAGCTGCGGAGCTGCGGACTTTGACACAGACGGTATACATGTAGCCTACCAGACCGCTCGGCATCATGGGCACAGTCCATCTCAGTTCCATGTGACAGGTTTGCTGCGGTTGTTCCTCATGCACGCGTGCATGTGAGATGACATCAGGGCATGTGCTTGCGTGCATGCAGCGGCGTGCCACTTGTTGTTGCACTGTGGTGGTTACTGGACATGTCACAGTCACTGGGGTCGTGTTGTTGTTGTATGCACTTGTCGTCCATGCAAAGGTCCTGGTATGGGATTCCCGGGGCGGGGGTGGGAGGGGTGCAGCACCCACAGACTCCAGGCGACCTATTCATGTCCACTGAGCGGTGTGTGTGTCCATGTGCGCTGGATCCATGTCGTGTCCTGGTTGTTCGTGCAGTTCCGTCCATGTGGGTGCGATGCACAGAGCCCATGCCACTGCCTCCCACGATGCATGCGGTGTTCCTGGATGTGATGGGGAACAGTGTGCATGTCCCGGTCATATCCGATGTCATGGCGATGTCGTTGATGGTGTGGTTACAGTTGCCGGTCGTTTGGTATGGCTGTTGTGGTGGTGACTGGCCAGTCCGTGCGGAAGCTGAGCATGGGTGCGGGGTTGGACTTCATAGGTCACTCGGGGAACCTGCGTTGTGGTCCGACGTATTTACAGGTTGTCAGGTATGCGATGCCGTCCGGCAGGGCTTCCATGTCATTGGTGGTGTACATGTTTGCCAGCCAATGAAGCGGATGGTGGCTGTCAAGGTGTTGTTCGTAGGTTGTCCCTTGGAGGACCATGATGGGGCATGCTGGGTGACATTCGATGTAGCTGTTCTCGATGATCCGTCGTGTGGAGGCACAGTGGTTCCATTTCAGTGCGCGTGCGATGTTGGCCACATACGCCATGCCCCCATAGGCAGAGCAGGCCCTGTCGTGTGCGTCCAGAGGGAGGAGTAGTGGTAGCAGGTCCGCCTTCAGACATGCCGGGTTGGAGAGGCATATCTCGACGGGATGCTGGTAGGGACACCTCCGACAGTAGAAGACGGGCATGACGCAGCTGAACAATGTGATGCGGTAAGTCAGTCGGTAACTTACGTTCAGCAGGGACAGGAGATCGCATCCCAATGTATGTATCGTGCTGGTTTGGTACAGCTTGAGCTCTTCGGCGTAGTTGGGTAGGTGTGTTGCGGTTGCCATTTCGCAGCGGTGCGTTGTGGTGGCGTGCTCCGGCTGTGTGTGCAGTCTGCAATGTGCACACTCCGGGGTTGCTGTGAGCTCTGTGTAGTCGTGGGGAGACAGGACTTGTGTTCTGTTGGCTTGTTTGGAGGACACGGGCCCTCTTCCCACATGCTTCTCAGACAGTTCAAGGTCAGTGCTGTGTGACTCCTTCCAATTAACTTGCATGTGGCCGACATGGGGGAGTGTTTTCTTCTTTCTTCCCCGTCCGTTGTGTGCTTCTGTGATATGCGCTATCTGCCGTGTGGTCGGTCTCCTCGGCATGCCTGTGTTGGTCTATTCTTGGACAATGGCTGTATTCACCGGCTTCTGTCGTAGGGCTGTGGTTTCGGTGTTGGAATGGAAGGTCATTCAGTGCTGTCTGCTCTCCCTTGTGTGGGCGGCAGCCTGCCTTTCCGCTCTGCGTTGGGCCTTGTGTGTGGATGTAATTCTTGGGCCACCTGTTGTCGGTCACCGGGCTCTTTGGTGTTCCGTTTCATGTGTCTTGTTCATATGTGCAGGGTGGTATGGGTTTTTCAGTGTGGTACTGGCGTTCCTCTTCCCGAAGGGGCCCTGCTTCTCCTAGTTGGTGTTGCCGCCGCTGTGTGCTTCGCCATGTTTGTTACACTGGGGTGTGTCCTGCTGTTGCGTGACTTCACTGACATGTGTGCGTCGGTTGTGTGGCGTTGGGTGTTGTCCGTGAATTGGGCGTTGGGGACATGTCTGTGGCCGGCCTGTCACGTGTCATGTGCGTTCGGGGTGGGGCTGATGTGTGTGCTGCTTGGTTGTGTCCCTGTCCCTGTGTGCGACGCATGCATGGCGCTGCGGGTGGCCTCTGCGTTGTGCGCATGTGTGGCGGCGTCATCGGCGCTTTGGGGCCGTGACGGGGTGGTTGGTTCCTAGTCCCAGGTGGTGTGTACACATGTGTTCTGCGATGTTAGGATTTGGCCTGTGTGTCATATGTGGATGCAATGGTGGATGTGTAGTGTGCACGCGCTGGTGGGGGTTGTCCGCTTTTTCCGCCCTTGCACTGTGTGCGCTGTTTGCGTGCACTTGTTGTGTGTGTGCCTACCTGCGTCTCCGCGGTACGTTGCGTCCTTGGTGGTGCATCAGCAGAAGCATGGGAAGGGCCTGCAGTGCTGGATTCATGCCCGGGGTGCCGCTTCTTCGTTGTCCGTGCTCTGCGTCCGTGTTTCCGCCTCTCTTTCACGTGCGGTGTCTCTTTGCCGTGGGAGCCGTTTGTTTGCGGCATCGTAATTTATGCGCCGGGCGGGACGTGTTTCGTCGGACGGTGTGTGTCAGTTGTGCTGCGCCGCTACGTGTGCGGGCGCACTTTGATGGCGGACGGTGTTGCTGGCTTGCCGGCGGTGTTTGGCCTGCTTTTCGCATCGTAATTTGGCGGGCGTGTGGGCTGCGGCATGCAGGCGGTAACTGGTGGTTTTTGCATCCGCCAGCACGGCGGTAGTGCTTCCGCCCGCCATCGTAATGGGCCCCTAAGTCTCTGTCCTTGTTTAAATTCCAGATGTTCATTATTTATCTTGGTAACTGATCTTCAATCAAAGATTCAAAGGAACTCTGATTTAAAATTCTCAAAGTCATGTAACATAGGATCGGTTTGAGAAACTAAAGGCATGTTTCATGCTACCGCATCACCACTGAGATAAGACAATGTGAAGGCAACCTTATATTGATTTCAACGAATACTATAGGTCTACACAAAAAGTGTAATGAATAATGGGTCAAGAAAATCTGAGCTTTATGAGGATCCCCACTGAATCATTCTGGAGGGGCTAATGGTATGATAGGGGAATTTGCTTGAAATTCATGACTTCTGAGAAAAGGAAGGCATTTCACTTTACCCATTCTTCCTAGGGGTTGACAAGGATCCTGTAATTATCCAATTTTTTCTTTGTATTAAGAGTTGATATTATTGATGGGCTCTTTTAATTTTTTTCTCTCAGGGTTTTATTCTCTTCTATAGTACTGTTTAGCTGTTTTACATATTCCCAATGATGACTGCTAAAGCCTTTACATCAACTCCAAAGGACATTGTGCTCGGTGGAAATATATTTTCTGACACTTCAATCTGTCAGAAATAACCTTGTGCTAAATGATTCCACAGGAGCAAATGAAATTCCCCCAATGCCCTCTACACCAAATATGTAAAGTTCTCACAACTCTGTTGCAATGTGTTAATAGGGGGAAAGGTGATAGGGATTAAAGAGAGACTGCCTCAGATGTTTTGATGCATCTAGAACTAAATACAGTGACAAGATTAACCGACCGACTCGGAGCCGGAATTAATTCCGACCGACACGTACCTGTGGCGGCCGACCCACCAAGTACGATGCAAAGCGTGCAAAATCCGACCGACACGTACGGAACCCAAGCCGAACGACCGAGCCGCACGGAAAACAGCAATCCGGCCGGAAAAACACGCGAATCGAACCGACCGACACGCACCCGGAACAAATCCGACCGAAACGTACCCGCGAACTCCAAACCGCAAAGTACGATGCAAGGCGCGAAAACCACGACCGAGTCGTACGGAGGACAAGCCGTACGACCGACACGCATACAAAACAGCGAGCCGAAGTAACACAAAACACCGCGACCAACGCATACGCAGCATAGAAAATAGCACAAACACAGCGTGAACGAAACGGAGAAGGCCGTACGAGACAACTGCAGGGTCCGACTCGGTCACAAGAACGTTTCCAACATGCACAGAAAGTACTAAGGGAAAATACACAAAAAAAGGCCAAACAAGCAATTACAAAGCCAATAAATACTGGGGGGGTGGGGACAGAGAACAAAGACACACCCACAACTCCACCCATATAAAGGACACAAATCCCAACCATGATCCTTTGCAAATGCTATTCACCTGCCAGCACTCAACAGACAGCAACCACACACCCACAGCTCATCCCTCACACAAGCCACACACCATCAGCACACCAACAAATAGCTACCTCACATACACACAGCAAAACACACACTCACACACCTTCACCTGCACACCAACACACACATCACTCACCATCACCACCCATCACCATGCCCCCAAAGAAGAATCACAAGTTCCTAGATTGTGAATTGGAAGTCCTGGTAGACGAGATCCTCAGGGTAGAGCCACAGCTGTTTGGCGCACTGGTCCAACAGACACCCATCTCCCAGAAAACAAAGATGTGGGAGAGGATCATCAACAGGGTGAACGCACAATCACCATGTCTGCGCACAAAGACTGACATCCAGAACAGGTGGTATGACGTGCGCAGGAGGGTACGGGAGCTGCTGAAGAAGACTACCTCCTGAGCCAACACACCGGCAGTGGCCCTCCTGCCAAGCCAGTATACCTCAGGCCCTGGGAGGAGAAGGTGCGGGCCATCCTTCCGCCAGTGAGCGTCTATGGACTAGAAAACATCCCAGAGCCTGGTGAGTACACAACAAATGTACACAATATTCTGCCACAATACACACACACATCACTGTCAAGGGGAGAGTCAAACCATGCACTCTTAGCAATTACACAGCAACCAGAACAGAATCATCCCAAAATGTGTATGTCAGTCAGATAAACACAACACATTCCATCTCAAAGTTACATTTAACCGTGTCATCACATGTACAAACACAACTACAACTACAGCTAGGCAGTGGCACAAATATAACTAACAAACACATCCAGACATGTAGCCACCACTACAACACCAACACACAGTGAAGACCACTGAAAGAAAGGAATTCTGTGTATGCTGGGCAAGTCAGTCTAGCCAATAGCATCATGGGAGTCGTAGTCACAGATATTGCTCACCCCCACAACTGTCCCATCAACACCACCATGAACCATGCGCACATCACAGGGAGTGGAAAAGGACTCACAAGATGGCTGACACTGGCTACTGCTGTGGGGAGCACAAGGCCCTGCTGGCAACTGTGCAACAACCAACAGCAGGACACCACTGACTGACATCCTGAGAGACAACTTGCACTCCCTGCAATGGAAGCACGTTCCATGGTGGGATATCTGGCTGGGTGGGAAGGAGGACTCGCAGCACTGACCATAGTCACAAGCACCTCCCCTCACACACCCCCTCAACACAAACTCCACATAACCCACCTGGGAGAATGCAATGCCTCACATCCTAACTCAAGATCCCACAAAGAACCACCACCCTGGGTTATGTTGTGTGAAGCACAGGGACACTCTTGGGACTTTCAGCCAAACAACTGCCAGGACAACACTCCCAGCCATCCTGTCAGCACTGGCAGCCCACCCCACAGGGAAGCAGAGTCAAAAGGAAGGAAGCATGGGCATGCTGGGAAGGGGGGTGGAGGCAATAGCATGATGGGAGTCGTAGTCACAGCTCAACATCCCCCACCCACATGGCCCAGCAAGCTCACACTCATGCATGCACATCCCACAGAGAGTGGAAAGGCCCATCAAAGATGTCTGACACTGGTGCTGTGTTGTGGGGAGCACAAGGGCATGCTGGGAACTGCACACCAACCAACAGCAGGACACCACTGTCAGCCATCTTGCCATTGCTCTCACACCCACACACACTGAACTCCCCACAAAAGCAAGTAAGTATGGGAATGCTGGGAAGTGGGGTGGAGGCAATAGCATGATGGGAGTCATACTCACAGACATAGCTCACCCCCACAGCTGTCCCATCAACACCACCCTGAACCATGCTCACATCACAGGGAGTGGAAAACAACTTGCAAGATGGCTGACACTGGCAACTGCTGTGGGGAGCACAAGGCCCCGCTGGCAACTGTGCAACAACCAACAGCAGGACACCACTGACTGACATCTTGAAAGACAACTTTCACTCCCTGCAATGCAAGCACAGTCCATGGTGGGATAACTGACTGGCTGGGTGGGAAGGAGGGCCGGCTGTCAACCAAATACAACCAATGCAGACCATGTTCACACCCCAACAAATACATAGAAATGCCCAAATAATGCAGGACAATGTGCTACACCAATATCAACCCCTGACTGTGACAACTTAGGACAATGCAATGTACAGGCCCGCACCCAGAGGCACAGTCACAACTGTCAGGTGTGTCAACCATTGATGCCTGCAGAAACATAACATACATTGTGTGTGTCTCCCAAAAACAGGTGATGATGGGGACACAGCAGCAGACGCTGAGGAGTCCCAGTCCCAGGCTCAAGAGGATACGGAGCTCACTGGTGTCGAACAGCCTCTGCCCTCCTCGGATGAAGAAGACCAACCCGGCACCTCCGGTGCAAGTCAACATGCAGCACCAGCAGGACCACCAGCTGCAGCACCAGCAGGACCACCAGCTGCACCCCCTGCACCCACCCCTCCAACGACTGTCACCACAAATACCATCCCTGCCGACATGGACAGAACAAGGAGCACCACCAGCACAGGGACCCTGGACCAACGTGGGGACATGGACACCACCACCACCACCAACCCCCAAGGGGGACCAGGGTCATCTGTGCGTGCCACTGCATGCACTGCACATGTCGGCAGGGGTGGTGGGAGGGGTGGGAGACAGAGGTCGCTGCTTGCAGAGGTGTCTGGTGTGCATGATGACCCACAACTGGCACGCATAGCCGATGCGTACCAGTCCAGCACCGGAGATCTCAGCCAGGTAGTGGGGCTCCTCAGGGACATTAAACAGCAGCAGGCTGCCCATCATGCCCGCTTGGACTCACACATGTCCCGCGTGGAGTCCAAGTGGGACACACTGCAAGAGATGACGGCGGTGCATAGGGACATATTACAATGCCTCCGCCAGCTGACCAGCAACCAGTCTACACCTCCCTGTGTGCCAACAACATCTGGTGCTGAAACAACTGCAACTGCCACAGGGAGGGAGGATGACTCTGGCGGAGAGTCCCCATGCACCGCAGCAGCCTGTACTTGAGGGCCCCCCCCCCAAAGAAGAGGGGTCGTCCGAGGAGGGGCAAGTGAGAGGCCGAAGGCCAAGTGCAACCCCCAGGAAGCCTGAACCTGTTCTGGATGTCCACCTTTGTGCGCAAACTGTTCACCCTGTTGACGGCAACACAACTCCCACACATGACATGGGGAGTACAAGTTGGACCAATGTCTCAGACAACTGTGGCCCCGATACTGGGGATTTTGTCTACCAGGACTTTCAATTCATCTAGGAACTTCTGATTGCAATATAAATGTACAGCACTAACCATCCTATGCACTATTCACACAAATGTATCACAATAAACACACTAATACACCATACTTGCCTCTGTTGTGATTCCAACGTGGGTGCTGTCATGGGGATGATGAACTGCAAAATTACACTGTGTATGCGAACTGCAACAGCAAGTACAACACAGGCATGTGAGTAATGGCAACGTGACACATATGAGGGAGACACACCACCAGGGCTACACAACACATACACACCTAGGCCATCTGACTCATTGCCTACACTGATGTTGCCAGGAAAGACGGTGCAATGCACAGATACCACACCTATTCCCAGTTGTAGTCAAGTAGCCCACAGGTGCAGTAAGCAAATGGCAGTCAAATGTGTGACCACAGACAACGCACATCACAAAGTGAAGCACAGGTTTATTACACAGTTGCAACATGTCGTAACCACTACAGATGCAAGGTAATCCCACCTGGCAGCGGGCACACAGTCAACAACTGTAGAAGGAAGGAAGTCCATGGGTGTGGCGCACATCACCTGTAGGGACACAACAGCTACCACCCTGGAAGTACAATCATGTCGTCGGTGGACACAGTTGACCAAACGAATCTGAAAGTACCCTGTGAAGGACAGAAATGACACACAGTCAAAAGCAATGGAGAACAGGACAGAACAGCAAAACTCATGCACAATACATGTTACAAGATACCCACCCAGAACCAAGTTAGCATGTCAACACTGTTGGGGAGTACAGACCACCTGTAAGCACACATCGCTACACACATCCAGTCAAGTAGCCCATGGACACACTCCAACAGCACCAGAGCACCACCTACATATATCATGCCAACTCACATCATTGACATCACACCTCAGGATACTCACATTCAGCTAAAGAAGTTGGTGATGAGCTGTGTGCGGACATCACCATCATCATCATCATCACTGGCATCGTGGTCCAGGCCAGGATCCTCCACAGGTGGCGGATGTTGGTCATTGTCATCCTGGATGAGAGGCAACTCCTTCCGCACTGCCAGGTTGTGGAGCATGCAGCAGACGATGATAATCTTGCACACCTTCGCTGGGGCATATGGGAGGGACCCTCCTGTCTTGTCAAGGCAGCGGAAGCGGCTCTTCAGGAGACCAAATGTCCGCTCAATCACTCTCCTGGTCCGACCATGTGCCTCATTGTAGCGCATCTGGGCTGGTGTCACAGGGTTCCTGAGGGGTGTCAGCAACCACGGCATGTTGGGGTATCCCGAGTCACCTACGGACAGACAAGTGCACATTAGCTGACTTGGAAAAGTGGGCGGAATACTACAGATCAGATCACACACAATGGCACAAAGTCAGTACACACCGACAAGCCAGGCACGCTGGTTCTGCATCTGTGCCATCATCCTGGGGATGCGACTACTCCTCATCACAAAGGCATTGTGTGCTGAACCAGGGAAACGGGCACACACGTGTGAGATGGTCATATCTGCAAGACACACCCCCAGTGCATTGACCGACTGGTAGTGTTTGCGGTTACGGTAGGCCTGTTCATGTGCCTGTGGTGGTACCAAAGCCACATGTGTCCCATCAATGGAGCCAATGACATGCGGCATCCTCCCCAGGGCATAGAAGTCACTCTTCACGTCAGTGAGTCGTTGCAGTCTAGGGAAATAGATGTACCGGTTCAGGTATAGCAACATTGCCTCCAAAACATCGCAGAGCACACGGCTGAACATGGTCTGTGACATCCCACCAGCAGTCGCCACAGTATGTTGAAAGGTACCGGTGGCAAAGAAGTGTAGGGCTGCCATCACCTTCACCTTGGGGGTCAGCGCTGTAGGATACGGCCGGCCAGGCTGCAAATGTGGGGCCAACTGCACTGCCAAATCCTCAATCAGCTGCCTGGTGAAGCGGTACCGTCGGATGCTGTCCCGTTCCACCATCGTTGCCAGGTCTGGGAATGGTCTATGGACAGCAGGAGCCCTGCAGTGCAGAGGAGAAGAAAGCAAGATTGTCAGTCACCCCACATATGCGGCATTGAACACACTCAATATCACATCATACATCATTATGAGGCACAACTACATGAAGTGTGCAGTACCGTAAGGACATGTATGGTACATACATGGCCAACATCTGTCATCACGGTTCAACAAGTGGCATCAATAAGTCCCAGGTTGGCCCATTGGATATCATGAGGCCGTGTCACAGTTCCCATCTCCTGCTGCCATGTCACAATCACCCCCCACAGTGACATGTGAGGACAGATGTGCCCCAGGCATCACAGCTCAACGACAGGTACATTCCCAGGGACCCTGTATTGCCACATGGACACTGGCATTACATGGAGTATCATGTATACACCACAGCAAAACAACCATGACCCCCACAGGTAGTGGTTCCACTTGCCTCTGCAGGACAGACATGGACGTCTTTGACACACACACGCACAACATCAAAGTCCATGCACACACAACGTGGATGTGGAGACTGTCTCCCATTGTGCACATGAAATCCGAGACATTGTAAACACAACATGCACACAGACTGTGGAGGACCATCACTATTGTGCCAATGGGTCACCCTGGGTTAAACATAGAGTCCCACATGGGACTCAGGGGGCATGTGACATGACATACACATACACCACCGTGAAATGTGACCATGCCACATGCTCAGATATGAATGGTTGCACATCACAGTGGTCATGTACACGAAACACCAAGGATACTGTCCCCATGAACACGTCCACAGCCTGGGGTTGGCTGCCCCAAGTGACACCCACAGAACAACATGTTCACCCCCATACACGGAATAGGTAATGCAGCCTTACATGCCTTAGGATACAGTTTGGACAGGCTGTGGTGTTGTAGGTGTGCCCCTCACTCCCTGGGAAGTATATGTGGCTGGCATATGTTCACCTGTGACAGGCATGGTGACATATGCCAGTGACATGTACAGGGACACGTTGGACAGCAATGGACCGATCGGTGCGCACACATTGGCCATTGCATTCAATGTGTGCTGGTACGCGTTGTATTCGCAATACGCGTTGGACAGCAATGGACCGATCGGTGCGCACACATTGGCCATTGCATTCAATGTGTGCTGGTACGCGTTGTATTCGCAATACGCATTGGACAGCAATGGACCGATTGGTGCGCACACATTGGCCATTGCATTCAATGTGTGCTGGTACGCGTTGTATTCGCAATACGCGTTGGACAGCAATGGACCGATCGGTGCGCACACATTGGCCATTGCATTCAATGTGTGCGGGTACGCGTTGTATCCTGGGTACGCTGTTGCACAGCAATGGACCGATCGGTGTGCCCGGCCGGCCCATTGCATTCAATGTGTGCGGGTACAGCGTTGTATCCTAGGTACGCGTTGAACAGCAATGGACCGATCGGTGTGACCGGCCGGCCCATTGCATTCAATGTGTGCGGGTACGCGTTGTATCCTAGGTACGTGTTGAACAGCAATGGACTGATCGGGTGTGCCCGGCCGGCCCATTGCATTCAATGTGTGCGGGTACGCGTTGTATCCTAGGTACGCGTTGAACAGCAATGGACCGATCGGTGTGCCCGGCCGGCCCATTGCATTCAATGTGTGCGGTACGCGTTGTATCCTAGGTACGCGTTGAACAGCAATGGACCGATCGGTGTGCCCGGCCGGCCCATTGCATTCAATGTGTGCGGGTACGCGTTGTATCCTGGGTACGCGTTGAACAGCAATGGACCGATCGGTCTGCCCGGCCGGCCCATTGCATTCAATGTGTGCGGGCACGCGTTGTATCCTGGGTACGCTGTTGAACAGCAATGGACCGATCGGTGTGCCCGGCCGGCCCATTGCATTCAATGTGCGCGGTACGCGTTGTATCCTGGTTACGCGTTGAACAGCAATGGACCGATCGGTGTGCCCGGCCGGCCCATTGCATTCAATGTGTGCGGGTACGCGTTGTATCCTAGGTACGCGTTGAACAGCAATGAACCGATCGGTGTGCACCCATTGGCTATGGCCTGGCAACGGACGCGTTTTCAAATCTTGAACGAGTCTGATGCTGGAAATTCACTTAATCACCCACAACAATGTTGCAAATTCATGGGTGTCATGAAGTTGAACTTTTGAAGGATGCTGTGGGCGTGTGTAAGTGGTGCAATTCCATGGATTGGCCAGATTCAGAAGATGCTAACGACTTGGACCTATCACTTTGGACACATGGGACAGTAACTGCCTCTGCAGCACACATATAATGCTGGCTGTTTCCCTGAGAGCTCACTTGCCTGCACTACATGCTCCAGGACGACATCTGCCACCACCACTGCTGCTGTATCTGCACCCCCTGGACCCTGCAATGGCACGTACTGTGGAGAGAGCCCCAGCCTTCAGCACTGAGGAGAACCAGGCCCTGCTGGACAGCCTCCTTCCACAGTACAGCAAGCTGTATGGGAAAGCAGGGGAGCAGGTGAGTGTTCTGTCCACTGCCTTCCTAAATGTGCATGTTGTCTGACTAGCAAGGCTAACAGTCTGCACGCCACTGGCTAGCAGGCTCACTGAGTAGTTGTCACCCCCATAGTGTGTAGTTACATGCACTGGACAGGTATAGTGCAGTGACAGTGCATTTAAACAAGGTTTTACTTCCCAGGCAATGATACCATGTAGTGACTTCTGGCAAACTGTCCATGGGCAGCGTTGCACTGCCTGTGTACATCATGTGCCCCTGTGATTGAGACATGTATATACAACTGTGTCATGCACGGATATGTTGCATGTGTAGTAATGGCCTTTTCACTTTGTCATCCTCACAGGTTAATGCCCATCGGAAGCAGGAGATCTGGAAGGACATCGTCCGGGCTGTCCGGTCCGTGGGGGTCTACAAGCGCCGGATCCGCAACTGCCAGAAGAGGTGGCAGGACCTTCGGGGCTGGACCCGGAGGATTGCACGGGTCCAGCTGAAGCTGTCGCCTCCTCGCAGGAGGGGCGGAACACGGACCCTGACCCCCACATGCTCCAGATCCTGGCGGTGGTGTTTCCAGACCTGGATGGGCAGCTGAAGGCCAGACAGCAGCAAGGAGGGGGTGAGTCAAAGACTGCACTGTGAACTCTGTATTACATGCTATGTGCCCTCCTCTGGCCTGGTTAAACTGCCACAGTACAGCAGTCATGTTGTCCAGGAGCCATGTCCCTCTATTGTGCACTGCCCACTCCTCATCTGATACCCAGGTGTGGCCCTTACATTCAGGGAATTGTGTCACTTGGGACTGTGTCCTTGCAGTTTGCTTCACTCAAGGTGGGGGACAGCATCTGTTTCCCTAACTCTGTTGTGGGCATCATGGGTGGGTCCATTGTTCACACAATGCCTGTGTTTGGACATGTAATCTGCGTGTTGCTTTGATATGCGGTCCACTTGCTGAGCTGAGCCACCACATGTGCCTGGGGTATCTGGCACACACCCATGCAGCGGGTGGGAACAATGTTTGGGCCCCAGGAGTGTGCAGATTACGTGTGTCACACATACATAGCCAGCTATCCACTGTCCAGGGCTCATCCCTCATTCATGTGGGGCAGGACAGTCATGTCTACTCCAGCCCATCCAATACACCTGTACTCCCACTCCCGTGTATCAGCTGACACGTTGTGCGCAGTGATTTGACCCCTCAGGTGTCTGCCTCTGTGTCAGTGTGCTGTGGATTTGTTGCCAGGACTGCTGGGGTGTTTCTCGGTAGGGGCTCAGCATGCCACTGGAGATGTGACCATAGGAGACGATACTTGTGTGTCACATAGGTGTTTGATCAGCTGCCCGTGCAGACTGGGGTATGCGAATGTGAAGTTCAGGCAGCTGTTCCCCATTCACAGCAGATTGTGAGGGGCTCAGGTTCAGAGGGTAGTGTCACAGGTCTCCCATATGTCCAATCGGTATGACCTGGACAGATGAGGGTTAAGATGATGTGTTGTGTGGGGGATGTACATGTGCACTTGTGCAGCTCCAGGACTTGCATTCCCCATGACCTACTATTGTGACACAGTGCAGTCATGCCTCCGCCATGGCATGTGTCTACTTATTGGTGATCCTGCAGGGGAGTGACATGTGCTACATGCACACCATTGTGGCGATGGCTATCAGGACATGGGTGCATCATGGTGTCTGTCGCTGGTATGCATCACATGCATTTCCTATTTGACTCTGGGCATCCCTTTCATCCGGAAACCTGTACTGACTCAGTGGCAAGGGTTGTGATGTGTGCATGTCCACATGCTACACCGTGTCCTCTGCACTGTCCAACTACTGTGTAGGTGGTGCATGTGTCCACACTGGGGTGTTGCTATCCAACAGACACCAGACAGATGGGTGCAAGGCCATGTGGGATGTGAGTGCCATGGTTGGCATCAGACTGACAAATGGCTTCTCCTGTTCAGTTAGGGCACTTTTAGCAATGTTCAACTAATGATGCCAGGGCTTGCTCTGTAATGTGCTGTGCTCACAGTGGTGTGTGCGTTTGGTGCAGGTGACTGATGTCTGTCTGTTTCCCCATTGATTGCAGATACATCCACCGCCACGGAAGGGGACAGCTCCACGGACCAGGAGGAGCCGGAGAGCCAGACTGGGTCAGCAGCCGAGGAGTGGTCGGAGGGACCCAGTGGCACGGAGGGTGAGGGGAGCCACACCGAGGAGTCCTCAGCAGCATCCACCTCAGCTGAGGACCACAGCGGCTCGGAGGATGACTCCCTTATGGAGGCGGGTGTCAGCAGCCACCACACCCCAGCTAGTGTTGCTGTCCCCGCCACCACCAGCACCACCACCGCCCTCCCATCGGCTCCCATTCCCCAGGTCCGTGGAGGCTCCCATGTTCGGGAGCGTGTCTCCTTCGGGCCAGGCACCGCACCCCCTGCCCCTGTGTCCCCTGCTGCCCTGAGTGAGGAGTCTGTGTACCTCCTTCGCCAGCTCCATGTAGGGCAGACAGCCATGCTGAGTGTCCTCCATGCGCACACCGCTCTGTTGACTCAGCTGGTGTCGTTCATGGAGGGCATCTCATCGGGCATGTCTGACCTACAGAGGGGCAATAGGTCCATGGACTCCTCCCTGACGGCAGCAGTGTCCCTCCTCAGACAGTCCCTCACCCCTCCTGCCTCTGCTCCATCCACACTCCCCAGCACCTTACCCGCCCCAAGCACACACACACCGGCACAGGCACACACCAGCACACACACGTCCAGCACACAGACACACACGCCACAAACAAAACGCACACACACGCACAGTCAGGGGACTGAAACCAGACTCACAGGGGATGGGGCCCTGGAACACACACACACATCCACAAGCATTGCGCAGTCCTCAGTTGCCTCTCCCTCCAAAGCACCCTCCCTTGCCTCACCTGCAACCCCAAAGTCACAGCGGCTCTTCCTCTGTGACCTCGGCCTCATCCCCTATGATCCAGCTGCTCCAGCATCCAGGGGGAAGAGGAAGCCCACCCACACGGAGCAGAGTGCCCCTCGCCCCCGGACACCCTCCCCCAGGCGCAGACAGACTGAGGCCCCCACCCGCAAGTCCCCCGGAGTCGTAAGAGCAAGACCCCGCCGCCGCCCTGCAGCTCAGGCACCAGGTCACCAGGTCTCCTTCCTCCATCCCTCAGGCCCCCACTCCACAGGTGCCCCCACCACACCCTGCCCCAGGTTCCCCCACCCACAGATATACCATCCCCAAGAGGATCCGGCCTTCTCCCCCTGCCACTTGCTCTCCCGGCACCACACCCCCACTGCGCTTGTCTGTGCCACTGATGTGGTGAGGGTGTCCTCCCCTCTGTCCAGCCCACCTTGCCTGTTCCCCATTCTCCTCCCCTGGAGGTAGGCACTGCAGTGGAGTCCACTACCACCCTGTCTGACTTGGGCACTGCAGTGGCGGACCTGTCCACTCCATCTGCAGGGTCCACTGCAGTCGTGCCGGCACCCACAACATCTGAGTCATGCCCCCCAGTTGTGCCAGCACACACCATGTCAGACACCTCCACTGCAGTTGTCAGTGGCTCTCCAGCACCCACCACCCCTTCCCTGCCTCCTCCTGGTGAGCCCTGATCCTGTCCCTGCGGTGCCTGGCCTGCCCCCCGGTTGCCCCTCCTAGTGGATTGTCCCTGGTTTTGTGCAGTGCAGGCATGCGTAGGGTGACATCTGCCACTGTCACCCTGTATTGACTTACTTGATGGACTGGCCATTGGCCTTTGTTGGAGCATTACTGTTCTCTGAGTTTTTGGACACACATATGCTGAATAAAGCAACTTTCTGTTCTCTAGTGCTTTTGCTTCTGATGTACATGTTGTTGATGATGCTAACCATGCCCTTGCTGCAGTGATGGTGATATTTGGTCTCATGATAATGAAGTGTTACTGTGCAGGAACACATGTGGTCCAGGGGGAATGTGTCCTATCCTGTGGTGTATCCATGTCATCCTTAGCAGCATCTGAGGGTGTCATGTGTTCAATATTTGGCAATGGGATTTCCTACTTACATTAGCAATTTCACATCTGTGGCTTCCACCCCTGCACATCTGTTGTGCCTGCCATTGTTCAATTCGTCTACTTCCCTGACCGTGTGGCCATCTCCACTGGACATGCATGTTTGGGCATCAATGGGGAAGGACTCATCTGTGTTGTCAGTGCAACATTGCTATACAAGTGTGTTGGATCTGTGCTGATGATTTCGTTGGCACTCCCATGACCAGGCTGATGTGACGGGAGCCTTCATTTGGTGCTAATTGTTGATTGTTTGACCAAGTGCTCAGCTGACATGATGGGGCCCTACTGAGACAACATATGGCACAGCTTTCCTCACACAGGAGTGGAGTCCCCTCATGGCAGTGTGTACTCCTGTGACATTGCCTGCGCCCAAGGTGTGTGTTGTATGAGCATGTCTGTGTGTTCACTTCCGTTTTGCTGTGCATGCTGGGATCCCTAGTGTTGTACCTGTTTGTGATGCTTGCTGAGTTGACCTATGTTCCCCCAAAGTCTTCTCCCTGGGTTCTCTGTGGTGTGGGTGCATGGCACATTACTGGTCATCAGGGTGTCACCCATAAGTGTGTTTGCTGTCAGGGCTGAGTTTGTGTGCAGACGCAGATGGGTCACAGTCAGGATTCCCCTTGGCACTTGTTGTTTACACCTGTCATGTGATTTCCAGTTTGTGTTATCTTTCAGTGATTGTGACACGTTGTGTGTGTGACTGCTGGCACTCCTCAGGGTCCGGGCTGCAATGTTGGTAGTTGTCTATGTGTGTTCTTTGTGGGTGCCCTTGGCTTCTTCATTGGTGTGTGACTGTGGCTGGGATCCCATTGGTTGGTGTGGTATTGCCGTCATGTCCATGTACAGCGTAGTGTGCAGTGTGTCAGACATTCAGGAGTCTTGTTGAGTGGCCATGTGTGATGTGTTTCTGCACCTTGGTTCCCACCCACCACCCTGGGATTGTCATGGGTGCATGTGCAATGTTACCAGTGCATGTGTGCTTCACTGCTGCACATTGTTGGAGGTCGAGGTGTGTGGTGTTGAGTGTGTGCAGATGAGAGTTGTTGCCCGGCTACACCCCTGCCTCCATGTTGGCCTTGGCTTACTGGCCGTGCTGATTGATTTGTGCTTGTGTAGGTGTGATGGTAGTTTGTTGCTCAGGACACATGACTGTGGTTCACAGTGTGTAAGACATTTAGCTTTGTCATCACAGTGGGATTGTAATGCAGCCCAGGGTCACCACATTGTAGGGGCCCTCGGGGTAGTGCTGTGGTGTGTCTGTGTCTTGCTGTGTCAGTTGCTGTTCCTACATGCTTGTGTGACATGTGTGATTTGTGCTCCCTCTCATCTGACAATGCCTGATTGCCCACATAGGGGATTTGGATCCATGAGTTACCTTTGTGTGGCACTGTATGCACATCTGTGTAATTGGTATTCAGGCCTCATCATGTGTTGTGTGGTTGCCTGGGGACACTGGCACCCCCCCCCCTCACCTGTTGTGTTTGATGTGAAGTGTGGGTCTGCCTGTTTGTGTTTGTGCATCTGCACCACTGCATTGTCATATCTTAGGTGTGCCATTGGCTGTATGTTGTTTGGTGGCTTTCCCCTGCTGTCCCTGGGACTCCTAGGTCATCGGTCAGCACAATGATCATGGTTTGTGTGTCCCATTGCTGCCATGGTATGGTATCTGTTCACCTCACATCTACAGTCTCCACAGGGTATCTGCATTTGAGTGCCCATTGGTGCAAATATGTGGGTCTGCATTCTGATGGTCACTTCTGTCATTGTGTCATTGATGAATGTTGACAGTGTCAGCCCCCATGGGTGTTGTTTGTCTGCACATGGCCAAAGGTATGTCTTATTTGCACTGCAGTATTTGCCTCCCCCAATCTATGTTGCAATGGGACACATGCACTACTTTGCCACTGATGTGTTTTATGTTCTGTGACCAGGAATCATCCATGCAGTTTGGCAGTTGCAGCTTTTTCTTTGTCAACACTTGCATTTTGGTCACAGTGATGATGGGGGTTTGGACCCCATTGCCACAATGTTCAAAATGTGCTTCAGCTATGGACCCCACACTTACCTTTTGGTCACTGTGATGATGGGGGTTTGGACCCCATTGCCACAATGTTCAAAATGTGCTTCAGCTATGGACCCCACACTTACCTTTTGGTCACTGTGATGATGGGGGTTTGGACCCCATTGCCACAATGTTCAAACTGTGCTTCAGCTATGGACCCCACACTTACCTTTTGGTCACTGTGATGATGGGGGTTTGGACCCCATTGCCACAATGTTCAAAATGTGCTTCAGCTATGGACCCCACACTTACCTTTTGGTCACTGTGATGATGGGGGTTTGGACCCCATTGCCACAATGTTCAAAATGTGCTTCAGCTATGGACCCCACACTTACCTTTTGGTCACTGTGATGATGGGGGTTTGGACCCCATTGCCACAATGTTCAAAATGTGCTTCAGCTATGGACCCCACACTTACATTTTGGTCACTGTGATGATGGGGGTTTGGACCCCATTGCCACAATGTTCAAAATGTGCTTCAGCTATGGATCCCACACTTACCTTTTGGTCACTGTGATGATGGGGGTTTGGATCCCATTGCCACAATGTTCAAAATGTGCTTCAGCTATGGACCCCACACTTACCTTTTGGTCACTGTGATGATGGGGGCTTAGACCCCATTGCCACAATGTTCAAAATGTGCTTCAGCTATGGACCCCACACTTACCTTTTGGTCACTGTGATGATTGGGGCTTAGACCCCATTGCCACAATGTGCAAAATGTGCTTCAGCTATGGACCCCACACTTACATTTTGGTCACTGTGATGATGGGGTTTTGGACGCCATTGCCACAATGGTCATGGCCTGCTTGCATTGTGGGGGCCACACACATATATGTGTGGCACATGTGATAGGGGGTCACATTGTATGTTCAAAGTCATGTTCAGTGTTGTAGGCATTTGACCAAGTCTACACACGCTTGTCATGGTGTTGGGGGGATGTCTTTTTCTTGCATTCCCTAGGTTGTGGTGTGCTGGTTGTGTCATGCATTGTCCATCCTATGAGTGGGGGTGGTGTTGGTGGTAGGCATCCAGCCCCCCATGGGTAGAGGTGGTAGTAGTGACAGGCATCCAGCCCCCCATGGGTAGAGGTGGTAGTAGTGGTAGGCATCTGGCACCCCTGGCTAAGGGTGGTAGTAGTGGTAGGCATCTGGCACCCCCATGGCTAAGGGTGGTAGTAGTGGTAGGCATCTGGCACCCCCATGGCTAAGGGTGGTAGTAGTGGTAGGCATCCAGCCCCCTGGCTAAGGGTGGTAGTAGTGGTAGGCATCCAGCCCCCCTGGCTAAGGGTGGTAGTAGTGGTAGGCATCCAGCCCCCCCTGGGTAAGGGTGGTAGTGGTGGTGGGCATCTGGCACCCCCTGGGTAAGGGTGGTAGTAGTGGTAGGCATCTGGCACCCCCATGGCTAAGGGTGGTAGTAGTGGTAGGCATCCAGCCCCCCTGGGTAAGGGTGGTAGTAGTGGTAGGCATCCAGCCCCCCCTGGGTAAGGGTGGTAGTAGTGGTAGGCATCTGGCACCCCCATTGCTAAGGGTGGTAGTAGTGGTAGGCATCTGGCACCCCCATGGCTAAGGGTGATAGTAGTGGTAGGCATCCAGCCCCCCTGGCTAAGGGTGATAGTAGTGGTAGGCATCCAGCCCCCCCTGGGTAAGGGTGGTAGTAGTGGTGGGCATCTGGCACCCCCATGGCTAAGGGTGGTAGTAGTGGTAGGCATCTGGCACCCCCATGGCTAAGGGTGGTAGTAGTGGTAGGCATCCAGCCCCCCTGGCTAAGGGTGGCAGTGGTGGTGGGCATCTGGCACCCCCTGGGTAAGGGTGGTATTAGTGGTAGGCATCTGGCACCCCCATGGCTAAGGGTGGTAGTAGTGGTAGGCATCCAGCCCCCCTGGGTAAGGGTGGTAGTGGTGGTGGGCATGTGGCACCCCCTGGGTAAGGGTGGTAGTAGTGGTGGGCATCTGGCACCCCCCTGGCTAAGGGTGGTAGTAGTGGTAGGCATCTGGCACCCCCATGGCTAAGGGTGGTAGTAGTGGTAGGCATCTGGCACCCCCATGGCTAAGGGTGGTAGTAGTGGTAGGCATCCAGCCCCCCTGGCTAAGGGTGGTAGTGGTGGTAGGCATCCAGCCCCCCCTGGGTAAGGGTGGTAGTTGTGGTAGGCATCCAGCCCCCCTGGCTAAGGGTGGTAGTAGTGGTAGGCATCTGGCACCCCCATGGCTAAGGGTGGTAGTAGTGGTAGGCATCTGGCACCCCCTGGGTAAGGGTGGTAGTAGTGGTAGGCATCCAGCCCCCTGGGTAAGGGTGGTAGTAGTGGTAGGCATCCAGCCCCCTGAGTAAGGGTGGTAGTAGTGGTAGGCATCTGGCACCCCCATGGCTAAGGGTGGTAGTAGTGGTAGGCATCTGGCACCCTCATGGCTAAGGGTGGTAGTAGTGGTAGGCATCCAGCCCCCTGGCTAAGGGTGGTAGTAGTGGTAGGCATCCAGCCCCCTGGGTAAGGGTGGTAGTAGTGGTGGGCATCTGGCACCCCCATGGCTAAGGGTGGTAGTAGTGGTAGGCATCTGGCACCCCTGGGTAAGGGTGGTAGTTGTGGTAGGCATCCAGCCCCCTGGCTAAGGGTGGTAGTAGTGGTAGGCATCTGGCACCCCCATGGCTAAGGGTGGTAGTAGTGGTAGGCATCCAGCCCCCTGGGTAAGGGTGGTAGTAGTGGTAGGCATCCAGCCCCCTGGGTGGAGGTGGTAGTAGTGGTAGGCATCTGGCACCCCCTGGGTAAGGGTGGTAGTAGTGGTAGGCATCTGGCACCCCCATGGCTAAGGGTGGTAGTAGTGGTAGGCATCCAGCCCCCCTGGCTAAGGGTGGTAGTAGTGGTAGGCATCCAGCCCCCCCTGGGTAAGGGTGGTAGTAGTGGTGGGCATCTGGCACCCCCATGGCTAAGGGTGGTAGTAGTGGTTGGCATCCAGCCCCCTGGGTAGGGGTGGTAGTGGTGGTGCGCATCCAGGCCCCTGTGTGCATATGTGGCATTGGTGATGGGCATCCTGCCCCTATGGTGCTGCTGTTGCGGTGTAAGTAAATTCTGCATCCCTCTGTGTGTGTGTGATGTGTCGTGTACGTGTTGTATGTTTTTGTGTTTGGTGTCTGACTTACCTTCTGCGCCGTACGCGTCCGTGCCTGTTCCGGTAGTAAATGTAGAATATTGGTAGGATCGGAACGAAGGGATTCATGGTTGGTTCGTCTCGTTCGTCTTTCTCGTTGCTTCGCGACGTCCTCATCGCGGGCGTGTTCGCCTCGTAGCCGTGGATCGTGTTGTGGCGCGAATCGGAGCTTATGTGCGCCTCTCCCGGAAGCTTTGACGTGCCGGACGTAGCGACGGGTTCGGCGCGTACGGAACGCCGCATCGTACTTGTCCGGCCGGACGGGCCTGCATTTTCCCTTCCGTGCGACTCGATTCGGCATTTCCGGATTCGCCTCGGTCGGAGGACAGGACCTGGATTGGGTGAGTACGACTCGGCCGGATTCTCTGCTGTTGTGCGCATCGTACTTACTCGTTCGGAATGATGTACGGATCGCTCGGGAAACAGGCATTCGCATGGCTTTTTCCCGACCGAATGGTATTGGGTGCGCCTCCGACCGAGATCGGAATCGGCCCCTAAATGTTTATTTCGAATAAACAGTTGCATGAATATTTACTTAATAAACCTGTTAGCATTTAATACCCAAAAATGGATTCTAAGATATATACTTATATACCCTTATATTTCTATATTCCCAACTCTCATTCATCTCTTAAATTCTATCTATCTATCTATCTATCTATCTATCTATCTATCTATCTATCTATCTATCTATCCAACTACACACTACAACTAAACCAAGTTTCCATCAGAAATTGATTTTTTATTTAGTTTTGGTTTTGCTGATAACTTTGGTGCACAATTGACGTATCTTAGTGAAACTATTATTCACAGGGGTATGAGAGGCAATATAAGCAAGATGACAATTAAAATTGTATACAATGAGTAAATTAAAAATTGAGTCCACGTCGTAGCTTGTATTCTTTAGTTGTTTTTATTCATATTTAATATTCAAAACAGCCAACGCGTTTCGCCCAAACATGGGCTTCTTCAGGGCTAGGCGAGTATGAATAAGCGCGCCACAAGGTACCATGCGCGTCCAAGTTGAATAAGGTCAATCACGGTACAAAAAGATATTTAAAAGATAAAGAACCTTATATTGTTAGTGCAAATAAATGGTCCAAGAAAATTGGAGGACAAACAATTTCCTCCCTTGTGCCGTTCCGTGGTATGATATAAAGATATTTGATCGAGGTGCTCCGTGTTCGGGCAAATACCGACGCAATTCCGCGCTCGATGAAAAGAGTAAGTTACTTTATATCATACCACGGAACGGCACAAGGGAGGAAATTTTTTGTCCTCCAATTTTCTTGGACCATTTATTTGCACTAACAATATAAGGTTCTTTATCTTTTAAATATCTTTTTGTACCGTGATTGACCTTATTCAACTTGGACGCGCATTGTACCTTGTGGCGCGCTTATTCATACTCGCCTAGCCCTGAAGAAGCCCATGTTTGGGCGAAACGCGTTGGCTGTTTTGAATATTAAATATGAATAAAAACAACTAAAGAATACAAGCTACGACGTGGACTCAATTTTTTATTTACTCATTGTATACAATTTTAATTGTCATCTTGCTTATATTGCCTCTCATACCCCTGTGAATAATATTGTGATTTGTGGTCATGTGGCAGCTGGCCATTTGAGGTGGGCAGTATTAGACTACTCGTTGTGACTTGTCCTGACGGTGCAATCTTTTGTGACCCAGCTGCTTGTTGTATTTATTAAAAAATCTTAGTGAAACTTTCCAAAAAACGTAATCCATTTCAGCTCCTTCCTGCAAGGTTTTGGGGTGATCTATCAAGCGGAGGCTGAGAAAAAGTGGTTCCCGAAATTTCTCACAGGGACTTGAGACAACGCTACAGCTGAAATGGCTAACAGATTTACACCAATTTTAGCAGAATGCTAGATCTTCACCTGGAAAGCATAACTTTTGTGATTTGCTGAAAACCTGATCAGCCATTGGAAAGAAATTAACCTTAACATGTTATTATTATCTTGCTACACAGTGCTACCAAATGAGTACCGAAAAGGTATCAAGGAAGTACAAAGGGAAAAAACAACAACTGAAGCACATTTGATTGGTTGTTCCCAAAGGATTGCGATCAGTCCCTCAAGAACGAGAACTGTGATTAGCTGGTTGCAACATGAAGAGAAATGTATCAGTCATTTTAGGACTCAGGGGCTAGGTGCCTGTGTACTGAAAGTTTAAATAAAATAACATATAAGGGAGTAAGTTAGGGGTACCCTGGACCTTGTGGGAGGTCCCCCGGCATCACATTTTTAAAAAAAAATATTCTTTTTGCCATGATCCTGCAATACTCCTGCAGGATTGTGGGGAAAAAATGAAATGGTGGCCAGGTTCAGACTTTACAAACACAAAACCATAGAAAGTCAGCAGTTATAGTATTAGTTATCTCAAGAAACTATAACTCATGTTGTAAGGTAACTATAATTTGAGCCCTTGCATGCATTGCTAATCACCCCACGTATTACATCAGTCATGACTTCTCCTATGACATCATTCATAATATCACTGCAACAAGTGCAATAAAATTATTGGTGAACTGTGCATGGCGGGGACGCGAGTTATAGTTGCCTTAGGGCACAAATTATAGTTTCTTGAGATTAGTATAACTATAACTGATGAACTTCTATGGTTTTGTGTATGTAAATCTGGACCTAACTATAACATCACTGTAACCTTTATTTTTTCAGTGAATATATATATATATATATTTATTTTTTTCACTGAAAAAAATATAGGTTTCAGGGACGTTAGAGTTAGAAATTAGCATTTAAAAAACCTTTGAAATTCACTGAAAAAAACACAGGTTTCAGGGACGTTATAGTTAGTTGGACATTTCACTCATACAAAACCAGAGAAATTCGGCCGTTATAGTTAGTTGAGCTAACTATAACTCGCGCCCCCGCAATGCACTGCTCATGACGTCACATATTACATCATTCATGACATGGTCAGTGACATCACTGATGACATCTCAAATGACATCACTAATGACATCACTGATGACATCATCCAGTGACTGTGTGTTTCTATAAACTTTAAATATGTTTTATCTATATATATACGAAGGTGTGTTGAAGAATGACTGGGTGTATAAGTGTCTGAATGGATGATTTAGTAGGTGCATGACTGACTGTATAAGTGAGTGATTAAACGTGTCTTACTGAATGCATGGGTTAGTGACTAAACTGTGTGAATGTCTGTATCAGTCTGTCTGGTGGTGTGTAAGCGGCTGCATGGGTTGGTGAGTAGCTACATGAGTGTCTATATGGGTTATTGATTGGCTGTCTGAGTATCTGTAGGGGTGCCTGAGTGTCTGTGTGAGTGGGTGGGGGGTGTGTGACTCTGTGCAAAGATGTGTGAGTGGGTGATTCACTGGGTGTATGAGTTGAAGAGTGCATCTGTGAAGAGCTGTATGGGTGGGTGAGTGTGTGTATGGGTGTGTTAGTGAGTGAATGGATGTCTCAATGGTACATGTGTGAGTAATTGCATATGTGAAAGGCAGTATATGTGAGTGTTGGAGTATATAAATGACTATATGTGAGAGTGAGTTATTGTGAGAGTGGCTATATGGATGAGTGTGTGCTTGTATCAGTGATTGTATAAGAGAGTAAGTATGTGTTAGTATCTGTATGAATAAGTGAGGTGGTGTGTGTATAACTGTATAGGTGAGTAAATGGGAGTGTGATTAATTCTTTGCATGACTGACTATGTGTGTGAGTAACTCTATGGATGAGTGGTGGTGTGTGAGTGTGTCAGGACTCACGGGAGGTTTCCTCCTTCTAACTGTATGCTGGCTACCATTTTCCCCCTACAAACTTACCAAAAGTCAGATAATCCCTCAAGCTGGAGTGCTTGTTGGCACCGATGGAACTCCAAGATGGCTGCCAACATGCACATACTGCGACAGCACACCACTGTTAGCAGTCTAGTCTTTTAGGCTTCATGACATCAGGTGAAGTGTGCTTCAACATTCCACTGTGCACTTCACTGAAGAAATAATTTGAAGAGCACCTGTTTTCCCAGCGTCGTGGAAGTCAGTTAGGGTAGTTGCGATAAAATCGGGGTTAGCTTCGTCGGAACTACATTCCCTCACTAATCAGGTTAGTGTTAAACTTGTAGCTAATATAAAACATTCTGTGAGAAAAGGTTATTGTGTCAGAGGTAAATTTCTATTTAAAGAGAAAAAAGGAAACAAGTCAGAATATATTTTCCTTCGTTTGAAAACTGGAAATACTTTTTTCAGTAATTGCTTTCCTTAGCTGAGAAGATTAAATAAAAAGCTTTTTGAATCAGCTGTCTTTTTCAGCTGTTCCAGAATCTGTCAGACGCAGGCGTGACCTTTCAACACGCAGTGTCTTCTTAGACTGAAACTTGTTCACTCTTCTGAGAATTAATTAAAAGGTGAAGTCAGGGTCAAAGGCCCGGCATGTTTCTTTCTCATGCCATGTGTTAAAGAACTCCAGTAATGTTCTCCTCACGTATGGCAGTGCTTCCAGCAAACATTAAAACCAAAGGCCTGAATAAAAGGAACGCTTCCTTTTAACATTTAACCTAAGTTCTGAAGCATTGTTTAAAAAACTAATTAAAGACAGAAAACCAGTCATCCTACTACAGAAACCCCAGTTCAAGGCCCACTCCAGTCTCTTAACAGTGAGTTAATAGAAAGAAAGAGAAACCCAAATAATACATAAATTAGGAATACAGAAATAAATACTTACCTTATCTTTCTTACATTAAGGAATAGCAGGATCAAGTGCAGATTGTACCTGAGAACGAAAAGGAAAGAGATCTGAGTGAAGACTTCTCATACAACCTAGCAAACAATACATGAGAAGTAGAAGAGAAGTAAGCTTCAGTAAACATTCTGGTAAGATAAGTTATTTATACACCATAGAAAAACAGTAAGTTAAAAGGCACAATAAATAAAGGTTTTTACATGTTAATGTTGCAGTCCAGTAAGAAGAAGAAGACGTAGCTGAACAGGCAGAATATTGGAGCAGTCTCTTCTCTGTCCCCAACCCCTTTTCCCCCTTAGAACTTACCTGCAATGGAATACTAAAAGACCTAGCAGGGTTGGTTCTGAGAAGGGTATTGGGACCTAGCGTCATTCTGCTCCTGTGTGGTTCAGACAGCAAAAGGGATTTAGACCCTGACAGAGTGAAGTGCCCACGTTGGTACAAGCACCTGAGCAGAATGGCAGAAGGACTTGATTTAAAAAATTTGGGCGAGATTTTGAGTAATATACAAAGGGACTTGGAGGCAGTCAGAGAGGAAAATAAAATACTAAGACAGGAGATAATAACCTTTAAAACGGGAACACCAGCTTTGGGATCTAGGCCAAGCACCGCATCCTTTGAAACCCAGAGTCCTAACATCAGCACTTCATCCTTTGCCCCCACACAAGTAATCCACTCATTATCCCCAGTAATTCCTCTTGCCCCTCCAGAGCGATTTAATGGAGACCCGCAGAAAGCGCAAATTTTTTTGACCCAATGCTCTCTGCATTTTATGTGCCGTCCAACGATCTTCCCCGATGCTCAATCCCGAGTGGCGTTTATCTTGTCCTACCTTAGTGGGGACGCCGCCTCATGGTCCATGCCACTAGTAACCAAGGATGACCCAATTTTGCACAGTTTAGATGACTTCAAGAAGGAATTTCTCCGAATTTTTGATAGAAGAACAGCATCTCAAGCTTCAGACAACGAACTGTTGGAATTAAAGCAAGGAAACCGAGAACTCGTGTCTTACCTAGCCCAATTTAATAAACTAGTGGTCGAGACCAACTGGCCCGAGGATAAAAGAGCAGCAGTATTCTATAGAGGATTGCGAGAGGAATTGAAGGACGCTCTATCTCAAATCCCTAATCGACCCACCGACATCTCTGCCTTAGTGGATTTAACCTTAGAGATCGATTATCGGCAAAGTGAGCGGAAAGGAGAACGGCGGAAGGAGCTTAGACCAAGTGTTCCTCGTTTTGACCGTGTCAAAACAGAATCCACACGGACAGTAGAGAGTTCTTCGGGAATTGAACCCATGCAAATCGGTGTAGTCAGAGGTCCACTCTCTAAAGAAGAAAAAGAAAAGAGAAGGCTGAACAAACTGTGCCTATATTGTGGAAGAAGTGGACATTTTGTCAAGAATTGCTTAAAAAGACCAAAGTTGCCTGCTAAGGAGAAGGAAAACTAGAGGCACCACAGGTAAGGGGAGTTGGACCTGTGGATGCGAATGGAAAAACGACTCCAACAAATCACCAATTGGCAAACACACTACAAGTCTCCTCTCCCCATTTGGTTATGACTGTGACCTTAAGGTTTAGAGATGTGGTTTTGACAGGAATCATCGTCATGGTAGATTCTGGGGCAACAGGTAATTTCTCCGACCACAAATTCGCTAGCCTGATCGGTTTACAAGCTATCAAGAAGGAGAAAAGTGAGAAGGTCAGAGCGGTGGATGGTACGGATTTAACTTCAGGGCCCATAACCAGTCATACTGAATTGGTACACATGACTACTGTCGAAGGACACCAAGAGACCTTGCAATTTAATTTAATAGACGCCCCAATTTCAACTGATTCTAGGTCTACCATGGCTAACGGAACACAACCCGTTAATTGATTGGGGAGCCCGAACTATTCAATTAAATTCAGACTACTGCACCAAAAATTGTTTCGACGACCAGACACATTCTTCTGTAATCTGCGCTGCCACCCAATTGTGTGAAGGTGGAGGTTCGGTATGTGCGATCCAAACTACCATGATACCAGATGAATACCAAGACTTTGCAGACGTCTTTGATGAGAAAAAGGCAGAGACGTTACCCCCCACAGGCCCTATGACTGCAAAATTGATCTAGAACCAGGGGCTAATCTACCATGCAGCAGAGTTTACGCATTAACGGAGAAGGAAAACATCCATTTGAAGGAATACCTAGCTAAGAATCTGGAGAACGGATTTATCCGACCGTCGCAGTCCCCTGTCTCTTCCCCACTTTTTTTCGTGCCGAAAAAAGGGGGAGATCTCAGGACTTGTATTGACTTTAGAGCGATTAACAGGATAACTGTGAAGAATCGTTATCCATTGCCTCTCATTTCAGTACTAATTGATCAAGTGAAGGAAGCAAAGATATACACTCGCCTAGACCTACGAGGAGCGTACCACTTGATTAGACTCCGGGAAGGCGACGAGTGGAAGACTGCGTTCAGGACCAAATTTGGCCTTTATGAGTATCTTGTGATGCCATATGGTCTCTGTAACGCACCAGCGGCCTTCCAGTACTTTATCAATGATGTTTTAAGTGAATTCATTGACCGATGCGCTATAGTATACATAGATGACATCCTGATTTATTCCAACACGGTTGAAGAACATCACAACCAGGTCAGAGCAGTTTTACAACGTCTACGAGAGAACTCTCTATACGTTAAATTGGAGAAATGCCTCTTCAACACAGATACAGTAGAATTCCTAGGTTTTGTGTTATCACCTGCAGGAGTTCGAATGGATGAGCAAAAGTGAAGGCGATAACAGACTGGAAATCTCCTACCAGTATCAAAGAGGTTCAAAGCTTTATCGGATTCTCTAATTTTTACAGACGATTCATTAATGGATTCTCCAATAAGATACTTCCGCTGACTCGTCTTCTGAAGAAAGGAGTTCCGTTCCAATGGTCAGAAGAAGCAGAAGAAGCTTTTCAGTTGATGAAGGACAGTTTCACCACAGCACCGGTGCTGCTTCATGCAGATCCCTCTGAGCCTTTTTATTTGGAGACAGACGCATCGGACCTAGCCATCGGGGGAATACTTTCTCAGAGGCACAAGGACACGGGACAGTTACACCCGGTGGCATATCGGTCCCGCAAACTCAACCCTGCGGAATGCAACTATACGATTACAGAAAAAGAACTCTTGGCAATCAAAGATGCCTTCAAAGATTGGAGGCATTACTTAATGGGGGCAAAACACACTGTAACGGTGTTTACGGACCACCGCAACCTAAAATTTTTGCGATCTGCTCGAACTCTCACACCACGTCAGCTGCGTTGGTCTCTTTACTTCGCGGACTTTGATTTTGTTATCACTTTTCGTCCCGGATCCAAGAATGGAAAGGCTGATGTCCTCTCTAGACTCGACACAGAAAATCAAACTTCAGTCATTGAAAACCAGCAAATCATACCTGATGGAAAATTCATTGGAACTATCTCCTTAGAACCTTTTGAACATCACGTTCGAAATTTGATGACCGACCTTGAAATGGAGAACTGGGCCACAGAAGATCCACAACGTTTCATTCGCAATGGCCTCCCCTATTTAGGTACCACCCTGTATTTACCCACCAAGGAGCTTCAGCTGAAGGCAATGCAGGAATGTCACGACAACCCTCTGGCTGGCCACAAAGGTGTTGTGAAAACCGAAGAATTACTCAAACGTCGTTTCTGGTGGCCATACATGTGCCGAGACGTCCGTCAATATGTGTTAGGCTGTGAAATTTGTGCACGGGGAAAATCGGACAGACAAGCTCCTAAAGGTCTCCTACAACCCATGCCAACCCCCCCATATCCTTGGCACACAGTCTCCTTAGATTTGATTGTTGATCTACCTTCTTCCCATGGGTATGATACCATTCTTGTAGTTGTCGACACTTTTAGTAAGATGGCACATTATATACCCTTCAAAGGTACACCCACTGCTAAACAATTGTCCCAACTTTTCAATCAACATGTTATTCGCCTTCATGGGATTCCTAGGGTCCTCGTTTCAGACAGGGGCTCTCAGTTCCTATCACGATTTTGGAAGGCTTACATCAAAGGCCTTAATATTGACCATCGTTATTCCACCAGTTTTCACCCAGAAACTGATGGTCAGACTGAACGCATTAACCAAGACCTAGAACAACACCTCAGACTTTATTTGTTAGATGAGGAGGGTGACTGGCCTGACCACTTATGGACTGCGGAGTATGCTCACAATAATGCTCTAAATGTATCCACTGGCCACTCCCCTTTCTTTATAAACTCAGGCAGACATCCCAATTCTCATGCTAATTTTGATGATATTAATGTTCCTGCTGTTCAAGATATTGCCCGACAGTTAACTAAAATTCATCACTCAGTAACCCAGAATTTGTCGATCGCGAAGGATCGTTACAAACACTTCGCTGACCGAAAACGTAAAAAAGAACCTGAGCTTCATGTAGGAGACTTAGTCTGGTTGAGTACAAAAAATCTCAGACTCAAAGGTCCCCGTAAATTTCAGCCTCGTTTTATGGGTCCTTATCCAATTGAGAAGGTCATAAATCCAGTCACTTATCAACTATCTCTTCCTGGTTCTACCAAAATTCATCCAGTATTTCATGTTTCTCTCCTTAAACCAATTCAACCGGGGTTGCGTAGGGTTTCCCTCCTGATCCTCTGATGGTTAATGGTGAGGCGGAGTACGAAGTTAAACGAATTTTGGATTCAAAACTCATCCGCAATGAAATTTTCTACCTCATTGATTGGCAAGGTTATGGACCTGATGAACGTTCCTGGGAAAAGAGTACTAATGTCCATGCCCCCCGTTTAATTAGAGCCTTTCATGCCAAATTCCCTGCCAAACCACGACCGGAGGAAACCCCGTTGGGAGGGGGTACTGTCAGGACTCACGGGAGGTTTCCTCCTTCTAACTGTATGCTGGCTACCATTTTCCCCCTACAAACTTACCAAAAGTCAGATAATCCTCAAGCTGGAGTGCTTGTTGGCACCGATGGAACTCCAAGATGGCTGCCAACATGCACATACTGCGACAGCACACCACTGTTAGCAGTCTAGTCTTTTAGGCTTCATGACATCAGGTGAAGTGTGCTTCAACATTCCACTGTGCACTTCACTGAAGAAATAATTTGAAGAGCACCTGTTTTCCCAGCGTCGTGGAAGTCAGTTAGGGTAGTTGCGATAAAATCGGGGTTAGCTTCGTCGGAACTACATTCCCTCACTAATCAGGTTAGTGTTAAACTTGTAGCTAATATAAAACATTCTGTGAGAAAAGGTTATTGTGTCAGAGGTAAATTTCTATTTAAAGAGAAAAAAGGAAACAAGTCAGAATATATTTTCCTTCGTTTGAAAACTGGAAATACTTTTTTCAGTAATTGCTTTCCTTAGCTGAGAAGATTAAATAAAAAGCTTTTTGAATCAGCTGTCTTTTTCAGCTGTTCCAGAATCTGTCAGACGCAGGCGTGACCTTTCAACACGCAGTGTCTTCTTAGACTGAAACTTGTTCACTCTTCTGAGAATTAATTAAAAGGTGAAGTCAGGGTCAAAGGCCCGGCATGTTTCTTTCTCATGCCATGTGTTAAAGAACTCCAGTAATGTTCTCCTCACGTATGGCAGTGCTTCCAGCAAACATTAAAACCAAAGGCCTGAATAAAAGGAACGCTTCCTTTTAACATTTAACCTAAGTTCTGAAGCATTGTTTAAAAAACTAATTAAAGACAGAAAACCAGTCATCCTACTACAGAAACCCCAGTTCAAGGCCCACTCCAGTCTCTTAACAGTGAGTTAATAGAAAGAAAGAGAAACCCAAATAATACATAAATTAGGAATACAGAAATAAATACTTACCTTATCTTTCTTACATTAAGGAATAGCAGGATCAAGTGCAGATTGTACCTGAGAACGAAAAGGAAAGAGATCTGAGTGAAGACTTCTCATACAACCTAGCAAACAATACATGAGAAGTAGAAGAGAAGTAAGCTTCAGTAAACATTCTGGTAAGATAAGTTATTTATACACCATAGAAAAAACAGTAAGTTAAAAGGCACAATAAATAAAGGTTTTTACATGTTAATGTTGCAGTCCAGTAAGAAGAAGAAGACGTAGCTGAACAGGCAGAATATTGGAGCAGTCTCTTCTCTGTCCCCAACCCCTTTTCCCCCTTAGAACTTACCTGCAATGGAATACTAAAAGACCTAGCAGGGTTGGTTCTGAGAAGGGTATTGGGACCTAGCGTCATTCTGCTCCTGTGTGGTTCAGACAGCAAAAGGGATTTAGACCCTGACAGAGTGTCTGTGTAGGTGTATGAGTGCATATGATAGTGCTGTATTGATAAGTGACTGCATGTATGAGTGACTGTATAGGTGAACGACTGGATGTGTGTGTAGACCTAGGAATTAGTGAGTGGGTATGAAGTAACTGGTATTGGTGTGTCTATGGTTTTGAAAATGGTAGTCTGTATTTTAGAGTGGGTGTATCAAAGGTTATATTAGGGTATGAGGAGGTGCATCAGATTATCATGTGGATGATGTCATCAGTGATGTCATCAGTGATGTCATTTGAGATGTCATCAGTGATGTCATCAGAGATGTCACTGACCATGTCATGAATGATGTAATATGTGATGTCATGAGCAGTGCATTGCGGGGGTGCGAGTTATAGTTAGCTCAACTAACTATAACGGCCGAATTTCTCTGGTTTTGTCCGAGTGAAATGTCCAACTAACTATAACGTCCCTGAAACCTGTGGTTTTTCCAGTGAATTTCAAAGGTTTTTTTAAATGCTAATTTCTAACTATAACGTCCCTGAAACCTATGGTTTTATCAGCGAATTGCAAAGGTTTTTTAAATGATAATTTATATCTATAACGTCCCTGAAACCTATGGTTTTTTCAGGGAATTTCAAAGGTTTTTTAAATGCTAATTTCAAAGTATAATGTCCCAAAAATCTTTTTTTTTTTTTTTTAATACTTATTAAAATAATATAATATTTTCTCTGTTCTAAAATATAAATATACATATTTTTTTTTAAAATGGATTCGCGTACCGATTGTGTACCTGTCTTGATGGGTGCGCGAATTGAAGTATTTTGCCACCAAGTTGGTTAAGTCGTGTACGATGCGCGTTTCATAAGCGACGGGTGCGCGGTTTCCGGCCCCACGTAATATCACGTACGTAGTTCCGGCAGTCGCGCCGGGTGCGTGAAACCATCGCGAATCTTTGACTTTTAAAAGTATATCTATATAACTTTATTATATATATTATACCAAGACATTATTTAATATAATTGTAAATATCATGTATCTGTAACTGGAATAAAGATATATTATTGTTAAATGTATTTTTCGGAAATCGCGCCGAGTGCACGCACATTGCGCGCCTGGTGAGCGAATCCCATGTGACTTCAAAAGAAAGACTTTCTTTGGTTTAGACGCTTTTGATTCTAGAACTTGAAGGACCCCACCCATTTTTTTTCATTCTTTCAAGACCATCTGAGGAGACAGACCTGTTCTCTTTAAGATCTCTTCTTCACATCTTTTTGGTGTATTTTTTGGACTTTGAAAAAATGGCAGCTGGACAACCATCACAGCAGCTTCCACCAGAAGATGTTGAAGATCTGGAAGAACCAATAGAGAAGAGGTATGAGAGCATTGTGTGGGCTTTTTTAGTATCCCACCTGGTGAAAAAAAGTAAATGCCAGGAAGGTGACATGCACTATCTGCAACAATGTATTGTCACGTGGCTCAGAAAAAAAATATTCCTGCGGCACGTCGTCCATGCTGAAACATCTGCAGACAATCCACCCTCAACAGCTCGCATGGGAACAACTGCGTCATCAGCAAGAAAGAGAAACAGCTGATGCCAATACTGCTGGACCCAGTACCTCTTCTGCTGGCATAGCAACTGCTGCAATTAATGTTCATCCTGATTTGGCTCGAGTAGAGCAGCGCTGTTTGAAGTGCCAAAACACATTGTGTGTTGGGGAGCAATCAGTGAATGCTATCCTGGTTGCCATTCAGAACCACAAGTGTTAATTTTGTTTTTTTGTTTGTTTATGCAATGAGTTTTAATTGCATAATTTTTTCAATGTTTTTCTTGTTGGTTCTGTTTTTTTTCATTTTTTTACAGAAAAACACCCAAAAAATTTAAAAAAGAGTTTAAAAAATACAAAAAAAATTATAAAACAAAAAAAGAAGAAAAAAATGGCTCTTTTCAGAACCACCTAATTGGTTTAAAAAAGAAAAAATGTGTAAGTGTTGTATGAATTGTGGTAAGTGGAATATATGGAGATGTGTATGGTTAGTGTATATATGATTGAAGCAGTGCATCGGTAATGCCAGGGTGATTGTAAGACTTCAAAAGAAATGTCTTGGTGATTATGTGAATGCAGATGTAATGTTTGGGTGATTTGACGATGCATGCCTAATGTCTGAGTGATTTCATCAGTGCAAGGGTAGTGCCTGACTAAGGAAGGAGTGCATGCCTAATGGCTGAGTGATTGTATAACTGCAAGGGTAGTGTCTGGGTGATTGGAGGAGTGGAAAAATAGTACATGGTGATTTTATAAGTGCATGGGTAGTGGCTGTGTGATTGGTGGAGTGTATTGCTCCTGACTGGGTAATTGAAGGAGTGCATGGTTAGTGTCTATGTGATTGGAGGAGTGCATGGGTAGTGTCTATGTGATTGGAGGAGTGCATGGGTAGTGCATGGGTGATTGGATGACTACATGGGCAGTGTCTGGGTTATTGCATGAGTGGATGAGTAGAGCGTGGGACATTAAAGGAGTGGATTGGTAAAGGCTGGATGATTTTGTAAGTGCATGGGTATTGGTTGGGTGATTTTGTAAGTGCATGGATAATGCATGGGTGATTGAAGGAGTGCATGGGTAATGCCTGGCTGGTTGCATGAATGGAGGGGTGATGTCTGGGTGAATGAACAAGTGCATGGGTAGTGTCTGAGTGATTAGACGAGTGCATAGGTAGTGCTTCTGTGATTTTATAAGTGCATGGGTAGTGGCTGGCCTATTGGAAGAGTGCATGGATATTGCCTGGATCACTGAAGGAGTGCAAGGGTAGTGCCTGGGTGATTGCATAAGTGCATAGGTAGTGCCTGGATGATTGGAACACTGCATGGGCACTGCCTGAGAGATTGAAGGAGTGCATGGGTAATGCATGGGTGATTGCATGAATGGAGGGGTAAGGTCTGGGTGAATGGAGGACTGCATGGATAGAGTCTGAGTGATTAGACGAGTGCATAGGTAGTGCTTTGGTGTTTCTATAAGTGCATGGGTAGTGGCTGGCCGATTGGAAGAGTGCATGGATAGTGTTTGTGTGATTGCATGTTAATGTTAAAGGATTTATACAGCGCATGGCTGCCCCAGCGATGGGGCGTCCCAGCGCTACCCAGGTACAAATTGCCGCAGACGAGCAGAGGGAGAGAGGCTAGACCGGGAATAACCGAGGGGCATATTATCAAGGGCAGTATCGCCGCTTTAGCTGCACTTTTTGCCGATAAAGCGGCGATATTTTTATTGCCCTAATAGCAAGCTGTCGCTAACAGCTGTTAGCGACAGCTTAATGGCGATAGCAGCCGTTTTGTTGCCGCTTTGCATGTCAGTGATAATTATCACTAATGACATGCAAAGTAGGCGTTCCCAACTAAAAGCAACTGCAAACAGTCGCAAACACAACTTCCCCCTATTATCAATGCCCGCGAAGCGATAAAAAAACTCGTGCTAACCGTGATTATCGCTGGAATTTAACACCTGATAAAAACTTGACTTAACCATCTTGCAATGGGAGGTGGATTTTAAGGTTAAGTCCTCGCCTGCCTATTAGCAAGCTTTTCATTAGCGCAGTGAATTTATCGCTGGATTTCTCGCGCTATTGCTGGGTTTCACCGCTATCGCTGGATTTTTTATCGCCTTGGAGATAAGCGTTGATAATAACGCATTATCTCCGCGATGAAATCCAGCGATAGCCGGCGATAAAAAAACTGCGCTAAGTGCGCTTTGCGATAATTATCGCAAATCCTTGGTAATATGCACCCAGGTTTTTATAGCCTTTCAGAAGGTTAGATGATTCTGGATACCCCTAATGGATACAGGGAGCGAGTTCCAGAGTCCAGATGCCAAAGCCTTAAAGGAGCGTCCCCCGGCTCTAGCTCGTAGGACTTGGGGGTACAGGCTATAGGCTGAACGCAGGTTACATCTTGGAGAGTATGGTGCTAGCATGTTTGCTAGAACAGGGGGGGCCTGCTGGGTCAAATTTTTGTGCGCAAAGCACAATGCCGTGAATTGAATTCTTTTATCCACAGGCAACCAGTGCAGCTTAGGTAAGAGCTTTGACACGGAGCAAAAGTTTGGGCATGAGTGCAGGGGTAATGTCTGGGTCATTGAAAGAGTGGGTAGGTAATGCCTAAGTGATTAAAAGAGTGCATGGCTAATGTGTAGTTAATTGAAGGAGTGCATGATAAATGTATGACTGATTGCAAGAGTGCAAAAGTAATGTCTGTGATGTTTCATGACTGAACTCGTAGTGTTTGGGTGATAGCAAAGTGTATAAGTAGTGTCTGGGTGATTTTTTAAGTACATGAGTACTGACTGGATGATTAGAGGAGTGCATGGGTAATGCCTGCATGATTGCTTAAGTGCATAGGTAGTGCCTGGATGCTTTCATAAATGCACCAATACTGACTCAGTGGTTGAAGGAGTGCATGGGTAATGCCTGGGTGATTGTATGAGTGTATGGGTAATATCAGGGTTATTGCAAGAGTGCATGTGTAATGTCTAAGTGATTGCATGAGTGCAGAGGAATGTCTGTGGCATTGCAAGAGTGCATGGCTTATACTTAAGTGAATGCATGAGTGCAGGTGTAATGTCTGGGGGATAAGAGGAATGCAAAGTTAATACCTTGGTAATTGCATGAGTTTAGTGGTAATGTCTTGCTGATTGCAAGAGTGTAGAGGTAGGCCTAGGTGATTGGAGGAGTACATAGGTAGTGCCTGAGTGATTTTAAAACTTTAAGCATTCTGGTTGGGTGATTGGAGGAGTACACAAGTAGTACCTGGGTGATTGGAGGACTGTATAAATAGAGTTTGGGTGATTTTAAAAGTGCATTTGTACTGCCTGAATCAATAGAGCATTGTATAGATACTGCCTGGATCACTGAAGGAGTGCAAGGGTAGTGTCTAGGTGATTGCATCAGCGCAAGGATAATCTTTAGGGGATTGGAGTAGTATATAGCTACTACCTGGGTAATTGGAAGAGTGTACTGATAATGTGTAGCTGATTGCATGAGTATATAGATAGTACATGGGTGATTTGAAAAGCACATAGGTAGCGTCTGGGTGATCTTATAACTGTATGAATACAGGCTAGGTGATTGAAGAAATATATGGATAGTGCATGGATGATGGCAGGAGTGTGGGAATATTGCCTAATGGTCTATATCAGCGCATGGGTAGTGTTTAAAAAAATGGACAACTGCAATAAAAGTGACTGTAAATATTACTTCATATTATTATGGTTATTACATTATTTCATCGTAAATTCTTTATTAAAGTAGGTACCAAACTCATTCAAACTATTTTACAGTAGTTTTATTCTAAACTTAATTTAAAATCTTTTCAAGCTTTAGTGTTATGTTCTGTAAAAAAGAAGAAGAAAAACTGTTATTGCATATAATATTATAGTTTTAAGAATACAACATAATTTTAGAATTACATAACATATTCAGTTTCCCTTTTTGCTGTTCTCAGATTCTATTGAATTTCACCATTCACAGTGATTTCAATGTAGATCATCATATAACAGCGGGGAAAAAAATACAATCAATGAGATTGTAAAAAAAAAAACAAATCTGCATAGAAAATATTTACAATAAGTTCAACTATCTGTTCACCTATATGCAGTTTCTAAATTATATTTTTCCTATACAATAAATATTTTCTTTTTCTGAAGTACATTTCTGAAATATACATTTTAATTTACATCACATATAATATAAAGATCAAATATATAAACTATTTCTTTCAAACACAATATTGCAAATGCAATAACAATTACCAAAAAACAATATCTAAACAGTAATTTTTTACATCTTCCCAATAGGCCGAATAATGTTTCCTAATCAATTTCCATTGAAAATATCCAAAATAAACCCCTTTATTTGTGTTTACATCTACCCAATAGGCCAAATGATGTTTTCAAAACTTTGGCATCAAAAATATCAGATATGAATCTGGTAATTCGAAAGGCAACCTACATTTAATTTGCAAATGGGCATCATTGCAATGTGTCCATCCTTTATTGCACTTTAAATACACAGTATAGTGTCCAGATGTTGTAATAGGTCCATTATGGAATATAATAGCCACTGCTTTAAAAGTTCTTCCTGAAATTGACACTTGACTTGCTACAAATTTTTTTATTTTTGTTTCCAATTCTCTTCCATTTGCTCTACAACGTTGAAACATTAAGATGACATATTTTCCAAATCTTTCTATATATAACGTTGACAACATTTCTGATTTACAATGGGAGCATTTCATATTTTGATTAGCTGATTTTACTAATTTGTTAAAAGATACTGATTTGCAATCTGGTATTGTCAAGTATATGAATCGTTCATTATCTATTCCAGTGGTGGAAGAAAATGAACACTCTTCACATTTATGATCCCATCTGTAACTTAGTCCAAATAAATTTTCGATTTCTATTCCTTCATCTTCCAATACACCAAGCATAAACATAAGGAATTCTTGTGCATCTTGTTGAATATTAAGTGTGAATTGTAAAGAACCAGTACATATGTCCAAAAGATGCCGAATGCCAGAAGCAGTATGGATTTTACTTCTATCAGTTACCAACTTTTGAAAAACATTATGTAGTAAAGAACAGAATCTTTTTTCTTGATTTTCCATAATTTGAAGATGAAGATCTTCCAGATAAAACACAACATTCACAATTACATTAGCATAGCAGTTGATACCTGAAGTATTTTCTAACTGGTATCCTACAATATCATCAACAGTGTCAATTTTCATTTTCTGTGTAGCTTCTTCATTCTTTTCAATTGTTTTCTTTTTTTCAAACTCACTAGAATGTTTGTCATATTTTCGTTTTGCACACACTACACGCTTTTCATATACGGGATATTCACCTAAGTTAGGCGCAAACAGTCTTCTTAACCGATTATACTCTCTTACACAATTTGTATCAGCACTAACCTTTTTCTGATCAAAATCAATTAAATACAAACCAGATAATGTTCTTACTTGAGGCAATGCAACATATGCCATGCCTTCTTTAAATACTGTACTTCCAATATTTACCAAAGCACTGTCTACACTTAAACCTTGAGATTTATGAATGGTTACTGCATATGCTAAAGAAAGAGGAAACTGTTTTCTACGAACATACAAGTCTTTTACAAGCAAAAAACTAACAGCTCAACGTTCAATCTGTTTTACCTCTTCAATCTGATCAAATTTAATGTTCAAAAATTCAATTTCATCTCTGTTCTGATAATTAACAAAATCAATAACTTTTCCCATTGCTCCATTTACTAAACCTTTTTCTACATCCAAATTACGTCGTAAAATTACCCGACAGTTTTTACATACATATAAAATCTTTTCTAAACCAGCAGTCTTAGACACTGACTTTTCCAAAGACTCCAATTTTGTATGTAATTTTTCTCAGAGAAGAATAGTAACTCCTTTGTGTTCCATTTTATCAATGGCTTCCATTTTCAGTATTGGTTGTTTTTCCAATTTCAAAAGTTCATGATTGAATGTAGAACAATCTTGCAGTGTTGGCATTAGACAAACTATGGACTTTTTTCTCCAATTTTTTTGCACATTATTTCAGGTGCAATGTTTTCATTTGGAAACAAATTCATTAGTAGCCGACTTTGTAAAACTTCTTTTCCATGTTGTGTCAAAACTCCAATTCTTATATCTTGAAGAATGTTTCCATAGTGTTCATCACTTGCATGTCGCATATTCTTAATAAGTTCTTTATATTCAAAATGAGACCACATGTTTACATTTCGAATACTTCCCAAAGATTTCCTACTATCTTCATGGACAAGAGTTTTCAAAACTGGTTGTCCTTTCACAGGAGTCAGTTGTAGTAGATCGCCAAATACAGTTACATGTTTTCCTCCAAATAAAACATCATAATCTGTTTTTAAAATCTGTTGCATTCTTAAATGTACAAAAGCAAGCATTAAGTTTGAGACCATGCTCACCTCATCAATTATTAGAAGTTTCATTTTCTGTAGTGTCTTGAGACTTCATAACAAGCTTCTCCAGATAGTTTATGATATTCCAACTTATTTTCATGTTCTACTGGTAGCATCAGTAAACAATGTAATGTAATCCCTTTAATGTTGTGTGCTGCTAACCCAGTTGGACCTGTTACAACACAAGATAAATGTGATTCAGTGGTTTTATGTAGATAACTGGTCAAAACTTTAATTAAGAAACTTTTCCCTGTTCCAGCTTGACCACTGATATACATTTGAATAGGTTTAAATGATGTGCAATTGCTCTCTTTTTTTTCATGACGTAAACCATGCTGTATCTGTTGTTTTACTTGCTGATATATTTCTTTTAGTTCACAATTTAGTTGCTCTTCCAAGTTTCCCAACTCAATTATATCCTGTTGTGCATGTTGCATTGTCGTTTCTACTTCATTCATGGCTATTGCTGCTTCATTTTCAAGTATTGGTTGTCCTAATGGATCTTGACTTAGTGGAGCAGAACTTTGACTATCTTGAGAACTATCTCTAGCGATTTCAGCTGCAATACTAGTTTCTTGTTCAATATCTTCATTCAACATTTGTAGATAATTTGGAAAAATTGTGCATTCAATACTATCTTTACATGCATTAAAAGAATGTTCCTAGCAGTCAAAATCTCCAAGTAATTCCATTTCATTACGCCAAGGCTTAAAGATTTGCAGAAGTGCTAAATAGAAAAATTCCCTTTTATCAGGAGTATCACAACTGAGGGGCCGATTCCGATTCGGGCTGGAAAACGTACCGACCGACTCGGAGCCGGAATTAATACCGACCGACACGTACAGGTGCAGGCCGACCCGCAAAGTACGATGAGAAGCATGCAAAATCCGACCGACTCGTACGGAACACAAGCCGAACGACCGAGCCGCGCGGAAAACAGCCATCCGGCCGGAAAACCACGCGAATCGAACCGACCGACACGCACCAGGAATGAACCCGAACGAAACATACCCGCAAAGTCCGACCCGCGCAGTACGATGCAACGCGTGGAAAACACGACCGAGTCGCACGGAGCCCAAGCCGTACGACCGACACGCATACAAAACTGCGAGCAGAAGCAACCCAATACACCGCGACCGACGCGCACGCAGCATAGAAAACAGCACAAACACAGCGTGAACGACTCGGAGAAGCTCGTACGAGACAACTGCAGGGTCCGACTCGGTCACAAAACGTCTCCTACATGCACAAAAAGTACAAAGGGAAAACACACAAAAAAAGGCCAAACAAGCAATTACAAAGGCAATAAATACTGGGGGGGACAGGGAACAAAGACACACCCACAACTCCACCCATATAAAGGACACAAATCCCTACCATGATCCTTTGCAAATTCAAATTACCAGCCAGCACTGAACAGACAGCAACCACACACCCACCCACAGCTCATCCATCACACAAGCCACACACCATCAGCACCTCAACAAATAGCACCCTCACATACACCCAGCTAAACACACACTCACACACCCTCACCTGCACACCAACACACACATCACTCACCATCACCACCCATCACCATGCCCCAAAGAAGAATCATAAGTTCCTAGATAGTGAATTGGAAGTCCTGGTAGATGAGATCCTCAGGGTAGAGCCACAGCTGTTTGGTACACTGGTCCAACAGACACCCATGTTGCAGAAAACCAAGATGTGGGAGAGGATCGTCGACAGGGTGAATGCACAATCACCATGTTTGCGGACAAAGGTAGACATCCAGAACAGGTGGTATGACGTGCGCAGGAGGGTCAGGGAGCTGTTGAAGAAGGACTACCTCTTGAGCCAACACACCGGCAGTGGCCCTCCTGCCAAACCAGTATACCTCAGGCCCTGGGAGGAGAAGGTGCGGGCCATCCTACCACCAGTGAGCGTCTATGGACTAGAAAACATCCCACAGCCTGTTGAGTACACAACAAATGTACACAATATTGTGCGACAATACACACACATCACTGTCAAGGGGAGAGTCAAACCATGCACCCTAAGCAAATACACACCAACCAGAACAGAATCATCCCAAAATGTGTATGTCAGTCAGATAAACACAACACATGCCATCTCATAGTGATATGTAACTGTGTCATCACATGTACAAACACAACTACAACTACAGCTAGGCAGTCACACAAATATAACTAACAAACACATCCAGACATGTAGCCACCACTACAACACCACCTCACAGTGAAGCCCACTGAAAGGAAGGAATCTTGTGTATGCTGGGCAAGTCAGTGTAGCCAATAGCATCATGGGAGTCGTAGTCACAGATATTGCCCACCCTCACAATGCGCACATCAACACCACCATGAACCATGCTCACATCACAGGGAGTGGAAAACAACTGACAAGATGGCTGACACTGGCTACTGCTGTGGGGAGCACAAGGACCTGCTGGCAACTGTGCACCAACCAACAGCAGGACACCACCGACTGACATCCTGAAAGACAACTTGCACTCCCTGCAACGGAAGCACGTTCCATGGTGGAGAATCTGGCTGGGTGGGAAGGAGGACTGACAGCACTGACCATAGTTACCAGCAGCTCCACTCACACACACCCCTAACACAAACTCCACACAACTCACCTGGGAGAATGCATTGCCTCACACTCTAATCAAATATCCCACAAAGAACCACAACCCTGGGTCATGCAGTGTGAAGCACAGGGACACACATGGGACTTGTAGCAAAACTAACCCCAGGATAACACTGTCAGCCATCTTGTCAGCACAGGCACACAACCCCACAGGGAAGCAGAGTCAAAAGGAAGGAAGCATGGGCATGCTGGGAAGTGGGGTGGAGGCAATAGCATGATGGGAGTGGTAGTCACAGATATTGGTCACCCCCACAACTGTCCCATCAACACCACCCTGAACCATGCGCACATCACAGGGAGTGGACAAGAACTGACAAGATGGCTGACACTGGTGCTCAGTTGTGGGGAGCACATGGCCCTGCTGGGAACTGGGCACCAACCAACAGCAGGACACCACTGTCAGCCATCTTGCCATTGCTCTCACACTCACACACAGTGAAGTCCACCCAAAAGCAAGTAAGTATGGGCATGCTGGGAAGTGGGGTGGAGGCAATAGCATGATGGGAGTGGTAGTCACGGCCCAACATCCCCCACCCACATGGCCCAGCAAGCTCACACCCAAGCATGCACACCTCACAGGGAGTCAAAAGCCACTTCAAAGATGGCTGACACTGGTGCTCAGTTGTGGGGAGCACATGGCCCTGCTGGGAACTGGGCACCAACCAACAGCAGGACACCACTGTCAGCCATCTTGCCATTGCTCTCACACTCACACACAGTGAAGTCCACCCAAAAGCAAGTAAGTATGGGCATGCTGAGAAGTGGGGTGGAGGCAATAGCATGATGGGAGTGGCAGTCACAGCCCAACATCCCCCACCCACATGGCCCAGCAAGCTCACACCCAAGCATGCACACCTCACAGGGAGTCAAAAGCCACTTCAAAGATGGCTGACACTGGTGCTCAGTTGTGGGGAGCACATGGTCCTGCTGGGAACTGGGCACCAACCAACAGCAGGACACCACTGTCAGCCATCTTGCCATTGCTCTCACACTCACACACAGTGAAGTCCACCCAAAAGCAAGTAAGTATGGGCATGCTGGGAAGTGGGGTGGAGGCAATAGCATGATGGGAGTGGTAGTCACAGCCCAACATCCCCCACCCACATGGCCCAGCAAGCTCACACCCAAGCATGCACACCTCACAGGGAGTCAAAAGCCACTTCAAAGATGGCTGACACTGGTGCTCAGTTGTGGGGAGCACATGGCCCTGCTGGGAACTGGGCACCAACCAACAGCAGGACACCACTGTCAGCCATCTTGCCATTGGTCTCACACTCACACACAGTGAAGTCCACCCAAACGCAAGTAAGTATGGGCATGCTGGGAAGTGGGGTGGAGGCAATAGCATGATGGGAGTGGTAGTCACAGCCCAACATCCCCCACCCACATGGCCCAGCAAGCTCACACCCAAGCATGCACACCTCACAGGGAGTCAAAAGCCACTTCAAAGATGGCTGACACTGGTGCTCAGTTGTGGGGAGCACATGGCCCTGCTGGGAACTGGGCACCAACCAACAGCAGGACACCATTGTCAGCCATCTTGCCATTGCTCTCACACTCACACACAGTGAAGTACACCCAAAAGCAAGTAAGTATGGGCATGCTGGGAAGTGGGGCGGAGGCAATAGCATGATGGAAGTGGTAGTCACAGCCCAACATCCCCCACCCACATGGCCCAGCAAGCTCACACCCAAGCATGCACACCTCACAGGGAGTCAAAAGCCACTTCAAAGATGGCTGACACTGGTGCTCAGTTGTGGGGAGCACATGGCCCTGCTGGGAACTGGGCACCAACCAACAGCAGGACACCACTGTCAGCCATCTTGCCATTGCTCTCACACTCACACACAGTGAAGTCCATCCAAAAGCAAGTAAGTATGGGCATGCTGGGAAGTGGGGTGGAGGCAATAGCATGATGGGAGTGGTAGTCACAGCCCAACATCCCCCACCCACATGGCCCAGCAAGCTCACACCCAAGCATGCACACCTCACAGTGAGTCAAAAGCCACTTCAAAGATGGCTGACACTGGTGCTCAGTTGTGGGGAGCACATGGCCCTGCTGGGAACTGGGCACCAACCAACAGCAGGACACCACTGTCAGCCATCTTGCCATTGCTCTCACACTCACACACAGTGAAGTACACCCAAAAGCAAGTAAGTATGGGCATGCTGGGAAGTGGGGTGGAGGCAATAGCATGATGGGAGTGGTAGTCACAGATATTGGTCACCCCCACAACTGTCCCATCAACACCACCCTGAACCATGCGCACATCACAGGGAGTGGACAAGAACTGACAAGATGGCTGACACTGGGTACTGCTGTGGGGAGCACAAGGCCCTGCTGGCAACTGTGCACCAACCAGCAGCAGGACACCACTGACTGACATCCTGAAAGACAACTTGCACTCCCTGCAATGGAAGCACGTTCCATGGTGGGATATCTGGCTGGGTGGGAAGGAGGGCCGGATGTCAACCAAATACAACCAATGCAGACCATGTACACACCCCAACATTCATATAGCAATGCCCAAAGTATGCAGGACAATGTGCCTCACCAATATCAACCTCTGACTGTGACAACTTAGGACAATGCAATGTACAGGCCGGCATCCAGAGGTACAGTCACAACTGTCATGTGTGTCAACCATTCATGCCTGCAGAAACATAACATACATTGTGTGTGTCTCCCAAAAACAGGTGATGATGGGGACACAGCAGCAGACGCTGAGGAGTCCCTGTCCCAGGCTCAAGGGGAAACGGAGCTCACTGGTGTGGAACAGCCTCTGCCCTCCTCGGATGATGAAGACCTACCTGGCACCTCCGGAGCAAGTCATCATGCAGCACCAGCAGGACCACCAGCTGCACCCCCTGTACCCACCCCTCCAACGACTGTCAACACACATACCACCCCTGCTGACACGGACAGACCAAGGAGCACCACCACCACCAGCACAGGGACCCTGGACCAACGTGGGGCTATGGACACCAACACCACCAACAACCCCCAAGGGGGCCCAGGGTCACCTGTGCGTGCCACCTCAGGTACTGCACATGTCGCCAGGGGTGGTGGGAGGGGTGGGAGACATAGGTCACTGATCGCAGAGGGGTCTGGACTGCATGATGACCCACAACTGGTACGCATAGCCGATGCGTACCAGTCCAGCACCGGAGAGCTCAGCCAGGTAGTGGGTCTCCTCAGGGACATTAAACAGCAGCAGGCTGCCCATCATGCCCGCTTGGACTCGCACATGTCCCGCGTGGAGTCCAAGTGGGACACACTGCAAGAGATGACGGCGGTGCATAGGGACATATTACAATGCCTCCGCCAGATGAGCAGCAACCAGTCAACACCTCCCTGTGTGCCCACACCATCTGGTGCTGAAACAACTGCAACTGCCACAGGGAGGGAGGATGACTCTGGCGGGGAGTCCCCTGCACCGCAGCAGCCTGCACTTGAGGGTCCCCCCCCCAAAGAAAAGGGGTCGTCCGAGGAGGGGCAAGTGAGAGGCCGATGGCCATGTGCAACCCCCAAGAAGCCAAAACCTGTACTGGATAATCACCTTTGTGCGCAAACTGTTCACCCTGTTGACTGCAACACAACTCCCCCACATGACATGGGGAGTACAAGTTGGACCAATGTATCAGATGACTGTGGACTTTATTCTGGACATATCTGCTACCAGGACTTCCAATTCATCTAGGAACTTCGGATTGAAATCAAAATGTACAGCACCCACCATCCTGTGCACTATACACACACGTATATGACAGTAAACACACTAATACACCATACCTGCCTCTGTTGTGATTCCAACGTGGTTCCTGTCATGGAGATGATGACCTGCAAAATTACACTGTGCATGCTAACTGCTACAGCAAGTACAACACAGGCATGTGAGTCATGGCAACATGACACATATGAGGGAGACACACCACCAGGGCTACACAACATATACACACCTAGCCCATCTGACTCATCGCCTACACTGATGTTGCCAGGAAATACGGTGCAATGCACAGACACAACACCTATTCACAGTCTCTGTCAACTAGCCCACTGGTGCAGTAAGCAAATGTCAGTCAGATGTGTGACCACAGACAACGCACATCACAAAGTGAAGCACAGGTTTATTACACATTTGCAACATGTTGTAACAACTACAGATGCAAGGCAATCCCACCTGGCAGCGGGCACACAGTCAACAAGTGTAGAAGGAAGGAAGTCCATGGGTGTGGGGCACATCACCTGTAGGGACACGACAGCTGCAACCCTGGAAGTCGAATCACGGTGTGGGGGATCAGAGTTGACCAAACCACTCTGAAAGTACCCTGTGAAGGACAGAAATGAAACACAGTCAAAAGCACTGAAGAACAGGACAGAACTGCAATACTCATGCCCAATACATGTCACAAGATACCCACCCAGAACCAAGTTAGCATGTCAACACTGTTGGGGAGTACAGACTACCTGTAAAGACACATCGCTACACGCATACAGTCATGTAGCACATGGACACACTCAAACAGCACCAGAGCACCACCAACACATATCATGCATACTCACATCATTGACATGACATCTCTGGATACTCACATTCAGCTGAAGAAGTTGGTGATGAGCTGTGTGCGGACATCACCATCATCATCATCACTGGCATCGTGGTCCAGGCCAGGATCCTCCACAGGTGGCGGATGTTGGTCATCGTCATCCAGGATGAGAGGCAACTCCTTCCACACTGCCAGGTTGTGTAGCATGCAGCAGACGATGACAATCTTGCACACCTTTGCTGGGGCATATGGGAGGGACCCTCCTGTCTTGTCCAGGCAGCAGAAGCGGCTCTTCAGGAGACCAAAGGTCCGCTCAATCACTCTCCTGGTCCGACCATGTGCCTCATTGTAGCGCATCTGGCATGGTGTTACAGGGTTCCTGAGGGGCGTCAGCAACCACGGCATGTTGGGGTATCCGGAGTCACCTACATACAGACAATTGCACATTAGCTGAGTTGGAAAAGAGGGTGGAACACTACATTGCAGAACACACACAATGGCACTAAGTCAGTACACACCAACAAGCCAGGCACGCTGGTTCTGCATCTGTGACATCATCCTCGGGATGCGACTACTCCTCATCACGTAGGCATCGCGTGCAGAACCGGGGAAACGGGCACAGACGTGTGAGATGCTCATATCTGCAAGACATACCACCAGTGCATTGACCGAGTGGTAGTGTTTGCGGTTCCTGTATGCCTGCTCTTGGGCCTGTGGTGGTACCAAAGCAACATGTGTCCCATCAATGGAGCCAATGACATGCGGCATCCTCCCTAGGGCATAGAAGTCACTCTTCACGTCAGTGAGTTGTTGGAGTCTAGGGAAATAGATGTACTGGTTCAGGTAAATCAACATAGCCTCCAAAACATCGCAGAGCACACAGCTGAACATGGTCTGTGACATCCCACCAGCAGTCGCCACAGTGTGTTGAAAGGTACCGGTGGCAAAGAAGTGTAGGGCTGCTATCACCTTCACCTTGGGGGTCAGCGCTGTAGGGTATGTCCAGCCAGCTTGCAAATGTGGGGCCAACCGCACCGTCAACACCTCAATCAGCGGCCTGGTGAAGCGGTACCGTCGGATGCTGTCCCGTTCCACCATGGTTGCAAGGTCAGGGAATGGTCTATGGACAGCTGGTGCCCTGCAGTGCATAGGTGAAGAAAGAAAGATTGTCAGTCACCCCACATATGTGGCATTGACCATACTCAATATCACATGATACATCATTATGAGGCACAAGTACATGATGTGTGCAGTTCCGTAAGGACATGTATGGCACATGCATGGCCAACATCTAACATCACAGTTCAACAAGTGGCATCAACAAGTCCCAGGTTGTGCCATGGGATATCATGAGGCCGTGTCACAGTTCCCATCTCCTGCTGCCACGTTCCAAACACACCCCACAGTGACATGTGAGGACAGATGTGCCCCAGGCATCACAGCTCAATGACAGGTAGATTCCCAGGGACCCTGTATTGCCACATGGACACTGGCATGACATGGTGTATCATGAATACACCACAGCAAAACAACCATGACCCCCACAGGTAGTGGTCCCTGTTGCCTCTGCAGGACAGACATGGACGTCTGTGACACACACACACGTACAACATCAAAGTCCATGCACAAACAACGTGGATGTGGAGACTGTCTCCCATTGTGCACATGGAATCAGAGACATTGTAAACACAACATGCACACAGACTGTGGAGACCTTCACCATTGTGGCAATGGGTCACCCTGGGACGTACATACCGTCACACATGGGACTCAGGGGGTATGTGACATGACATACACATACACCACCGTGAAATGTGACCATGCCACATGCACAGAAATGAACAGTTGCACATCACAGTGGTCATGTACATGAAACACCAAGGATTCTGTCCCCATGAACACGTGCACAGCCTGGGAGTGGCTGCCCCCAAGTGCCACCCACAGAACAACATGTTCACCCCCATACACGGAATAGGTAATGCAGCCTTACATGCCTCAGGATACAGTGTGGACTGGGTGTGGTGTTGTAGGTGTGCCCCTCACTCCCTGGGAAGTATATGTTGCTGGCATATATTCACCTGTGACAGGCATGGTGACATATGCCAGTGACTTGTACAGGACGCGTTGTACAGCAATGGACCGATCGGTGTGCCCGGCCGGCCCATTGCATTCAATGTGAGCAGGTACGCGTTGTATCCGGGTACGCGTTGAACAGCAATGGACCGATCGGTGTGCCCGGCCGGCCCATTGCATTCAATGTGAGCGGGTACGCGTTGTATCCAGGTACGCGTTGAACAGCAATGGACCGATCGGTGTGCCCGGCCGGCCCATTGCATTCAATGTGAGCGGGTACGCGTTGTATCCGGGTACGCGTTGAACAGCAATGGGCCGATCGGTGTGCCCGGCCGGCCCATTGCATTCAATGTGAGCGGGTACGCGTTGTATCCAGGTACGCATTGAACAGCAATGGACCGATCGGTGTGCCCGGCCGGCCCATTGCATTCAATGTGAGCGGGTACGCGTTGTATCCGCAATACGCGTTGAACAGCAATGGACCGATCGGTGTGCCCGGCCGGCCCATTGCATTCAATGTGAGCGGGTATGCGTTGTATCCGGGTACGCGTTGAACAGCAATGGACCGATCGGTGTGCCCGGCCGGCCCATTGCATTCAATGTGAGCGGGTACGCGTTGTATCCGGGTACGCGTTGAACAGCAATGGACCGATCGGTGTGCCCGGCCGGCCCATTGCATTCAATGTGAGCGGGTACGCGTTGTATCCGCAATACGCGTTGAACAGCAATGGACCGATCGGTGCGCATCCATTGTCTATGGCCTGGCCTGGCAACAGACGCGTTTTCAAATCTTGAACGAGTCTGATGCTGGAAATTCAGTTGGTCACCCACAACAATGTTGCAAATTCAATGGTGTCATGAAGTTGAACTTTTGAAGGACGCTGTGGGCGTGTGTAAGTGGTGCAATTCCATGGATTGGCCAGATTCAGAAGATGCTAAAGACTTGGACCTATCACTTTGGACACATGGGATAGTATCTGCCCCTGCAGCACACATATAATGCTGGCTGTTCCCCTGAGAGCTCACTTGCCTGCACTAAATGCTCCTGGACGACATCTGCCACCACCACTGCTGCTGTATCTGCACCCTCTGGACCCTGCAATGGCACGTACTGTGGAGAGAGCCCCAGCCTTCAGCACTGAGGAGAACCAGGCCCTGCTGGACAGCCTCCTTCCACAGTACAGCAAGCTGTATGGGAAACCAGGGGAGCAGGTGAGTGTGCTGTCCACTGCCTTACTAAATGTGCATGTTGTCTGACTAGCAAGGCTAACAGTCTGCACGCCACTGGCTAGCAGGCTCACTGAGTAGTTGTCACCCCCCATAGTGTGTGGTTACATGCACTGAACAGGTATAGTGCAATGACAGTGCATTTAAACAAGGTTTTACTTCCCAGGCAATGATACCATGTAGTAACTGCTGGCATACTGTCCATAGCCATCGTTCCACTGCCTGTGTACATCATGTGCCCCTGTGATTGAGACATGTATATCCAACTGTGTAATGCACGGATATGTTGCATGTGTAGTAATGGAATTCTCACTTTGTCTTCCTCACAGGTTGATGCCCACCAGAAGCAGAAGATATGGTTGACCATCGTCCGGGCAGTGAGATCCGTGGGGGACTACAAGCGCCGGATCCGCAACTGCCAGAAGAGGTGGCAGGACCTTCGGGGCTGGACCCGGAGGATCGCACGGGTCCAGCTGAAGCTGTCGCCTCCTCGCAGGAGGGGCGGACACCGGACCCTGACCCCCACATGCTCAGGATCCTGGCGGTGGTCTTCCCTGATCTGGATGGGCAGCTGAAGGCTAGAGAGCAGCAAGGAGGGGGTGAGTCCATGACTGCATTGTGAACTTTGTCTGCCATGCTATGTGCCCTCCTCTGGCCTGGTTGAACTTCCACAGTACATCAGTCATGTGGTCCAGGACCCATGTCCCTCGATTGTGCACTGCCCACTCCTCATCTGATACCCAGGTGTGGCCCATGCAGTCAGGGAATTGTGTCACTTGGGTACTGTGTCCTTGCAGTTTGCTTGACTCAAGGTGGGGGACAGCATCTGTTCCCCTAACTCTGTGGTGGGCATCATGGGTGGGTCCTTTGCTTACACAATGCCTGTGTTCTGACATGTAATCTGCGTGTTACTTTGATATGTGGTCCAATTGCTGAGCTGATCCACCACATGTGCCTGGGGTATCTGGCACACACCATGCTGCGGGTGGGAACAATGCTTGGGCCCCAGGAGTGTGTATATTACGTGTGTCACACATACTTAGCCAGCTGCCTACTGTCCAGGGATCATCCCTCATTCATGTGGGGCAGGACAGTCATGCCTACTCCAGCCCATACAATACACTCTGTACTCCCACTCCTGTGTATCAGCTGACACGTTGTGCTCAGTGAATGTCCCCTCAGGTGTCTGCCTCTGTGTCAGTGTGCTGTGGCTTCCTTGTCATGACTGCTGGGGTGTCTCTCGGTTGGGGCTCAGCATGCCACCGGAGATGTGACCATAGTAGACGATACTTGGGTGACACATAGGTGTTTGATCACCTGACCGTGCAGACTGGGGTATGCGAATGTGAAGTTCAGGCAGCTGTTTCCCATTCACAGCAGATTGTGAGGTGCTCAGGTTCAGAGGGTTGTGTTACAGGTCTCCCATATGTCCAATCTGTATGACGTGGACAGATAAGGGTTCAGATGATGTGGTGTGTGGGGGATGTACATGTGCACTTGTTCAGCTCCAGGACTTGCATTCCCCATGACCTACTATTGTGACACAGTGCAGACTGTTGTTGTCTGGCTGCCCTGCCCATGTGACTGGAGACAGTGATGTATGACTTAGCAGGCATGCCTGTGCCATGGCATGTAACTTCCTATGAGTGATCCTGCAGGGGAGTGACATGTGCTACATGCACACCATTGTGGCAATGGCTATCAGGACATGGGTGCATCATGGTGTCTGTCGCTGGTATGCATCACATGCATTTCATATTTGACTCTGGGCATCCCTTTCATCCGGACACCTGTACTGACTCAGTGGCAAGAGTTGTGATGTGTGCATGTTCACATGCTTCACCGTGTTTTCTGCACTGTCCAACTACTGTGTAGGTGGTGCATGTGTCCACACTGGGGTATTGCCATCCAACAGACACCAGACAGATGTGTGCAAGGCCAGGAGGGATGTGAGTGCCATGGTTGACCATCAGACTGACAATTGGCTACTCATATTCTGTTTGGGCACTTTTGGCAATGTTCAACTAAGGATGCCAGGGCTTGCTCTGTAATGTGCTGTACTTACTGTGGTGTGTGCGTTCGGTGCAGGTGACTGATGTCTGTCTGTTTCCCTATTGTTTGCAGATACATCCACAGCCACAGGAGGGGACAGCTCCACGGACCAGGAGGAGCCGCAGAGCCAGACTGGGTCAGCAGCCGAGGAGTGGTCGGAGGGACCCAGTGGCACGGAGGGCGAGGGGAGCCACACCGAGGAGTCCTCAGCACCATCCACCTCAGCTGAGGACCACAGCAGCTCGGAGGATGACTCCCTTGTGGATGCGGGTGTCAGCAGCCACCACACCCCAGCTAGTTTTGCTGTCCCCACCACCACCACCACCACCACCACCACCACCGCCCTCCCATCGGCTCCCATTCCCGAGGTCCGTGGAGGCTCCCATGTTCGGGAGCGTGTCTCCTTCGGGCCAGGCACCGCACCCCCTGCCCCTGTGTCCCCTGCTGCCCTGAGTGAGGAGTCTGTGTACCTCCTTCGCCAGCTCCATGTAGGGCAGACAGCGATGCTGAGTGTCCTCCATGCACACACCACTCTGTTGACTCAGCTGGTGTTGTTCATGGAGGGCATTTCATCGGGCATGTCTGCCCTACAGAGGGGCAATAGGTCCATGGACTCCTCCCTGACGGCAGCAGTGTCCCTCCTCCAACAGTCCCTCACCCCTCCTGCCTCTGCCCCATCCACACTCCCCAGCACCTTACCTGTCCCAAGCACACACACACCGGCACAGGCACACACCAGCACAGACACGAGCAGCACACAGACACACACACCACAAACAAGACGCACACGCACGCACAGTCAGGGGACTGAAACCACACTCACAGGGGATGGGGCCCAGGCACACACACACGCATCCACGAGCACTGCGCAGTCCTCAGTTGCCTCTCCCTCCAAAGCCCCCTACCTTGCCTCACCTGCAACCCCAAAGACACAGCGGCTCTTCCTCAGTGACCTCGGCCTCTTCCCCTCCGATCCAGCTGATCCAGCATTCAGGGGGAAGAGGAAGCCAACCCACACGGAGCGGAGTGCCCCTCGCCCCCGGACACCCTCCCCCAGGAGCAGACCGACTGACGCCCCCAGACCCGGAAGAGCAAGACCCCGCCGCCGCCCTGCAGCTCAGGCACCAAGTCTCCTTCCTCCATCCCTCAGGCCCCCACTCCACAGGTGCCACCACCACACCCTGCCCCAGGTTCCCCCACCCACAGATACACCATCCCCAAAAAGATCCGGCCTTCTCCCCCTGCCACTTGCTCTTCCGGCCCCACACCCCCTGCTGCGCTTATCTGTGCCACTGGTGTGGAGACGGTGTCCTCCCCCTCTGTCCTGCCCACCTTACCTGATCTCCATTCTCCTCCCCTGGAGGTAGGCACTGCAGTGGAGTCCACTACCACCCTGTCTGACTTGGGCACTGCAGTGGGGGACCTGTCCACTCCATCTGCACGGTCCACTGCAGTCGTGCCGGCACCCACACCATCAGTGTCATGCCCCCCAGTTGTGCCGGCACACACCATGTCAGACACCTCCACTGCAGTTGTCAGTGGCTCTTCAGCACCCACCACCCACCACCCCTTCCCTGCCTCCTTCTGGTGAGCCCTGATCCTGTCCCTGCGGTGCCTGGCCTGCCCCCCCGTATACCCCTCCGAGGGGATTGTCCCTGGTTTTTATCAGTGCAGGCATGCGTAGGGTGACATCTGCCACTGTCACCCTGTTTTGACTTTCAGGATGGACTGGCCATTGGCCTTTGTTTCTTTTTTACTGGACTTCAACTTTTGAACCCACATATGCTGAATAAAGCGACTTTCTGTTCTCTAGTGCTTTTGCTTCTGATGTACATGATGTTGATGATGCTAACCATGCCCTTGCTGCAGTGATGGTGATATTTGGTCTCATGAAAATGAAGTGTTACTGTTCAGGAACCCATGGGGTCCAGGGGGAATGTGTCCTATCCTGTGGTGTATCCATGTCATCCTTAGCAGCATCTGAGGGTGTCATATTTTCAATATTTGGCAATGGGATTTCCTACTTACATTAGCAATGTCACATCTGTGGCTTCCACCCCTGCACATCTGTTGTGCTTGCCATTGTTCAATTATTCTTCTTCACTGACCGTGTGGCCATCTCCACTGGACATGCAGGTTTGGGCATCAATGGGGAAGGACTCATCTGTGTTGTCAGTGCAACTTGCTATGCATGTGTGTTGGATCTGTGCTGATGATTTCGTTGACACTCCCATGACCAGGCTGATGTGACGGGAGCCTTCATTTGGTGCAAATTGTTGACTGTGTGACCAAGTGTTCTGCTGACATGATGGAGCCCTACTGTGGCAACATATGGCACAGCTTTCCTCACACAGGAGTGGAGTCCCCTCATGGCAGTGTGTACTCCTGTGACATCGCCTGCGCCCAAGGTGTGTGTTGTATGAGCATGTCTGTGTGTTCACTTCCATTTTGCTGTGCATGCTGGGATCCCTAGTGGTGTTCCTGTTTGTGATGCTTGCTGAGTTGACCTATGTTCCCCCAAAGTCTTCTCCCTGGGTTCTCTGTGATGTGGGTGCATGGCACATTACTGGTCATCAGGGTGTCACCCATAGGTGTGTTGGCTGTGAGGGCTGAGTTTGTGGGCAGACGCAGATGGGTCACAGTCAGGATTCCCTTGGCACTTGTTGTTTACACCTGTCATGTGATTTCCAGTTTGTGTTAGCTTTCAGTGATTGTGACACGTTGTGTGAGTGACTGCTGGCACTCCTCAGGGTCAGGGCTGCAATGTTGGTAGTTGTCTATGTGTGTTCTATGTGGGTGACCTTGGCTTCTTCATTGGTGTGGGACTGTGGCTGGGGTCCCATTGGTTGGTGTGGTATTGCCGTCATGTCCATGTACAGCGTAGTGTGCAGTGTGTCAGACATTCAAGGGTCTTGTTGAGTGGCCATGTGTGATGTGTTTCTGCACCTTGGTTCCCACCACCACCCATGGGATTGTCATGGGTGCATGTGCCATGCCACCAGTGCATGTGTGCTTCACTGCTGCACATTGTTGGAGGTCGAGGTGTGTGGTGTTGAGTGTGTGCAGATGAGAGTTTTTGCACGGCTAGACCCCTGCCTCCATGTTGGCCTTGGCTTACTGGCCGTGCTGATTGATTTGTGCTTGTGTAGGTGTGATGGTAGTTTGTTGCTCAGGACACATGACTGTGGTTCACAGTGTGAACGACATCTAGCTTTGTCATCACAGTGGGATTGTAATGCAGCCCAGGGTCACCACATTGTGGGGACCCTGGGGGTAGTGCTGTGATGTCTCTGTGTCTTGCTGTGTCAGTTGCTGTTCCTACATGCTTGTGTGACATGTGTGATTAGTGCTCCCTCTCATCTAACAATGCCTGATTGCCCACATAGGGGATTTGGATCCATGAGTTACCTTTGTGTGGCACTGTATGCACATCTGTGTAATTGGTATTCAGGCCTCATCATGTGTTGTGTGGTTGCCTGGGGACACTGGCACCCCCCCCTCACCTGTTGTGTTGGATGTGCAGTGTGGGTCTGCCTGTTTGTGTTTGTACATCTGCACCACTGCATTGGCATGTCTTTAGTGTGCCATTGGCTGTATGTTGTTTGGTGGGTTTCCCCTGCTGTCCCTGGGACTCCTAGGTCATCAGTAAGCACAATGATCATTGTTTGTGTGTCCCATTGCTGCCATGGTATGGTATCTGTTCACCTCACATCTACAGTCTCCACAGGGTATCTGCATTTGTGTGCCCATTGGTGCAAATATGTGGGTCTGCATTATCATGGTCACTTCTGTCATTGTGTCATTGATGAATGTTGACAGTGTCAGCCCCCATGGGTGATGTTTGTCTGCACATGGCCAAAGTTATGTCTTATTTGCACTGCAGTGTTTGCCTCCCCCAATCTATGTTGCTATGGGACACAAGCACTACTTTGCCACTGATGTGCTTGTTGTTCTGTGACCAGGAATCATCCATGCAGTTTGGCAGTTGCAGCTTTTTCAATGTCAACACTTACATTTTGGTCACTGTGATGATGGGGTTTGAACCCCATTGCCACAATGTTCAAGATGTGCTTCAGCTATGGGCCCCACACTTACCTTTTGGTCACTGTGATGATGGGGGTTTGTACCCCATTGCCACAATGTTCAAGATGTGCTTCAGCTATGGGCCCCACATTTACATTTTGGTCACTGTGATGATGGGGGTTGGACCCCATTGCCACAGTGGTCATGGTCTGCTTGCATTGTGGGGGCCACACACATTTATGTGTGGCACATGTGATAGGGGGTCACATTGTATGTTCAAAGTCATGTTCAGTGTTGTAGCCATTTGACACAGTCTACACACGCGTGTCATGGTGTTGGGGGGTGTCTTTATGTTGCATTGTTTATGTTGGTGTGTGCTTGTTGTGTCATGTATTAGCCATCCTGTGAGTGGGGGTGGTAGTAGTTGTAGGCATCTGGCACCCCCTGGGTAGAGGTGGTAGTAGTGGTAGGCATCTGGCACCCCCTGGGTAAGGGTGGTAGTAGTGGTAGACATCTGGCATACCCTGGGTAGAGGTGGTAGTAGTGGTAGGCATCTGGCACCCCCTGGGTAAGGGTGGTAGTAGTGGTAGACATCTGGCATACCCTGGGTAGAGGTGGTAGTAGTGGTAGGCATCTGGCACCCCCTGGGGAGGGGTGGTAGTAGTGGTAGGCATCTGGCACCCCCTGGGTAGAGGTGGGAGTAGTGACAGGCATCTGGCACCCCCTGGGTAAGGGTGGTAGTAGTGGTAGGCATCTGGTACCCCCTGGGTAAGGGTGGTAGTAGTGGTAGGCATCTGGCACCCCCTGGGTAAGGGTGGTAGTAGTGGTGGGCATCTTGCACCCCTGGGTAAGGGTGGTAGTAGTGGTAGGCATCTGGCACCCCTGGGTAAGGGTGGTGGTAGTGGTAGGCATCTGGCACCCCCTGGGGAGGGGTGGTAGTAGTGGTAGGCATCTGGCACCCCTGGGTAAGGGTGGTGGTAGTGGTAGGCATCTGGCACCCCCTGGGGAGGGGTGGTAGTAGTGGTAGGCATCTGGCACCCCCTGGGTAGAGGTGGTAGTAGTGATAGGCATCTGGCACCCCCTGGAGAGGGGTGGTAGTAGTGGTAGGCATCTGGCACCTCCTGGGTAGAGGTGGGAGTAGTGACAGGCATCCATCCCCCATGGGTAGAGGTGGTAGTAGTGACAGGCATCCAGCCCCCATGGGTAGAGGTGGTAGTGGTGACAGGCATCCAGCCCCCATGGGTAGAGGTGGTAGTGGTGACAGGCATCCAGCCCCCATGGGTAGAAGTGGTAGTAGTGGTAGGCATCCGGCACCCCTGGGTAGGGGTGGTAGTAGTGGTAGGCATCTGGCACCCCCTGGGTAAGGGTGGTAGTAGTGGTAGGCATCCAGCACCCACTGGGTAAGGGTGGTAGTAGTGGTAGGCATCTGGCACACCCTGGGGAGGGGTGGTAGTAGTGGTAGGCATCTGGCACACCCTGGGTAGAGGTGGTAGTAGTGGTAGGCATCTGGCACCCCCTGGGGAGGGGTGGTAGTAGTGGTAGGCATCTGGCACCCCCTGGGTAGAGGTGGGAGTAGTGACAGGCATCCAGCCCCCCATGGGTAGAGGTGGTAGTAGTGACAGGCATCCAGCCCCCCATGGGTAGAGGTGGTAGTGGTGACAGGGATCCAGCCCCCCATGGGTAGAGGTGGTAGTGGTGACAGGCATCCAGCCCCCCATGGGAAGAGGTGGTAGTGGTGACAGGCATCCAGCCCCCCATGGGTAGAGGTGGTAGTGGTGACAGGCATCCAGCCCCCCATGGGTAGAGGTGGTAGTGGTGACAGGCATCCAGCCCCCAATGGGTAGAGGTGGTAGTGGTGACAGGCATCCAGCCCCCCATGGGTAGAGGTGGTAGTAGTGGTAGGCATCCGGCACCCCCTGGGTAGGGGTGGTAGTAGTGGTAGGCATCTGGCACCCCCTGGGGAGGGGTGGTAGTAGTGGTAGGCATCTGGCACCCCTGGGTAGAGGTGGTAGTAGTGGTAGGCATCTGGTACCCCTGGGGAGGGGTGGTCGTAGTGGTAGGCATCTGGCACCCCCTGGGTAGAGGTGGGAGTAGTGACAGGCATCCAGCCCCCATGGGTAGAGGTGGTAGTAGTGACAGGCATCCAGCCCCCATGGGTAGAGGTGGTAGTGGTGACAGGCATCCAGCCCCCATGGGTAGAGGTGGTAGTGGTGACAGGCATCCAGCCCCCCATGGGTAGAGGTGGTAGTAGTGGTAGGCATCCGGCACCCCTGGGTAGGGGTGGTAGTAGTGGTAGGCATCTGGCACCCCCTGGGGAGGGTGGTAGTAGTGGTAGGCATCTGGCACCCCCTGGGTAGAGGTGGTAGTAGTGGTAGGCATCTGGCACCCCCTGGGGAGGGGTGGTAGTAGTGGTAGGCATCTGGCACCCCCTGGGGACGGGTGGTAGTAATGGTAGGCATCTGGCACACCCTGGGTAGAGGTGGTAGTAGTGGTAGGCATCTGGCACACCCTGGGTGGAGGTGGGAGTAGTGACAGGCATCTGGCACCCCCTGAGTAGGGGTGGTAGTGGTGGTGGGCATCCAGGCCCCTATGTGTATATGTGGCATTGGTGATGGCCATCCCGCCCCTATGGTGCTGCTGTTGCTGGTGTAAGTAATTTCTGCATCCCTCTGTGTGTGTGTGATATGTTGGGTACGTGTAGTTTGTTTTTGTGCTTGGTGTCTGACTTACCGTCTGCGCCGTACGCGTCCGTGCCTGTTCCGGTAGTAGATGTAGAGTATTGGTAGGATCGGCACGATGGGATTCATAGTTGGTTCGTCTCGTTCGTCTTTCTCTTTGCTTCGCCTCGTCCTCGTCGCTGGCGTGTTCGTCTCGTAGCCGTGGATCGTGTTGTGGCGCGAATCGGAGCTTATGTGCGCCTCTCCCGGATGCTTTGACGTGCCGTGCGTAGCGACGGGTTCGGCGCGTACGGAAAGCGCATCGTGCTTGTCCAGCCGGACGGGGCTGCATTTTGGCTTCCGTGCGACTCGATTCTGCGTTTACGGATCCGGCTCGGTCGATGAACAGGACCTGGATTGGGTGAGTACGACTGGGTCGGAATCTATGCAGTTGTGCGCATCGTACTTGCTCGTTCGGAAGAATGTGCGAATCGGTCGGGAAACAGGCATTCGCCTGGCTTTTTACCCGGCCGAATAGTGTTGGGTGCGGCTCCGACCGAGATCGGAATCGGCCCCTGAGTATCCTGTGATTAATAAGATTTCCTTTGGCATGTTTTACCAAACATCCATCACATCAAATTACTGCATATTTTTCTTCATTGATATTTTCTATAACATTTCTCCTAAAGCTGTAATGTTGCAGTAATTCATAGAGACATATGTTTTCCAGATGTGGACTTCTTTTAGGATAGTACGTATCCAACATATTTGTTTTAACAATATCTGTACTTTCCGGTTCATTCAATGCTAAGTATTCAATTTCTTGTACAGATTTCAATGCTCGATTTCGTGTTGCAGCAAGACCTATACTTAACCAAATAATTCCTCTTGACTTTGAATATAAACTTGCAGAAGTCAACCGATCCGAACTTTGGTAGGATCCAATCTCTCGATGGGAAAGCATCTTCAAACTAAAGCTGTACAATTTGTTACTAAGAGTCTTCTCTTGTGAAATTTCTTCCCACATTTCTTTCAACTTATATATGATGTAACATAGCGAGCATCAGCAATCGAATTATCTGCAACATATTGGATATCCATATTTGCATTCCACATCGTCAAAATCACTGGATTGTAGTCATTAATATACTTTGAATCTTCAGTTCTTTTTATGTTGTAAGTATTGTTCGGAGATTTTCGAGTTTTAGTATGCCTTACTGCTGACATGAAACTGTTGACGCTTCGTTTTGAAATTACTGGACGTGGGAATCCAAACCAACATTTTGTATAAAATTTTCCCTTTGACTTGTATTTCCGTCGACAATATTTCCCACATCAATGACTTTGAAACCGTAAAACTTGCTGTCTCAAGTTGTTTTCCTTATTTTGGTATGGCACAGGTAACATATTTTTCAATGAAAGACAAAACACTTTCATCAGTATCAGTTCCAAATTTTGGTGCATCCTTGATCCATAACAGCATGTGAATATGAGGTGCACCTCTGGCTTGGTACTCCTTCCTCCAAAAGAAATCAATAACTTTTCCAAGAGGTGGATTATTTTTATTGCACATAAAAGACATATTGCTTGAAATCTATGATTAAAATATCTGCTCACATTTACAGGATCCAAGGAACACAGTTCTCCAGCTGTTTTCAATTCAATGTTTTTTTCATTTGAATTTGCTTCTCGTAGAAATTCAAATAAATCGTCCCATGCGTACTCAGCACAGCTAAGTGTTTCAAACCACGTAGGTGTTCCTTAACATACATTTAATTTCTCCGTGATGACGATACCAATGCTTATTAGTACCACGTTGACCTGCCATCAAATTAATTAACTGAGATTCTAAATGATCGTCTCTTTGTTGAACTTTGTCCAAAAATTCCTTAGCAGAAACATGTGTAAGATGAACTCCTGTTTTTAATATGTGGTTCACTGCATATGAAAGTCCAGACAAGTCACTTTCAAACAGAAGATGAAATAAATAAGGAACACACTGTCGAAGTCTTGGATCCTCCGAATACAATCTTGTTGTACGGTATTCTGAAGCTGGAATCTGTATTGGTCGTTCATCATATCGTCCACCTTTTCCAGTGGGGAAGAGCTGTGGAAAACAACGAGCTTCTAAACTTTTCTCCCAAACACTCATGGGAGTTCCCTTCGCTTTCTTCATTTGGAATAATTCAATAATGTTTCCAATAACTTCTTTTGAATGTAAAGGATGAATACTATAATGTTCATAAATTTCTTCACTCCTTTAGTTGTCCACTTTTTCGATTTGGCCAGTTGAAATTTCTCTATCATCTCCTAACCATATTTCTTGTTCTTCCAGATTGACATTTTTATAATAAATATTGTTTTCTATGAGATATAACATAGCTTTTTGAAGTTTGGTGACATCTACTAACTCTTGCCATATTTTTCGACTCTTTGTTGGTACACCATTAACTAGAATAACTACAGGTTCACTTTCCTCTCTCTCTCTACACCAACAGTTTCAATATTTTTCTTAAAATCTAAAGGTAAATACACAACTCTTCCTTTTAAACCTCTTTGTAAATCTGAGGGAGGCAGCTTACCTGTTTTAGGCTCCATACGAACTATAGCCCGAAACGGGTGCACAGATTGAATAAGAATGGACTTATATGTATTTAAATCTACCAGTTCCGGAGGAATAGCTACCAACTCTAGGTTATTATGTACAGCTCTAGCTGGCATTTTGTTCTCTTCTAATTTGCTGTAACAATATTTACAAATACGTTGATCACTACCCATCTCAAAACGACCTTCCACCAACAAATAAGCACCAAATTGCTCCCACTTATCATTGTTTTCCTTTTCACTTTTTAAATACACATCAACATTCCTAGTTTGACTTTTATAGTGAGTACATCGACAACAAATACAAACACGGTTTTGTTTCTCACAAGAAACTACCTTAAACTTTGTAATTTCTTCTGCAAACTTCTCAGTATTACTATCTTCCACCTCTTCTTCAACACCTACACTTGTCAAACTTTCACTTTCTCTACACTCCTCTGGAGGACCAAAGAAACTAAACTCTATATCATCAGAAACTTTTTTTACATCCAATACTGAACCATGCAAAAGAGCTGTGTTTATTTCACTTAAACATAATGCAGGACTTTTTACATAGTACAGTCTTCTCACTAACTTCCGCATTTCTGAGTGATGTACTGCTAACATTCTTAAATGATGAAAAGTACTTCTACACACTTTTCTAGAAAGACAAGCCAGAGAATGACCATGCAAATTACTATATTTTCTTACTTTACAAGGATCTAGTCAGTCAGTCAAACCACTTTATTCGATTAATTAAAATCATAAAAGTACAATACACAAAACAGAAAACAGAAGTATTATCATTCAATACAAATGAGCGATATAAAAGGTATAAAATTCCTACAAGAGATCTATAATTCATCAGGACTTAAAAGTTATCAGGCAAACACAATTACATTAGAATAAAAATTGAAAAATTCATACGTCATTAATCATAGGAAATCTCCTTTTCCTAAGGCGGACAGCAGCAACAAGGAAACTAGCAATGTTAAAAATATTCCGTGTATCATCTAGCAATTGAAGATACATTAAGGCTGGTCTAACCTGTAGGAAGTCCTTTCCCCTCAATAGAGGGGCTAGAAACCTCCTCCGTATGTCATTGTAAAAATCACAAAACATGATAAAATGCATTGTATCCTGTGGTGAGAAATTGTCGCACTGACACGGGCCTATATCCTCTGATTTACACCATCCAGGAAGGTTACCCAGCGAAAAATGAATCAAATTGAAGCAGAACCTAGTCAGGAGCCAACGATGATAAGGCTTGGACACAATTCTCAGGTAGCGCTCAATTAATGGGGAAGAATTAATTAAATAATGAGCCCTAACCAAAGGTTTTTGTATCTCCCGTTCCTCCCGTTCCAACATCAGTATATTCAAAAAATGTAATTTCACCCATTTTACATCATCTTTTTTGATCCCTTCTGGGACGTTATAAATATCGGGTCGCCCTAGTTTAAGAAACATGCACTTAACGTAAGACAGCCACGGAATGCTGCTGGCTTTATCCAGGGCAACACAGTCCCGTAAGATCTGGTGGTTCAAAGTTATCTCTGGATTGAGCCAGGTTTTAATCCAGCAAACCAAGGGGGCCAGTCTCAGCGAGTCAGTCACATATCCCAACCCCAGTTCCTGATGAATGGCAAAAGTTGGGGTTGATTGGGGCACAGACAGGAGGGTACGTAAACATTTATTTTCAGCCAACTGCATCCCTGCCAACTGTTTGTAGCCCCAAATGGCAGAACCATATGTAGCAATAGCCAGACATTTAGATCTATAGATGGAAAGAATAGCTTCAAAAGGCCTGGCTCCCAATCGCTGTGAGAACCCCAATAAAGCTGACGTCGATCTAACTACTGCGTTTTTTTAGCTTTATGTTGGGGGACCCAGGAACATCTGTCATCAAATAAAACCCCCATATATGTAAAAGAGGTCACTCTGGACACCTCAGCTCCATTGCATGAGAAAGTTTTATCTTTTCTATTTCTTTGGCCCATTATCATGACATGTGATTTCGACATATTCACAACCAGATCCAGGGATTTCATGTAAGCCCCAAATGCATCCAACAGTCTCTGAAGACCTATGGCAGTTCGGGATAATAAAACGGCATTGTCCACGTATAGGAGGACTGGAATAGTCCTAGTCCCTACACGCGGAATATCCAAACTGGCCTGATCCAGGGTTTTATCTAGGGCATTGATATAAAGGGTAAAAAGTAATGGCGCCAATATACAACCTCTGGCGGACACCTCTGCCTGATTTAAAGTGACTAGTGCATTTGCCGTCCTGAGTGACCCTGACAGCTGCTGAAAGATCCCGATGTAAATCTGCTAAAAAGTGAACCAAACAGGGATCAATACCCATATCAAGTAAAATAGGCCAGAGCTTCGATCTGTTTACCAGATCGAATGCGGAGGTGAGGTCCATAAAAGCCATTTGCAAGGAACCTTTTTGGCTACGGTGTATTTGCCTATTAATAAATATAAATTAAGGCACTGATCCATGGTGCTTCTGCCTTGTCTAAAACCATACTGAAGATTGGATAAAACCCCATTATCATTTACCCAATCAGTGACTTTAGCCAAGATCACTTTACCTAAAATTTTGACGGCAGAATCAATCAATGATATAGGTCTGTAGCACCGTGGATCTCCTCTCTGTCCTTTTTTAAAAACTGGTATAATTGTAGACAGGGACCAGGATGCAGGAAACCCCAGCACAACTGAGGCATTAAACACATTTGCCAAAATCTTGGCCCAAAATTTAGGTTCACCTTTATACAGGTCTGCAGGGACACAATCAGGGCCAGGTGCCTTATTGCTGGATGTCTCTATTATTGCCTTTTCAATGTCCGCCACTTTAAAAAACAACAAAGGTAAATCACCATGTGTATCTGAAGCTGGAAAGGGATCCTGAAACTCGCTTGATCCATAAATAATCTTAAAGTGCGATAGCCACTGTTCTTCTGAGATATTAGTTTCCAGGATGTCATTCTCTGAACCTGAGAAGAAAGGTGTGTTAACAATAGCCCAAAATTTCGAGCTATCCTTTAGGACTTCAACAGACATTAGAACGTTCCAGGCCTCTGATTTGATCTCACTTTTACGGGTATATACCGCTAGCTTATAGTGCTTCCTGAGACTAGCTATCTGCTCCCTGTCTCTTGGTTTATTTTTCCCGGGCTTGTACTAAATTTCGATGGGCTCTAGAGCAATTTGCGTCAAACCACCTTTCACCTGGGTTAGATCTGGGTTTAGTTTTAACAGTCAAGTCAGTTGCTACCTGGCCGCAGATACCTTCAAAGGCTCTAATGACCTCAGCCTTTGGGGTGGAATAATCCGCGCATTTTGCGATATCATTTTTAGCCTTCATGCATAAATTAACAAAGAAAGATTCAGGAATTACCTTAGACCATTTGAGCCTCCTCCCCTGGTCACTTGTTGCCACATGATTAACTCTCGTGTTCCTGCCCAGTGAGCACAGACCCAAGTCTTTGTTTAATTCAAGAATTACTGGGTTATGATCGCTAAAGGGGACAACCTAGCGTTATAGAGCACTACATTAGCTAGCATTGAGGGGGACAAGAATATGTAATCAATAATGGTATCCTTCCCTTGGCCTTAAATGTCAACCCGCTCAGATAAATCATTGAAAACAGGTTCGAAGAGGTCAGCTCCTGCCAGGAGGTCCTCCAGAGCCTCCCCCTTTTGTGTCTGCTCAAAGTGGGGTGACACCGAATAATCAGGGCCCAAATGATCATCAACATAACAATTCAGATCGCACAGATGAATATTAAAATCGCCCATAAGTATGATATAATAAAAAGTGGATTGCTTCGATCTATAAACTTCTAAAAAACATTTCAAATAAGATAGGTGTTCCTTCATAAAATCGCATTCCCCAGAGTTATAAAAATTAATTAATAATGTTTTAGGGCAATTGGGGGTGCATAATTCTATTATCAGACAATTATGGGAGCTTACCTCCATCATCTTTATGGACCCTTTTAACTTTAAAGAAAAAAGGAGCACTAAGCCCCCCTTGGCTCTACCTGCCGGAGTAGGACGTGCAGGTGAGCAGAAAGTTTTAAACCCATCCAGCCAAAAGTTGCTCTCCCTCTCCCATGTTTCCTGGAAAGCAATAATGTCGTATTTTTTTATAAACTCAAGCCATCTAGGATCATCCCTTTTAGATAAGAGCCCCGCAATGTTCCAACTAATAATCTTGCAATTGGGGGCAACTTCTAAGTCAATAGGCTGGAGATTATGACTGGAGTCAGGTAAACAATCATGGGGTAACTCTAGTCAATCATTCTTGTCTAGCTGAGACAGTGGAGAAAATCTATTTAATAGGGCTATGCCCACTCCTTCGCGGCCTATTTGCGTAGGAAGAGTTTGCGGGACTATTATGTCTCTAACACTAAAACTTTCTGGGTGGAACTCCAACTTTTTAATTTCAACAAGGCGTTGAGGAGACTGATAGGGCCTCCTCGAGTATACCTCAGAGTGGGTTTTAACAAGTACATTTGATCGTCTTACTGGGGGATAAAAATAACCCAATGGCAGGGCTCTGATACCCCCCTTCCCCTTCTCCAGGTCCAGGTCCGAGGCATCCCAAAACAGTCTGTCAGCTGCATTTCGTGTGTTAAAATTAACAATAATACAATCGCCGTCAACTTGTTTCGGGCGATTACCCACACACCCCACCCGTCTGGCCATTATAATGCTAGAAGAGATCTCGGTATTTCCAGTACAATATTGTTCACACCATTTTTTGGCTTTTAGTAGGAGGGCCGGGGTGGATTCATTATCATCAGCACCAAGTGGTGGTACCCTTACAAGGACCGCAACCAGTGGGGGTCGCTTCTGGGGGGAGATTAAGACTACAGCAAATGGGTTTTACAGGCCTCTCATTTGAGGGTGGGGGCTCCCTAGTAACCAAAGTCTGGGCATTAGCTGTCATGACCACAGGGTTCCTGTTGCGACGGCTGGAATTCCCCCACCACTCAGGGCGGCCCTGGTGTGCCCCAACTCTCTCCTTGAATCCGGATTCTGGCCTTACCCGTGATGGGGAAAGTGGTTGACCACCCGAGTTGTCTACACCAGTGCGTAGCCTGGTCTCTAGCTGGGCTTTAGGGAGCATAATTGAACTAGGAGAAACGTGCAGAGGTTTCAGAGCTGTTAAAAAAGAATCAATACGCTCACATTTTTCCAAAATCCCAGCAACACAAGTGTTCAAAGTGTCAATAATGTCTTTAGCTATGCTAGTAAGAGCAGGTTCCAGCCATGAGGTAAAGATCTCCTCCACCATATTCCGAACTATCAGGTCGTTATTTTCGCTCACAACATTCCCTTGGGTAGAGTTACTTTCTTTTAAGCCTATGTCCCGTTTGCAGGTTTTTCTGGTGAATCTCCTTTTCCCAGCGGGCCCCAGGGACATCCCTTTCGGTGCCTTTTCCAACACAGGCAAAGGTTCTTTAGTGACGTCATCCATGACCCCAGTCTGAACAACATTGCATGTTAGAGTACCCTGCGCGACTGACGGTGTTGTTATCAGTACCGTGGGTTCCAAGGGACGGGAATTATTGTTACAAGGTCGGGTGTAGCATTCCCCTCGTCTGGCTCTTGGCTCGTGCCCAAACCCAGCTCTTTTTCTGCGTTAGCGATTTCCTTGTTTAGGGCTCCCACCGCCGAAGTTAAATATGATATAATAGATGCCGACTTTCTTGGGATTTTTGCTTTTACCCCCCCCCCTGATCTTGACTGCACAATTGTTTTCGCTTACCCATTGTTGATGTTAGAGGGGTGGCCCAGCCCGGCCTCTTCCGGTCACTGACGGGCAAGGACGGGCCCGCCCTTGGCCCGGGCTTGGCCCGGGCGCGCCCGCGCGCGTCCCGCAAAGCGGGAGCCGCGAGGAGCTTTATGCGCCTCCTGGCACGTATTGGACACAGCTGCGGCAGCCCAGGGAGCAGTCTGGGAGCTGTAGTCTCCCCCCGTCAGGAAGTTGCTGGTGGTGCCGGTGTTGCGCGGGTCCCACGAAGCGGGAGCCGCGAGGAGCTTTATGCGCCTCCTGGCGCGTGTTGGACACAGCTGCGGCATCCCAGGGAGCAGTCTGGGAGCTGTAGTCTCCCCCGTCAGGAAGTTGCTGGTGGTGCCGGTGTTGCGCGGGTCCCGCGAAGCGGGAGCCGCGAGGAGCTTTATGCGCCTCCTGGCGCGTGTTGGACACAGCTGCGGCAGCCCAGGGAGCAGTCTGGGAGCTGTAGTCTCCCCGTCAGGAAGTTGCTGGTGGTGCCGGTGTTGCGCTGGTCCCCCAAGGATCTAGTCTTTGCAACATCTTTGTTTAACACATTTTTTACCATAATCTCGTAAGACATTTCGTAATATATCAATAGATTCCTGTCGTATACTACAAATACTACTACAATCTCACCTATACACTGGAGCTTGTGTACGTCTCCCTTGAACTTCTTCAGCTATTACTTGTTCCACATTTCTAGGAACCATCTTTTCTTTTTCAATTGGACATCCGTTTCTAAACTCATAACAACGACCCCTGGTATCAACAGCATGAACTAATGTAATTTGTTGAAAATAGCTTTCTTCATTATAAAAGGATCAGTACTAAAAGTGTGCTTCCATTCATCCGAAACTTTTTTACAAAAGTTAGTTCTATTAACCAGTCTTTTTCTTTTACTTTTCTCCTTCATAAACTGCATTGTTTTATTCAATGTTTTCATTCTCTTCAATACTAATATAAACACTTTTCTTTTCAATTCAAAAGCCTTTTCGACTACACTTTCAAAATGTTCTTTCCTCTTGTAAAATGCAGATATTCGTTTATATTTCTTGCAATCTTTCAATAAATTGTGTAGTACTCTACTTTTATACATTCTCATCCTATTTTCAACATGTATTAATTTTCTATAACCTGATTTTGCACTAATTTCTCCTTTTTTCTTTTCCTTCTGATTGCTTGTAGTACTTTTTTTTCTCTTTTCACCATTTTGAAAATCTTTTAGATTTTTTAAAATACTTTTAACAAATTATTTCGTTCTCTTACCAGAAGACTTTTTCTTTAACGTCACATGTTGTACTTCATCTAGTTTCTGATTTTCTCTCTCCTTTAAATAGTTCTGTTTTCTTTGTTGTCTTTTCTTTTGAACTTTTTTTGTCATACTGAATATTTCTCAATAATTATGGAGAATTAAAAAAAAAAAAAAAAGTTTATTATCTTTCCCAAAATATTTAATATTATTAAAATAATTATAAACAAATATTGTCATCTATAAATAAAGAAATACATTGAGTAGTGCCTGGGTGAGTCTATGACTACAGTAGTAATATCTGGGGATTACTGGAGTACATAGGAAGTGAGTGAGTTATTTTATGAGTGCATGAGTAATGCTTCAGTGATTGCAGGAGTAATGAGGTTGTGTCTGAGTGAATAAAGGAGTGCAAAGGTACTGCCTGGGTGATTTCATAAGAGTATGACTACTGGCTGAGTGATTACATAAGTACAAGTGTAGTGCCTCTGTGATAGAAGGAGTGCAACGTTAGTGCCTGACTGATTATATAAGTTCATGAGTAGTGGCTACATGATTCAAAGAGTGCATGGGTAATACCTTGGTGATTGCATGAGTGTATACATAGTGTTTGGATGTTTGCATGAGTGCAGGAGTAAAGCCTGAGTGATTACACCAGTGTATATGTAGTGACTGAATCATTTGAAGACTGCAAGTGTAGTACTTGGGTGTTTTTATAACTGCATGAGTATTGGGCCTAGCCAAATATAAAGCAGCAGACTATTACATAACTCAACCATAAGTCTCTCTATATCAATAAAAGCATGCATACATATATCTCTACCTTTTCAAATCAACATCACATCTAAATGAAATATATATACAATATTTCTAAAATATAGTGAAACCTAGAAACAGAGACATTTAATAGATCTGCCTGAGTGATTCCAAAACTCCATGGGTAGTGCTTGGGTGATTGTATGACTCCAAAGGTACTAGCTGGGTAATTACAAGAGACGATGGATAGTGACTGACTAATTACATGAGTGCACAGATAAAGGATTAGTGCATGGATAAGTGTATAAATACCACTTAAAACCATAGATGACTCAATAAGAAGTGCCTAGGTGAATAGATGACTGCAACAGTAGAGTCTTGGTGATTATATTACTGCAAGGGTAGTGCCTGGGTTATTACATGAGTCCATAAGTAGAAATTGCATGATTTTATGACTGCAAAGGAAATACATAAGTAGTGCCTGGGTGATTCTATGACTACAGGGGTATTATCTAGGGGAATATTACAGTACATAGGAAATGAGTGGGTGATTTTATAAGTCCATGAGAACAACCTGGGTGATTACAGAAGTACTAAAGTACTGCCTGAGGGATTACAGGAGTGCAAATGTAGAGCGTGGGTGGTTTTATAGGTGCATGAGTACTAGCTGAGTGATTACATAACTGCAAGAGTAGAGGCTGCATGATTGAAAGAGTGCAAGGATAGTGCCTGGGTGATTAAAGCACTGTATACCTAATGCATTGGTGATTGCATGAGTCCAGAGGTAATGTCTGAGGGATTAAAGGAGTACATATGTAACGCCTAGCTGACTACATGACTACAGGGGTAATATCTGGGGATTTACATGACTACATAGGAATTAACTAGATGATTTTATAACTGCATGTGTACTTCTTGGATTATTACAAGACTACTGAAGTAGTGCCTGACTGAATAAACGAGTGCATAGGTAGTGCCTCGATGATTGAATGCGTGCAAGACTAATGCCTGAGAGATTACAGGACTGCGTATGTAGTACGTGCATCATTCGAAGACTACATAGATAGTACTTGGTCTTTTTTATAACTGTATGAGTGTTGGGCCTAGCCAAATATAAGGCAGCAGACTATTACATGACTGAACCATAAGTATCTCCATATTGTTAAAAGCATGCATACATACATCTCTACCTTTTGAAATCATCAACATATCTAAAAGAAATATATATGCAATATTTCTGGAAAATAGTGAAACCTGCAACGGAAACATGTAAAAGATCTGCCTGAGTGATTGCATAACTTCATGAGTACTGCTTGAAAGATTAAATGCGTTGAAGGGTACTCAATGGATAATTGTAAAAGAAGATGGATAGTGACTAGCTAATTGCATAAATGCACACATAAATATTGAGTATATGAATAAGTGTATAAATCGCACCTAAAGATATAGATAACTCATTGAGTAGCGTGTAAGTGAAAAGATGAGTGCAACAGTAGGATCTCGGTCATTCTACAACTGCAAGGGTAGAGCCTGGGTTATTACATGAATGCATAGGTACAGCCTGCATCATTGCATGACTGCAGGAGTAGTACATAACTAGTGCCTGGGTAATTGCATGACTGGAGGAGCATTATCTACGGGATTATTAGAGTACATAAGAAGTGAGTGGGTGATTTTATAAGTCCATGAGAACTGCCTGGGTGATTACAGGAGTACTAAAGTACTGCCTGAGTGATTACAGGAGTGCAAACATAGTATGTGGGTGGTTTTATAAGTGCATGAGTACTGGCTGAGTGATAACATAAGTACAAGAGTAGTGCCTGCGTGATTGAAAGAGTGCAAGGATAGTGCCTGGGTGATTGAAGCACTGAATAGCTAATGCTTTGGTGATTGCATGAGTACAAGGGTAACGTCTAGAGGATTAAAAGAGTACATACGTAACACCTGGGTGATTGTATGACTACAAGAGTAATATCTGGGGATTTATATGACTACATAGAAAGTGACTGGGTGATTTTATAAGAGCATGGGTACTTCTTAGGTGATCGCAGGACTAATGACGTAACAACTGAGTAAATAAATAGGTGCAAAAGAAGTGCCTGGGTCATTTAATAATACCATGAGTACTGGCTAAGTGATTACATAAGTACAAGGGTAGTGCCTCTGTGATTGAAAGAGTACAACGTTAGTGCCTGAGTGATTATGTAAGTGCATGAGTACTGGCTACATGAATCAAAGACTGCATGGGTAATATCTTGGTGATTGCATGAGCGCATAGCTAGTGCCTGGGTGATTGCATGAGTGCAGGGGTAAAGTCTGGGTGATTCCATCAGTGCATATGTTCTGCCTGGATCATTGGAAGACTGAATGGGTAGTACTTGGGTGTTTTTATAACTACATGTTGGGCCTAGCCAAATATAAAACAGAAGTCTATAACATGACTCAAGCATAAGTCTCTATATATCCTTAAAACCATGCATATATATGTCTCTACCTTTTAAAATCATCATCATATCTAAAAGAAATATATATATACAATAGTTATAAAATATTGTGAAACCTAGAAACTGAGGCATGTCATAGATCTGCCAGATTACAAAACTCCATGGGTAGTGCTTGGGTGATTGTATGACTCCAAAGGTACTCGCTGGGTGATTACAGGAGAAGATGAAGAGTGACTGACTAATTACATGAGTGCACAGATAAAGGTTTACTGCATGGATAAGTGTATAAATAGCACTGAAGGCTTACATGACTCGCTAAAAAGTGCCTATGTGAATAGATGAGTGCAACAGTAGAGCCTGGGTGATTATATAACTGCAACAGTAGTGCCTGGATTATTACACGAGTGCATAGATAGAAACTACATGATTCTATAACTGCAGAGGTAGTACATAACTAGTGCCTGGATGATTGCATGACTGCAGGAGTAATATCTGGGGGATTATTGGAGTACATAGGAAGTGAGTTGGTGATTTTATAAATCCATGAGTACTGCCTGGCTGATTACAGAAGTACTAAAGTACTGTCTGACTGATTACAGGAGTGAAAGGTAGTGCTTCGGTGATTTTATAAATGCATGAGTATTGCCTGAGTAATTACATAAGTACAAAACTACTGCCTCCATGATTGAAAGAGTGCAAGGATACTGCATGGGTGATTGAAGCACTGTATAGCTAATACACAGCTGATTGCATGAGTACAGAGGTAACGTCTGGGGGATTAAACCAGTACATATGTAATGCCTGGGTGACTGCATGACTACAGGGGTAACATCTGGGGATTTACATGACTACATAGGAAGTAACAGGGTGATTTTATAGCTGCATGGCTACTTCTTCAATGATTGCAGGACTTCTGAGGTAGTGCCTGAGTGAATAAAGGAGTGCACAGGTAGTGCCTGGGTGATTCCATAAGAATATAGGTAGTGCCTGGATGTTTGCATGAGTGCAGAGGTAATGCCTGGGTGATTGCATCAGTGCATATATACTACCTGGATCATTGGAAGACTGCATGGGTAGTACTTGGGTGTTTTTATAACTGCATGAGTGTTGGGCCTAGCCAAATATAAAGCAGCAGACTATTACATGACTCAACCATAAGTCTCTCCATATTATGAAAAGCATGCATACAACTGTCTCTACCTTTTCATATCATGATCAGATCTAAAACAAATATATATAAAATATTTCTGGAATATAGTGAAATCTAGAAACTGAGACATGTAATAGTTCTGCTTTAGTGAATGCATAACTCCATGCGTAGTGCATGGGTGATTGTATGATTCCAAAGGTAGTCACTGGGTAATTGCCGGACAACATAGATAGTGACTGGCTTATTGCATGAGTGCACACATAAACATTGAGTGCATGGATAAGTGTATGACTAGCACCTAAACGTATAGTTGACTGATTGAGTAGTACCTGGGTTATTACATGAGTGCATAGGTACAGCCTGCATGATTACATGACTGCAGGGGTAGTACATAACTAGTGCCTGGATGATTGCATGACTGCAGAGATAATATCTGGGGGATTGCAGGAGTACATAGGAAGTGAGTGGGTGATTTTATAAGTCCATGGGTTCTGCCTGGGTGATTATACCAGTACTACCATAGTGCCTGAGTGACTACAGAAGTGCAAAGGAAGTGCTGGATGGTTTTATAATTGCATGAGTACTGGTTGAATGATTACATAAGTACAAGAGTAGTGCGTGCGTGATTGAAAGAGTGCAAAGATAGTGCCAGGGTGATTGAAGCACAGTATAGCTAATGCATTGGTGATTCCATGAGTACAGAGGTAACGTCTGGGGGATTAAAGGAGTACATAGGTAACACCTGGGTGATTGCAATACTACAGGGGTAATATCTGGAGATTTACATGACTACATAGAAAGTCACTGGGTGATTTTATAAGTGCATGGGCACTTCTTGGGTGATTGTAGCACTACTGAGGTAGTGCCTGAGTGAATAAAGGAGTGCAAAGGTAGTGCCTGGGTGATTATATAACAGCATGAGCACTGGCTGAGTGATTACATAAGTACAAGATTAGTGTGTGCTTGATTGAAAAAGTGCAAGGGTATTCCCTGGGTGACTGAACCAGTGTATAGCTAATGCATTGGTGATTGCATGAGTTCACAAGTAATATCTGGGGGACTACAGGAGTCCATAGAAAGAGCCTGGGTAATTTTATAAGTGCATCAGTGCTGCCTCGGTTTTTGCAGTAATACTGTGGTACTGCCTCAGTGACTAAAATAGTGTAAAGGTAATGCCTAGGAGATTTTATAAATGCATGGACATTGGCAAAGTGATTGGAGGAGTGCTTAACATTTCAAACATACCAAGATTTATGCAGCAAATTTTAAGTGAACTTTTACACAGACTCTTATAAAGCACCATAATCAATAATTCCTCTCCCAACATATCTTAAACATCACTTTTCTACTACTACTGCTTTACTATTCTAGTACTAATCTGGTATTGAGCATAGCTAACAGCAAAGCAACCCTTCACTTAACTTTGATGAAAGACTCCCCATATTTCTAAAAGCATGTATGCATATGTCTGTACCCTTTGCTAGCAGCATCATATATAAAAGTAATATACAGATAAATGTATACCTGTGTTTTATATAGCTATCATCTTCAGACACATAATACATACATAATATATGTGCTAGTAGAAACATATCTCAGTCACAGCACCATTCACAGCTCAAAACTTCAGAGACTACACTTCAATTTTCAAACATACACTGAAAATTATGCAGTATATATGAAATATACCTTTCAACACATCATACAAATTACTCTAATAAATAAAATCTCTACAAACATATCTCAAACCTCTCTTTTGGGCTGCTGATTTACCATTCTACAACTACTTATAATGTCACACCTACCCAAATACAAAGCAGGAACCATTCACATGTCTTTACTAAATGTCTCACCATATTCCTAAAAGCATACATGAATATGTCTGTAGCATAACACTATCCAAATCTTAAAAATTCACAGAACAAACTTCCAATTTCAAGCAAACACCCAAAATTATGTGGCATATTTCAACTGTACCTCTCTACAAACTTAAAAAATTAGCCTAACCACTAATGCCTTATGTCAACATCTTTTAAAGCACACTATTATCCTACATCTTCACCATTCCACTACTACTCACAATCTTGAGCCTACCACATAAAAAGCAACAACACCTCTTTGTTATACATCATGCACCTTCAAATGTATCAGACATATCAAAATAAATAAAGTAGAGACACACTTGAGACAAAAGTCCATGCTCACCTTAAAACTTGACACACTCCACCTCCACTTTTAAAGCAACACCTAAAATTATGCGGCATACAAATCTACATATCCACACACTAAAACAAACTACCATAATCACTAATCCATCTTCCAATATACACATATTACTATACAAAATCTATTTCAAACATCATTTAAATAGAATAAAACAAACTACAATACACATCTCTACATTTAATAATATATTTCAAACAACACAGTTTATCAATAATTTTTAAAGATTAAAAGTAAACCTAATACATAATACACCTCACAAATTTATAACTCACCTTCCAAATCGATTTGTAGAATTTAAAATATTACAAACTCATAAAAGATTTTATAATGCACACAATCAATGTAATGCAACACTGTCAGGAAGGTAAAACCAGTAATGGCAAACTTTCCCTCTCTTTCTCCACACAAATACATGAAAGTAACAAATCACATTCCTTCCTACATTATTTCAAATGATAGAACACATTTCTATTGGTTAAACATATGAACCCTTACCAACTGACTTCTAAAACTGCCCAAACTGGTTCTGGAATTTTTTGGAGTCGCGACTCCACCGTGCACCAACGCGATGGAACCGTGAATCCATACCGGAGTTTCAATATATATTACAAATAAAAATACCACTATTTTTTAACAACACATCATTTCTAAAGATAGTACTGACTTGGGGAATTAAACTTTAATAACATATCACCTATATATAAATTACAATTTCACATTTTAAGTCCACAGTAAAGTTTCAACCCTTCCCCATTCTGCTTAATGCCAGTTTTCATAGTAACAGTTCATGGAACATTCAACTGAACTTACAGGCCACAAGTTCACCATATTTTCAAATCCAGCACACAAGGTTACAAATGCAAACATCAGGTGTGGTTGACGTTTGCAAAATATCTCCTTATCCTATCTACTGTACCTTTCAAACATTTTCTACTAACCAATAAGGAACATGCTTTTAAAAAAGTAACATGCACCCTATTTTTGAGTGTACAATCTTCTTAAACAGCCAATCAATTCTCTACTTTTTTAAATACTGCATCTTTTCCACCATTTTAGATACCTCTCATTCTACCAACTGACTACCTTTTCATTACTTCCAGACATCCCTTCAAGATGCTTACAGTATGGATTGTTGGACACAGCTATGTTTTCTGGTGCAAAAGGTAAGCTGAATGCAGAGCTATTGACAAAGACCTAGCTTTGCAAAATGTGGATATTAAATGGATTGCACAGAGAGGATTAAAGTGGCACCAATTGATGCCTTTGGTTAAAACCTTTCTGCATCTCCAACCCCTGACCTCATGATTGTGCACTGTGGTGGCAATGACCTAGGCACATTGACTGGGGTAGGTCTTGAAATGCTAATGAAGGACACCTTTGCACAATTGATGTTGCTTTTGCCTCAAACTGTCTTTGTACACTCTAATATATGTCAAAGACAGAAATGGAAGTGGTCAAATCAATTCTGTCCACAGATTGAGAAAGCTAGAAAAAATGTCAATAAAGCTGTTTCTACTTACCTCAGAGACCATAGAATGGGCTCCATCTATAACAACAATCTACGTTTTGATATGGATGACATCCGCAGAAGTGATGGAGTACACTTCACAGATCAAGGAAACAGAGTCTTTCTCAACAACCTAAAGCTCTGCATCCGCACTTACATGTAGCTATAACAAACTCATAATAAAAACAAGGGCTCTTTTTAGAGCCACCCTATAACATAGTACTGAATATAATTTTTTTTACACATATATATATATTTTTATTTTTTTGTGGATTCGCGCACCCGACGCGAATCCACAAAAGCATGAATTCAATGTACTACAACACAACACACTTTTCAAGTCTAACTATTATTTTTATTTTTATAAATTTTTAACAACTCTATCAATTGTAATCTTGTCATTAACTTCAATCACAGTACCTCTTTAAAACAACTTCACAAATACAACACTACCTTCTAAATTATATACTACTTAATTATTTATTTAAGGTGAATTCACGAATCCAACGGGACGTTACACGGGGGGCCGAGCTAAGAGCCGCATTGGAGTTGCGACTCCAAACTCGAAAGAAAAAAAAACGCCTCACTTCCATTATTTGGTATTCACCCTGGGGACCCCATCCCCCGGGCCTTTTTTTTAAAAAAGGGGACCGCGTGGCTCCCCTCCTCAGGCCATTATTGCCCCTGGGGACCCCATCCCCCGGGGCCTGGCCTTGTTTTTTTTTATATGTATGGGAGGGGGGCTGTGTAGCCCCCCCTTCCTTGGGCCACTATTGGCCCCGGGGACCCCATCCCCGGGGCCTGGCCTCTTTTATTTAATGTTAAATTAGGGAGGGGGCCGTGTCGCCCCCCTCCCCTGGGCCACAATTGGCCCCGGGGACCCCATCCCCCAGGGCCTGCCCTCTTTTTTAATTTTTACTTAATAGGGGAGGGGGGCTACGTGGCCTCCCTCCCGGGCCACTTCTGGCCCCGGGGACCCCATCCCCCGGGGCCTGGCCTCCTTGATGGGGACCGTGGGGGGAGCCTCAATGCCCCCACGGTCCCAGCCGGCTCCCCGCCTCCTGCAGGAGCCGGCATTGCTTTTGGGCAAGAGGGGCTGCTAAAATGCAGCTCCCCTTGCCCTAAAGCAATCTGCTTTGCTTCGTTAAAGCGAGAGCAGGTTTCCTGCTCTCGCTTCAACGAAGCAAAGCAGTGTTTGCTATGGCAGGGCGGGAGCCGTGCTCCTGCCCTGCCATAGCAAACGGCAATGTCCCCGGGGTGGGCACCCTGGGACATTGCAGGAGCCGGCCCTGGGGGGTGGCGGTCCCCATGGCCATCAAGGGTTCCAGGAGGGGGGCTGTGCGGCCCCCCTCCCAACGTATGCAAAGCCCCGGGATGGTGGTGGTCCCCGGGGCCCTGGGGTGCGCAACAGACCCCTGCATTTGAATAATTAGTGCCCGGGGAGGTGGTGGTCCCCAGGGCAGTGTGGGGAGGGGCAGGAGCCCCCACACTTTTAGATTGTATTTAAGCCCTGGGGAGGTGGCGGTCCCCGGGTCTTGGGGGAGCTGCAAAGCCCCCCCAACATAATTAACAATGCCCCAGGGAGGTGGCGTTCCCCGGGGCAGCGTGGGGGGGAAAGAACCCCCCCACGCATTTTTTTAAAACAAGCCCCGGGGAGGTAGTGGTCCCCGGGGCTGCGGGGGGCCACGCGGCCTACGCAAACATTATAAATATTGCCCCCGGGACCTGGCCCACCCAGGAGCTTAAGTACTCCTGCGCTTCATTTTTTTTTCATTTTCTTGGTCGGTTTCGCGCACCCACCGCAAATTCGGACGATTTAAAAAAAAAAAAAATGCCTTTTTTGCCCATGGGGGTGCTTGTGGGACCCCCTGAGCAGGCCTAGGGGGTCAGGGTATTTCTACCCTGCCCCTTTTTCTTCATTTTTCACTTTTTGATTCTTTTTTCTTGTGACTCGGTTACCGAGTTGTAATGGCGCTGCTTCGTAGAACCTGTGATCAAGGTCTTGGATAGACCGAAACGCGTAGGGCTGCCGGGTTTGTCTTGAAAATGCCGCCACCAATGAATTAAAGAAATCGGATGTAAACTGTACCCCTGAGTGCAAGTGGATTTGTTTCTCAAAGGAAATATTGGTTGGATATATATATATATATATATATATATATATATATATATATATATATATATATAAACAAAGTCCTCTCCTCTCCGGCGAAGAAAATACTCAAGCCCAGATCCGTATCACGCTAAAGTTTATTCCATAAGCATGTATTGAGCCAAACGCCCGACGCGTTTCGGTGCAGTCATATATATATATATATTCAAAACTAGTCTGAATCTTAAAAGTGCTAATCTTATGCTTTAATACTCTGTTAGAAAAACAGGCATTTGAGATGAGCAGATTTGGAGTGTCACTGTTTTTGTAATTTTCCATAAAAAGGAACTGCTCTCCGCCTAAAACTTGGGGACTACCAAGGGTTCCTTCCTCCCTTTTTGCATAATTTATGTGGCACTCTAAGCTTGAAAGGGCATTGTTTTGATTTATACTGGATGCACTCTTGTGTCTGGACTAAACTATACCTCTTTGATGAGCTCTAATAAGACTGAAACATGTCAGGGATTTAATTTATTGATTCCAGGTTGGCCTGCCTGATATTTCTCCAATCCAAAACTGTGAAACACTCCCTGGAGTGGTAAAAGGCTTTTGCCATTTTTCAGCTTGGTGTGGATAGTCCTTGCATTCTCTTTGTCTAAAGACTTTGCTGATTGCCCATTGTCAGTGGCCCCACCACATTTATGCGTGTCTCCTTGTACACCCCCCTAAAAATCATTTGTGGGAGCACTGTCTAACTTGCACTGTCTACCGACTATCAATTGACAAAACCGGCAGAGCAGGCAAGTCCCAGGCCACAGGAACAAGGAGGGGCCCGCAGGGGGGGCCACCGGTGAGCAGCATTGTATCGTCCCACCTCACCACAACCTTGCCACCACCACACCTCATGCACCATCGTCACGGTCTCCGCGTGGAGTGTCGAGTGTGAGCGCAGCAGAGAGTGCAGCGGCGGGGGCGGCGCCCAGCTGTAGGGCCCTTGCAGGAACTTGACTGGCTTGAGTGGCCAGTCGGGCAGCAGCATCGGTGCGCGGACTGGCAGCATCAGATAAAGGGGCCTCAGCGAAAGCCAGCGTAGTGGTCCCAGCAGGAGAACCCAGAAGGGAGTACAGAGTACAGAGCAACCAGTGCAGTGTAACCAGTGCAGAGCGCACAGAGTGCCCAGTCTGAACTGGTCAGAATTGGACCACAGCCCCTGGATCTGAGGTAACTTGCCGGAGAGAAACTTCTCAGTGCTATCTTCGTGTTATTTCTGTGCTATTTCTTGGAGCTCGTAGCCCTATCTCATGAGGTCAGGTCGTTTAAGGGGACAAGTTCAACTTTCATTTCAAGAACAGCTACAAAAAAGGCGTAGAGTTGCTAGGAAAATGCAAACCCGCTCCCAAAATGATACCTCCCAGGCAAATGAGACAGTCCTTGAGAGCGTATTGGCCATAACTGGGCCAATCTCAAGCCCCGGGGGACGCATTGAGGGCTGTGGGGCAAACTCATAAGTAATTCTCTGTTGGGGGAGGCGGGGTGCCCACTCTTCCCAGCCAAGTATTAAGGACTTCTTCAAACAGAAAGGTGGTGCCCAAAGTGAAGGTAACTGTGATGTCAACTTGCCTCCAGCATCGCAAACTTTGAATAAGATGTGTTTACCTAAAGCCCAGGCAGTTCTTGAGGACCCTGTATCTCACAGGGAGTAGCTGAGAGATAGTGGAAAACAATCATCTGGTCCTACGCAATCAAACTTAAATGCACCTTTGGCAGAAAAATCACCTTTTGAAATGGTAGTTAAATCCCAAGTCCATACTGTTCCAACTATCGAGCATGTAAATGTGATTGTCTACCCAAATGAAGATGCAGCCTGGAACAAACAGTGTACACCAGGCAGAGGACACTCTTTGGGACATATCTATCTGTAATAAGCCCTCTAATGATAGTGATGTTTCTGTTATCTGTATGGGTGATATGCAGGTGAACCAAGTGTCTCAAAGTCTTTTGATACCTCGGTTGCCCGCGTTTGGGGCTGAGAAGATATGTGAGAGCCTAGGTTTGCCTGTATTTGAGATAACAAATGATAAGAGTATCTTAAGTTTATTTGGCTCAGGGACATGTGGTGACAATCAGATATTAGATGATCATTCAATTTTAATTCCCGTAAAAAGTGAAACCACAAATAGTCAACATGGTGTACAGATCTTAGGTCAAGCTGATAACTCGCTGAACCCTGCTGATCCAATCATAGGTCAACTTGATAACTCACTGAACCCTGCTGATCTTTCGTTCCTAGACAAATATGATGTTTCACCTACTCTTGATGAGCGCCCTACAATAAATAAAAGCGCGGATAATATTGTTGTGTGGAAAAGTCTGAAAAATACAATGAACGTTATAACTAGTGCACTTGATTTCCATTCAAATAAGCTCGAAATTCAGGTGGAACTTTTAAATACTTTAGCAGTCTATGTGGCCGGTATTGACACAAAATTACAAAACTTGACAGGTTTGGTGGTTAAGGCCCAGACTGAGGTTAATGACCAATTGATAAGATGCACATGTTCTCACATTTTGGATAAGATGTCCGCTCTCCCAAAAATAGTAGGTTCACTTGTTGATGAAGTTAAAAAAACAGCTGGGAATCCAGTCTTGGACAGAACTCCGGTCTCTAATAAGAAAGTGGGAGTTAGTGTATCTAGTGTGAACATGAAGCAGCAACAAGTCCAGGTAAATGTGTGTTGTGATAACTCTAGATCTCCAGAGGAGGTTGGTGGGGAGGCTGAGGTCAGTCTGGGTTCAGATGCACATATAGATGAAGGTCATGTTCCCCACGGAATTAAGAAAGTCAAGTTAACAATGATTGGTAAATCCCCATGTTCAAGCTCCAGGGATAGTCTTAGTGATTGTCCCCCATTATCCAAACGAGCAAGGAAAAGGTTGCGGAAAGCTCGGAATAAGGCTAGGAGGTCAGTCGCTTCAGTAGCCACAGCTGCTAAACCTAAGGATTATTATCCGATTTTTGAACCAGCTATTAAGAAATGTTTAACTGAGGATGGTGCTCAAGAAGGTGTGGAATCTTCTATAGTTTTGTTGTCGCCTTTGAGGAGCAAGGTTCAGGTATCTGCAAATGGTAGTAAAAATGAAGTTCCCACCATCAATGCTATAATGAAGCCGGATGTGGCAGGTATTAGCAAGGGAGGGGATACTAGGTTGGACAGTAAACCTCAGGGGACTAGGCTCCTGTCCCAAGATCAAGTAGTCCATACCCTGAATCGATCAAGTATAGTAGAAATGTTAGAGGCTACTGTCACTCAGAGTTTAACACCACTAAAAATATTTTCAAATTTCACTTTAGCAAAAGATAGTAAACCAGGTCCATTAAGCTCCCTATGTTGCATACAGGATAATAGTTCTAAAAATTGTGATAAAAAACTAGTAATGCATCCCCTGTATGAATCTCAGGGGTCCCGTGATAGTCTCAATCGGAGCCTAATTTTGAAAATAATCTCAACCATTCCTGAATTAGCCTTTATTAAAACCACTGATTTGGTCACAGTACAGTTTAAACAAGTACAGCCAAACACTCTTCGAGAGTCTACTATTACAACTTGGTCCTCAAATGATATTGTTACTAAGATCTTAGGATCAAGTCTGTATTTTATGGAATGCGGCATTAAGGTTGAGATCTGGACCAGTGTACATTATCCCCCGATTCTGGAGGTATTGGCCATTAAGGCGGATAAGGGTGGAATAACAGCCGAAAGTAAGAAGCCAAATCCAGTACTTAGAGGCGCATCGGGCCCATCGGCTAATCAATCTTGCAGTTCTGGCCTGCTGATTACCAATTCCCAAACAGGGGGTCGACTCTGTTAGTGGCTACCCAAAAATAATGTGTGAATGGAGGACTGGTCCTGGCTTCCAGCTACTTTGGCAAAGGTGCCCCTAGGAGATAGTAATTGAATGTAGCTACGGATGCTAATGCAAAGCAAATAAGACTATGCTATTGGAATGTTCATGGACTGAACCATCTACTGTCTGACCCCGATATGATATTATTTTTAAATTCATTTACATTTTTATTATTTCAGGAAACATGGAGTGAACAAATGACTCCTTTGCTTGGGTTTAATGAATATAGTCTCCCAGCAGTGCGAATTAATAAATCAGGCCGTGCAAAATGTGGACTGACGTGCTACATTGCGGTTGACTTAAATTTAGTAGTGGATGTGGTGGACTTTAATATGGGTTGGCTACAATGTCTTGTGGTAAACAATACTAATTTGAGTTTAATTATCATCAACGTGTATCTAAGTGCCAGAAAAAATAAGTCTACGCAGTTGTATATTCTGCGCGATATTTTAAGGACATTAATAATCCAGCATCCAGATGCTGGCATAATAGTTTCAGGTGACTTTAATTTGCAACTGATTCGGTTTTCCTGTGCAAACAATAAGAGTGATGGAATTGCAAAAGAATGTTGCGATATCATGTCTGAGGCTGGGTTTAGCCAGTTAAAAGAAAAATCTAGGTTCACTCCCACGTTTAAAAATTCTAAACAAGGATCAATTATTGATTATACATTTATATCAGACAACTTAAGACCAAAAATGTCTGAATATACGGTAATCGCTCGTCCTGAAAGTGATCATAACCCTCAGATTGTAACATTTAATTTTTTGGTGGTGTCATTCTAGACCTAATGAACTTCCCAATATGGCCCATTCTGCTTATAATCTGAAGAGGTAAGTATTGCACTTAGCTAAAGAAGAGGAAATTACACAAGCTGCTAAAGCATTAATTAAGGAAAGTGACCAGTGTGTGCATGGGGATGAAAAAATTCCCCCGGTAGGCCATCCGGGCCACAAGCCCTCCCATTGGGAAGGTTCTTAATAACCTCCATCAATTCCTCTCTGGAAAAAGGTTGGCTCAAATTAGCTATGGATAAAACCGGAATATCACAATCCATTAAAAAAAATTCTGAAAAGGCTTTATCTATTTTCTGGCTCTTTGAGTAGATCTTCGCATAATGGTGTAGCATAATTTCTCCTAATTTCACTGGGTCATGACTTACTTTACCCATAATCGAGCATTTCAGGGCCTCTATTCGGTTCTTAGCCGCTTGTTCCCATGCCTGCCACGCTAAGAATTTGCCCGTGAAGTTGCTTTCTTCATATATAATGGTCTAAAGCAAGGCTGTGTTCTTGCTCCCTGCCTTTTTAATTTATTTGTATCAGATCTTTCTCAGCACCTGGATTCTGTTAATGCACATGTTCCTAGGATGGGGGGGGTACAAATCAGCTACCTTCAATATGCTGATGATACTATCCTCGTGAGCCATACTCCTATTGGCCTACAAAGACTTGTTACCGCCTTTGATTATTATACACAATTAAATGGCCTTGAACTGAATGTAAAAAAAAACAAAGTCATGAAAATTGGTTCTGTTAAACAGAAGTTCAATTCATGGAAGGCCAGAGCAGGCCCAATTGAAGTTGTTAAAACGTATAGATATCTAGGGGTGGTGTTTGATAACCGAGTATCCTTCAAATTCTATTTTAAGGACGTAAGGACCAAAACTGTGACCTTAATTCATGCTTTTAAATGCTTAAAAATATCACTGAATTGTCAATCATATGACTTTATTCTTAAAGTCATTAAAGCTAAGTTACAACCAACCCTCCCATATCGCTCACCCGGATCAAAGCTGAATCCCTCAAGCTGGACAAAAATGCATTAGTAGGGAAAAATTATGCATGGTATGTGATTAATTCATACCAATCTCCACGCATTCAGCCATTTTTGACTGCCTATTTGTAAGCAAAGTTTAAAAATATTTCTTTAAGGCTACGAATTGGAATAAATTCAACAAAAGAGGGCACACAATCATGGATCAAGCAGTGGCCAGACTCTAATTGTAGACTATGTGGATGGCCACAGGAAACATTAGTACATATAGGGGGATATTCTCAAGGACTTATCACTGAGTTATCGGCACTTTATCGCGGCCAAAGTGGCGATAGATTTATCGCACCATTCACAAGCTGGTGCTAACAGCCGATAGCGCCAGTTTTCCTGTGATAGCAGCCGCAAAAATCATCGCCACGGATGACACCGGCAACTAACACTAATTAGATGCAGAGTAGGCGTTCTTGTGCAAAAACCCGCGAAAACACCACTCCGCAATATTCTCTATGACCAGCCAGATAGGCGATAAGATCACCAAACAGCCGATAAGGTGCGTTAGCAGCAGGGATTTAACACCTGCTCCTACTGGTGTTAAGTGGGACGACAACCTGCACCACAAAAGGGAGCCCAGACCAGAGCCACACCTGAAGAACAACAGATGCCATGGAGCTACTGATCATGCAGCTCGGAGCCCCAAGAGGGCCACAACACCCACCGCCACCACACCCAGGCCCGCCACCCCCCTCCGGCCCCCCTCCCCGCCCCCCCGGACTACCACAGAGGCAGCGCAGACAAAGACAGCGGATCTTCAGAAAACGCACCAGCCTCACAGACTTAACACCAGAGGATGTCATTGCCCACTACAGGCTCAAAGGACAACCATCCTCCGCATCCTGACCATCATTGCCCACAGGCTGACGGTCCCAACACAGCGGACAAACAACATCCCTCCGCAGACAAAGCTGCTGGCTGTGCTGCACCTGTTGGCCTCTGGTACCTTCCAACGAACAACTGCCAGAGTCGGAGGAGTCTCACAACCAGCCCTATCCTAGTTCCTCACACTTGCCTTGGATGCCATCATCAGCTTGTTACCCCAACACCTTCACTTCCCACACACTGCGCAGGAACAGCTGGAGACCAAGCAAGGCTTCTACGCCATAGCTGGCTTCCCGCACTTGTTGGGGGCAATCGACTGCACACATGTACTCCTCGTGCCCCCTGCCACCAACAGGAAGCACATGCATTCCATCAATGTGCAGGCAATAGTGGACAACCTGGGACCCTTCACCAATGTCGTCGCCAACTACCCAGGCAGTGTGCATGATTCCTTCATCTTCCGACAGTCCTTCATCAACCAGCGCTTTCAGGATGGCACCTATGGGAATGCATTGCTCGTTGGTAAGTACCAAATGAACACACCACACACCTCAAATACACAGTCATGCAACTCATGACTCTGGGAATGCACATGTTACAAACTCACATACAACATGCTAAACAATATGCCCACCTACCAGACACGACAGCACAACTTACTGTGGTAACCTGGGCTAGCCATGTACACAAGCCATCAAGGGCATGGCACCTCAGCCACACAATAGCAGAATGTGGGGAGAGGTGGGAACCAGGCATGTGCGAAGGAGGCAAGTGACCCATGAATGAAAATGCACACAATGCCAAGTGTGGCGTGGATGTGCTGGCCAGACTGCAGGATGCAGACCACAGACATGTCCATGTCGACATATACTGCTGTACCTTCAAACAGGAATCACTGAGTCACACATATCACACACCAATGAACTAGTGAGCCTGCCAACACATCATGCAGAACCAACTTTTGACTCATGTCTCTCTGCACTGTCACAGGTGATCAAGGATATGCACTCTGCCCTTGGATGATGACACCCCTCCGAGCCCCGAACACACAGGCCCAGAGGCAGTACAATGCAGCCCACAAACGCACCAGGGGCATCGTGGAACACACATTTGGCGAGTTTAAGTCACGTTTCAGGTGTCTGGACATCACAGGTGGAAGGCTCCTGTACAGCCCAGGCATCGTGTGCAAGATGATCGTTGCATGTTGTGTGTTGCACAACATTTGTGTACGCACCAATGCCCCATGGCTACAAGTGCCAGATGCACCAGACGATGATGAGGAAGATGAGGCAGGTGGACCCCACCCCACTGCAGCAGCAGCAGGAATAGCCCGTAGGAACACCATCATTGACAATTTCTTCACATGAGCACGTCACATTGTCACAGTCCTTAGCAATCATGTGACAGTACAAAATGATCACAGGCAAATAAATTCATTACAACACACATTCCCTGTGTGCATGCTACTACTCTGTACAAGCACATCACTCTGACAAGTGTAAGTGCAACATGTACTGCAAACAATCTCATAAATTGGAAATAGATGGTGGGTGTGTCACCTCTGTACAGAGAGGTTGTTTAGGGTGTCACGTATTCGAAATGCCATTTTCTGTGTGTCAGAGATAGTACGGAATCCCACTCATCAGCGTTTCACATGTGTCCCAAATCATTACATGTAGGCTGTCATTTGTGACCTACAATTGACAACAGGGCTTCTTTCGGGGTCAAATATGTACCACCATGATGCAGGAATGCACCTTGTGACTCAAGTCCCACAACATGAGCTACATGGACGTAAGGGGGAATCACTGCCCCTATATTTGTCCATGCTTTCATACTTGATTAATCAGGGACATGACACATCTGTGTGTATTAGAATGTGTTATTCACGTTCAGTGGGGTGTTGAAGCTGTCTTAGTACTGGGCCATGCAGACAACACTTTACAATGTTGCCCCGTGGAGGGCCAGCCAGAGTCCTTTAGGGATTGACAAGTTTCTCGGAAGGGGAAGAGTCCAGTCCGCAGGCTGATTGCTGTGTCATTGTTGAGCATGCAAAATATGGCAGTCCATGTCGAGGTCCAAGGTTGGTGTGGCAGAGTGTGTTGGGGGACAGTGGAAGGTGTTGTTCCAGGTCATGATGCAGAGGAGAGACCCAAGCAGAAACAAGCCATATGGCGGAGATGAATGCTATTTCTTCCTCCTTACCACTAAGGCAGATTCATCCTCATCTTCATCCTCTGACGTTTCATGTGCCTCACATGTGGGTGGTGGTGTTTGGTTTGCAGCACTGTGTGACACTGACACATCAGGGGCCAGAGATGTGGATGTAGAAGTAGCAGCAGCATTCATCTGCGCAATGTCTTGTGGCATCACTCCAATTATGAGGATCTGCAGAGCATGGAAGATCCCATCTACAGCTTTCTCGTGTGCAGCCGTGGTAGCCATTCTTTGCGCCTGCATCCGCTCCATGTTCTCCATGACCCTCCTCATGTTTCCCAAATCATGGATGACATCGCTGTAGCCACTCTGACTAGACAGTTGTTGTTGTCTCCGAGTCATGACTCCAGCGACGCCTGCCATGGATTGTTGGAGGGCATGGGGTGGACTGTGGGTGTCCGTTAGGGAGTGTAAGTGGTCCCTGATGGGACTTAGACACCCACGTATGGCATCTACTTTGGCTGCCATGAGGTCGAAGCCCACCCGCACCTGTTCAGCCAGCTCCTTCTGGCAGTCTAACACACGGCGTTGGAACGCCATGTGTTCTTCGGTGAGGTGCTGGGAGCCAGACGTGGTGGTGGGTACTTCCTGCTGTGTGGTATGTGCAGGGGGTGGGATCACCTCGATGGTGCTGGGCTGCCCTGCTACTGGAGGTGGGGTGCAGAGGTTGTCCATGAACCGTTGGAGTTCGTCAAAGTCGATGTCCTGGCGGTCGTCTCCATCATCGCTGACGTGATGTGGGGTCTGCTCTGCAGGAGGTGTCGATTGTCCCTCTGCAATGTAAAGGGGAGATGCAGTTTCACAGTGTGTTCCATGTATGTTGACGCATTGGCGGAGTTTACATACAGACTGCATGACAATGTACATTGTGACAGTTTGTGAGGAGATACCTATTTGATGCGGGACAGTGGACATTTGTACTACATCACGGATGTGAGGTTGTACTCGTACATTGTCATCTCACAGTTTCCTGCTATGCCAGATGTGATTGGCCATTTTGTACACACATGCGACAACAGTTGTGTCCTGTGTTCTGTTGTGAAGGTATTGCAGTTTGTATCACATTGTTGTCAATGTTGAGGTGCTCTTATTCTTATGTGTGTGTGCTGCATTGTGGGTGAGTCGCCCCTGCAGCTCTGATTTGGCTGCCCCTTATCCCTTTCAGGCGGTGTGCCTTTGATTTCTGTGCTTCTACAGTGCTGAGATGTTGTTGACTTGGGTAAATTGGGCTCTTGGTCGAGTTGTGACTCTTGGGCATGGTTTGTCCGCAGATGTGTTGTTGACATCAGGTGTTGTTTGTGCACGTGGATGTGTCAGAGTGTGACCTGCTCCTTTCTGGATGTGGTCCACACTCAGTCACCTCAGTGTCGTGGCCTGCACCATGTCATGATAATTGGACTGCAGCCATGCTAATCGTCATGCAGTGTCACTTGCATTGTCAGTGTGGCTCACGGACCTGCAGCTTTGCTGGGTTAAGCACATGTGAATGGGTTTGTTGTGAGATTAGTGATGTGTGGGGAGGGCCCCCTCCGGGCAAATTGTTGACGGGGGCCTACTTGCTGTTTCTATGTGTGCTGCAGTATGCCAAGGAGATCAGGGACATGATCCAGAGTCATTGTGGGTGTGCAGTGTGCTCTACTTAATTGTGCATGTGTGCCATTGTGCCCATCTCCCCCCGTCCCCCCAGTACCTGGTCAGTACTCACCCTGTTGATGCTGTGTCAGGTCATGTTGAGCAGAATCCGGAAACACTACTCCTGGCTCCGTATCCCGACTGATGACTGTGGCCACCATTTTCTCCATGTCATCCAGCTCCTGGTGTGTTGCTAGACCCCCACCTCCAATCTGCGTTGCTGCTTTCATGTTGGCATCGAGTTTCTTCTTGGTTTTGCCCTTCACATCATTCCAGCGCCTCTTGACCTCTTCCATTGTCCTCCTCAACTCTGCAACTGCATTCACATGGTCCAAGATAGTCTGCCATGTTTGCATCTTTGTTGCCAATGACACGTTGGAGGTGACAAACAGTTGTTGGTAGTGTTCTATCACCTCCGTAACAATTATCCTGTTTTCCTGCGGACTGAACCGTGTCTTCCTCTTCTCCTTGGCCCTCCCCGACCCCGAGGTTCCTTGCTGGTCGTCTGTGGGGCTTGTGGGGTTCGCGTTGTCCTCTGCACTCAGTCCGGGTGCATCCATGGTGCTACGCAGTTTAACTTTTTTTTGTCTTTTTTTTTGTCTGCTTTTATGGTGCATTTTCCCGCATAACGCGTGGGAATTGCAGGCCTGTCGCTGGTTATCGCTGATTTTTGTATCGCGATTTTGGGCATCGCAACTTTTTCCGCGTTCGTGTTTCGCGTTTTTTTGGCATCGCGTTAATTTTAACGCGGGCATTTTGCGCGTTGTCGTGAGACTATCGCATGGTGCCGCCGGGTTGAGAATACAACATTAACAAAGCGGTATTTTCCCGCAATAGATTGCGATGTGCAAAGTTGCCTTAAGCTAATTTTGCGATAATTATCACACGTTCTTGAGAATATCCCCCATAGTGTGCGTGTGTCCCAAGCTGATTAACATTCGACGTACCGTTTTGAAACCACATTTCTTGAGGATCGGGGTTAGATCAGCTCGTCATTCTTTAATTATGTCATTATCTGGAGAGTCGATTCCGTTGCTATGTCAATTGGTAAAATGTTTAAGTGCAGCTGAAAAATGTCTGATATAATAAGTTTGAGCTTCATTATTTTAATGGCTCTGGAGCCTAATAGTTATCATACTATTTATATCCTGTATATATTAGTGATTATGCTGCTAGGGTGATAACTAGAAATGTAACAATAGAAGTTTCACCGTTACAGTAACTTTTGATGCACTTTATTATTGTTTTAATATAATGGACGTTGCAATTACGGCATGTTAGCACTTTAAAATGCAACATGTGTAATATTCTGCTGCAGAAATGATTGAAGTATTTTTTTAATGCATTTTATTCTTGTCCTTAGATACAGGGAATTAGTATGCTGTGCACGCTGTCACTTTAAACTGTAAAATGTGCACTATTATGTTGTAGTAATTAATGATGTATGGTGATTCGATCTGGTCTTTTTGGACATTATTATGATTGTATTGGCAAATTTTTAAATAGTATGGGCCTGATTCACAGAACTAACTTACGTCAAAATCCTAAACTTACAACAATTTGGGTATTCACAGAATGAACTTACACATTTGGGTATTCACAGAATGAACTTACACATTTGGGTATTCACAGAATGAACTTACACATTTGGATATTCACAGAATGAACTTACAACAATGTTGGTATTCACAGAATGAACTTAAACATTTGGGTATTCACAGAATGAACTTACAACAATTTTGGTATTCACAGAATGAACTTACTCATCCTAACTTTATGTCCGCCACTGGGCCGGAAATTCCGGCCGAGTGCGGACATAAGGTTAGGATTAGTAAGTTCATTCTGTGAATACAAATGTGTAAGTTTATTCTGTGAATACCAAATGTGTAAATTCATTCTGTGAATACCAACATTGGTGTAAGATCATTCTGTGAATACCCAAATGTGTAAATTCATTCTGTGAATACAAATATTGTAAGTTCATTCTGTGAATACCCAAATGTGTAAGTTCATTCTGTGAATACCAAGAATGATGTAAGTTCATTCTGTGAATACCCAAATGTGTAAGTTCATTCTGTGAATACCAAAATTGTTGTAAGTTCATTCTGTGAATACCCAAATGTGTAAGTTCATTCTGTGAATACCAAAATTGGTGTAAGTTCATTCTGTGAATACCCAAATGTGTAAGTTCATTCTGTGAATACCAAAATTGTTGTAAGTTCATTCTGTGAATACCCAAATGTGTAAGTTCATTCTGTGAATACCAAAATTGTTGTAAGTTCATTCTGTGAATACCCAAATGTGTAAGTTCATTCTGTGAATACCAAAATTGTTGTAAGTTTAGGATTTTGACGTAAGTTAGTTCTGTGAATCAGGCCCTATATGTGGTACTGTTTTTAAATATTATCTGATGTGAAGATGTTTTGATTGCAATGATTTTTATTAATCAAGCAATAAAGATTATATATCATTTCTGGAGATGTCGCTGGTTAAATATACACATCAGTGCTTAGATTTGCACTCTCATGATATTAATTTTGGCGTATGATGGTATTGGAGCTGATCACTAATTATATTTCATCGTTAAAAATATGTGGCTTTTTTAATCATGCAACAGTTGCTCTTGGATGCAGCTGTGTAAAAGAAAGGTATGCAAGGATTACAAGACAATGAAAACAGTCATACTTTGAGGTGAGGGAATCAGCCAGGTGGCAAGTAGGCATGACGGTCTGAAAATGTTCAACCCCGTTTTACAGTAAAAGAATGTGTGTGCACACTGAAAACAAGTTTCTCCTAAAACGACTGTAATCAAGGTTGTACCAAATTCACTTCAGAATTCCATCACCATGGAGCCTGAGTGGAAAGGACGCCAGCACTCTGCTTTCACAGAGATATTCACCACCTTATGAAATGGATTGGAGAATAATAAAAAGGGTAACACCTGAGGCCACATCGTGATGCCGCTTTCTTCGCTGAGCCAGGTCAGAAGACTTCTGTGGGCTTCTTCTTGGCGTCTTCAGTGCATACATTGACATGCAAATCTCCAAATGAATGCATGCTATGCTGATAGCAGAGCTTGGAAACACAGGGCAGCGACTGTCTTTTGGCGTTTCCGAGTTTCTGCTGTAAGCAAAATATTATTTTGAGTTGTTTCAAATGAATGTGTGCGCTGGAGAAGCCAAAAAGAAGTGCACAGATCCCTTCCGCGCTGCGCAGCTGAGAAAACGCACCATTGTTAGTATTTTACAAAAAAGGACATCGGATGTACCTTCTGTCATTGTATAAATACTTACCGACACAAATGATTTTAAGCAGAAACGTGAGGCAACTGCACATCTCAAAGTTCAGAGTTTGGCATTACAAATACTACCACCTGCATGTATATTTTGCAGAGTTAAAAGGAACACAGGGGATATTACCAAGGATTTGCGATAATTATCACAAGCGCGCTTAGCGCTGGTTTTTATCGCCGGCTATCGCTGGATTTCATCGCGGAGATAACGCGTTATTATCAACGCTTATCTCCAAGGCGATAGAAAATCCAGCGATAGCGGCGAAACCCAGCAATAGCGCGGCAAATCCAGCGATAAATTCACTGCGCTAATGAAAAGCTTGCTAATAGGCAGGTGAGGACTTAACCTTACAATCCACCTCCCATTGACAAGAATGGTTAAGTCAGGTTTTTAGCAGGTGTTAAATTCCAGCGATAATCGCGGTTAGCGCGACTTTTTATCGCTTCGCGGGCATTGGTAATAGGGAAGTTGTGTTTGCGACTGTTTGCAGTTGCTTTTAGTTGGGAACGCCTACTTTACATGTCATTAGCGATAAATATCGCTGGCATGCAAAGCGGCACCAAAACGGTCGCTTTCGCCATGAAGCTGTCGCTAACAGCTGTTAGCGACAGCTTGCTAATAGGGCGATAAAAAATATCGCCGCTTTAGCCGCAAAAAGTGCCGCTTTTAGCGGCGATAACGCCCTTGCTAATATGCCCCACAATTCTTCTGAGACTGTGGGGCAGGTGTGAAGGAGAACAGCAGGAAATCCCCTTTGTCCAATAGGAGTTAAAAATGAAATCTGGAAATTTAGCTAGAGATAGAAATGTGTTCTTTTAGCTTGAAGAAGGCTCGTGTACCGGTGTCATGTCCATAATAATACCTGTGAGATGTCATACTGTGTTTCACTGATGGCAGCTTTCTTCCTACAGTATAATGCTGGTCCTAAAGCATATAATGTACAAGTAGCAATGTAATTGTTTTATAGATAAACTCAATTTTTTAAATCCAATAAAACACCATAAACGACGCTAAGCATAAGAGTGTACTAATGAAGGTCTCTTAGTTCTGCATTTAAATGAAAACAGTGCATCTCTGTCTAATTCCGAATGAACAGCAGTAAGGCGAGAACCACGGTCTCCAGTAATAGGCACACATCTGTTGAAGTCCTCTTTCTGCACCTCTACTACATTTCACACGTTGAACAATTATTCACACATCCTGTCATCACCACCATCACTGTCAGATGCATTTTCCACATCCCGATCTGATACATATGCTAAAAGGCAGCGCTATTTTAGACTTTGCAGAGAGGCATGGGGTTTACCTGCTGCCATCATGAAACTCATTACAGACATTTCAGGCATTGTGGCATGGCATCAGTGGGCAAATTGTGATGTATTCTTCTTGGCATCTGGCTGTTTTCACCTTGCTTCAATAGGGGCACGAGTATCGGGTTTTCAATGGATCAGATCTGGCAAATGTACTAATTGCTTTTCAGTTTAAAATAATTGAGGGTCGTCTCACTTCACAGGTCCAGTTTAACAGGCTCTGAATTGGTGATTTCTTTTCTAAGAACACATATGTTTTTAGCAATACCTTTACCAGCAGAGGGAAACGATGGACTTGCAACTGCCCCTCCTTTCTCTATAAGATAATTGACATTCTAAATGTCCACTAAAGAACGTAGGTCTGACGACATTTAGGGGATATTTGCTAATATGTCACGCAATGCAGAGCAGCATGGAAACTTGCAGCGCTACAGTGCATGAAAGGGAGAGAGCAGAACGGCTATATATTTCCACAGATATGGTCCAGTTTCCCAGCACTGATTCACTTGTGGCTGCCGAGAGCCAATACAGGCACCTCTTACATCATGTTTTGGGCATGCTTTCGTTGTGGTCAGGATAGTTTTTGTGGAGTTAGGCTTAACCTTCTTGCCCGACAACTATCCTTTGAGGCAGCACAGACACAAAGTGGAAAAAATGAAGAAAAAATAAGATATATCTCATTATGCCAGCCTTGGGTAGGCTCTCTATGTTGAAGCAAACCCATGTTTACAAATCTTTGTAAATGTGGGTTTGCATTAACAACTTCACTTCTAGGCCTTTACCCTTTGTGCTATGCCTTCTTTTGGCTATTTGGGGTAGTTTCTGCTTAGGCCCCCGTAACATTTTGTCCACATAAGGTATCCATGCAAAATTTGTGTCCTTTTCTTCGAACATCCTGTGGATTCTAAAGGTACCTAGGGTTTGAGTATTCCCCTGGAGGTAATTGAGAAATTAGCCAAAATACAGATAAAAACATTTGGGGGAGAGAATGAGAAAAAAGTGCTGCAGAAGAAAGCGTCCAGTTTTTTCCCCTACACATGGTATCAATGCAGGATTTGTGGTGCTACAATCACCAGCTTCCTAGCTTTCAAGAATAGGCAGACTTTTGCCAGAAAACCAAAATTTCCTACACAGTTTGGACATAGCCTATTTTTCTTATTTTTCGTGTTTTCAACCTTCTTCAAGTTAGTAGTAAAAATGAGTGTGACAACAATAATGAATACCGAAAGCTACACATTTCTGGAAAGAAGACAAAATTCTGAATTCAGCAAGGGATCATTTTTGTAGATCTTTCAAGGTTTTCCTATCGAAAGTAACAGTTGAAATAAAAGAATATTGAAAATGTTTTGAAAACAAATACAGCCATTTGTGCCTAGATTTTCATCTGTAACTTCTTCTAACTATGGCAGGTTTTTTAAAGCAATATACAATTACATCTGCTGGACCCTCCTGGTTGCAGGGATATATAGGACTTGTAGTGTCACTGTTGGACTTGGCCCTTTTTGCAGGGTCATCCCTAGACTTTGTGCCTTTCTCCTAGCCTTTTTTCTGACATGGTGTTGGTGGTTTTAGGACTCTGGGCACTTTAGCACTGCTGTCCAGAGTAAAGTGCTTGTGCTCTCTGTATTAAATATGGTAAGATTGGTCTACACCTGTTTGGCATATTTAATTTACCTGTCAGTCCCTTGTAAAGTGGTATCTCATATACCCAGGGCTGGTGAATTAAATGCTACTGGTGGGCTTGCAGCGCTGATTGCGCCACCCACCAAAGTAGCCTTTCAAACCTATCTCAGGCCTCTGCCATTGCAGGGCCTGTGCGCGCAGTGTTACCGCTGCTGTGACGTGGCACCTAAAGTGTGTGCCATGTCTGTCACCCCCCTTTTACTGCATGTCAGTCACCCCTAAGGTAGGCCCTAGCTAGCCCTATGGGCAGGGTGCATTGTAGGTAAAAGATAGGACATGTACCTTAAGTGTGTGACATGTCCTGGTAGTAACAAACAGCCATTTTGGTTTCTCACTACTGTGGGGCTGCCCTCCCATAGGAATGCATTGGGGATTCCCTGATAAGTGTTTCAGTGGTAATTCCTGATATGAGAGGCGCAGCGTGGTCAAGTTTGGTATATTTGGAATAGTGATAATAAATACTACGCAATGGTGTGCGCAGATTTATTATAACTATTTTTGAAACGCCACTTTTAGAAGTTGGCATTTCTGTGTGCTATGTGTCTGCCTGCCTGATGTGAATTGCATGTCTGGCTTTTGAGTGACAGGGGCTGGTGAGGTGTGTGTGGCTCCAGGAGTGGCAGGGTGAGTCAGCACTAGGCTGAATGGGACATCTGCATTTGGAGTAGTGGGAGGAGAAGTGCCTGAATAGGTCTGTGCCTAGCCTGTACAATGCTGGCTCCGCCCCCCTGTGGTGTGTCTGATGACGAGCCCCCACCTGACAAAGGAGGGTGTGAGCACTGTACACAAAGTGCTTCAACACCCCCCAGAACGAGTTGGAACTGGTTCCCCCAAGCCCTGTGCTGGCGCAGACAAAGGGAAATGGAGTATAAATGTAGGGGCTGTGACCCCATGAAGTGGTGTGCTGTTCCTGGACTTGCTGGGGGCTTGCTGCTGCTGGGGGCCCAGGAGGAACTGCCACGAGGGCTTGCCTCCCTACTGGAGGGCCCTGTGTGCTGGCCTCCCTGGGCCCAGCTGTGCCCCTAGAGCTTTGCCTTGGACTGTCCAGGACTTGGCGCCTCGTGAGTGCTATATTTTGATTTTGCCAAGCAGAGGAAAGGAACTGGCATCTGCAGCGCTGGGCTGCGTGATGATTTAGAGGGAATCCCGGAGTAGGGATTCCCCTGAGCTGCTGGTAGATGGCGGGAGCCCACCCCGCATTTTGTGCTTGCTGGCGGGTGCCCACCACGCTTATGCGCTCATTTTTGGCAGCGGGTGCCCAACCCGCATTTTGCCGATCGAGGCGGGAGCCCACCCCGCTTTGTGAGTATTCTTGACGGCGGGTGTCCACCCCGCATTTGCATTTTATTTCAAAATGGGTGCCCACCCCGCATTGCCGCCTATTTAAGAAGCGTGTGCCCACCCCGCATGTGGTGTTTGTCGGCGGGTGCCCACCCCGCATTTGAGCTTCTATCTAAGAAGCGGGTGCCCACCCTGCATTGCCGTTGCACCGAGGAGCACCGGAAGTCAGGCTACTTGCCTGGTTGGAGGCGGGACGCAGAGAAGCCAACCGCGAAGCAGGCGACCGGAAGCCAGGCAAAGTCTGTGCCTGGTTGGAGGCCGGGCTCCCGTCGCACCAGAGAGAGCCCCGCATGCTGTCCTAAGCCCCGTGAGTGAGGTGAGAGAAGAAGGCGGGGAGCCTCGCGGACTCCCTGCCGAGGTCCCGCACCGCCAAGCCAAGTGAGGAAGGGAGCTTGACCGGAGTCTCCCCCGGTGACCGGTGCCAAGGAGGAATCCGTCCGGAGCCTTGAGGGCTCCACGTGCAGGTCGTCAGAGTCCTCCCCGGCCTGAGAAGACGACAGGAGGAGCCCTGAGATGCCCCGGTGAGTGGGGGCTGATCTCTTGTTGGAGGCATTCGATATTTAGGAGTCCCAGAGAGGGGCTACACCAAGGGGGCACTTTTTGTCTTTAAGAGTCCCAGAGTGGGACTCAAGTGGCACAGGGGTGCCAGGCCTTTTCCACAGCTGCACCGCACCAGTGTGGGTAGCTGCAACGTTTGGCAGCATTTTTGTTGTAAAGTCCCTGAGTGGGACAGGAGGGGCACAGTCGTGCCAGGGCCCCTTTACTTTATTCCCAGCTGCACCGCACCAGCGCGGGCAGCTGCAACGTTGGCCACATTTGTTTTCGAGAGTCCCAGTGGGGGCTCCAGAGGGCACAGTGAGTGCCAGTGCCTACAGCTTTCTTCACAGCTGCACCGCAATTAGTGGCAGCTGCAACATGTAGGCCAGCACAATGGCGCCCTTTTGATGTTGCTGCATTGGCAGCCTAGGCCCTGACATTATGGACATAGGGCATTTGAGCCCTCGGAGAAGGCCAGTTGGCCAGGGGGTCAGTGTTGGGTTGATAGGCGCCAGGCCCTAATGTGATTTATGCACCCTGATTTATGCCTCTAATGTGTTTATGCTTATGAGGTTATTGCATAATGAGTTTATGCTTATGAGGTGATTGCATAATGGGGTTATGTTGGTGATACCTAATGCGTAATGTGTTTATGCTTATGAGGTTATTGCATAATGTGTTTATGCTGGTGAGGCCTATTGTGTAATGTGTTTATGCGAATGAGGTTTGGGCCTAATGTGCTTAATGCTAATATGATAATGCTTAGGTTATTATGGTACCAGTAGTTACTGGTTGTGTTTTATATTTACTTACCTGTCTGATGGTTCTGACCGTGGCCCGATTGGCCTGGTCCTGTATATAATCCCCTGTGAATATTGCCTAGTGCCAGTTGGCACAGTGTAAATGTGTGATTATGTTTCTAATGTGTTTATGATAATACAAAGGCTATTTTTGATGTAACCTTGTGTGGAGTTTCTTTTTTAGTGTGCCTAGTGTGTTGCTGCTGTGTGTGTGTGTTGCGCAAACACTTTACACATTGCCTCTGGGATAAGCCTGACTGCTCGTGCCAAGCTACCAAGGGGGTGAGCAGGGGTTATCTTCAGCGTGTAACTCCCTTGCCCTGACTAGAGTGGTGGTTTCTGCCTGGCTTTGGCGCAAGCCTTAGCCAACCAGAAATCCAATTTCTAACATTGGTTGTCAGCGGTGAGGATAGGACTTGCGTTTGCGCAGTACCACAGCGACAACTGGTTGCACTACAAACTCTGCATTTAGATAATCACAAGTTTGGGGATTATTGTTTCTGATTATTTTTCTCCTAAAAGTGTCATTTTTTGAATTGTGTTCTCCTGTTGAACTGTGGGTTGTCTATCTTTCCAAAATGGGGTTAAACTATAATGAGGATAACCTTTTGGAGTACCCCCGGGAGGAGAGAGAAAATGATAGGGCGGGGACGCCAGTAGGTGGGGAGGATCCCGTAGATAGGGAGTCCCTTGCTGGGGCCAGTGCCGGGGGCAGTGCCCCATCCCTTTCCCTGTCCCCAGAGTAGTGGGTGGATAGGAGAGAAGAAAGGGAGCATCAGCTGGCATTGGAAAGGCTCAAAGTGGAGCTAGCACAGCTGAGTGTGGAGGAGAAAAAGCTAGCTCTGGAGGGTAGGTTATCCCCTGAGTGTAGATTGAGTTGTCTGGATTCACCAGTGAGGGTGGGGTCCAGTGGTGGCAGCAGAAGTGATTCCAGTGTAGGAAGTCCCACTCCAAGATCCCAGAAGATGGTACCTAGTTCCCAGGAGGAGGGTGTCACACCTGAAGGGTATAGGTTGAGGTTCAGGGGCAGTAGGAAACTGTCTCACCAGTCTTGGGGGGAGTTTGTGGATGAATGTTGTGATGCACTGGAAGGTTGGGTGATGAGTAGCATGGCAAATGATTTTGAAGGGCTGTTCAATCTGGTTGTCAGAGAGCACGTGTTCAGTAATTGTTTTCCGGGGTTGCGCCAACACCTGTTGGGGTGTAAGTTCTCTGATCCCAGGGAGCTTGCACGGGAGGCAGACCTATGGCTGTGTGCTACAGGGTCTGAAGAGGCATTGGGGAGTGATCCCAAAAGGAGTGGCTCAGGTATCTTCCGGTCCTGTGTGGTGGAAGAGGTTCAGAGTAGCCCAGCTAGGTCCCGGTGTAGTGGGAGGGGTGTAGGGGCTCGCGTCCTGTCTCAGTGGAGAAGGAGTGAGTGTGGGACTGTGTGTCCCAAGGTGCTCGAAACCCAGTCTCAGGGCCTGGAGGGTTCCTTAAGGGAACACCAGGTTAGGGGCCTAGGCTGTACTTGCAGGCCATTTGAGGAGGATCTCCTAGTGTCAGGAGAACCTGGAGCGTCTGTAAATGGAGCTCCAGTGGTTCTGGTGTTTGGCGGTGCCACTCCAGTTGGGAGGGTGCAGAAGTCCAGAGTGAGGGGTGAGAGGGGGATGTGTTCCCCAGTGGGAAAACCAGTGGGTCAGGGACCAGCCAGAAGGGCTGAGTCTCCTAGAAGTGACCATGGCGACATCACTTCTGTCCTGGGGGATCTTCACGCACTGTCAGATGGACAGGGGTCGGGAGATCTGCGCCAGGCAGACTGTCACACAACACATTAGTCATGTGTATCTCTCGGGGGGGATACTGTGTGAGTCCCCAGAAGTCCTGGTGTGCCAGGCAAGTGCTCAGCCGCGGGGTTCAGCCCCAAGGTTAGGAGGCCAGGTTCAGGATCTGCCTGACCTGGAGGGAAGGACATCTGTAATCAGTGTCCTGACCGGTTTGGCTTCCAGGGGTACCGCTCCAGGTGGGAGGGTGCAGAACTCTGGAAGGGGGTGCAGAGGGAGGGATTCCTCGCCTCTGACCCTGGTGCAACCTGAGGGTTTAGACCCTAGGTTGGGAGACTACCACTTCATGATCAAGAGGAATCCCTGCCAAAGAGAACAGCTGAAGAAGACTGAGGAAAAGTGCTGCCATTGCTGTGTGTCTGGGGGCTGACCTGCAGTTGCTGTTTCTACTAAGGAGAGATCTAAAGGACTGTGCTGTGTGCTTTGTCCCCTGCTTGAAGAGGAACTGTGCTGTGTGCTTTGTTCTTCTGAAGACAAGAGTATCCAAGGGCCTGTGTGTTCTGAGGGTGCCTCTCCAAGGAGGAGGGTACGGAACCCCAGAAGAAGAGGTAGGGGGAGGAGAGCCTCATCCGTGACTTCTGGTTGGAGGATCAGTGTCAGTTTGGAACTGCACTGATGAGAGGAAGAGTGGAGAATGGTTACTATGTACCAGGGGTTACTGCCCCCCACTCTGTGGATTGGCAAGGACCAGTGACATCTGGGTAGCCTAGGGCCGAGTCCTGGCCGTGGACAACTAGGGAGTACCAGTGGGGTAGCCTAGTTGGTCCTGAGAGCTTTGACAGAGGGAACCACGTGGGTTCAGAGTGGCGTAGAACTGGAGGGTGTCCCTGCAGTTGCGGGCCCGCATCTGTGTTCTATCGCCCAAGGCAGGAAGCCCATCAAGGTGGTGATTGGTCTACCCTGCGTTTTGGCTGTAAGGGGGTTGTGTTGGACTTGGCCCTTTTTACAGGGTCATCCCTAGACTTTTTGCCTTTCTCCTAGCCTTTTTTCTGACATGGTGTTGGTGGTTTTAGGACTCTGGGCACTTTAGCACTGCTGTCCAGTGTAAAGTGCGTGTGCTCTCTGTGTTAAATATGGTAAGATTGGTCTACACCTGTTTGGCATATTTAATTTACCTGTCAGTCCCTTGTAAAGTGGTATCTCATATACCCAGGGCTGGTGAATTAAATGCTACTGGTGGGCTTGCAGCGCTGATTGCGCCACCCACTAAAAGTAGCTTTTCAAACCTATCTCAGGCCTCTGCCATTGCAGGGCCTGTGCGCCCAGTGTTACTGCCGCTGTGACGTGGCACCTAAAGTGTGTGCTATGTCTGTGACCCCCCTTTTACTGCATGTCAGTCACCCCTAAGGTAGGCCCTAGCTAGCCCTATGGGCAGGGTGCATTGTAGGTAAAATATAGGACATGTACCTTAAGTGTGTGACATGTCCTGGTAGTAACAAACAGCCATTTTAGTTTCTCACTACTGTGGGGCTGCCCTCCCATAGGAATGCATTGGGGATTCCCTGATAAGTGTTTTAGTGGTAATTCCTGATATGAGAGGTGCAGCGTGGTCAAGTTTGGTATATTTGGAATAGTGATAATAAATGCTACGCAAAGGTGTGCGCAGATTTATTATAACTATTTTAGAAATGCCACTTTTAGAAGTTGGCATTTCTGTGTGCTATGTGTCTGCCTGCCTGATGTGAATTTCATGTCAGGCTTTTGAGTGACAGGGGCTGGTGAGGTGTGTATGGCTCCAGGAGGGGCAGGGTGAGTCAGCACTAGGCTGAATGGGACATCTGCATTTGGAGTAGTGGGAGGAGAAGTCCCTGGTCCCTGAATAGGTCTGTGCCTAGCCTGTACAATGCTGGCTCCGCCCCCCTGTGGTGTGTCTGATGACGAGCCCCCACCTGACAAAGGAGGGTGTGAGCACTGTACACAAATTGCTTCAACACCCCCCAGAACGAGTTGGAACTGGTTCCCCCAAGCCCTGTGCTGGCGCAGACAAAGGGAAATGGAGTATAAATGTAGGGGCTGTGACCCCATGAAGTGGTGTGCTGTTCCTGGACTTGCTGGGGGCTTGCTGCTGCTGGGAGCCCAGGAGGAACCACCACAAGGGTTTGCCTCCCTGCTGGAGGGCCCTGTGTGCTGGCCTCCCTGGGCCCAGCTGTGCCCTTAGAGCTTTGCGTTGGACTGTCCAGGACTTGGCGCCTCATGAGCGCTATATTTTGATTTTGCCAAGCAGAAGAAAGGAACTGGCATCTGCAGCGCTGGGCTGCGTGATGATCTAGAGGGAATCCCGGCATAGGGATTCCCCCAAGCTGCTGGGAGACGACGGGAGCCCACCTACATTTTGTGCTTGCTGGCGGGTGCCCACCCCGTTTATGCGCTCATTTTTGGCAGTGGGTGCCCACCCCGTATTTTGCCGATCGAGGCGGGAGCCCACCCCGCTTTGTGAGTATTTTTGATGGCGGGTGCCCATCCTGCATTTGCGTTTTATTTAAAAACGGGTAACCACCCCGCATTGCCGTCTATTTAAGAAGCCGGTGCCCACCCCGCATGTGGCGCTTGTCGGCGGGTGCCCACCCCGCATTTGAGCTTCTATCTAAGAAGTGGGTGCCCACCCCGCATTGCCTGTGCACCGAGGAGCAGCAGAAGTCAGGCTACTTGCCTGGTTGGAGACGGGACCCAGAGAAGCCAACCGCGAAGCAGGCGACTAGAAGCCAGGCAAGCTCTGCGCCTGGTTGGAGGTGGGGCTCCCGTCACACTGGAGAGAGCCCCGCATGCTGTCCTAAGCCCCGTGAGTGAGGCGAGAGAAGAAGGCAGGGAGCCTCGCGGACTCCCTGCCGAGGTCCCGCACCACCAAGCCAAGCAAGGAGGGGAGCTCGACCGGAGTCTCCCCCGGTGACCGGTGCCAAGGAGGAATCCGTCCGGAGCCTTGAGGGCTCCACGTGCAGGTCGTCAGAGTCCTCCCCGGCCTGAGAAGACGACAGGAGGAGTCCTGAGACGCCCCGGTAAGTGGGGGCTGATCTCTTGTTGGAGGCATTCGATATTTAGGAGTCCCAGAGAGGGGCTACACCAAGGGGGCACTTTTGTCTTTAAGAGTCCCGGAGTGGGACTCAGGTGGCACAGGGGTGGCAGGCCTTTTCCACAGCTGCACCGCACCAGCGCGGGCAGCTGCAACGTTTGGCAGCATTTTTGTTGTAAAGTCCCTGAGTGGGACAGGAGGGGCACAGTCGTGCCAGGGCCCCTTTACTTTATTCCCAGCTGCACCGCAGCAGCGTGGGCAGCTGCAACGTTGGCCACATTTGTTTTAGAGAGTCCCAGTGGGGGCTCCAGAGGGCACAGTGAGTGCCAGTGCCTACAGCTTTCTTCACAGCTGCACCGCAATTAGCGGCAGCTGCAACGTGTAGGCCAGCGCAATGGCGCCCTTTTGATGTTGCTGCATTGGCAGCCCAAGCCCTGACATTATGGACATAGGGCATTTGAGCCCTCGGAGAAGGCCAGTTGGCCAGGGGGTCAGTGTTGGGTTGATAGGGCGCCAGGCCCTAATGTGATTTATGCACCCTGATTTATGCCTCTAATGTGCATATGAGGTTATTGCTTAGTGAGTTTATGCTTTTGAGGTGATTGCATAATGGGGTTATGTTGGTGATACCTAATGTGTAATATGTTTATGCTTATGAGGTTATTGCATAATGTGTTTATGCTGGTGAGGCCTATTGCGTAATGTGTTTATGCTAATGAGGTTTGGGCCTATTGTGCTTAATGCTAATATGATAATGCTTAGGTCATTATGGTACCAGTAGTTACTGGTTGTGTTTTATATTTACTTGCCTGTCTGATGGTTCTGACCGTGGCCCGATTGGCCTGGTCCTGTATATAATCCCCTGTGAATATTGCCTAGAGCCAGTTGGCACAGTGTAAATGTGTGATTATGTTTCTAGTGTGTTTATGATAATACAAAGGCTATTTTTGATATAACCTTGTGTGGAGTTTCTTTTGTAGTGTGCCTAGTGTGTTGCTGCTGTGTGTGTGTGTTGCGCAACCGCTTTACACATTGCCTCTGGGATAAGCCTGACTGCTCATGCCAAGCTACCAAGGGGGTGAGCAGGGGTTATCTTCAGCGTGTGACTCCCTTGCCCTGACTAGAGTGGTGGTTTCTGCCTGGCTTTGGCGCAAGCCTTAGCCAACCAGAAATCCCATTTCTAACAGTCACCAAGAGCCCGAGGTACCTAAAGCCAGTAACTGAGCTGCACCTACCAATGGTTTTTCATTGTGTACTGGGTACACAGCAATTTATTTGGTAAAATATAAAGAGTGAAAAATAGGTATCAATAAAGAATATGAATTTCCGAAACGGTAACAACATATGGAGTTTAGAAGCAGTGGTTATTTGCACATCTCTGAATTTATGGATACCCATACTGAATGTGAATTAGAGGGCATTTTTGAAAAATGACTTCTTTTTTACACACTGTCTTTCATTTGCAAGGCAGAATTGTATAGAAAGACAGTTGGTAATATTCTGTGTTCAGCCTAATCGCCCAATAAAAATGGCAACTCACTTATATGTTCAGGCCTAGTGCCCGTGACAGGAAACGGCCCAAAACGCATGTGGACACATCACATTTTTCCACTGAAAATTGATCCTTTTTTTGCAATGTGCCTAGACATGGATTTTGTGTCCTAGCTCAGCCGGCACCTAGGGAAACCTATGCAAACCTGTACGTTTTGTAAAACTAGATACCCAGGGAAATCCAGGATGGGGTGACTTGTGTGGCTTTCACCAGGTCTGTTACCCTGATTCCCTTGCAAACCTCAAACTTTGCAAAAAAAAAACCATATTTTCCTCATATTTCTGTGATGAAAAGTTCAGGAATCTGTATAAAGTCACAAACTTCCACCTACCCGGCATTCCTCCAAGTCTTCCGATAAAAATGGTACCTCACTTGTGTGGGTAGGCCTAGTGTCCACAACAGAAAGCAGCCCAAAACGCATCGTGTACACATCGTGTTTTTCCACTGAAAACTGACCCTTTTTTTGCAATATGCCTAGCTGTGAATTTTGGGCCAAAGCTCAGCCGGCACCTAGGGAAATCTAGCAAACTTGAACTTTTTTGAAAACTAGACACCTAGTGGAATCCAGGATGGGATGACTTTTGTGGCTGTCACTAGGTTCTGTTACCCAGATTCCCTTGCAAACCTCAAACTTTGTAAAAAAAAACATATTTTCTCCACATTTTTGTTATGGAAAGTTCTGGAATCTGTGGGGAGCCACAAACTTCCACCCACCCAGAATTTCCCCAAGTCTCCCAATAAAAATGGTACCTTACGTTTGTGGGTAGGCCTTGTGTTTGTGACAGGAAATGGCCCAAAACATATTGTGGAGACTTCAAAATTCTCCATCAAAAGTAAGGTATCATTTTTATCATGAGACCTGAGGGAACTCTGGGTGGTAGGACATTTGTGATGGCCCGGTGATCCCACAGCTTTCCCACACAAAAATTTGAGGTTTGCAAGGGATTCTGGGGAAGAAAACTTGGGAGTTCCACATAAACCCCCCTCCCTGGACTCCCCAGGTGTCTAGTTTTCAGACCTGTCTGGGCTTGGTAGGTTTCTCTCGATGGCCGCCGAGCTCTGGACCAAAAACTCAGATGACCCCCTTGTAAAACCAGGTCATTTTGTGATTGATAATTTTGATGCCTCCACAATAATTTTAGGGCCACTCCCTGTCACAGGGACTTAGCCCACCCACACAAGTGAGGTAGCATTTTTATCGGGAGACCTGGGGGAATGCTGGTTGGTTGGAAATTTGTGATGGCACATGTGATTCCACAGCTTTCCTACCCACAAATGTGAGGAAAATTTGATTTTTATTAGCTAAATGTTCAGTTTGCAGGGTTTTCTAGGTAAGAAAACACGGTTAGGTGGTCAATGCAAGCCACACCTCACTGGACTCCTCCAGGTGTCTAGTTTTCAGAACTTTCTGGGTTTTGCAGGTTCACTACATGGCCAGCGAGCCCAGGACCAAAAACGCAGGTGACTCCTGTGCAAAACAAGGTCGTTTAGTGATAGAAAAGTTTGATGCCTCCACAATATGTTTTGGGCCCCTCCCTGTCGCGGGCACTAGCCCACCCAGACAAGCGAGGTAGCATTTTTATGGGGAGACCTGGGGCAACACTGGGTGGTAGGGAATTTGTGATGGCCCTGTGATCCCACAGCTTTTCCACAAAGAAGTGTGAGGAAAATGTGATTTTTTGTTGTTAAATTTGAGGTTTGCAGGTGATTTTGGGAAAAAAAAACATTAGGGGGATCCACATGTGCCACACCTCCCTGGACTCCCCCAGGTGTCTAGATTTGAGAAATGTCTGGGTTTGGTTGGTTTACCTAGATGGGAGCCACGCCTGGGACCAAAAACACAGGTGACTCCCTCGCAAATGATTTTGAAGTCTCCACAGTATGTTTTGGGCCATTCCCTGTCGTGGCCATTAGGCCCACCCACACAAGTGAGGTAACATTTTTATTGGGAGACCCAGGGGAACACTGGGTGGTAGGACATTTGTGATGGCCTGGTGATCCCTCAGCTTTCCCACACAGAAATGTGAGGTTTGCAGGGGATTCTGGGTAAGAAAACTTTGGGAGATCTAGTTTTCAGAAATATCTGGATTTGGTAGGTTTCCCTAGATAACTGCTTAGCCCGGGACCAAAACGCAGAAGCCCCCTTTGCAAAAAAACAAGTTGTTTTGTGATCCATATGGGGGTATCTGGCCTCAGGAGGTTGGGGAAGCTCCCAAGGCGGAAAAGCAAAACAAGAAATCCCTATGCTGTAAGCAGCAGAAGGATTTCCTGGTTTTGTGCAGAGGATGGAACGGTTCCAACCTCAGCACACAACCACCGTGGTTGAGGACGGAACCATTCTATCCTCAGTACCGAATGGGTTAAAATACATGGGTGGATGCACGGGAACACCCATGCTCCACCAATGTAAAACCCACCTGATGTAAGGCGAGTTAACTTTTGTTTTACAAAGCCACACAAAGCCATGCAAATTATGTTTTGTGTGGCTTTGTAAATCCCAAAATAGATTTGGCTTTGAGGCTGTGCCAAAAAGTTACATAGAAAGAAAATCTGGACCTTAGATTTGATTGTTTTTGTCATACCTTCTGAGAGTAGTCATAATAACCTAAGCATGGCTGCTGGAAAAGCACATGGAAGCTTTTTAGAGTTTCTCAGCAAGCAGAAATTAAAACGAGGCAGCTTTATATTTAGAATTAGAGGGCACTGATCTCCAGGCGAATTCAATTTTGTACACAAGCCAGTGTCTCTGAAAGACTATCAGCAGTTGAAAGGAGTCACTCAAAGGGCAGGCCCTTGAAGGACTTCCCTAGTATGACTGGCATAGAATACGCTCAGTAAATATCCACATTTTCCCATATACCTAGATCATCTCTGCAAGGACACAAGGAATTTTTTTTTTTTTATATATTTAAAAAATCAACTTGCATATTGTGAGAAGTTGGCCTGATATATGCTGTTCACTAATTAAAGTGGACACCTTGCACCAGAACAATTCGACTCTTATGGTTGGTAGGTTTAAGACAACCTTTATAGAAAGCTATCCTAGTGGTAGCTGTGGAGAGCAGCGTTCAGGCTAAGTCTTGGAGGAATGTAAAGCAGCTTGTTTTACCACACAATCTCTTGAATCACCAAATGAAAAGACACCACACAGGTATATATATCAAATATATATCTATTTATTAATAAACAACTCTCTACTAATCTCTTTATGAGATTAGAAGTCAGGAACATATGTACAAATCAAATGTTATCAAAATAAGTTAGCACAATCAAATATCACAATCTTAGTTTGGCTAGACCTAGGTCTAGAGCAGTTAGAATCGAGGGACCCCCAAGAACCACCCCAGGTAGTTGTAGGAGACCCACAGGGGACGGACGCGGTGTCCTGGCACCGGTGCGAGTCCTGTGCGAGTCTATGCGAACAGACGCGATTGAGATTTCAATGTTAAAGGTCCCTTGCGTGTTCGAGGCGAACACACCGATCGGTCCTTGTACGAGTCGAAGGATGCGGTTACAGATAGAGTTGCAAGGGAGATGGACGCGCTGTGTCTAACACAGACGCGAACCTTGTACGAGTCAGCGCAATGGATATTCCAATGTTACAGGCCCCTTGTGTGTTCAAGGCGAACACCGATCGGACTCAGTACGAGTCGAAGGACACGGTTATAGATAGTGTTACAAGGGAGATGGACGCGATGTGTCTAACACAGACGCGAACCCTGTACGAATCAGCGCAATTGTCGCACTTAGAAAATAAGATTTTTAGGGCACTTCTAGGGTAGCTACAAGCAAGCCACTTACAGGGTAAGTAGTTCTAGGGCCCACACCCACGGGAGCACCGTAATGCTAAAGTTACCTCACCCAGGGGACCCGGGTGCATAGGTGTCCTTTGGTGTCGGGTCGCGGCGTCGTTTTCAATGGGAGCCAGTGAAGACTTGCTGCTTGCGGCGACAGAAGAAGTGTCCGTTGGAATCCAAGCCTGGATTTGGAAGGAGGAAGACCTAAAAGCAGAGGGGACAGTGTTCACAGTCACTTGGCAGTGACCCGGGGCAAGGAAGATGAATGCCCACCGTCGTCGACAGATTCAGGTCATTCACTGATGTCTTGACTCTTCAACCACAAGGTCCAGGAGGCGTCGAGGATGGCCAGGAGCTGGATTCAGTGTGAGCCACAAAGTCTGCAGCTGACTGCAGTGTCGGCGACCCGATTGGAACCAACAAGCCTTGGTAGCAGCAAGTCTCGTGGTGGAGCGGAAAAGTCAATGGTGCAGACCAGCAAGGTCTGAGGAACTTACCCAGCGAGGGTAGGTCAGGGCAGGCCTGGAGCAACCAGGGGAGTCCTTTGGTTTCTTTGGAAAGTCTTCTGGGGACCCACAAGCCGGCTGTCAAGGGATCGCAAAGACGCCTCAGGAGGATTCACTCAACAGGGGCCCACGGTCACTCAGGATGGTGTAGGCCTCTGATTTTGGGAGGGATCTCTGCTGGAGGATGGGACCACACGTGGTCCAGAGCACAAGTTCGTAGACCGTCATGAAGGGGTTGCACTGGACAATAGTGCACGGTACCCTGGGTCTGCAGTTCCTCATTGCTCGTGGGGTCCACTTACCTCAGCTTCACTGGGGACTCACGATGGCCTTGGAGGGGTCAGGAAATCCTCTTCCTGGGCTGCAGGGACTTCGGGCTCTGGCGGGAGTGGCGTCGTTTGCGACCGTCGTTGTCGTTTTTGGTGCCTGCCAAGCAGGGGAGTCACTCCTTGACTCCAAGGGAGATTCTTCCATCTTCCAAAGGTAGTGGAACGTCGAAGGTCCGGGATTCTTCTTGTAGAGTGTCATCCAGGGGTATCTAGTGTGCAATGCACAGGTTCCCCCTCTTATACTAAAAGAAAGGGAGGGACTAGCTCTATGACCCCACCTATGGGAGGGTCAGGGGAGTGGGTGGCTACACCCACTTCCCTTTGTCCAGTTTCGCGCCAGGGCAGGGGCAGGTAGCCCCTGAGCTGGTTTGAACTGGCATATGCACAGAGGAGCCTTCTGCTCCCCAGTGCAGGACTTCAAAGCACTCTAAGAGTGCACCCACCCAGCCCCAATACACTAAACCCTGTCTGGAAGGTGGTCACACCCTCCTGTGACAGGATACCTATTGTTGGGCTTCCTCCACTGCGAGTTTCGGTCATCAGCAGGAGGGCAGCCCAGTGTCTGTGACTGGTGGCATCCATTTTGTGATGCCAGGGCTCTGCAGGATTCTACCGCGTTTCCACAGTAGGTACATGTCTATCCCTCTAGAAGGGTGGAATGCTACCCCGCCGCCAGAACTGGCGGGGGGTAGTATTCCAAGATGTTTGACACCAAACACGACATGTTTTGATGCAGCCATTCCAAAGTTAGCATTCTACTGCGAGGATATAATGCACTTAAGAGTATATGGTTTGACCGCATCCACAAACAGCCCCAGAGAATGGACTCTGAGAGCTGCAGAGGGGCCCTGCTCAGGCAGAGGCACTCTCTCAAATAGGAACCAAGCACCCTGCCCTCAGGATTGATAGGGCCTGCCTTAGGGGGGACTGATAGGTTTAAATGTGTGTGCAGGAGAGATATAGGGAACCTATATCTCAGTGAGGGGTGCTAGCACCACCTCACCCAGGCTGCAGTAGCAGGCCTGTGGTGTCAGATTTAGTCTGCTTCCCAGGGGTGGCATAATACCTGTTTCAGCCCCTGGTAGGCCTGTGAAGTACCTATGCCCTTGGTACCTAAGGTACCATAGACTAGGGACTCATGAGGTACCACAGTATCCAATCACTAGTGCACCTAGAGTGCACTCCAAGTCATTTAGAGAGAACAGAGAAGCTGGGGCCCTGATTGGCAGGGACCCAGCCAGACTATAGCCAGAAACCAGTGTAAACATCAGAAACAAAGTGGGGGCAACATAAGAGGCAGATCCTACTCTCCTACACAACCCCCCAAACGCAGGGACACTAAACTAACCTTGACCAGTTGAGTCTTCGTGTTCTAAGTGGAAATACCTTGAGAGTCCATCTGCATTGGCATGTTGGGTCCCAGGTCTATGTTCCACTGTATAGTCCATCCCCTGTAGGGAAATGGACCACCTCAAAAGTTTTGGGTTTTCACCTTTCATCTGTTTAAGCCATAGGAGGGGCTTGTGGTCAGTCTGAACTATGAAGTGAGTGCCAAACAAGTATGGCCTCAGCTTCTTCAGGGCCCACACCACCGCAAAGGCCTCCTCTCTATAGCTGACCAACGTTTCTCTCTAGGGGTCAGCCTTCTGCTAATAAAAGCTACTGGCTGGTCTTGACCTTCATCATTCAGTTGAGACAGTACAGCTCCCACACCCAGCTCAGAAGCATCTGTTTGGACAATGAACTTTTTGGTGTAGTCTGGACTCTGTAAGATGGGGGCAGTGCACATGGCCTGCTTTAGGTCTTCAAATGCCTTCTGACAGCTAGCTGTCCACTGAACCTTTTTGGCATTTTCTTTGAGGTCAGATCATTCAAGGGGGTCACTATAGATCCATATCCCTTGACAAACCTCCTATAGTACCCAGTCAGGCCTAAGAAGGCTCTCACCTGTGTCTGGGTGGTTGGAGCAACCCATTCCATTATGGTTTGGATTTTGCTCTGTAAAGGCTGAACCTGGCCTCCACCTACAAGGTGGTCCAGGTACACAACCTGACTCTACCCTATCTGGCACTTAGTGGCCTTGATAGTGAGGCCTGCTTTCTGCAGAGCCTCCAAAACATTTCTGAGGTGGACCAGGTGATCCTGCCAGGAGGAACTAAAGACAGCAATATCATCTAGATAAGCTGAGCAATAAGTTTCCATCCCTGCCAGAACTTTATTCACCAACCTCTGAAAAGTGGCAGGTGCATTTTTCAATCCAAAGGGCATCACCACAAAGTGGTAGTGCCCACTAGGGGTTGAAAATGCTGTTTTGGCTTTTGCATCATCAGCTAATCTGATCTGCCAGTAGCCAGCTGTTAGGTCAAATGTACTTAGATACTTGGCTGAGGCCAAAGTATCAATCAGCTCATCTGCCCTTGGTATGGGATAGGCCTCAGTCCTAGTGACTGCATTGAGGCCTCTGTAGTCTACACAAAACCTAATTTCTTTCTTACCACCCTGGGTATGAGGCTTGGGTACCAGGACTACTGGGCTAGTCCAAGGGCTATCTGAAGGCTCAATTACACCTAGCTCCAACATTTTCTGGACTTCAGTCCTGATAGGGTAGGGAGGAACAACCTTGCTCAGGTTCCTATGGTCTGGAGTATTTTCTCTACCTCTAGGGACACTGTTGCTGCCACCAGGGGGTTCTAACCCCTCTCTTCTAGAAGCTTTCTGGAACTCAAAGGCTTCTTTGTCTAATGCCAACTGCTTGGTTTTGAGGGCAAATCTTGCTTCCTCATACTGCAGCAGTTTGTACATCCTTTCAGAGGAGGTCTCTCTTCTTGGGAAGAAGGAGTTCCTCTGGTAGACAGTTTCTCTGCCAGAGTGAAAGGAGTGCTCAGATTCCCTGGAGAGGGACCTGTGCCTGTCTTCCACTATGTCAGTTCTCTTAGGGAGAATTCCTCTGTCTGGTTCAGACCCCTTTGGGCCTGGCCCTACAATCACAGAGTCCTGGTCATCCTGATGTTCATCATCTGACCCAGACACTATAACTGACCCACCCACTGATCCAGACCCCTTAGCTCCTAGAGCTAATCTAAGGTCATCTGCTGTTAGTAGATCTATCAAGTGTAGTGTGGAGGGACTCTGTCCTATCTTCAGGTGCCTCTCAGCACACATGGCTTTCAAGTCACAGAAAGTCAGGTCCTTATACTGAAGCTGGGTGGATCCACTGGGTCCATCCCTTGAGGACATTCTAGTGTTGTGCAGTGTTGTACTACCTACACTAGTTTGTGGCCTACTGATACTAGCTTGAGCTGTAGAAAGGGTGTGCTATCCCTTTTGCACACAGCTCTAAGTTCAGTAGAACTTATTGATACTAAGCTTGATTTTATATGTGCCTTGAGTACCTATAGTGGTTTTCAGTTAGTAATTCAAATTGAGATTTTCTGGTAAAACAATAGCAAGCTGGAATCCCACACGCTGCCACCAATGTGAGAAGTTGGCCTGGTATATGCTGTTCACTAATTAAAGTGGACACCTTGCACCAGAACAATTCGACTCTTATGGTTGGTAGGTTTAAGACAACCTTTATAGAAAGCTATCCTAGTGGTAGCTGTGGAGAGCAGCCTTCAGGCTAAGTCTTGGAAGAATGTAAAGCAGCTTGTTTTACCACACAATCTCTTGAATCACCAAATGAAAAGACACCATACAGGTATATATATCAAATATATATGTATTTATTAATAAACAACTCTCTACTAATCTCTTTATGAGATTAGAAGTCAGTAACATATGTACAAATCAAATGTTATCAAAATAAGTTAGCACAATTATATATCACAATCTTAGTTTGGCTAGACCTAGGTCTAGAGCAGTTAGAATCGAGGGACCCCCAAGAACCACCCCAGGTAGTTGTAGGAGAACCACAGGGGACGGACGCGGTGTCCTGGCACCGGTGCGAGTCCTGTACGAGTCTATGCGAACAGACGCGATTGAGATTTCAATGTTAAAGGTCCCTTGCGTGTTCGAGGTGAACACACCGATCGGTCCTTGTACGAGTCGAAGGACGCGTTTACAGATAGAGTTGCAAGGGAGATGGACGCGCTGTGTCTAACACAGACGCGAACCTTGTACGAGTCAGCGCAATGGATATTCCAATGTTACAGGCCCCTTGTGTGTTCGAGGCGAACACCGATCGGACTCAGTACGAGTCGAAGGACACGGTTATAGATAGTGTTACAAGGGAGATGGACGCGATGTGTCTAACACAGACGCGAACCCTGTACGAGTCAGCGCAATTGTCGCACTTAGAAAATAAGAGTTGTAGGGCACTTCTAGGGTAGCTACAAGCAAGCCACTTACAGGGTAAGTAGTTCTAGGGCCCACACCCACGGGAGCACCGTAATGCTAAAGTTACCTCACCCAGGGGAGCCGGGTGCATAGGTGTCCTTTGGTGTCGGGTTGCGGCGTCGTTTTCAATGGGAGCCAGTGAAGACTTGCTGCTTGCAGCGACAGAAGAAGTGTCCATTGGAATCCAAGCCTGGATTCGGAAGGAGGAAGACCTGAAATCAGAGGGGACAGTGTTCACAGTCACTTGGCAGTGACCCGGGGCAAGGAAGATGAATGCCCACCGTCGTCGACAGATTCAGGTCGTTCACTGGTGTCTTGACTCTTCAACCACGAGGTCCAGGAGGTGTCGAGGCCAGCCAGGAGCTGGATTCAGTGTGTCCTACGAAGTCTGCAGCTGACTGCGGTGTCGGCGACCCGATTGGAGCCAACAAGCCTTGGTAGCAGCAAGTCTTGTGGTGGAGCGGAAAAGTCAATGGTGCAGACCAGCAAGGTCTGAGGAACTTACCCAGCGAGGGTAGGTCAGGGCAGTCCTAGAGCAACCAGGGGAGCCCTTTGGTTTCTTTGGAAAGTCTTCTGGGGACCCACAAGCCGGCTGGCAAGGGATCGCAAAGACACCTCAGGAGGATTCACTCAACAGGGGCTCACGGTCACTCAGGACAGTGTAGGCCTCTGATTTTGGGAGGGATCTCTGCTGGAGGCTGGGACCACATGTGGTCCAAAGCACAAGTTCGTAGAACGTCATGAAGGGGTTGCACTTGACAATAGTGCTCGGTACCCAGGGTCTGCGGTTCCTCATTGCTCGTGGGGTCCACTTGCCTCAGCTTCGCTGGAGACTCACGATGGCCTTGGAGGGGTCAGGAAATCCTCTTCCTGAGCTGCAGGGATTTTGGGCTCCGGCGGGAGCGGCATCGTTTGCAACCGTCGTTGTCGTTTTTGGTGCCTGCCAAGCAGGGGAGTCACTCCTTGACTCCAAGGGAGATTCTTCCATCTTCCAAAGGTAGTGGAACGTCGAAGGTCCGGGATTCTTCTTGTAGAGCGTCGTCCAGGGGTATCTAGTTTGCAATGCACAGGTTCCCCCTCTTATACTAAAAGAAAGGGAGGGACTAGCTCTATGACCCCACCTATGGGAGGGTCAGGGGAGTGGGTGGCTACACCCACTTCCCTTTGTCCAGTTTTGTGCCAGGGCAGGGGCAGGTAGCCCCTGAGCTGGTTTGAACTGGCATATGCACAGAGGAGCCTTCTGCTCCCCCAGTGCAGGACTTCAAAGCACTCTAAGAGTGCCCCCACCCAGCCCCAATACACAAAACCCTGTCTGGAAGGTGGTCACACCCTCCTGTGACAGGATACCTATTGTTGGGCTTCCTCCACTGCGAGTTTCGGTCATCAGCAGGAGGGCAGCCCAGTGTCTGTGACTTGTGGCATCCATTTTGTGATGCCAGGGCTCTGCAGGATTCTACCGCGTTTCCACAGTAGGTACATGTCTATCCCTCTAGAAGGGTGGAATGCTACCCCCGCCACCAGAACTGGCGGGGGGGTAGTATTCCAAGATGTTTGACACCAAACACAACATGTTTTGATGCAGCCATTCCAAAGTTAGCATTCTACCGCGAGGATATAATGCACTTAAGAGTATATGGTTTAACCGCATCCACAAACAGCCCCAGAGAATGGACTCTGAGAGCTGCAGAGGGGCCCTGCTCAGGCAGAGGCACCCTCTCACATAGGAACCAAGCACCCTGCCCTCAGGATTGATAGGGCCTGCCTTAGGGGGGACTGATAGGTTTAAATGTGTGTGCAGGAGAGATATATGGAACCTATATCTCAGTGAGGGGTGCAGTAGCAGGCCTGTGGTGTCAGATTTAGTCTGCTTCCCAGGGGTGGCATAATACCTGCTTCAGCCCCTGGTAGGCCTGTGAAGTACCTATGCCCTTGGTACCTAAGGTACCATATACTAGGGACTCATGAGGTACCACAGTATCCAATCACTAGTGCACCTAGAGTGCACTCCAAGTCATTTAGAGAGAACAGAGAGGCTGGGGCCCTGATTGGCAGGGACCCAGCCAGACTATAGCCAGAAACCTGTATAAACATCAGAAAAAAAGTGGGGGCAACATAAGAGGCAGATCCTACTCTCCTACACATATTGTATGGTTTCAATATTGAGCAGGCCCTCCTTTTTCCTCAAGTTGCATTTACTCATACACCAGCCAAATGATCCTCTCCCTTTATGCCCATTTCTGGGTGCTTGAGACAGATGTTGCCTTAGAAATTGATCCGGAGATGTGCCATCCTACCCCCTTGAGGAACCACTGATTTCCATTAGTCCAGACTGAATAGGAAGAGTGTTTTCCCTTTATACCCCCCAAGACATTGAAAGAGATACTAGAGATAACAATGGAGCTGAAATTGACAAGAAATATGAAATTATGGGACAAATGGAGTATAGGTTCTTGCTGACTGTCAGACTTCCCAGTGAAATACCTGATCCAGAATTCACTGCTGCTGATAATCTTTATCCCCTGCAGCAAATTCAGAGAAATGATGACCAATCCATATGATAAATGAAAGAAGCATCTGACACAAGTAGAGAAGAATGGTGTCAGACAGGGCCACCCCCACACCAAGGACAGATTCACTGAATCAACTGTGAATGGCTCAAAATAAGACGTGATAGGTAAGGGTGCAAAGTACGACGGACCAAGAATCATAGGAATTCTCATATAGGGCAAGGAATAAAGTAGGATCTGAAACAAGGTCAGTAAAAGCTGGAATGAATGAACACTCTTGTGCTTAGAAATGCGGCCTACTCAGTCCTTCCAACCTCAAAATCAACCTCTTCACAACGTTGATAATTAAGTGGCCAACTGCTACAGGGAACTTGGATCCATTCTACTGCTTTGGAAATTGAAGCATATGGCACACTAAAAATGATTTTTTCTTCCCAGATCACTTTGATAAAAGTTTGTTTAACATATCAACAAGGAGTAAACCCTGATAAATGGATGGGTTTTGTAAAATTGACAAAAGGTTTTTATTTAATTATGTTTTAATGTCTGGCTCACCTGTGGTATGGGACAGAATTGTATTATTTTGTTTGGATAGCAAATATATTATGCACAAGTTATGGAAAAAAAATTTTTTTTGCTAAAATAACCATAAAAAGCACCATTGCAGTTTTCTACTTCAAGTTAATATCGATTATGGTTGTCACTTCTTTTTTTGGGGGGGACAAATTTTATTGATTTTATAAAGGTTCCAAGTGTTCAAGTGACATGAGGCATACAATTTCGGTAGACATAAATTCAATAGAATAACAACCCCTCATCTTTTCTTGAACAGCCCAGAGTAAACACTATACCATAACCCTGGTATTAAACTATAACATACAATGCCTTGGCTTATATCACATTTACAATTGTAATCCGCATCAAAGTTATCGTGTCCTATTAGATGAACAGTTATATGGTTGTCACTTCTTAATTAAAATGGCACATACCGAGGTAAACCTGTAAAAAGTAGCTGACAACTCTCATATGAAATAGACCTCCGGACTGGAATGGCCTTTGGAGTTGCTGCTAAGATACCAAACATGTTTTCTCTTTGAAGAGTCTGTGTATAGAAAATGAGTACCTTAATCAGCAATCTTTTGTAAGTCAGCCAACTAAAATAGGCTTTCTCCGATTTGTGAGGATAACAAAATTATGGCTTATTAGGATAAACAAAATAATTATGCCAGTTGATCATCAGGGATGATGGCTTCGACTTTAAAGCCTTTTAATCTTACCTAGCAAAAACCGTGTGCCTAGGTTTGGTTAACTGTCTTTTCCCAATGGGTGCTTTGCTACTCAGAATTTAGCTGTACGCCCATGTGATTCTAGCTCATTCCAGACTACATTGCACTTTATCCTTTTTTGTAAATTGTACAAGCTCCCTAGACAGAGACTTTTTAGGCATTACCCATTTTTTCAATGCAGACCTACTTTTCATTTTTTGGCAATGGTCAAACACACCCCTTTAATATGTTTCTGTGTCTGTCGTTTTCTACGTGCTGCAATAAGTTTAAGGGACAAAAGTTGTTGTTTTCTGTTTTTTTAATGATACTTATTATAACTGATTTTATTCAAAATTTCGAATGAGCTGATATTGTTTGATCATTTTATGTGAGTACTTTTATGGAGTTTTTTAAAGCGATTAATTTAAACTGCTAATGATGACTGTGTGTGTGCCTCTGATATGAGACTATACCCTGCATCATTCCATGATGGGCATGCACAGGTCTTCTTTATATAAGTAAAAAGAGCATCCAGTGGAGAACATGTAAGGCTGTAAAATGTGACGAATGAGAAATGACTTGTGTTGTGAGGTGAAAAGTTATTGAACATAATACTTCGAACTCTATGATGAGATTTTATTCACTGGTTGAAAGACCTTCGACCATGTCTGTGAAAAATTAAGAGAGATCAAATATTAAACCAGAATCTTTGCCACTTGTTAGTTCTATAACTGTGTGTAGTAATGTAATGAACTAGATAGAATTTGTCAGAGTGGTATCTTTCAGTTCCCTTAACCATGGAGGGATTGATCCAAAAATCAATTTGGGAATAAAATCAGTTAACAAAAACTTTGCAAGTTTCCCAGCAGCAGGACAAGTTAGATAGGCAAGTCCTCTGATAATCGTTGGAATTGAAAGGTGAATATCAGCTGGCAGTCCAAGAGAAGAATGAAGCGGCAGTGGCCCAACTAACTGATGTCATAGCAGCAGCTCGGTTTAAATCCAATTACAAGCCACAATTTTACATGATTATAGACCGAGGATGATCCAAGTTACTTCTTTGTGTGTTTGAATGAGTTCTCCGGAATCCCTCATGACTTCTGGATTATTGGGGCCACTATATCACACCACTGTTGACTGTGGAAATTGAGGCTGAATACCAGTCCATTAATTCTGATGGGACAACTGGCTATGAGGAGATTAATAACAATTTATCAGGATATAGTATAATAGTTAGTGTACTTCGAAGAAACCTACCATCAAACCTTTCGGAATTTACATTTAAGGACTATGGAACCACCCTCAGCAGCTCTCATTTAAGGCTAAATATCTGGCTGATCAGCGTTGGCCACTCTTTTATCCAGTAAAACATTTCGGGACAAAGTGTTAGAGTAACAATTTATTGATGCCCATCCTTCCCACATGCAAATGTGGGTTCGCCACCACCCCATTCCATCACTGGAGGAAGCCATAGAAGCCGTGGATTTAGCAACTGCATTTCAGAAGGCGAACAACCTGACACTGCAAGGATCGATGGGGCATATTAGCAAGACCGGCGATAAAATTATCGCCGTTTTAGCGGCAGGAAACTGCCGCTAAAACGGCGATAATGGGCTTGCTAATATGCGTTATAGAATTCCAATAGAAGCCCAGGTTAGATGTGCAGGACATCTAACCTGGGCTTCTATTGAATTCCATAACGCATATTAGCAAGCCCATTATCGCCGTTTTAGCGGCAGTTTCCTGCCGCTAAAACGGCGATAATTTTATCGCCGGTCTTGCTAATATGCCCCTATATTTCTAAGCTTTTACTCAGTACCCAGTAGCGATACAAAGAACCTAAATATGGGAGAGGAGGCAAGGAATTGCCCACAATTCCACTTGATAGAGCTACAATCTAAAGAATGTTGGGAAGTGGCATCATCCCTTCTACCCCATGTCTGTGCGTTAAATACGAGGACTGAGATCATGTAGAATTTCTAATGTTCAGTCGTTGCAGGTAGCCTTTTATGGACCCTGGATTAATGCCTGCACCAGTAAAAGGGGTGATTTCTAATGCATGTAGAGAAATCTGTGCCTATCCAAATGCCTCTATGGTTTTGAAATTATGAGAGTACAGCAGCCCTCTTATTGTTTGTCAACTATTGAACTTTTCCCAACCCATAGAATTAGGGACAGACAATATCAAGTTCCCTGAGATATTTTCCCTAAGGGAGGAATTTTCATTATTATGATCAGAGTTAAAGGTAATAATTATCAAGAGCCATAAAGCTAAGACAAGAAGAACAGAGAACGACAGCCCTTTGCTATGACCTTCCAAATTGAACAAAGGAAACTACACCGGGATTTTTTAAGCAAGATCAGAAGGAGGGCTCCCTCTTCTTTTCTGTCCTTATTTTCAGTGGGACGGGGTTTGGATTATAGTTTCCTCCGTCAAAGGACCGGACCCCACTCCTCACCTGACAGTTGTTGGTTCCCAAGACAAATAGAAAGCAGTCTGTAGCCTGCCCACAGTCAGCTCAGCTCAGTAGAGGGCACATTGGTGTGGGAAAGACACACCAGGATATTGTACAAAGAATCTTTGCCCCAGTGCAGAGACAAACAATATCGAAAACGTCGCCCAGAGTGTCAGTTGGCAAATCAAGGACATATCCCTAAAGCACCTTTGCATCCCCTACCTGTGCTTAATGAACCACGGGGCATATTATCAAGAACGGCGTAAAAATTATCGCCAGAACATGGGCTTCTATTGGAATTCTCAAGGGCATATTATCAAGCCCATTATCGCCGCTTTAGCGGCAGTTTTCTGCCGCTAAAGCGGCGATAATTTTAACGTCGTTTCTTGATAATATGCCCCCATATCAGAGAACTGGAATGGATTTGACTTGACCCATGGAGCCCTCAGTGAGAGGATATAAATATATGCTTTTGTTGTTGTGCTATCCTACTCATTATCCAGAGACTTTTACTTTAAGGTGCACACCAAGTGTGTAATGTTAATATTTCTTTTTTAGCTTGAATGGGTTATCCGAAAATATCAATCACATTGCCACTATTTTGTATTAAAAAAACAAGGCACCATTTTCAGAAAAATTCAGAATCAGGACCTGGTGGTCAAACCACTTTGAATTGTGTTAGTTGAAATGCCATGTAGCTAAATAAATGAGTACTTTTATTGTGGTCGCTCGAGTACTGTGATTTTATCAATTTAGGAATTTACATGCATTTATTGGGCTGACATACATAGTTGCACCACATGCATGTGAAGTTGTGCACAGCAGATACTTGACAGCTGAGTTTTGGAGATTATATATTTTCCTTTGTGTCATGGCACTGTTCTATTTTTCTTGAATTAACTTTCCCTTTGATGGAATCAGTTTTTTGTGCAGTTGAAATCAGAAGTAGTAAAATCCTTGATTCAAATATTACACCTCAGAGTCTTGATCATCATCTGTTATAGGACTTATCAAGAAAAACCAATGTTTGTTTGTGATGAATTGTGACGTTTTATTGTAACAGGTCAAAATATGGTGCTTGTTGGACCTGGCCCTTTTTGCAGAGTCTCCCCCAGATTTTTGCCTTCTGTATCTGAACCTGTTTTTGTTAGCATTAAAACTCTGTGCACTTACTCCCTGTTAACCAGTGGTAATGTTGCAGGGATTCTGCGAAGTCACAGAACTATGCGTGGGACCATAGAACCTTAGTAGGCAGGGACTGCGTCATCCTACCACCTTAGTACCCATGAGCCGGGGACCGACAAGCTATAGTTTCTCACTTGCCCACCTACTCACTCACAGAGGTATAAGTGATTAGACACCCCAGCACACAACACTCCCTCTCAGGAATAGCGGTGACAGGACACACCCTTTCACTCTCACACTTGTAATTGTCCACAATAAGATATGACAGAGACACGGCAAAAGTTACAAATATTTATTTTAACTATCAAGCTCTAGTATGCAGTATACGTGCCACAATAAGTAAGAAGAAGCCTAACACAAATATGGTCAGCTTAGTAAGTAAGCCATAAATCATAAAAGGAGATGGCATGGTATTAGACAGTGTAAACTAACCCCCCTCCCCTTCTACAGAAGCAAGGTGATTATATATCAAAAGATCTCTGGGTGTTTGCAGCGGACCCCGTACCTTAGCAAGCACAGATGAAAGTTCTAAATCTCAGGTGTAATCGCGATCTCTTCTCTGAAAAATCTCTCTTCAAGTGTGTCTTTCCATGTCTGTACATACCTATGTGACAAAGAGTACGTGTTCCCAAACAAGAGCTGCATTCGTGTGTTTTGTGTAGGTGCTAGAGCCTGACCAAAACAGAATAACAAGGGGCATTGTTGTTTGACCTTGTCTACAGTGTTCAGACTAAATTCCAGGAAAGAACAGAATGCAAAAACAACAGCAGGTTCTGTTTGAAAATACAGTATGGCACGAAGCAAAATATGTCTATATGGTAACATGCACAAAGCAGAGAGCAGCCTACAATGTGCTCATGTTAACATAGGGAAAACGACACTGGGCCGGCATGGGAAATATGACAGTAAACTGCTTATGCTCTCCCGCTAAAACATGGTACAATTGCCATATACTTGATTGGCACATTGTACTACAGGTACCCAGGACCTGAAAATTAAATGCTACTAGTGGGCCTGCAGCACTCATTGGGCCATCCACTCAAGTAACACTTTAAAGCCTGTCTCAGGGCTACCATGATAGCCTGTAGTGCAGTTTTAAACTGCTATATCGACCTGGCAAAATAAACTTTTTTGATGCTTATAAGTCTCCCCTAAGAAAGGCGCTAAAAGCCCATAGGGCAGGGTGCATAGTATTTGTAGGACATGACTTTAAGTCACAATTCTGAAAATGTCACTTTTAGAGAGTTGACATGTTATTGCTCTAACTATCTATGCCTTCTGTCAGTGTCCTGGGTCACATGACTGTGAATGGCATTGCTGTTGGGGTTTCTGTATTACTCCCACACAGTGACACAAATAGGAAAAGGTGTGGGCAGGATGGGCCATCCTGTCAGGATGGATAGGGGTGGAGGTGGGCCTGCCCCACATATAATTCAAAAGGATTGCCTCCAGAAAACACAAAGGAACCTGACACCAGCTAATTGACACTCCAGACAGTTTGGAGCCTTGACATGGGAAAAGAACCAGATTTAGGCGTGTGACAGGGTTTCACCAGGTATCAATCAATCAGGGAATTGTAAACGCGCTACTCACCCGTGAGGGTCTCAAGGCGCTGAGGGGGTCCGCAGATCTGTTTAGCCGAAGAGCCAGGTCTTGAGGGTCTGCCTGAAGGTGTTCAGGGAGGGGGCGTGTCTGATGTCTGCCGGTAGCTCGTTCCAGGTCTTGGCTGCAATGTGAGAGAAGGATCTTCTGCCTGCTCTGGCTCTGTGGATGCGCGGGGTTTTGGCCAGTGCGAGGTTAGAAGATCGGAGGTTTCTTTTGGGTACGTGGAAGTTGATTCTGTCGTTGAGGTATTTGGGTCCGTTGTTGTGGAAGCATTTGTAGGCATGAGTGAGGATTTTGAAAGTGACTCTTTTCTCCACGGGGACCCAGTGTAGACTTCGTAGGTGTTGTCTGATGTGTTCGTGTCGGGGGATGACGAGGACGAGTCTGGCAGCGGTGTTCTGTATTGTCTGGAGTTTGTGGAGTAGGGACTTGTTTATGCTGGCGTAGAGTGTGTTTCCATAGTCCAGTCTGCTGGTGATGAGTGAGTGGGTGACTGTCTTCCTTGCGGAGGATGCGGAGGGTGTTGATGCAGCTGGAGGTGACGGCGTTGACCTGTCGGTTCATGGTGAGTGATGAGTCGAGTACGATACCGAGGTTCTTGGCGTGGTCTGAGGGGGTAGGTGGGCTTCCAAGGTGCTGTCCCATGCAGAAGGGGTGGTACCGAGGACGAGGACTTCTGTCTTCTCGGCGTTGAGCTTCAGGCAGCTGTTGGTCATCCAGACTGCGACGTATTGCATTCCTTTCTGGAAGTTGAGTTTGGCAGTGGTGGGGTCTTTGGTGAGGGAGAGGATGAGCTGGGTGTCATCGGCGTAGGATACGATGTTGAGGCCGTGCAGTCGGACGATGGCTGCGAGGGGGGCCATGTAGATATTGAAGAGGGTGGGGCTCAGTGATGAACCCTGTGGGACTCCGCAGGTGATTTTCATGGGGTTGGAGAGGAAGGGTGGAAGTCGGATCCTTTGGCTTCTTCCGGTGAGGAATGATCGGATCCAGTCCAGGGCTGTTCCTTGTATGCCTGCGTCGTGTAGTCTGGTGACTAGTGTGCGGTGGGAGACGGTTTCGAAGGCCGCTGATAGGTCGAGTAGGATGAGGGCTGCCGAGTGGCCTTGGTCCAGGAGGGTGCGGGTGTCGTCTGTGGCGGCGAGTAGGGCGGTCTCTGTGCTGTGGTTGCTTCGGAATCCGGATTGGGACCGGTCGAGGATGGCGTTCTCTTCAATGAATCGTGTCAGTTTCCTGTTGACTGTTTTCTCTGCAACTTTGGCTGTGAAGGGGAGGAGTGAGATGGGCCAATAGTTCTTGAGGATGGTGGGGTCAGCTGTGGGCTTCTTGAGCAGGGGTCTGATTTCTGCGCGCTTCCAGTCGTCTTGGAAGGTGCCTGTTTTGAAGGTGGTGTTGATGGTGCATTGTAGTTCGGTTGCGATGGCGGCTGCGGCTCTGTGGTAGATGTGAGAGGGGCAGGGGTCGGTGGGGGCCCCCGAGTGGATGCTTTTCATGGTCGATGCGGTGTCTTCAGCCGTGATCAGTGTCCAGTTGGAGATGGTGGGCTGGCTGGTGTTTCTGGGAGGCGGGGGGCCTTCTGTGGCGCCTGGTGGATGGTCGATGAAGTTGTCGTAGAGGTTTTTGATCTTGAGGTGGAAATAGGTTCCAAGCTTGTCGCAGAGGTCTTGGGATGGGGTGATATCTGTGTCTTCGCTGCATGGGTTGGTGAATTCTTGAATGACACTGAAAAGTTCCTTGGAGTTGGTGGAGTTGGCCAGGATTTTGTTGTGGATGAAGTTCCGCTTGGTGGCTCTGTCTGGTTGTGGTAGTCCGTCATGGCGTCCTTGTAGGTGGTGTGGTTTTCGGTTGTCTTGGTGTTTCTCCAGTTCTTCTCCAGGCGTCTGCAGGTGCATCTGGCTTCTTGGAGAGCGGTGGTGAATCAGGCGGCTTTCCTGGGGCGTTGTCTGTCGGGGTTGCGTAGCGGGGTGAGCTCGTCTGCGACGTTGGAGATCCAGGTGTGGAGTTCTCTGGCTGTGTTGTTTGCGTCGGGTGCCCAGATGTGGTTGTCTCGGGTGAGGGTGGAGTTAATTTGCTCGTCGGTAACCTTGCTCCAGTTCCTTCAAGGTGGGCGTGGGGCTGGTTTGGGTGCCTTGGGTTTGTTGATGGCGAAGTGTACGCAGTGGTGGTCGGTCCATGGTGGCTGCGTTGTGTGGCTGAATTGGATGCTGTTTCCTACCGTGAAGATGGGGTCGAGGGTGTGTCCTGCTCTGTGGGTCGGTGTGTTGACGAGTTGTTTAAGTCCGATGCTGGTGAGGTTGTCACGAAGGATAGTGGAGTTGGGGTCGCTGGGGTTGTTGAGGTGGAATTTCAGGTCTCCAATGAGTATGCAGTTTGTTGAGGCGATGGCGTGGGGTGCGATGAAGTCGGTGATGGTGGTGGCGAAGGGTGTTTGGGGGCCGGGGGGGTCTGTAGATGAGGGTTCCTCGGAGTGTGGCTTTGGGGGTGGTCTGGATCTAGAAGTGCAGGTGTTCGGCGGAGGGGAAGGTTTCGCTGGAGGTGGTGAGGCAGAGGGTGCTCTTGTGGGTAATGGCGAGGCCCCCTCCTGGGTGGTTGGGGTGGTCTTTCCTCTGGATCTTGTATCCGTCTGGGATGGCGGTGCTGATGTCGGGGGCGGAGGATGCGTTGGTCCATGTCTCTGTGAAGAAGGCGATGTCGGGCGAGAGAGAGTTGGGTAGGTTCCAGATTTCCATGGCATGTTTGTGTACGGAGCATACGTTGAGGAGGATGCATTTTAGGGTGTCGCCGGTGCTGGCCTCGGCGGTGTTTTTTTTTTTTGCAGAGCTTTATATAGCGCGAACTTGACCCAAATCGGGTATCAGAGCGCTTTACATAGCACCAGTTACGTTACATTAGGACACACATTAATTTTTGTTAGGCACGGGGAGATTAAGTGATTTGCCCAGAATCACAGGATGTTCAGCGTCATTGCCGAGACTCGGACCCAGTTCCCCAGATTCGAGGTCGGACGCCCTAGCCGTTAGGCCAACTCCTCTCCCCACCGGGGTGGCGGTGAGGGTCTGGCGGCAGTGGAGGCAGGAGAACTGGCAGTGGGTCGTGTTCGGCGAGGCCTGTTGGCATTCTCTAAGTCTTCCAGGGTTGAGTGCGAGGAGGGTGGTGGTGTCGTAGCGATGGGTAGTGGGAGGTCCAGCGTTCCTGGCGCTGGCCGCGGTTGGGTCGCGGACGGGCGCAGACGGGCTTGCCTTTGGCGAGCTGGCGGCGCGCCCGCTGCGTGACCGCGCAGCGGCCGCCATTAAGTAGGGGAGGTGGGAGGGAGGAGAGGCTGGGAGGCGGGAGCGGGCGAATTCCAGGGGGGAATTCCGGGGGAGGGGCCACAGGGGCAGCAGCGGCGAAAGGCGAAAGGAACAGGCAGGCACGAGAAAATAAAAACAGTGGTGGAATTAGAGCAAGACACAGATGGGCACAATAACAGTGGCACAACAGGGAAAAATTAAGGGAAAAACGGCTGAGAAAGGTTACGGTGGTTGCAGGCAGTCTGGTCCCAGTTGGAGCGGGCAGCAGGCGCAGGAGCGAGCATCAGCCTCGAACCTCCCAAGAAGGAGGTCGGGTCTGGAGGCAAGAGATGGCACAGCGGAGCTGCGGGGAGAGAGTGGACCTAGACCGAGGGTCGGAGGTCTTATAAATATTATAGGTATAAATATTGGATCTCCAGAGCCACTCATCAGAACATCCCTGGACCTGTGGACATTACAGAAGAAGGACTGCCCTTCTGTTTGAGGACTTCCTTGCTGTCCCTTGCTGTCTCAGAAAAAAGACTGGACCTGCTTATCTTCATCCCAGGCTAACCTGAGTGACTCCAAGCGTCAGTAGTCTGCCCTCTTATGTGATCTACAGGGACAAAACAAACTTGAGAGGCATCCCTGCAACTGCCTTGCTGACCTTCTGTAACTTGCCCTGCCCGGGCCTAGAACTGTACATGACTGAGGCCCGCTCGCTTCTGCTGGAGTGAATCTCTGACGCCAAGAAGTGTCTTCCCAGGTCCTGGACCCTCATCTGGCATCAGAGTGTATTCCTCTGCAAGAAAAGGTGAACAGCCTAAAGTTTGGGCTCTTTGTGACCATGAATGGGCCCTTTCATTGCAAGACTCTGACACTGACGATGACTGCTAAAGCAAAGCTCCAGGGAGACCTGCTCTTCACGCGACAGCGACTGCCAACAAAGACTGGTAACACAAGAGTTGCACTTTGCGCACAGCAACAACAGCCCGCGGTGAGCATCAAAGTGAAGCTTACAGCATCAAAGGTTCGTGTCACTGGACTGACCCTAAGCACTACAGCAACAACAGCATGCAACGCCAGTCCTGGACTTCGTGCTTCAGGGATGACCATCCATGAATCTCCGCCTGCTCCTCTGATCTCCTCCACCGTAAATGGGACTCTTCATGCGTACTCGAAGGTGCATTTTCTGCAGGACTATCCTGGTCCCTGTATCAGACCCTACTCCATTTTGGTCAGCCTAAATTTGTGACTTTCCTTCAGTCTACTGCTACCAGATGACCATGACTGGCGCTTTGGGATTTTTGGTGCTATTTTCACTAAAAACTTTTAAATTGAGTTTCTTCGGCTCTGCAGATTGGATTTTTGTCTAACTGGTTTCATTTAATTTATTAAAATTGACTCTATTTTTGTAAACTGGTTTGGGATTTTTCTTCTGTTGTGGTTTCACATTATTACTGTTTCTGTGCTGTATAAATACTTTAAACATTGCCTCTAAGTTAAGCCTGACTGCTTTTGTACCGAGCTACCTGAGGGTTAGCAACAGGTTAATTAAGTGGCTTTCTGTCGTTTCACCCAGACAAGGGTTATGGTTGTTGCCTGAGTGGGGTTTCCAACCCCCTCAACCAATAACCCAATGTCTTACAGTGCTTTATTAGCGACTAGCAGAGTACAATTGGCCTACAGTGCAATCTGGCCGTACTTAAGGAGTTGGGCTGACAGGTCAGTTTTTTGTTACTGTTTGTGGGCTTGTTTTATGGTCTGCTGCACCGGTTTTTACTGTTGATTTCCCTGATATTAAAACAAGCACTGCCTGCAGCAAGCACAAATTCATGCAGTCTTCCATACCTTGCAAAACAAGTCTTTACATTTCAAACCTGCCGAATTTACAAATATGTACCTCTTTTTTTTTTGCTATCTCATAGGGGCCGCTCTTATTTTAGTGCGAGGGCAGATTTTTAGTACACGTCCGACATTGAAAACTAGTCCTCTGTTGATGTCAGTCTCATTTTTTGGCAAAGTGACCTGCTTCACCCTCGACGTTTTCAGGAACATACATGAGTATTTGTATTGGTTAATGGCAACGATTAAACGTGAAAATTGTTTTATAGAGCGGTTACCTTTATAGAAAACCATATGGATTATCTAACTGGAGCCAACTTTCCCGAACAGTTACGGAAATGCAATTACTGCTGGGATTCTATCTACAGTATAATCTTGCCTTTGGGGTCAGTTGATACACTGTTCCTTCAATTTTATTGCATATCAACAAGCCTTTTGCCCCTTAATTGTTTCAGGGTCCGTAGTCAGCGCCCTTCAAAGGGGCATATTATCAAGGGCCGGCGATAAATATCGCAAAGCGCGCTTAGCGCTTGCATATTTATCGCCGGCTATCTCTGGAATTTATCGCCCGGTTAGCGCGTTATTAACAACGCGCATCGTCGAGGCGATAAAAATGTCAGAGATAGCGTGGATATCGCCGTTTTCCCATGGAAAACGGCGATATCCTAGATGATAGGGCCTGTGGTCTTAGCCACAGAATCCACCCCCATGTTAAGTATGCCTTAGTCAGGAATTTAACAGACGTTAAATTCCTGCGTTAAAGCATACTTAACGCGATTAAAATAATCGCTTCCCGCATTGTAAATATCGTGAAGCTGCCTTCGCGATATTTACCCATGTTGTTTCCACAGACACGCCTACTTTGCATCTCATTATCGATGCGAAGTCAGGCGTGCTGGAAACAGGAGCAAAATCAGCAAAACACGCGATAGCGTGTCTTTGCTGATAAGGCGATATAATTATCGCCGCTTTTCGGCCGAAAACGGCCGCAAAAGCGGCGATAATTGTTTATCGCCGCCTTGTTAATATGCCCCAAAGTGTTTCAGTTTGCCTAACGACGCCATTTTCTAACTAGAACTGGGCTTCTGATAACCTTATGCTCCTTCATTGGAAATCATTGGGCTTTTAGGTGGGTTGTTTTTTCAAAAATAAGGCTCATTCGTTGCATGTCGGGTTTTAGCATCAGAAGGCACCAAAACAATTTCCGGAGTCCTACAATATTGCGGGTGTGACACGTTTAGAGCTGTCAACGGACAGTTAGCAGCAACATGAGCATCAACCACTTTTTCAATTGTTCCAATTTCAAAATTCTGTGAATGTGTCCAAAAGGATAAAAAAAACTCGTAGAGGTGAGTGCATTAGTAATGAGTGCGGTGACTTCGAAAATGTCTAGACAGAATCTATCACTTCTGTTCCAGGGCTCCCTGCCTGTCTAAATTACATTGGACAGATTGGACGTGTTATTTTATGATGAAAGTAATGCTGCAGAAATTACATAGCAAGGACAGCTCTAAGACCTATAATTTTACAGGCGCATATGTGAAACATCGGCTGCCTCCTGACCAGAAACCATAACTGTTCTGCAGGCCACTCTGAAGTGTTTGGTTAAGATGTTGCTTAGACAAAAACTGTAGGTGACGATAATCAAGTGGCTGAGGTGTGCAAAATACAATGAAAATAAACCATTTAGGCAATCGAAGGTCAAGTACTTCTGAAATGGTATACATTCAGAGCTAGTTTTACTATGTGATAGGTTTAATCTGCTGTCTCCCAGTCAAACATTATCTAACATTTACATAGAAAGAAGTTGTTGTGAGTACTCATTAACTATTTGATGCCACTCAGAATCCCTCAGTGAAAAGCAACCCTGCTGTTCATTGCTACCCAGCTATCATTCCACATATAAATACATAACACCCAAATACATGTGTGGACAATTATATATAATACCTAATTGTAAATACTTAGGGGATTGCTGTGGATCAATATTCATGGGAAGTAGTGATGATAAGCATTCTTCATTGGAAGGTAAAAGCTGCATTACTTAAACTCATGTCTTGCCCCACTATGTGGAATAGAGAAGTCTGTGTCATTACCTGTGTGCTTCTTGTTTGAATCATTACTTGTGTGGTGAATCTGACCACACAACAGGAAATGCTAACAAATTGCTGCAAAAGCAGTCTCCACCCACACCCATAGCTGGGTGCCATAAATAGGCTGGCATTCCTAGCATTCTCCCGCATTTTCCTCTTACTGACATAGAAATACTAGTGGAGACCTGCTGGGCCTAGGACCCGAGCTACCTTCACCCCGTTTGCTCTCCTGCCAAGCTTGGGGAGATTGAGGAGGGGGAAGTGACAAGAGAGTGATCAGCTACAAAGTTTTCAGGCCTGATCTCTGCCTGTATGTGAAGGTATGATGTATTGTGACATGTGGAGCTCTGTCTTCTAAGACATGTATGTTGTCATTTAGCGGACTCTGCTGGCACTGGTAGTTTGTTGGTTCATTGCCAGAGAAAGACCAGATCAACTGTTCTTGTTTCTTTTTCAGCTTTCTCTGCAAATTCATTGTGAAGGATCAGTGGCTGACAACAAATGCAAAATGGACCATACAGAAGGAGGCTGCTGCATATTTACAAAGTTCTCACTCTCCAGTTAGTAAAGTAAAACACTGGCATTTGGTGCTTGTGTTCCCTGTGAATTTCAGGAAAGTTGTTCACTACAGTGAGGGGTGGAGATACAAGATATTGTTAAAGTACACTGTGTCTTGGATTGTGTTGTGCGTATATATCTTCCTTGCTCCTTATAATTTAGTAAAGGGAAGCACTCAAGGAAGCATCATTTTGTGGAAACTTTCTCTTCTATATCTGCTCAATATGCCCTTTTCCAGTATACAAAGCGCCTATCGTAATTCAAGGGGGATTTAGGATGGGAGGCTAAGATGCAAAATTGTGAAAACAGTTGCCCTTTTTAGGTCGAGCCTGAGCCAGCGCGCAAGCGCTGCTCTGCGAAGATCTGTGGTAGTTCAGTGCGGAGAGAAGCCCAGCCCACTCCCCCGCCCTTATTTTTCATTGGCTTGTGTCTTTGTCCTTTGTAAATGCTGGTGTCTGATTCCTTAATAGACTTCTTAGTCCCTCCTTAGTATGGCCATGTCATCATTTGTATCCTCCCATGGCTATTGGCCCCTTTAGTTGGTTGTTACACCGCACCTGTACTTTTTAAAAAATTTCTGTTCCCGCCCCCCGTTGTCCGTGTTCCCTTTGTTCCCGCCCCTCTCTCATTGTCCGTGTTCTCCATCCTCCCGCTCCTCTCCCGTTGTCCTCGTTCCCTTTGTTCCCGCCCCCTCCCGCTCTCCGTTGTCTTGCAGCTCTTGATTCTTACACCGTACCTGTATCCGAGTCCATTCGACAGCCAGGTCCAGATTTGATAAATGACGCCTGTCCCCTCAAATCTCACTGTTGAGCTGAATGCCTACAAGCCCCAGCGCCCCATGCTTCCTCTCCGCCCCCTGCTCTGGACTCAGCCAGGCTCAGACTTTGAAAGCGAAAGTGGCACGGGCTGAGTCACCTTCTGAGCTGGGATCAGAGTGTTACATCTGCGAGGAGCCTCTCCTCCCACCCAGGCTAGCCGAAGATGAACGGGCGGGCGGGGGGACCTGCACGTCCGGAGGAGGAGATTCACCTCAAGAGAGGCCCGCAGGTACCCGGTGTCTAGGGGGCAGAGGTGTCCGTTGCTCCCACATTCCTCTCTTTATTCCCGGGGGAGGTGAGGCAGGAAAGTCCCAGGCTTGTTATTTTCATTAGGCCACTTGAGAGCTTCAAAGTTGGGCGCTCTCATAAAATATTGCTTTTACCCTCCCGATTTGCGTTCAGCTCTCCCCACCACCATTTCCATGTGCATCGAGTGAGGCACCATCCGTGTCCTTATGTCAAAGAGGGGGAACATTTAGGCCTTTTTTTACAGGCAGATCGCTAGGGTATAACGTCATCACATGGTAAGCCCTCTTTGGCAATTTTATAGGTTTGTTTTTCCCAGGAGGATGCCAGTCTCATGTTGAAATAGAAGATGAGCTGCACTCAGCGGGGTGTTATGATCTGTTCTGCTCTCTGTGATGAGATAGACAGACAAGGCAGCGCAGGCACAGGAGTCTGCCTGGCTGCTGCTTAGAACCAGTGGGAATGAGCAGGCAAAAAGCACCAGGAATTGGAGAGCTGCTGCCTGCCTTCAAGCCAAAGGAGACACAGAGCTGGGTGGAACAAGTACCTGCCACCGCTGCCTTTTTGCAATGGCAGTAGCCGTTTTGCCCAGTGTGAAGTAGTATGTGTGCGCAAGCTGGTTGTTAACCATTGATTTCCATCCATCTCCCTGGGCTTTTAGCATCGGCATTAGGATTGCACCATGTCGCCCTGTTGAAAGAGCAAGGGTCACAAAAGCAAAGTGCTAGTTCTCCCTTTTAACCCCCTCCCCTCCCCCCAGCCCAACCCCCACCCCACAGAGTAAATGTTTTGAAAAGAAAATGAGAAAGGTGTGACACTTCCCAAGGGTAGATGATTTCTCAGGGCCTGCAGAGGAAAGTGCGGAGTGGATCCCTAGGATGGTATTGGTGGTGCCGACCCTACATTATCAGATATGTCGTAATCCAGTAAAATAATATAGGTCTCATTCAACATTCAGCCTCTTTACTCTACCAGATATTTGAGCAGAGTTGACCTTTATTTACCTCTCTGCTGCTTTTAGAGGATGAATTTACATTTGTGATTATCCTGATTCACTGCCTTCAGTAAATACGAATGATATCTTATCTCCATTTAGCAGGGAAATAACATGATCGTAGCAAAAGAGAAGAAAAATCCTTTCTGCTCTTAGCAGCGCAGGAGGAAATGCTACATCCTTGCATTTCTTTTCATACAAAAAGTATGTTCTGCTTCAAGTGGGGTGGCAAACTCTCTTTGCTGATGTAATTAGTTTGAGGGTCTTATCCTCTCCCTGTCTTGAGTGGGGAGGGAGCTTAAGTTTCAAACAACATTGCTTAAGCATGAATCCTTACTTTTCTTCTCAGCTCTAGTTACCCCTATCCCTTGTGGCCTAGAAAAGATGCAATCTCCGCCCCAGGTTATTCAGTGGTTCTTGCCGCCCCTATCAATATGACAGTAGGTTCCCAATTAGTCTTTGAAGTTTCTCGTTGCAGATTGACATTTCTGTAGTTAATCTTCAGATCCAGTCCTTTCCATCGGGTGTTCCACATAGGGAAAGACTTTTAGGATGTCTACGTAACATGTTTAAATACCACTAGCCTGATTCACGAAATCATTGGCATGTTCAACTTGCACTTTCAAGTGACTTTATGTGCGAGTGCAAATATTATACATACAACCATTTTGGACTCTTAAATCAATTTTACACAAGTAGTGTTCCTCAAATATGGAATATTACTAATCTCCTTCCAGAGGATGGGAATTGGTGTTTCACTGCACGGGAATCTTTGCAAAGTTTGGGAATATCTGCAAATTTATGAGAATGAGGGTGTTCACAAATCTTTCTATAGTCCTTTCCCACATTAGACCCTTTGTAGATTTACTCATAATAAAGGAAGGAGTAAATATCTTCCCAAGATGGGAATGAGAAATTGTGGTCTTAGGAAGAAGGGATTTTTCCACCGGGAAAACACATTCACATGAAGAGAAAGAAAAAGGTGCAAAAACAGCAATTCGAAGGCATGCCAATCCACCTTTGCCTTGCCTTTTATTAGGAATTCACAAAACATTTTCAGGTTTCCTCCTGCAACTTCGACAGGTAGCAAGGAGTGTGGTCCATTTGTAAAATACTGAGCATTGGAACACAACCATGAACAGTGAAACCCGTCAGGTGCCAGCTTACAAATACTTATTTGAATTGGATCCAAGATTCCATAGAAAACAGTTCGCTTTTAAAATAAGTAATTATAAATAAATAACAAGAAAGCTGGACATCTAAGATCTCCCCCATCAGCATGAAAACCAAGAACAGACCCGTGGGATCTCTGGCCTAGTGTTCTTTAGGCTTGCATTTATGGATGTGCAAAAGTTCAACAATTCATAACATGTTTTTCAGCTTCAAATGGACTACTTACACTTGTACAATCAGGTGCTAGCGTAACTAATGCAAGCAAAACACTACACCCTTCAACTAAACAACACTATACTCCATACATTACAAAACACAACATGCAGATCCATAACATACCATACCACTCACCTCAAATCAGCACCACTACCCTACACACCACTCCATAACAATACATTCTCCAATTTACAAAACTGCACTCAACACCCCTTTGCAACAAATAGGTATACACATACAGATATCAACCCCACAAATATACAGCAAAACAAAAACATATAGGCAAAGCTATCCACACATTTCCACGCCACACAATTCAACTCCACACATTTCCAAACCACCCCACATAATTCGACACAAACCACATAATTCAACTCAAGAGCACAATTACACAACAGTACATACATCCAATACACACCACAGAATTCCACATCATGCCACACAATTCAGCAGCCCACTACATAATTAGACCCCACTACATACCACTCCAGAGCACAAAATACCATTCCACATTATAACACTCCATAACACACAATGCCACTACACATAATTCCAGTACACTCAATACCACATAATTACTATCCACATAATTCCACTGCACACCATGCCACATGATTCCACTACACAAATCCACTCCACACCACATAATTTCACGCCACACAATTCCACAACTAACAATTCCAATCAAACCCACATAATTCCACTCCACACATCATACATCCACTCCATAACACATGGGTAAAAGACATTGTCATTTACAACGCCAATAGCTCTAACTCAACCAAATGCGAGACCTACTGCATTTGCAGTGCTTGTTTAAGGTGGTACCTGAGTAACTGTGGGGCAAGTATATTGGGAAGGATATAATGCCTGGAGTTTTGTTTCATATTTTGGAGATATCCGGAGATGCCAGTATCCAATGAGTATGATAGTATAGGACAGGGATGAAGGTGAGCCCAAGCATCAGTGAAGATACTGGAGGCAATGTGACTATGCATTTTATCCCAAACCATGCATGAGCCAGAGGCAGTCTCTGCAGGGATGAGAACAGATGCTGAAGTTTGAATGCTCTGGATTCTGGAAGCAACACTATATCCAACTCAATCCTGAAGCAAGCCAATATGACATCTAAACCCTGTCATGGTGTCAACTAGCACTTGGGCAAATTGAAGAGACAGTCACCACAGTAGACGAAAAAGTGCCACAAATTGTCCAGTGTTTTAGTAAAGAGCTGAGGAGTTGAATGAAGCCCAAATGGCTGCACTTAAACAGAAAGCGAAGTCTATATACACAGAACTCCAGGCATTTTTGATGACAGGGTTCCACAAAATGTGAAAGTAGGTATTCATCAGGTTTTTTTCCCCTGTGTTTTATATAGCGCGAACTGGACCCGAAGGTATCAGAGTGCTTTACATGAGCACCAGTTGCATTACAGATGGACACATTAATTTTTTTGTTAGGCACAGGGAGATTAAGTGATTTGCCCAGAATCATAGGATGTTGAGTGTCGTTACTGGGACTCGAACCCGGTTCCCCAGATTCGAGGTTGACCGCCATAGTCGTTAGGCCACATCCTCTCCCCATGAAGTCTTTACCAAGAAGTGCCTTGATGATATCAAGGGAAGGATCCTCTAAAGAGTTACCTTCTTGAAGGGAAAAGATGTTAAACAATAATTTACAGTCTTTAAATCTCTGACCATTCTGAAGTCCCCTGAGAGTTTGGGGACCAGTAAAATTATGATGTAGACCGCTGCCCTCAATCCTGATGCTAGCACTGGAACCATCACCCTCTTCTCCTGGAGAGACTGCAGATCTTGGGAGAATGCCAAACTCCTTGCAGGGCATTATTTGGATCACCCTGTAGAAAACATGGTTAACCCCTTCGCTGCTAGGCCTTTTCCCCCCCCTGTGCTAAGCCTTTTTTGGGCTATTTGGGGTAGTGCGCGCTTAGGCCCCTGTAACTTTTTGACCACATAAGGTATCCACGCCAAATTTGCGTCCTTTTTTTCCAACATCATGGGCATTGTAAAGGTACCCAGGGTTTGTGGATTCCCCTGGAGGGGTCCCAGAAATTAGCCAAAATACAGCTAAATTTTGGGGTTTTTGGGAAAAATGCGAAAAAGGGCTGCAAATGAAAGCGTCTGGGTTTTTCCCTGCAAATGGTATCAAAAAGGGTTTGTGGGGCTGAAATCACCATTTTCCCAGCTTTTAGGGAATGACAGACTTTTGTCAGAAAACCAACATTTTTTACACAGTTTTGGCATTTTTCTGGGACATAGCCTATTTTTGCTATTTTTTGTGTTTTCAACCTCCTTCCAGTTAATGGTAGAAATGGGTATGAAAGCAATAATGGATCCTAGACAGCTATACATTTTAGAAAAGTAGACAACATTCTGAATTCAGCAAGGGGTCATTTGTGTAGATCCATCAAGGTTTCTTTATAGAAACTAACAGTTAAATATCGGAAAAATTGAAAATTAGTTGAAAAAAACAGCCTTTTGTGTCAACGTTTTCACCTGTAACTTCTTCTAATTATGACAGCTCTTTGAAAGCAATATACCGTTACATCCGCTGGACCTTACTGGTGGGGATATATGGGACTTGTAAGTTCACCAAGAACCCGACGAACCCAGAGCCAACAACTGAGCAGCGTCTTGCAATGGTTTTTTATTATGTACCGGGTATATAGCAATTATTGTGGAAAAATGTATACATGGAAAAATCGGTATGAAAGACACCTATGTATTTCTGAAATGGGAACAAAATATAGAGTTTAGAAACAGTAGATATTTGCACATTTCCGAAATTGGGAATACTCATACTAGCATGAGAATTATGGGTCATTTTTTAAAATTACTTCTTTTTACACAATGTCTTTCATTTGGAAGGCAGAATGCATCGAAAGTCAATAGGTAATAACAGTTGCTTTACAAATCTGAATTACCCTAAGTCTCCCGATAAAAATGGTACCTCACTTGTGTGGGTAGGCATAGTGCCCACGACAGGAAATGGCTCAAAACCCAACGTGAACACACCACATTTTCACAATGAAAAATTACCCTTTTTTTGCAAAGGGCCTAGCTGTAGTTTTAGAACCCTAGCTCTGCCGGCACCTAGGGAAACCTAGCAAACCTATACATTTGTGAAAACTAGACACTCAGGGGAATCCAGGATGGGGTGACTTGACTGGCTCCCACCAGGTTCTGTTACCCAGAATCCCTTGCAAACCTAAAAGATTGATAAAAAAAACACATTTTCCTCACATTTCTGTGGTGAAAAGTTCTGGAATCTGCGTGGATCCACAAATTTCCACCCACCCCACGTTCCCCAAAGTCTTCCGAGAAAAATGGTACCTCACTTGTGTGGGTAGGCCTAGTGCCCGCGACAGGAAACGGCGCAAAACGCAACGTGGACACACCCCAATTTTACAGTGAAAAATGACCCTTTTTTGACAAAGTGCCTAGCTGTAGTTTTTGAACCATAGCTCTGCCAGCACCTAGGGAAACCTAGCAAACCTATACATTTTTGAAAACTAGACACCCAGGGGAATCCAGGATGGGGTGACTTGACTGGCTCCCACCAGGTTCTGTTACCCAGAATCCCTTGCAAACCTAAAAGATTGATAAAAAAACACATTTTCCTCACATTCCTGTGGTGGAAAGTTCTGGAATCTGCGTGGATCCACAAATTTCCACCCACCCCACGTTCCCCAAAGTCTTCCGAGAAAAATGGTACCTCACTTGTGTGGGTAGGCCTAGTGCCCGCGACAGGAAACGGCGCATAACGCAACGTGGACACACCCCAATTTCACAGTGAAAAATGACCCTTTTTTGACAAATTGCCTAGCTGTAGTTTTTGAACCCTAGCTCTGCCAGCACCCATGGAAACCTAGCAAACCTATATATTTTTGAAAACTAGACACCTAGGGGAATCCAGAATGGGGTGACTTGACTGGCTCCCACCAGGTTCTGTTACCCAGAATCCCTTGCAAACCTAAAAGATTGATAAAAAAAACACATTTTCCTCACATTTCTGTGGTGGAAAGTTCTGGAATCTGCGTGGATCCACAAATTTCCACCCACCCCACGTTCCCCAAAGTCTTCCGAGAAAAATGGTACCTCACTTGTGTGGGTAGGCCTAGTGCCCGCGACAGGAAACGGCGCAAAACGCAACGTGGACACACCCCAATTTCACAGTGAAAAATGACCCTTTTTGACAAAGTGCCTAGCTGTAGTTTTTGAACCATAGCTCTGCCAGCACCTAGGGAAACCTACAAACCTATACATTTTTGAAAACTAGACACGCAGGGGAATCCAGGATGGGGTGACTTGACTGCCTCCCACCAGGTTCTGTTACCCAGAATCCCTTGCAAACCTAAAAGATTGATAAAAAAAACACATTTTCCTCACATTTCTGTGGTGGAAAGTTCTGGAATCTGCGTGGATCCACAAATTTCCACCCACCCCACGTTCCCCAAAGTCTTCCAAGAAAAATGGTACCTCACTTGTGTGTGTAGGCCTAGTGCCCGCGACAGGAAACGGTGCAAAACTCAGCGTGGACACACCCCAATTTCACAGTGAAAAATGACCCTTTTTTGACAAAGTGCCTAACTGTAGTTTTTGAACCCTAGCTCTGCCAGCACCTATGGAAACCTAGCAAACCTATACATTTTTGAAAACTAGACACCCAGGGGAATCCAGGATGGGGTGACTTGACTGGCTCCCACCAGGTTCTGTTACCCAGAATCCCTTGCAAACCTAACAAATTGTCAAAAAATACACATTTCCCTCACATTTCTGTGGTGGAAAGTTCTGGAATCTGCGTGGATCCACAAATTTCTACCCACCCGCGTTCCCCAAAGTCTTCCGAGAAAAATGATACCTCACTTGTGTGGGTCGGCCTAGTGCCCGCGACAGGAAACGGCGCAAAACGCAACGTGGACACACCTCAATTTCGCAGTGAAAAATGACCCTTTTTGACAAAGTGCCTAGCTGTAGTTTTTGAACCCTAGCTCTGCCAGCACCTATGGAAACCTAGCAAACTTATACATTTTTGAAAACTAGACACCCAGGGGAATCCAGGATGGGGTGACTTGACTGGCTCCCACCAGGTTCTGTTACCCAGAATCCCTTGCAAACCTAACAAATTGTCAAAAAATACACATTTTCCTCACATTTCTGTGGTGGAAAGTTCTGGAATCTGCGTGGATCCACAAATTTCCACCCACCCCGCGTTCCCCAAAGTCTTCCGAGAAAATTGATACCTCACTTGTGTGAGTTGGCCTAGTGCCCGCGACAGGAAACGGCGCAAAACGCAACGTGGACACACCTCAATTTCGCATTGAAAAATGACCCTTTTTTGGCAAAGTGCCTAGTTGTAGTTTTTGAACCATAGCTCTGCCGGCACCTAGGGAAACCTAGCAAACCTATACATTTTTGAAAACTAGACACTCAGGGAATCCAGGATGGGGTGACTTGACTGGCTCCCACCAGGTTCTGTTACCCAGAATCCCTTGCAAACCTAAACAATTGTCAAAAAAACACATTTTCCCCACATTTCTGTGGTGGAAAGTTCTGGAATCTGAGTGGATCCACAAATTTCCACCCACCCCACGTTCCCCAAAGTCTTTCGAGAAAAATGGTACCTCACTTGTGTGGGTCGGCCTAGTGCCCGCAACAGGAAACGGCGCAAAACACAACATGGACACACCTCAATTTCGCTGTGAAAAATGACCCTTTTTGGCAAAGTGCCTAGCTGTAGTTTTTGAACCATAGCTCTGCCGGCACCTAGGGAAACCTTACAAACCTATACATTTTTGAAAACTAGACACCCAGGGGAATCCAGGATGGGGTGACTTGACTGCCTCCCACCAGGTTCTGTTACCCAGAATCCCTTGCAAACCTAAAAAATTATCAAAAAAACCACATTTTCCCCACATTTCTGTGGTGGAAAGTTCTGGAATCTGCGTCGATCCACAAATTTCCACCCACCCCACGTTCCCCAAAGTCTTTCAAGAAAAATGGTACCTCACTTGTGTGGGTCGGCCTAGTGCCCGCGACAGGAAATGGCGCAAAACGCAACGTGGACACTCCTCAATTTCGCAGGGAAAAATTACCCTTTTTTGGCATAGTGCCTAGCTGTAGTTTTTGAACCATAGCTCTGCCGGCACCTAGGGAAACCTAGCAAACCTATACATTTTTGAAAACTAGACACTCAGGGGAATCCAGGATGGGGTGACTTGACTGCCTCCCACCACGTTCTGTTACCCAGAATCCCTTGCAAACCTAAACAATTGTCAAAAAAACCACATTTTCCCCACATTTCTGTGGTGGAAAGTTCTGGAATCTGCTTGGATCCACAAATTTTCACCCACCCCACGTTCCCCAAAGTCTTTCGAGAAAAATGGTACCTCACTTGTGTGGGTCGGCCTAGTGCCCACAACAGGAAACGGTGCAAAACACAACATGGACACACCTCAATTTCGCAGTGAAAAATTACCCTTTTTTGGCAAAGTGCCTAGCTGTAGTTTTTGAACCATAGCTCTGCCGGCACCTAGGGAAACCTTGCAAACCTATACATTTTTGAAAACTAGACACCCAGGGGAATCCAGGATGGGGTGACTTGACTGCCTCCCACCAGGTTCTGTTACCCAGAATCCCTTGCAAACCTAAACAATTGTCAAAAAAAACACATTTTCCCCACATTTCTGTGGTAGAAAGTTCTGGAATCTGCGTGGATCCACAAATTTCCACCCACCCCACGTTCCCCAAAGTCTTTCGAGAAAAATGGTACCTCACTTGTGTTGGTGGGTCAAGGATCCGCGACAGGCAGGGGCCCAAAAGCTATTGAGGCGACATCAAAATTACCTATCACAAACCAACCTGGTTTTGCATGGGGAGTCCCATGAGTTTTGGCCCGGGGCTCGGCAGCCATCTAGGAAACCTACCAAACCCACACATTTCTGGAAACTAGACACCCGGGGAGTCCAGCGAGGTATGGCTTGCGTTGGTCCCCCATCATTCTCCTACGCAGAATCCCCTGCAAACCTCAAATTTCGCCGAACAATTCACTTTTTTCTCACATTTCTGTGGTGGAAAGTTCTGAAATCTGCGTGGATCCACAAATTTCCTCCCACTCAGCATTCCCCCAGGTCTCCCGATAAAAATGGTACCTCACTTGTGTGGGTAGGCACAGTGGCTGCAACAGGAAATGGCCCAAATCGTACTCTGGAGACTTCAAAATTACCTATAGCAAAACTACCTGGTTTTGGGGGGCACCTGAGATTTTGGCCCCGGGCTCGGTGGCCATCTTGGGAAAGTACCAAACCCAAACATTTCTGAAAAGTAGACACCCGGGGGAGTCCAATGAGGTATGGCTTGCCTGGATCCCCCAACGTTTTCCTACCCAGAATGCAATGCAAACCTTAAATTTAGCTGAAAAAACCACATTTTCCACATATTTTTGCGTGGAATCACCGTGCCGGCACAAATGTCCTACCACCCAGCGTTCCCCTTGTTCTCCTGAGTAAAATGATACCTCACTTGTGTGGGTGTCCAAAGCAGAATTGGCTAAAAACGTATTTTTAAAAAAATGTAGCGCTAAGAATTCTCGGTGCTATACTATAAATCCCTATGTTTTGGGCTCTTCCTAGCCACAGTCCTTTGGCCCACCCACACAAGTGAGGTATCATTTTACTCGGGAGAACAAGGGGAACGCTGGGTGGTAGGACATTTGTGCCGGCACGGTGATTCCACACATACATATGTGGAAAATGTGGTTTTTTCAGCTAAATTTGAGGTTTGCATGGCATTCTGGGTAGGAAAACGTTGGGGGATCCACGCAAGCCATACCTCATTGGACTCCCCGGGTGTCTAGTTTTCAGAAATGTTTGGGTTTGGTACTTTCCCAAGATGGCCGTCGAGCCCGGGGCCAAAATCTCCGGTGCCCCCCCTCCAAAACCAGGTAGTTTTGCTACAGGTAATTTTGAAGTCTCCAGAGTACGATTTGGGCCATTTCCTGTTGCAGCCACTGTGCCTACCCACACAAGTGAGGTACCATTTTTATCGGGAGACCTGGGGAACGCTGGGTGGGAGGAAATTTGTGGATCCACGCAGATTCCAGAACTTTCCACCACAGAAATGTGAGAAAAAGTGAATTTTTCAGCAAAATTTGAGGTTTGCAGGGATTCTGGGTAGGATAATGATGGGGGACCCACGCAAGCCATACCTCGCTGGACTCCCCGGGTGTCTAGTTTCCAGAAATGTGTGGGTTAGGTAGGTTTCCTAGATGGCTTCCGAGCCCAGGGCCAGAAACTCATGGGACTCCCATGCAAAACCAGGTTGGTTTGTGATAGGGAATTTTGATGTCGCCTCAATAGCTTTTGGGCCCTTGCCTGTCGCGGGTCCTTGACCCACCCACGCAAGTGAGGTACCATTTTTATCGGGAGATCTGGGGAACGCTGGGTGGGAGGAAATTTGTGGATCCACGCAGATTCCAGAACTTTTCACCACAGAAATATGAGAAAAAAGTGCATTTTTTGGCAAAATGTGTGGTTTGCAGGGGATTCTGGGTAAGAAAACGTTGGGGGATCCACGCAAGTCATACCTCCCTGGAATCCCCCGGGTGTCTAGTTTTCAAAAATGTGTGGGTTTGGTAGGTTTCTCTAGGTGGCCGCGAGCCCGGGCCAAAAGTCATGGGACTCCCTTTCAAAACCAGGTGGTTTTGTGATAGGCAATTTTGATGTCGCTTCAATACGTTTTGGGCCCTTGCCTGTCGCGGGTACTTGGGCCTCCCACCCGAGTGAGGCACCATTTTTATCGGGAGACCAGGGGGAACACTGGCTGGTAGGAAATTTGTGTCAGCCCGGTGATGCCACAACTTTCCCACACACAAATGTGTGAAAAAAGTGATTTTTTTCAGCTAAATTTGAGGTTTGCAGGGGATTCTGGGTAAGAAAACGTTGGGGGATCCACACAAGCCATACCTCCCTGGCATCCCCCGGGTGTCTAGTTTTCAGAAATGTGTGGGTTTTGTAGGTTTCCCTAGGTGGCCGCCGACCCCGGGGGCAAAAACCCAGGTAACCCCCCCGTACAAAACCAGGTTGGTTTGTGATAGGTAATTTTGATGTCGCCTCACTAGGTTTTGGGCCCTTGCCTGTCGTGGGTACTTGACCCACCCACACAAGTGAGGTACCATTTTTCTCGGAAGACTTTGGGGAATGCGGGGTGAGTGGAATTTTGTTGATCCACACAGATTCCAGAACTTTCCACCACAGAAATGTGAGGAAAATGTGTTTTTATACACATTTTGAGGTTTGCAAGGAATTCTGGGTAACAGAACCTGGTGAGAGCCAGTCAAGTCACCCCATCCTGGATTCCCCTGGGTGTCTAATTTTCAAAAATGTACAGGTTTGCTAGGTTTCCCTATGTGCCAGCTGCGCTAGGGCCCAAAATCCACAGGTAGGCATATTGCTAAAAACAAATCTGTTCCTAGTCGGCTTTCTGCCGCCCTGGGGGGGATATCGGGGGGTCGGGTTTCCCCGATATGCCCCCAAGGGGGCAGAAACTCTGTGGCTATTTTTTGGGGGTAGGGGCATTGGTATGCCCATTCTGAGCAGCCCCACCCCCACACATAAAAAGCCAGTGTAATCGTTGGCGTCTAGTGGGCTTTTTGCCCCCTGGGGGGAGCAGATTGGGGGCAGAAAGGCTGTAATTGTTGAGGGTGGGGGTGGGGGCATTGACATGCCTGTTTTGGGCAGCCCCCACCCTAATAAAAATTTGCCCCAAAAATCCCTGGTGTCTAGTGTGCTTTTTGCCCCCCGGGGGCAGATTGAGGCTTCTGCCCCATCTGCCCCCAGGGGGGCAGGAAGGCTGTAATTTTTGCGGGGAGGGGGTGGGGGCATGGACATGCCTATTTTGGGCAGCCCCCACCCTAATTAAAATTTGCCCCAAAAACTCACTGGCGTCTAGTGGGCTTTTTGCCCCCACCCGGCGGGGCAGATGGGAGCTAATGCCCCCATCTGCCCCCGAGAGGGCAAATAGCCCACTAGGTGCCAGGGAGTTTTGGGCAAATCTAATTAGAGTGGGAGCTGACCAAAACGGGCATGCCATTGCCCCCACCCTAATTAAAATTTGCCCAAAAAAATCCCTGACGCCTAGTGGGCTTTTTGCCTCCGGGGGCAGATTGGGGGCTACTGCCCCATCTGACCCCAGGGAGAGCAGGAAGGCTGTTATTTTTGTGGGGGAGGGGGTGGGGGCATGGGCATGCCCGTTTTGGGAGCCCCCACCCTAATTCAAATTTGCCCAAAAAACTCCCTGGCATCTAGTGGGCTTTTTCCCCCCGGTGGGGCAGATTGGGGGCTAATGCCCCCATCTGCCCCCAGGGGAAAAGCCCACTAGACGTCAGGGAGTTTTGGGCAAATTTAATTAGGTGGGGGCTGCCTAAAACGGGCATGCCAATGCCCCCACCCTAATTAAAATTTGCCCTAAAAATCCCTGGCGTCTAGTGGGCTTTTTGCCCCGCGAGGGCAGATTGGGGCTACTGCCCCATCTGCCCCCAGGGGGGGCAGGAAGGCTGTTATTTTTGCGGGGGAGGGGGTGGGGGCATGGGCATGCCCTTTTGGGAGCCCCCACCCTAATTCAAATTTGCTCCCAAAAACTCCTGGCGTCTAGTGGGCTTTTTGCCCCCCGGCAAGGCAGATTGGGGACTAATGCCCCCATCTGCCCCCAGAGGGGCAAAGCCCACTAGACGCTCAGAGAGCTCAGGCAAATTTTAATTAGGTGGGGGCTGCCCAAAACGGGCATGCCAATGCCCCCACCCTAATTTAAATTTGCCTAAAAAAATCACTGGCATCTAGTGGGCTTTTTAGCCCCCCACGGGGGCAGATTGGGGGCTACTGTCCCATCTGCCCCCCAGAGGGGGCAGGAAGGCTGTTATTTTTGTGGGGGAGGGTTGGGGGCATGGGCATGCCCGTTTTGGGAGCCCCACCCTAATTCAAATTTGCCCCCAAAACTCCCTGGCATCTAGTGGGCTTTTTGCCACCCCGGCGGGGCAGATTGGGGGCTAATGCCCCCATCTGCCCCCAGAGGCCAAAAGCCCACTAGACGCCAGGGAGTTTTGGGCAAATTTTAATTAGAGTGGGGGCTGCCCAAAACGGGCATGCCAATGCCCCCACCCTAATTAAAATTTGCCCAAAAAAATCCCTGTCGTCTAGTGGGCTTTTTGCCCCCCCGGGGGGGCAGATTGGGGGCTACTGCCCCATCTGCAACCCAGGGGGCAGGAAGGCTGTTATTTTTGTGGGGGAGGTGGTGGGGGCATGGGCATGCCCGTTTTCGGAGCCCCCACCCTAATTCAAATTTGCCCCAAAAAACTCCCTGGCGTCTAGTGGGCTTTTTGCCCCCCTGGGGAGGGCAGATTGGGGGCTACTGCCCAGGGGGGGGCAGGAAGGCTGTAATTTTTGCAGGGAGGGGGTGGGGGCATGGGCATGCCCACTTTGGGCAGCCCCCACCCTAATACAAATTTGCCCCAAAAAAATCCCTGGCGACTAGGGGGCTTTTTGCCCCCCCTGGTGGGGCAGATTGGGGGCTAATGCACGCAATCTGCCCCCCAGGGGGGGCAAAAAGCCAACTAGACGCCAGGCAGTTTTTTGGGCAAATTTTAATTAGGGTGGGGGCTGCCCAAAATGGGCATGCCAATGCCCCCAATCTAATTAAAATTTGCCCATAACATCCCTGGTGTCTACTGGGCTTTTTGCCCCCCCGTTGGGGCAGATTTGGGGCTAATGCACCCAGCTGCTAATTAGGGTGGGGACTGCCCAAAACGGGCATGCCAATGCCCCCACCCTAATTACAATTTGCCCCAAAAAAACGCTGGCGCCTAGTGGGCTATTTGCCCCCCGAGGGGGCAGTTTGGGGGCTACTGCCCCATATGCCCCCAGGGGGGGGCAGGAAGGCTGTTATTTTTGCGGGGGAGGGGGTGGGGGCATGGGCATGCCCGTTTTGGGAGCCCCCATCCTAATTCAAATTTGCCCCAAAAAAATCCCTGGCGTCTAGTGGGCTTTTTGCCCCCCCCGGCGGGGGAGATTGGGGGCTAATGCCCCCATCTGCCCCCCAGGAGGGGCAGAAAGTCCACCAGACGCCAGGGAGTTTTTTGGGCAAATTTTAATTAGGGTGGGGGCTGCCCAAAATGGGCATGCCAATGCCCCCAATCTAATTAAAATTTGCCCATAAAATCCCTGGTGTCTACTGGGCTTTTTGCACCCCCGGGGGGGCAGATTTGGGGCTAATGCCCCCAGCTGCCCCCCAGGGGGGCAGAAAGGCTGTCATTTTTGCCGGGGTGGGTGGGGGCATGGTCATGCCCATATTGGGCAGCCCCCACCACAAATTATAATAATAAAAAAAAATCCCTGGCTTATAGTGGGCTTTTTTCCCCCCCCGGGGGGGGCAGAAAGGCTATAAATGTTGCGGGGTGGGGGCATGGACATGCCCTTTATGGGCAGCCCCCACCCTAATAAATTAGTAGGGCAAAGAAAAATATCCCTGGGGTCTAGTGGGCTTTTTGCCCCCCCGGTGGGGCAGATTGGGGGCTACTGCCCCCATCTGCCCCCCAGGGGGGGCACAAAGTCTAAATTGCCCTAAAAACAAATTGGGGGGAGCAAAAGCCCTTGCCCAAGGGGCCGCTCCCCCCCTCCCTGGTGTCTAGTGGGTGGATCCCTGCTTGGGGATCGCCCTCCTGGGGCGATCCCCAAGCAGGGATCCACTGGGAGGATACCATTGGAAAGGGAGATTCTCCCCTTTCCAATGATACCTCTCCCGTCTTTCTACGTGCCCGGGGGGCTGAGATAGCCCCCTGAGCACATAGAAAGTGAAACTGAAATGAGCTTTCGTTTTCTGTGCAATGAGGACAGCACGACGTGCGCGCTGATCCTCATGGCACAGAAACCAGGGAGGGGGCCTCGGGAGCTGGGGAAGCAATTCCCCAGCTGCCAAGGTCACAGGGTGAAAGAGAAATCCCTCTGCTGTCTGCAGCAGAGGGATTTCATGCCCCTGGCCTCATGACGGAATGGTTCCGTCATGAGCACAGGGGCACCGATGCTCATGACGGAACCATTCCGTCATGAGCATCGAAGGGGTTAAAAAGCCATACCTATGTCCTAGTGTTCCCAAAGATAATCCCAGTAAAATCTTTGAGAAGTTAGTAGTTCATGCAATAGAATTCTATTTGAGTAAGGAGGCATGGCAAAGGTTTAGTCTCACTCGAAATCAATCGGTTGCTCTGCAATAGTTGAAAAATATTTCCAGCATAGTTATTAAGCCTTCTGACAAAGAGGGGAATAAAGTGATCTGGGATGTCAACATGAATTTAGAGTAAGAGTATAGACAACTTAAATATGATCAGTGTTCCACCCATCTCAGTTCTGATTCAACTTCCTATCTCATTAATTATTTTGGACACATGCTTGCTAAAAAGAATGATGCTAACATGCATTCAGTGGAAGGTTTTGAATATTTAAAAGTTATACATCTGGTTACTCCCACATTTTGTCTTTTACAAAAAGAGCGTAAATGATTTTTTAAACCACTAGGAGACCGGGTGGTGCAAACATTGCTTGTTGCTCTATGGCAAGCCACATTTGTTTTACCTTCTTTTTTTGAGAAAGGGATGATAAGGTGATCTCCCTCAGAAGCTCACAACTAACTGTCAGATTAATTGAGAGAAAAGTGAAGAGACACAAATCAAGGCACAAGTTGCACAAGATGATAGAGACAATATAGAAGTACCTAAGAGAGGAAAAAGCAAACAAGATGTAGAAAAATGCACTCAGAAGTGATTAAGCAAAAATAGAAAAATAAAATAAACAAACAAAATCCTAACACACATATTCTAAATAGAACTCAGGAAAATACTAACATAAATCCTAACTCAAGATTTCTAGCCTAAAACATGGATAGCAGAAACAATGGATTGATGTGCAGTTAGTGAAGAATGAGACGAAGACAGATCCTTGAATGTTGAGCCGCATGAAGGATCAGAATTCAAACCCTTACATAGGAAACTATTGCTGAGACCACTTCAAATGAACCAGGAAATAGAATATCACCACCTTGTATTTGCAAGACACATAGCATAACATTTTACTTCCTGTTACTGAGAAACGTGTTGATTTGCCATCTGACCACTAGAAGTTCCAGACCTTATAAATGCGCCAGTTTCAAACCTCTTTCCCTTTTACTATTGTTCAAAGAGGTGTCGCCTCAAGAAGTAGGAGTGTCTCCTGCATCAAAGTGTAACTCTTTTCCACAGAGGTGTGAATTATTTGCCTGTGTTTCTATAAAGCATGTGGGACCCACAGATCCTGCTGCTCAAGCCGACTGAGTGGGAGTCTGTGAGGACTCCTAGTTACAATCCTCATTCAACGGGGTCTGCAACGTCTTGCGGTTGCCATTCAGCAAGGCATAACATTGTTCACCTGAGCATTTGGCAAATTACCTGAACAGATATTTTTTTCCATTGAACACTCACATGGATATAAATCAGTAAAATATTTCCTGCAAGATAGATCAGCTTTGTTTTATTCATACAACTTTAAGCTTCCTGAAATGATGGCTTTTATCACAAATAAGAATTTGATTCTGTTTGATGGAAAGTACTTTTGATACACATTTGAAGTAGTTATGAGCTCTTATATTGCCTCAACTTTTGCTAATCTGAGGATGAGCTCATGGAAAAGGAATGTGGCATGGGAACATTTCTATGTAAATGGCAAGAGAACATTGTATTTTGGCTAATTCATATTGATGACCTTCTTCTCATTTAGAAAGGGGACATTATTGACCTGAGTGAATTTATGAGTGCCCTCACTAAAAATCAGATTAACATGCACATTACTTGTATGTAATGCTTTTGAAGTTTGTAATAACTAGATTTATGCTGATCATAGGAAATTGTAAATTACCTGCTAAATTATTTTGCTAGATGACATCTACTAAATTATGTAAACATGCACAGAGCTGCCATTCTCCTAAACCTATTAGTAGCATACTCAATGAAGAAATTATTTGGGCTAGATGTCAGACTTTAATCCAGAAGCATCTAAGAGAGATGAGAGGTTAAATGCTAAGGGTTTACACACAAACAATAAGTTATGATATATCATGAGCATTGAGTCAGATTAGGTATACTCTCCTGGTTACTAAAAATGGAAGTAAAAAGGTGAAAGATGTATTTAGATTTATTACAACGAATATGAGTAATAGCAAGAAAACACAATATACTGTAGAAGCATTGGAAATTCATTAATACTGATACTGATTTACATGAGTGAATTACACAATCTCCTACGGTTTCATATGGGGAACTCAAGTCTATTGGAGACATTTTTATGAGAAGTCATTTTGTGATCAAGAAACAGAAAATTTGGATAAATGCCACTGTTGTGCATTTTTCAAATGACGCAAATATAATGTTTAAGATAAATAATAGGATATGAATTCCATTTTGGGCTTTTGAGGAAGCCAGTATGGTGGTAGATGGTTAATTGATATCATGGTTTAGAATGAAGCTGTTGTGCTTTGCTTTTTTATACTGATCTATACAGAAAATTAGAGCATGAATATTGTTGTTTAATTTGTTGGTACTATAGTTATATTGATATGTAATTAGGAGCTTTATTCATGGATTATAGCTTTCAGTAAATATGATGTTTACCCTATTCAAAACCCTCCTCCAATAAGGCACTGTTTTTGTACATTTTGGCAAAGGCCAAGCAGGAGGTCAAAATGGGCCAGGCACTCCTTTCACTAGCACTGTTTACTTTCTATCACCATAAATGGAGCATATTTTCTTATCCATTGTGGATTGGAAGTTCATGGCCATATAATTTGGAACAGATGTTTTGGTCTTGGAATTTTGTTCATGCTCATTTTCTAATATAATGATATGTTTAATGATTGTTGGAGCTAGAACAGTGTTTCCTTTTTCACTTTTCATTTAATTTACAAACATGACTGAACACTTAACATTTATGAAATATTAAAGGTTAAGATTAGTGTTACTGTATGTTAAACCTGTTATCCTTGGTGTGATTTCCACCTAATGTTTTGCCTTCAGGCCTCCTGTTTTTGCTGACTTCATTTTTGCTTGTGTTAGGACTCTTCACATTTACCACTGCTAACCAGTGCTAAAGTGCTTGTGCTCTTTCCTTAAAATGTGTTAGATTGGCTTATAACCAATTGGCATATTTAATTTGGTTGTATTTCCCTAGTAAAGTGGCACTATCTATACCCAGGGCCTGTAAATTAACTGCTAGTCATGAGCCTGCAGCACTGATTGTGCCACCCATTTAAGTATCATTGTAAACAATTCTCAGGCCTGCCATTGCAGCCTGTGTGTGTGCCATTTTGACCTGACAAAGTAAACTTTTTTTGCCAGGCCCAATTTGTCCTTTTTAATACAAATAAGTCACCCCTAGAGTAGACTCTGGACAGCCCCGAGGGCAGGGTGCAATGAATTTAAAAAGTAGGACATTACTTTTAAGTTTGACGTGTCCTGCTAGTGAAAAACTCTTACATCTGTTTTTCACTATGGCAAGGCCTACCTCTCCCATAAGATAGTTTTGGAGTTACTTTACTACATTTTATAAGTTTAATTTCCAAATGGGAATAGATACTCAGTTCATGTTTGGTGTCTCTGGAATCATAATTCAATATCCCAATTTATGGTAAAGTCAAATTTTAAGTTACAATTCTGAAAATGCCACTTTTAGAAAGTTGGAATTTTCTTGCCTTTGCCTTTCGGTGCCTGCAGCCTGTCTCTGGTTCATCTGACTGTGTGTAGGTGACTGTTGGGCTTTGTGTATTCCTCCTAGACAGCCACACTCAATGGGGAGCTTAGGTGTGACTGGATGGGCCATCACTGGCAGGGTGGAAGGGAGGAGCTTGGTCCAGCCTCACTTTCACTTGAATAGGCTGTGTCCCTTCTCCATACATAGGGCTACATACCCCCTGTAGTTAGTCTAAAGCCAAGGCCAGTAAGGCTGAACACATGTGCACTTCAAAGACATGTATCTAGAAGCTTCTCATATTAAAGGCACAACTGGACCTGTGGATACTCTGCCAGGAATAAGGATTGCTGTGCTGCTGAAAGGACTGCCACTCTGCTGGACGGCTGCTCTGAAGGAACTGCTGCCATGCTTTGCTGACCTGTGCCTGCTGCCCTCTTGCCTGGGTAAGAAGAGTACTGGACCTGCAACTTCATCCTTGAATACAGGACACCAGAGTGACTCCAGGTCCTGGTCTGCTGGCCTCTTGTTCTGATCCTCAGGGGCATAAAAGGCTCCCCAACGTCCTGCACCAGCCTCTGGACCCTGCTGCAGTGAGTTTCTGCACTCCATGTGGTTCCCCTTAGGTCATGGACCCTTGGTGTTGCTCAAGGGAGCTGAATTCAAGCTTTTGAGCTGTTTGTGACCTTAAGTAGGCCCATTTGCACTGAGACTTTGCTGCTCACACCGTGATTCCGTGTGAAGCTCTGGCAGCCACCACTCTGCACTACAACATCGACAGCTAGTGGGGGACCACCAAAGCAAAGCTCTAGCAACATCCACCTAGGACGACTGCCTACTCTTCGCTCCATGCTGAGAGCCTCCCAAGACACTCTCCATTCTACTCATAGGCCCCTCCATAGCGAAGTGGACGTTTGACAGGGATTTGAGGAGGTAAGCTTCAGTGATCCCAACCTTGTATTTGTAGTAGACCTGTGCTCCGTCGTGGTCGGCTTGAAAGTGTGACTTTGATCTCGACCAGATATCCCAAGTTAGCACTTTGTGCTTTTTGGTGCGATATTCACTAAAATATTTTAAAATTCATAACTCTTGTTCTACTGATTGGATTTTTGTCATTCTAGTCTTGTTTTGTTTATTAAATTTTACTCTACGTGGTGTGGGATCATTTTTGTATGGTGTTTTTCACTTTATTTCTGTTTGAAGTGTTGCATAAATACTTTACACATTGCCTCTAAGTTAAGCCTGACTGCTCTGTGCCAAGCTGCCAGAGGGTTGAGCACAGGTTAATTTACGGTTGGCTTGTGCCTCATCCTGACAAGGACCATGGGTGCTGTTTGACTAGGGCTCACACCCCAGTCAACCAACAACCTGATTTCCTACAGTTTAGTAATACAGTTATGGTTATTGTCCAAAAAATGGATTTAAGCAACTATAGTAGTTTGGGAAAAGGTGGTCAAAGTGAAGTATAGTACATCTTAATGTAGAGGCAGAGTCACGCTACTGAAGACAGTGGAACAAGTTTTCAGATCAGGGAGCCTCAATTTTGAAAAAAAATTCTGTCAAACAACAAAGCAAACAAGTCAACAAAGCAAACAAGTCAAACAAGGTTAAGTAAATGGTAATATTTTTATTTCAGGTCCGGAGATCATACATCCATTACCACTGGGGCAGCAAATGTGACTTCATTCATTATTTAACCCATTATCTGCTGGGCTTCTTCCCCCAATGCCCCAGTGTTGAGCCCTTTTTGGTTATTTGGGGCAGTTTGCTCTTAGGACTCAATAATTTTTTTCCACATAAGGTATCTATGCAAAATTTGTGTCCTTTTTTTCCAACATCCTGTGGATTTTAAAGGAACCCAGGGTTTGTGGATTCCGCTGGAGGGGGCCAAAAAGTAGACAAAATATAGCGAAATGTTGATTTTTTCTGGGAAACTAGGAAAAATATGCTCTGGATAAAAGTATCTGCTTATTTTTCTTCAAAAATGGCATCAATGAATGCTGTGCTAAAGTCATCATCTTCCCAGATTTCAGGAAAATGCAGACCTGAATAAAAAAGTCATATTTTTTGTTTACCACAGCTTTGACATTTTTAACGAGGTAGCTCATTATTCCTATTTTTTTGCTCTCAACCTACTTCCTGTTGGAAAAGAAAACAGTATGAAACCCCCTGGTGATCCAGGAAGCTATAGATTTCTGAAAAGTAGTCACAATTCCAAATTAAGCAAGAGGTCATATGTGTAGATCCCAAAAGGTTTTAATAACTAAATTAACTGTTGGAAAAAGGAAACACTGAAAATGAGGATAAAAAAATGGGAACTTTTTGTCAGGATGGTCGATCTACAAAGGCAATATACCATTACGCCCTCTAGGCCCTTCAGGTTGTGGGGTTATATTTGGTTTGTAGGTTCGCTAAGAATCCAAGGGACCTAGAGTCAACAACTCAGCTGCATCATATAATGGTTTTTCATTGTGTACTAAGTATAGATCAATTCACATGGTGAAATGAGTAAAGTGGAAAATGGGTGTCAAGGAAAGCTATGTATTTCTGAACTGGGCATAAGAGTTGGAATTTAGGAGCAGTCATTATTTGTACATCTCTGAATCTGTAGGTACCCATACTAGCATATGATTTAGAAGGTATTTTATGCAAATGTCTTCTTTCTTACACACTGGCTTACATTTGGAAGGCACAAATGCAGCAACATCCAATTGGCAATAACAAATATTCTACTATTCTATGCTCCCCCATGTTTTCCATTAAAAATGGTACCTCATCTGTGTGAGTAGGCCTAGTGCCCATGACAGGAAAAGAGCCAAAACACTACATGAATGCATGACATTTTTCCACAGAAAACTGACCCTTTATTCCATTGTAGGTACCTGTGAATTTTGGAGCAAAACTCAGCTGGCACTTAGGGAATCCTAGCAAACCTGTATATTTTAGAAAACTAGACACCTATGGAAATCCATGGTCAGGTGATTAGCATGGCTCTCACCAGGGTTTTTAATCCAGAATCCCTTGCAAACCTCAAACTATGACTAAAAAAACACATTGTCCTCACATTTCTGTGATAGAAAGTTCTGGAACTCATGGGGAGCCACAAACTTCCTTCCACCCAGCATTCCCCTAATTCTTCAAATAAAAATGGCACCTCACTTGTGTGGGTAGGACTAGTGCCCGCAATAGGAAACAGCCCAAAATGCAACATAGATACATTACATTTTCCCACTCAAAACTGACCAATTTTTGGGAAAATTGGTAGCCTTGGATTTTGGGCCAAAGTTCAGGCTGCACCTAGGAGAACCTAGCAAACCTGCAAAACTAAACACCCAAGGGAGTCCAGTGTGGTGTTCCTTTTCTGGACCCCATTAGGTTTTCTAACCCACAATGCAAACCTCAAACCTTTACTGAAATCACACATTTTTCTTACATTTCTCTCATTGAATCTTCCGGAATTCACAGAAATCCACAAAATTCCTACCAACCTGCGTTACCTCACTTGTGCAGATAAAAACGCTGCACCACTTGTGTGGCTGAACCTAGTGCCCTCGACAGGAATGGCTCAAACCAAGGTCATTTGGAGTCCCCTCGGTTTGATCTGTTCCTGTCACTGGCAATAGGCCCAATCACACAAGTGGCACAGCATTTTTATTGGCATAAAGGCCAAATCCCTGGTGTCTAACCCGCGGGGTCAAGTTTGGGGCAACCTCCCCTATTGGGACAAGCTTCCAGGAAGAAAGACACTATTGACCCCACTGGGGCAGGGGTGCGGCTCGATGTCAGGGTAAGCTGCTCCATCCTTTTGTTTATTTTGGTGACATTTTGAAATCCCTGCTGCCCCCTTGAGCGGGGGTGGCAGATTGTGGAGTATCCACCCCCGAGGAGGGCAGAAATTCTATTTGGCCCCTGGGTGTGAGGAGAACAGGCCCATGCTCCTCAAAAAATATTGCATGATTTCAGCTCATAGTGTTTAGTGGGCTTTCTGCCCCCAGTGGGGTAGATCGGGGTAATCATCCCTATCTGCCCCCAGGGGTCTAGAAAAAACTGTTGCCTCATTTAGTTGGGGTATGGGCATGGCCATGCCCATGTTAGCCAGCTCCCACCTCTATGTTTTAAAAAAAATCCCTGGTATCTAGTGGGCTTTTGCCCCCATTTGGGGCAAATCGCGGGGTAATTTCCCCATCTGCCCGCACATGGCAGAAAGACTGTTACCTCATTTAGTTGGGGTAGGGCCGTGGCCATGCCCATTGTGAGCAGCCCCCACCCCTAAATTAAAAAAAAAATCTTTCCTAGCATCTGGTGGTCTTTCTGACTCCCCCTACCCCCTGTGGGGCAGATTGTGGGTTTTTACCCCCATAAATTCCTGGGGGGAAGAAAGACTGTTGCCCTGTTTACTTGGGATAGGGGCATGGTCATAGCAGTGGCGACTGGTGAGGTTTGTGAGTGGTGGGCCTGGGCTTGTTCAGCGTGGGTCAGGCTGCACATTATTTTTTGGGAGGTTAGTCGCCATTTTCTGTGCAAAACTAATTTTCCAAAAATGGGTTAAAAAGATCCATTTTCAGCCCAATTTTTTAAAGTAAAAGAACAAGAAGCAATAGCTTTCATAGGTGCTTCATCAGAGGAACCAGCTTTGCAACCTACAGCGAGGTGCATGGTCAAGCCTCCAGATTCTTGTGAGCTGAACCTCCTCTTAACCTCCTCACTGAGCAACTGTTGAAATGAGGAGTCCTCAAATTTCTCTTTCCTCCTATTCCCTTTTCAGCTTAGGAAACAGATATATGTATCTATTAGAAAGAGGCTGCACAAAAGGTTTGACTGCATAGGCAGCCAGGAGAGTGAAGAGGGAGAAGTTTCATTAACCCTAGAAGATCTTCCTGGTCTACACTAGTATCTCTTGAACAGTGTGCCACCACCCCAATCTTGCACATCTTTACCTCTCCTGCCTTCTCTTGCTTTCTTTTCCCAATACATCTCTTGCTCCCCCCTTCCTACCTGATAGACAGACGCCCAAGAAAAGCTGCTCAGTTCACTGCTGCTCTGCCCTCTATGGTATTAGTGCTTTGGAGAATACCACAAAATCTACAAGGCTCCTTCCTCATTGGGACTGCATGTCTGCCTTCCTTACTCTTAGTCCCTCTTTATCTCTTTCCCATCACTTGGTATCTGTCCCCACTCTCCTCGTCCTTCTGTGGTGACAATATGGTGATTTAAAGCACTGAGTAAATAAGCACTCTGTCATAACACACGTTCATATACAGAAAGTCTCATATATAAACAGAAAAAAGTGAGTTTATGCTAATAAACCTAAACATCTGCACAGAGAGACAATTAGATATGGCAAAACACACAAGTGTGTTGGCTGTGCATGCATGCAGGCACATATATACACATAGCACACACAGCCATTAACACACATGTGTAAATACAATAAGTAGATCGGTGTACTGATACGGGCATGCAAGTGTATGTGCGTGTCAGTGTTCACCTGAAAGAAAATCTCAGAATTGCTGCATGCACATTTGCATGTGTTAAGCGCTACCAGCCATTCATGTTGTAGTCTCATGAAACATCTGCATTGTGCGCAATGCACACCACTCCACTACACATTAGAATGTTGTTAAAAACAATTTCAGTGTTCACAGCTTGCTCCAAGCAAATCATTTTATGTGGTACAATGGTACCACTCAACCCTTCTTTTAACCAGATGCCTAGCTCACAAGTGGCATAGCACTCGCACATTCACAACACTCTGCGTAACACATTCAACCTCACAGTTCACATACTTATACATGCGACACCCACAGCAAATACCTCACACCCACATACCACTCATGTGCTACAAGCACATACACTGACAACCTGCTTCTCTTGCCAGATTACATATGTGCATTCTTGGTGTAAACTTCACGCTATGAAGTGCCTCATCTGGGTTTTTACTATTTACCCCAGGAACAAGAAATGGGGAGAATCTGCAGGTATGTAGATTTCTAATATGGGGTGCACCCTGACACAGGGTGCAAAGCAGATCCTGTATTACAAGTTACAAGCCCCTGACCTTATTTGATGGGGGTTAAATGGTTAAATGGTTGGTACATATACCTGATACTGTTATTTAGTAAATGTTGAAGGTAAGTGGGCATAGCTGTGTTCTGCATGGGGGAATATGGGTGTTACATGGCTATTGCATAGATTTGAAAATGTAGTAGGACTGTTCAAGGTAGGAAATAGGGGTAGGGATTTTCTACATCGGGGATGATGGGCGTTAAATGACTTTTACTTACCTGTTAGAAAAATGAAATAGATATTTTTTAAATGAGGATTATAGGGGAGTAAATGGATGCTACATACCCTGGGCATGTTAGTTTATGTTGCCCTCTTGAGAGAATGGCCATAATGATTTCTACATGGGGGATGGTGGGTATTAAATTAAATGGCTGTTACATACAGCTGCCAATGTAATGTGGTGACGTGTGTTGAAGAAATGGGCATACATATTTTTATGAAGGGGGTTAATTGTCTGGTACATATACCCAGTACTATTATTTCATAAATGTTGATGGTAAGTGGGCATAGCTATTTTCTGCATGGGGGATTATGGGTATTACATGGCCATTGAATGTATTTGGAAATATATTAGGATTTCTCAAGGCAGGAAATAGGGATAGGGATTTTTTACATCAGGGATGATGAGCGTTAAATGGATTTGACATATAGCTACCACTGTATTTTCATGATTTCTGTAAGGAAATGGTAATAGCTACTTTACTCACAGCGGATTATGGTCTTTAAATAGCCGTTGAACACATTTCCCCCTGTATTGTAATGGTCCTTTTAGGAAATTGGAAATAGATAATATTTAAATAGGGGATTATGGGGGGTAAATGGCCACTAATTAACACAGGCACAGAATATTAGTTATTCCTCTTGTGACGGTGTGCATAGCCAGTTTCTACATGGGAGATGTTGAGTGTTAAATAGCTGTTACAAATACCTGTCACTGTAGTGTGGTGATTCTTGTTTTCTATATAGAGCATGCCTGGGGTTAAAAGGTATTGAATTTATTTTCCCCTATATTTGAATGGTTCCTGTTAGGAAAATGGGAATGGATAATGTTTATATGGTGGAATATGTGTGGAAAATATCCAATCCATATCTTGGGCATGATGTTTTATCCACTTGAAATAGTGGGCATAGTAATTTTGAACATGGGGGGGGAATTATGTGTGTTAAATGTCTGTTGCATGTATCTGCCACTGTATTTTATTCATTTGTGGTGAGAAAATGGACATACCTATTTTACATATGTGGGATTATTGGTATTAAATGACTGTTGAATATAATTGGGATTGTGTTAAGCTTGTTCCTGGTAGGAAATAGGGACACTGATTTTCTACAAGCGGTATGATGGGTGATAAATGGTTTTTACATATCCCTGCAACTTCGTTTTCATGATTTCGGAAATAAAATGGTAATAAATGTTTGCAGTGCAAGGATTATGGGTTTTAAAAGTCTGGTGAATGCATTTGCTGCTGTATTCTAATTTCTCCTGTTAGGAAAATGGAAATTGCTAATTTTCACATAAGGATGATGGCTGGCAAGGGGTTGTTGCATATCCTGGACATAGGATCCTACTTATTCTACTTGGGATAATTAGCATAGCCATTTTCTACATAGAGGATGATACCTGTTCAATGGCTGTTACATATACCAAGGACCACTGGGATTAAGCAGTAGGATAGGACTACATTATGCAACAGGCTTGACAAAATTATGCAGCAAGAAAAGACAAATTATGCGAACTAATGCACCACATTTTGTGATACGACTACCTCATTATTATGTCATTTTTACACATTAACATTATCTGGGCAAAGGGTTCACCTCATGATTGCCAGTTTACTGTGGTTGTGGGCATTAAAGGGATGTTGAATACAATGTCCACTGTATTCTAATGGTTCCTGTTAGTAAAAAAGGAATAGCTATTTTATTTTACATGGGAAATGGTGGGTGGTAAATGGCTGATACATATCCCAGCCACTGTATTTCAGCAATTGCTAAAGGAAAAATTGCATACCTGCCTGTTCTATATGGGGGTTATAGGTGTGAAATGGATTTTGAACATATTTGGGACTATAATAGACTTGTTCCAGGTAATAAATGGGGATATGGGTTTTTCATTCATGGGGGACTGATGGGTGCTAAATCTTGGTACATATGCCTGACTCTGTATCTGCATGATTCCTGTAAGGAAATGGTAATAGCTATTTTATGCAGGGGGGTTAATGGGTTTTAAAGGGCTGATAAACACATCTTCCACAGTTTTCGAATGGTTTCTGTTTGGAAAATGGGAAACACTCATTTTTACATGCGGTATGATGGATGGTAAATTGAGGTTCCCTATACCTGGCACTGTATTTTATTAATGGATAAAAGAAAATGGGCATAGCTGTGTTCTATATGTGGGATTAAGCTCAATAATAGGCTGTTTAATATATTTGGGAGTCCATTTGGCTTGTTCTAAGTAGGAAATTGTGATAGTGATTTTCAACTAGAGGAAGATAGGTGTTACATGGCTGCCATTTATACCAAAGCAAGCAAAAGGAGACTATGGACGGAGCGCTGAAACTGGCTGGCTGGACTGCTCCCATGAGGAACAGGGTCAAGACTGATTTGCATGGCTGGGTCTGAACTGGAGTAGTGAAGTGAGCTAAAGAACAGTGATCGATTCAACTCAGATCTTGACTGAGGGTGAGTGTCTAAAACGTTTCAGTGCTCCATCCATCATCTCTTTGTGTTTGCTTTGTTCGCCCTAAGTTGGAAGGGAATGCCCAGACGTGAGTCCCTTGCTCACTTTTCCACTGGATTCAAGCTAGCCTGGCTGATGAGGGGTGTTACCCCGAATCCGGTCCCAGGATGCTTGTTTCAGTCCAGGGAAGACCTAGTTTGGCAGTTCGGGCTGAACTGTTCCCATGAGGAACAGGGTCAAGACTGATTTGCATATGGCTGGTTCTGAACTGGGGAGGTGAAGTGAGCTACAGAACGATGACGGATTCATCCCAGATCTGTGACTGGGGGTGAGTGTCTGAAAAGTTTCAGCGCTCCATCCATCATCTTCTTGTGTTTGCTTTGTTCACCCTAAGTTGGCAGGGTATGCCCAGACGTGGGTCCCTTGCTCACTTTGCCACTGGATTCAAGCCAGCCTGGCTGATGAGGGGTCCGTCCATCATCTCCTGGTGTTTGCTTTCCCATTTATGATTGGAAAACAAACGGGGCCCCTGAAAATAGGATAAATATACCCGACCAGGGAATAACAATTGGGGAAAAGAGAACCAGGATTTGATAGATTACACATACAGCAGACACAATCACTCTAGACAAATCAATAACAAAATATATTTATCTAAACAAAAAGGTACTATATGACCAAGTTTAAATTGAACTTAGTTTCTTTATTGTGCTTTCGTTTATCTCTTCTTTTTTTTTGTATTTTGTAATTTTATATAAAGTTAAAAAAATTCATCTGTTATTTTCCAATTATAAGTTTCTGTCAATAATCTCTAGACAATGTCAATGTTTCTAGCATCATGTTGTCATATTTTCATACAATATTTTTTTTATATATACATAAATCAACCTATAGTTTTACTAAACATTTAGGGCAATTCGAATCCTTAATGAAAAAACATGAAACATAGAGACTGGCGTTTGTTTGACACACAACGCGTTTCGGCAATGCCTTCCTCAGGAACTCCGTCACAGTATAAACTCATAAATATGTGTAGTCATCAATGTCTGAATTGAAAATAGCTATGAGATGATCAAATCTCTTACTTAGCAACAACTCTCTGTTTGTGCTTGGGAATAAATTGCAGTGAGTAAATCACGATGCTCCGTATATATGTGTCCCAACTTTACTTGCAAAACAACACCTTAATAAGCAAACCCTTATGATAGCATGTTGTTCAACGTTACAATCCAACGGGATATCCTGGCTGATATCTAGAATGATGTACTTGGGCGCACATGTCTCAATGGCTCAGCTGGGACATATATATACAGAGCATCGTGATTTACTCACTGCAATTTATTCCCAAGCACAAACAGAGAGTTGTTGCTAAGTAAGAGATTTGATCATCTCATAGCTATTTTCAATTCAGACATTGATGACTACACATATTTATGAGTTTATACTGTGACGGAGTTCCTGAGGAAGGCATTGCCGAAACGCGTTGTGTGTCAAAGAACCGCCAGTCTCTATGTTTCATGTTTTTCATTAAGGATTCGAATTGCCCTAAATGTTTAGTAAAACTATAGGTTGATTTATGTATATATAAAAAAATATTGTATGAAAATATGACAACATGATGCTAGAAACATTGACATTGTCTAGAGATTATTGACAGAAACTTATAATTGGAAAATAACAGATGAATTTTTTAACTTTATAAAAAATTACAAAATACAAAAAAGAAAGAAGAGATAAACGAAAGCACAATAAAGAAACTAAGTTCAATTTAAACTTGGTCATATAGTACCTTTTTGTTTAGATAAATATATTTTGTTATTGATTGGTCTAGAGTGATTGTGTCTGCTGTATGTGTAATCTATCAAATCCTGGTTCACTTTTCCCCAATTGCTTTCCCATTTATACCAGCCACTGTATATAAAACCCTTCATTAGCTGATAAAGGATTACATATTTTTGTTCGGCCATCTGCAGGCTTTAAAAGGATACTGCACAAATGGTATGTGCAGTACATGCATCCTGCCATAACATGGTAATATGTGAATCAGTACTGTACTACAGGATTTGAGCCACACCCAGTGACCTTCCCAGGAGGTTGCATCCAAAGAAATGACTTCTGATGCATTCTTAGCTAGTTGAAGAAAGGATCTCACCTTATATCCAGGCTTCTTTCTCATAAACTATATTGCACTGAAACTATGCTCTTTATTAACTTTAAACATGACAAACTGACCATTTTTAAAACAGATGCAACATGAACTTAGCTATCTGCAGGTTACAGATATGATTGCAAATGTTCCGATGTTACGGAAATAGAATCTTGTCCAATGTATGCCTGTACTGCACTTTATCCAACAGCTCCCAGACCCCTATGTGTGTTATACTCTTGCCTCTTACCTATGGGCAGTGGCCAGACATAGACGTTTATCTTTATGGATGTTTTAATGGACTGCAATTATTTGGGAATCAAGAAATTATGAAGTTATGGAAATAATTATATATGATGTATGGTCTTAGATCTTTTTATTGGATTTAACTTGCATTTGTACTTTTTATGCATTGAAATAATGCGAAATAAAGTAGAAGAATGACTCTAAAAATGACTGAAAATGTATCAAAAGCATGTATTTCTGATCAGCTAATCATGCATGGTCCACCTGTGACTCCTAAAGGAGGTGAAGTTTACATCTTTGTGTCTCTTAATAGTCATCAGGAGAATGATTATTCAAGGGATCAGTACAGATGGATTTCTAGAGAAAACAATCACCAGAGGACATGGTTCAGAGAAACACAACTGTCTAAAAGGTAGGTTTTGAGTTCCGTGATATTTATGCCACAATAAATATGATTAAGTAAAATTTAATTTAGCAGCAATATCCAATAACATTATTTTTAGATGCCCCTCAGAAAAGTAGTAAGCCAGTGCTATGAGGCTCAAGGTAAACACAGTAGTTAGGTTGGAATATTAGGAATTATCTGTAACAGCCTGTGGCAGTAATTACATTTGAAATTGTGGTACAATATCAATAAAAGACAGATACTATATACCTGTAAGGCGGAACTGAAGAAACAGTCCTATTTCAACAGTACCTCTCTACTAAGGCCCTGATTATGAGTTTGGCAGTCCGTGGACCACCAAACTCTTGGTGGCATGGTGGTCCAGCCACTGCCGCAACAGCGGTCCGACTGCCGGATTACAGCTATGGCAGTCGGACTGCCATTGCACCGCTGTGACCACCGGGGATCAGAGTTCCCTGGCAGTGGCACAATGGTCTGAGGACCGAAATATGCTTGGTGGTGCCCTGAGGCACAGGCAAGCATATTATGACTTTCCTCACCGCCAGCAGTGTCATGGAGGCTCTTCCTCCATGTAACTGCTGGCGGTGAGGAAAGAAAGGGGCCCTACAGGGCCCCCTCTTGCCAGAGTGCATGGGGGTGCATGCAGTGGGGGTGCATGTTGTGCCCCCCTGTAGTTTTGCACCCCCAGTTCCTGCACAGAAAGTAATGCACGACATGGTGCCTTCTTTCCCATGCAGAAATGTGCACTGGCGGTCCCATGGCGGTTCTGTTTGACCGCCACGCTGCTCACCTGCCAGACAACAAAATTACTGGTAATCTGGCGTGCAGGTGGCAGCAACTCTTGGTGGTGTGGGAGCGTGGCAGACCGCCGCTCCTGCACCACCAACAGTCATAATGAGGCCCTAAGAATACGAATGTCACTCACTCCTGTATTCGAATGTTAGGACATTGTGATTCCTCTTCATAGTGTCTTTCTGATGACCATTTTCTTCTACCCACAATACTGTATCCTGCTTGCTCTGAAGTGGTTGTGAGGTTACATAGGCCCCGGGCACAAACACTTCCGTTTTAAATGTTCACATTAAGGTTGACATCTTTTTAAACTGTGACTTTTAACACACATTTGATTGCGCGCCTGTATGGGACAATGTTCTCAGAAAATTGTTTGCTTGCACTTACACTTGTTCGTAGGCACATTTTCAGGCCTTGGAACATTTTGTACTAGGACTAGGTGCACTGCACAAAATGTCGCTGTTTGTTGTCTGTTTGGCGACAGCTCTGGGTGGGTAGAATCAACAACAGCCGGACCAGAGCTCAGACTTAGAACAAATGGATCCAGTTCCTCACTATCCTGATAAGGACTGAGGTTGTTGTGCACCAGGACTGGCTACCAGATGACACACACCAGCTGGTAAATGGGGAGTTAGACCACTCTAAGGTATTCTGGCAGACTCACACACCCTATGCTTCATAGGATGGGCAACACTTGGTAGGATTACAATTATATGTATCCATATAATTCAAGGCAAATGCACAATGGTTTAATTGTTCATTCTGTTCGCCACTCTTGTAACGCTGGTATCATTGTTTTGCTTCATTCTATTACTCATTGCAGCGCATGTATTTTACACAAGAGTTATTTGAAATGCCAATTTCTGTACTTCTTGAGTCTCCCTTTGGGCATTTCTGAGTTAATGAAAAAAGGTTAGATCTGTTTCCACAGTTTCCTTGAGGAATCAGGGTTGTCATGTTCTGCGATTGCAGACACCATCCAGTACCTTGTACGTTTTAGAGGACAAGATGGTGCACTGTGAGCTAGCCAGGAATTCAGTCAACATATTCTGATGGTATGCGTGACCTAAGCCCCACATACTTTTTGTCGCCCAAACGTACAGTCTTCCTGTAATATTATGAACCGTACAACAAAGCAACCGCTTGCTATTTGTACGAGGTATGCTAAATAACAAAACATACCTCACAGTAATGTATTGTTTAAAAATTCTAGACAGAAGCATATGATTTTTATGTGTAGATATTTCCAGAGAATATATAACTTGCTATCTGTCCATATGTACGTGGAACTGTCTTAATTCCATTGAATTCATCTTTTGTTAAAGTCAGTCTGTTTTAAAGAAAGCATGTAAATGAAGAGCTAAAGCAAAGTGTTGATGCATCCAAAGCACAGTGTCATATAACTACTTTAACCATAAGAGGTTCTGAGCCTCTTCTGTAATAGTAATATGCATAGCTAATCTAGGTTCCTGGTTAAAGCTTGGAGAGGGAGGCAGTAGCCTCACTATAATAATGAACCATCATCCACTTCCCAGTTTCCAACAATAAGGTTTGGCGAAGGTGGTGATTCTGTTCAGTAAATGGTGGTATCCCTGCCTACCGCCTCATTAGCTGAGGCATTCACAGCCTGATATATACGTAGACTGACTGAGAGGAAGAAGTATGGAGGGGTGACCGGTGGTATGAAAACTCAGAGATGACAGTAGATCCCAGCTCTTCCAACACATATGGGCCTATGCAAGTCATGATAATTTCATAGGAGACAGAGATGGCCCCCATCAACGCCAATCACTAAAATATCATGGTATTGATAATATTTATGATAGCCATAATGCTTCTGGACCCCAGCCACTAGGGGATCCTGGGAATTCCCAGGGAACCAATTGGTTTGCATCTGATATGGATTCCACTTGATGGGCTTGCAAAGCCATCACGCAGAATATGGAAATCACAATATTGGGGGTTGCTCTGCCACGACCTGCCATTCTCTTACCATTGCCTGGCCATGTTTATAAATTAAGTTAATTACCATAGGCATCTCTGGTAGGGAAAGATGGGGTGGTGATCAAGCCTGTGCAAAGGCTTTGCCTGTAGGCAGATTTGAAAAAGGCCCTAGTGTTGCACATATTTCTGTGAGGAGCAAAACTCATTTCTTGGAAACGGTATTATTAGTAGTGATAAGTAGTGACTTACCACTATTAATAATGCCACAAACACAATAAAAGGTTCAGTTAGGGTCTCAATAAAGTATTCCCTTGCTCAACCTTTGGTAGCTGGCAACAAGCAGGCAGTCTTAGCTTAGGAGGCAGGTGTGAAAAGCATTTAAAAACACCAATGCATTAAATAAGTAAGACACAGCACACAATAAAAATCTAACTCTAATTTATAAAATTATATTATATTTTTATGAACAAATAGACACCAAAACAACAAAAAACAATGTAGAGAACCGGAGATATGAATTTTTAAAGAATAAGCACTTTCTAGTGCTTAAAAACATATAGCGCCACGTTGGGACACCTGGTCGCGCTTAACCGAGACAAAGTCAATGTTTGAGGTCAACCGTGATGTAGCCCTGGTCAGGTACACTAAGCGAGAGGCCTCAGTCAAAATGTTACCTCCGGACTTAGAAACGTTTCTGGAGGAATTTCTTCTCAACATCGAGCGGTACCCTCTAGCAGGTCTATTTTGGTGCAACATGGTCGAATTGTTTCTCTGCGAGGCCTCGGTCAGCTCCTGGAAGTCTGGAGATCCAGAGCTTTCCACTGGATAAACCTGAAATCCAGGCTGGGTCACAGTTGAAGGTAGACAGCTTGACATTGAGTCAGTATTCTTATGGAGCTTTTTGACAAAAATTTCCCAAACTTCTGGAACTTCTTCCTGAAGTTCCTCTTGAGGATTCAAAGTGCCAAAACACAAATCCAAGGGTCTGGAATCACCTAGATGGTCCTTGGAATGTCTGGACTACAATTCCAACAATGCAACTGGCCAAATCCTTAAAAGTCCACAGGATGCACTCCAGTATGGGGACTTTTGGTGTAGATGATGCAGATGGGCTCTGTTAACCTGTAGCTTGCAGAGAGTCCACCCCTTAATCCTTCTTTTAGCAAGGTGAAGTCCTCAGGGCTGTAGTACCAGATTGTGCAGCAGGTGCAGTCCTTCAGAGTGCAGTCCTTTGGGTGCAGATGCAGACTCCAGCAAGGCCATCCTTCTTCTCCTTGTAGTTTCAGGCCGAAGATCTGAGGAGCTATGCAGCTCTCCCATATTTATTCATAATTTCTGGGCATCAAGCAGGGGGCACCCCTTACCAGTGGGATGCAGGGTGCCACCCAGGTGTATGACCATTTCCTCCAAAGTGTGGCATATTCTTGTCCCAGAAAGCACAATTCTCTCAAAATCTAATATGGAGAAAGTCTCCTTTGGGGTTAGATCTGGCTAAGCCTACCCACTGGTATGACTAGGTTTCCCCTTACAACCCCCTGACTAATCTAATTACTGAGGCTCTTGGGTGACTGGGGGTGCAGGATGTGGGGGTCAGCCTGTGCTGGTCCCAAACTGTTTCTCTCCCTTTGAAGACCTGTTTGGCTCCCCAACCTCTTCCTGCCTTTTGGCTTCTGCAGCTAAAGTTCCCCATCCACAGGAAATCCATTGTCTACTCTGACTCCTAGGACACTTTACATCTCATCAAGCAGCTCTGGCTCAGCCTGGGAAAGGCTGGCTAGTGAGGAGAGGGCAGCTGGAAAACTAGATTTTGGCTCACAGAAAAGGAAGTTTCATAACTTATTTTCTGTAATAGTTATTATCACTCTAACGGTGGCAAGTTGTTGGATTTATCTTAACTATTAATTAGATACCTGTAAGTATATTTTTAGGTGGCTCCTGTCAATATTTATACTTAAGTAAAATATCTCAACGTTAACCTATGGAGCCATTTGCTACAATGGGGAAAACGGAATTGGCAGTTTTTCCCTCGCCAGGGCTTAAAAACATATTTTATAATGTCCCTGCTTATAGTTACAAGGCACCCTACCCCTGAGGCACCCAGGGGACGCCTTAGGGGTGACCTATAAGTAAAAAATAAGGTAGTTTGAGACTTTGGAAGTACCTTTTAATTTCAAAGTCAAATTTGCATATAATTAAAATTTAAAAGCAACCTGCAAGGCAGGGCTGGCTCTTAAAATGACAGCAGGCAACACAGCAGTGCACACTATAGTGCAGGAAATCTACTGGGCCTCTAAACCTCCCTGCCCCATTATATACTAGGGACTTATAGGTAGCTTGAATCCCCCTTTCATTATTACATACTAGGGCCTTGCAGGGGTCTGTCATTGCCAATTATATTTATACCTAACACAGTACTTTTAATCAGAGCACATGCCCTGGGTTTGGTTAGCAGCGCCTAGGGCACAATCAGAGTTAGAAAACCAGCCCCATGTAGTCAAAATGGGAGTTAAAAGTGGGAGTACTCTGCAAACAGGTCCTGATTTATCACATCATTAATATGGAGGCATCACTTTTCACCACATATAACTGAGAAACTGACCATTTGAGGTAACACTTTGAGGTATCTTTTCATTCCTTTGTATTCTGATTGCTTCAAGTTATTTTTGATTCAATTTACTGAACATATGCATGTCAATATTACTTTTACAGACATTTTGCATTGAAAGATCATAATAGCATAAGGAAAGTATATGTATCTTCGTTCAGAAAACAGGTGTGACAAACTTTTCTTTTTTACAAATGTTCTAGTTTAGTAATAGTAATGCAATTCTGATTTGTTTTCAACCATTAGGCATCTCTTCTACCATACGAACAAATATAAAATGCAATTAAATGGATTAGGCACCTTCATTATTAAAATCTAAAAAACGTTTCTCAGTATTACATAATTGTAAATGTAGAATATCTGTCAGTAACAGATGATAAAAATGAATGTTTCCACTTTTACGTAGATTGCTAAAAAAAGATTCAGTAATAATTACAGGGTGCCTTCTACTCACATTTTATGTACATTTAGGTGAGCAAAATCAACTTAGCCACATGCAAAATATCATTTTCTAAAGCACTAACATTTTTATCAACAATTATTTGCTATTTCTTTTCAGGTTATTGAGAGGGGCATGCTATAATATTTACCAGAATTGTGTTGTTACTGAACAAACAATAAGTACAATGTTTTTCTAGGTGTGGCACTATACAGATGGACCAAGGAAGGTTATCAAGATTATACATTATATTGGTGATCATTGTGTTTATCATCCAATCCCACATGGAAATGCAAAATCAAGTCGACCTTTTATGTCAACTGTCCCCTCCCTACTCCAAGAATGCAGACAAGAGTGCCTCAAGCACCAAAGAATATTTATTCGAAAGTTCATAGTGAGGCATCTGCAGCAGGGAATGATGCAAGAGAAGCATTAACTCATCCTAGAAATTTGAAACAGGTGCAAAATAATACACATTGTGAAGCCGTCAAACTGAAAATTGGTAACAATGAGATATTTAGTACACTACAACTAGCAGAACAAATTGATTTCATCAGGCATGTCACTGTTAACTGTTCAACCAGATCTTGTGGTGTTTGCATGGTTGAAAGACTTTATGGATTTGGGAAAAGAATTGATAAACATAGTCTCACAAGACCCCAACACTGAACAGTTAATTTCCTATGATACAACTTTTCATCTTGTTAATTTCTATGTATCTACCTTTGTGATAAGAAATGCGGTGTTGGATGCAAACCCAATATTTCCACTGGCATTTATGATTCATGAAAGAAAGTTTTAGAAATAGCATGAACTATTCATATCAGAATTTGTGCATTACTTGAAACCCCAAAACATCCAGAATATTCCTTTAGTGACTGATCGTGAAAAGGGTATACTTGGTGCTTTTAAAAAGGTTATACCAAAAATGTCACTTGTATTTAGAAATCCCATTTTTCAAGATGTTGAATACTGGGCGAAATCAGTCAGGGGAACAAAAGATGATACAAAAGTGTTAAAGGATCATATTGAACAATTGTTCAATTTGAATGTGTTTAAGAGTGGAATGATCAATATGAAAAATTCAGGATGTTATGGTTTTAGGGAATATTATGAAAAATGCTTGTATGAACCAATATTTCAATATGCATGTCGATTTAATACTAAAAGGTTTCCAGCATTCCAAGACAAAACTTTAAATAATAACATTTATGAAAGTATGAATAAGATACTAAAAAATGCTACAGAGTGGAAGGAGTTATCTTTGGAAAGCCTTCTACTTTGTTTGTTCCATTTGCAATCTTTCTATGTCTATGAGCTTCAGAGGGATCATTATGGCCTTGGAATGGTCACATTGAAGGGGGCATTTAGAGATTTGTAGGCTCTACCCAATGAGCATATTAAATTGCCTTCATATATACCAGTAAATGACATAGTTCAAAAGGTGAAATCAGAAGATCCTAGAATTCTCTTACAAATGAAAACGGAAATATCCAACAACATGACACAGACAGCAATAGCAAACACCTGTATTGAAAACAATTTGGTCTCCCTCAATGCTCAGCTGCAGGTGTTCCTTGTGAAAAGTCCATTTAAAAATGAGGTTCATTCGGTGCTGTTGTGCCCAAAACCACATTGTTCCTGTAAAAGTAGTGGACTTTGCTTTCACTTTATTGCAGTCCAAAAAGCAGCAGGAATCTTTATCCCAAACAATTTCAGTTACAAACCTGTCTACACTGAGACAACATACACGTCACCAAAGAAGGGAAGGGAAATCTGGTTGCAAAAGGGCCAGAAAACAGGACTATGACTATGAAACTGAGCCAGCACCAGATTCCAAGATGGCAATATTTGCTAAATCAGTAAAAGAAAATGCAGATTCATAATTCTACAAATATTGTGTGGCAATTCTGCATTGATTCAAATAGAAGCACAGTCTTTCATGGGTCTCTCTCCAATACAGAATAGTATGCAAACTAAGGGTAACAATCAATCACTTAAATCCACAGTTACACAACCCTGGGAAACATATACAGGTAAAGAGGACATTGTGACTCCCTGCCTTAAACGAAAGGTGTGGCTGGAAGGAAATGTAATCGACTGTGTTTTGATTAACATAGTAAAGGAGTCTGTTCTTTCCAGCTGTTAGTTTGCTATTCCTTTGAATAATTTTCATGCTGTGGCAAATGGAGGATACACCTCTTTTATAAAATGTGCTGCTTCTGCTTCAATTCTTAACTATAATATCTTACTATTTCCAATAAACACAGATTTAGATCTACATGGCCAAGGATTACATTGGTTTTTAGGGGTGGTAGATATAAAACGCAAAACTGTGACAATAATCGAGTCACAAACTGATGAATACAAACCCTAATGTAATGTTCTTCAAAGAATGCTTTATGGCATCCATATGCTCTTCCCTTATATAGAATAAAAAAAAAAAGCAGAGTGGACTTGGATTCAGAGTGCAGATTGTCCCAAGCAAAATAACTCATATAACTGTGGAGTTCATGTCATACTAAATTCCTTTACTATTTGTAATGGACTCAGATTTGTAAATGCATTTCACAGCAATTAGGTAAGACAATGGCTGGATGGCAAAAAATCAGGAAGATTACTTACACACTGGCAGAAAAGAGAAAGCAATACATATAATTATAGGCGAAAAATTTAGCAATACAACCCAACCATGGTAAGCAGGCAGTGCAAAATACAGAAGATGGTATGAGTAGTTTTCCTTCCTATTATTGTAACACAGGAGGGTGTACCCTGTGCTCATCAAGTCACTGTTTCACAGACCATGAACAAAAACAGGTGATATGTGTAGTGTGCAGAAACAGGTATTGTTAGAAGTGTGCAGGTCTTAAAGAAGTTCACCAACATATTTCATTTGTTCTGAATAAAAAAAGACCAGGCCATCAGATATTTGAGAAACTAATAATGGGGCACCATCAGCCAGCTCTATCAATGCATGTGCACTAGTGCACAGCCAGTGCTGTATTCATGACTCATTGTGTAACAGTATAGCTGTAATATACAATTCAATGAAGTATTTTGCAATTGGATATGTTTATGAAAGTTAACAAAGCAAGCTTTGTTTTTTTCAGAATCCTTCACAAATGAGTAACTCTGTACATGGATAGATTTTAGCAGAATAGGTATTGTTTGCTTGCCAGCTGAGCAAAAGTCCGCTGACTAATGACTTATAAATGTAATCTCTGGGCTGGACAGGGTGATCATTTTATTCTAGTGATTTTGAGCAGTTATGTACTGTTATTGCTTTCTGGGAAAAGTAATAACTTCTTTGAAAAAGATTATATCAATACAAACATGTTGAGAGGAAGACCAGGCACATTTTCATGAAAAAACAAATAAATATCCACAGTTTTACCTAGCAAAAATCTAGAAACCAACAATTACCTGCCAGTTTCATGGGATCCTACTATAAACCTGTGTCAAAGTTTTGAGCAGCTGCACACCAGATTGGGAGCAGTCCTATTTCTGTTTCTGTGTATTCAGATCCCATTTGACATATGTGTGTGTGTGTGTATATATGCATAAATGTAGTACTCAACCCGATATAATTATTAGTTTTGTATTAAATTTAATAATAAACGTATTTAAAAAAATAAATTTACCTTCTAAACTTTTTAATACATTATTTCAATCAATTAAATACATTTTAACTGTATTTATTTAATATTAAATACAAACAGATCTTTAAGTGAAGGTGGGTAATTTTAAATGATTGTTTAAATTTCTTTCTAACATAAATAAATATATCAAAAAGAATTCATTATTTAAAAGACACTTAATTTAATGAGTTTCTGGGTTGTCACATTTTGTTTTATTAGTCCAAGGTTAATATTTTACATTAATTTATGCTGTTCATTTAAATATTTCTATCATTTCTTTTAAATATAAATAGTCTATAATTTTTCCAGGTGAATATGATGTATGGTGATTATCAAAAAATTGGAAAGTTAACTGTAAGTGTGGGAGTAAGTATAGATGTTAGTAAATAAAAATGTGCATATTTATGTTTGTGACACAGGCCCACAGTGTGCCAATATTACTGTAAAATAATTTGTAATACACTTTTAAATATTACCAATTAAACTTAATAAAAAAAATGTAATTTTTATTAAAAAGTGTTGTTTTTGATAATAACACAATCAGGTCGTCTCAGCACTAAGCTCCAGGTAGTTTACTCCATGCCATAAAAAGGAATCAATAGCCAAGGATGAACAGCTGTCTAGGAATCTTCAACTCTTATAACATAAAGATTCTAAGAACATGAGCATCATACTTTTCCTACTAAACTAGAGAACTAACCTTGAATGCCACAAAGATATACACAATTGAAAGTACTTTACTAAACACAAATGAAAAAATAAGTATATCTTTTTAAAAGTGTTTTTAAATAACAATCGTATTTTAGAAAAATAAATAATCAATGGTATGAATTCTAACAGTCTCATTTGCAGAGAATGTTGGTCCCTAACATGGATGGGTGTTGGGAGGAAATTAAATAGGTAAAGTATCCTGGGGAGGATATTCATTTTGATTACATGATATGTAGAGTGGCCTTAGTCCACTTCTCTACGTAGTTAGCACTATTAAGATCCACGCATTGGATAGAGTTACTGTGCCAATGCAAGCGAATGAGAGTTTATAACTTTGTGACGCCTGTAGCTGGGAGCATGATATTCAATATTTGTGAATTGTATTTATTGACCTTAAAACTGAAACAGACTCAAACCAGTCAAGTAGGCCAACCGCTGCCAGTAGGGATGTGAATGGTTTGGATGAGATGAGGAGTGGGCCTTGTGTGATTCACCCCTAAAGGGGACAACACTCACCTCTCTCGTTGCTCAGATCTGGATTGCCAGGTGTTTGACCAGAAGAGCAAATACCTGGGGGGAGAAAAGTCATCCATGCCTGGTTCCCCTGAATAGCGAAAAGGCACAGGAGCGATGCCATTAACCCTGACAGAAGCTATAGAGGTTATGTATCTTGGAAGGATCTAGCCCTTCAGGTTCAGACCCATCCTTAATTTTTATAAGACAACTTCTAGAAACACTCAGCTGACTTGGTCAAATGCCATTTTGGCATAGAGTGATAGGATAAGAATACTTTTCTTTTGCGCCTTGTTAATTAGGTGGCCTAGCTCCTGGTATTATCCAAAACCTGTCTGTAGCGAATTAACGCAACTGTGTCAGGATTTATTTGGAGGTGCAAGAGAGGCTACAGGTGCCTTGCCAGTAATATGGTGAAAAGCTCTTCATCCGTGTTAAGGAGCGCCATAGGCTTGCAGGACCAGCACTGTGCAAGGTTCTTGACCAGTTTGTGAATTAACGTTATTTCTGACCCATAGTGAGGGAAAAGGCCTGTGGATTTGGTGAACAAATTGAATAATGCTCTCAGGGGTTCACCCAACAGAGTCAAGAATGTTTTGTGGAACTCAATATGGGATCCATCTGGACCATGGAACATCCCTAAGGGCATAGATTTTAGTGCTTGTCTTAAATCTGAGTTGTCTATGGGGGACTCAAAGGAATCCCTCTGATCAGGGGTGATGTGTGTTGAATTGTAGTTTTCTAGGTAGCTCACTATGTAAGCTGGGCGTTTCCCTCCCCTCAAACACAAAGACTTATAAAAGACTTTAAAGGCTTGCTATTTGTCTCTTTCTTTTATCGACCATGAGCAACACTTCTTTTTAGCCTTAATAAAATACTTCTTAGCCCTTTGAAGGCATATTTTTCCTGCCAATAGAGTTCCCACCTTATTTCCCCAACCTATTCTTCATGCCAGCTCCCCCTGATGCTTCTGCTTTGCTAGTTTCTTCTGTGAACTTTGTTATTTTGCTTTCTACCTATCTCCTGCTAAGTTACTGCTTCACCAATGCACTGTTTGCCCACTGTTGTAGCCCTCAGTTGTCTTTTCATTTTACTGCTGCTGTTTAATTGCTACTAATGACTGCTGTTTAGTCCACTGTGCGGTCTCCTTATTCCACTGTTGGTTTTATCTTTGTTGTAACTGTGTGTTGCCTTTGTTGCCTCTGCCTCCGCTCATTTTTCCCGCTGTTTGCTGCTATTTTTCCCCTCCCAGTTCCCGCCTGATGCCAGGCCGCGCACCACCACCCAGCACCCCTCCGTCCTCACAGGACCTACCAAATTGAGGCTGCAGCACAGGCGTGCAGCAGACGCACCCTCGGTGCGCTGCCGGCACACCAAAGGCAAGACCATCTGTGCCCATCTGCACCTAGATCTCGTCCAGTGCCATGAACCCTTGCTCTCCCAAAACTCAAAGATACATCGTCACTGAACTCCAAGCTCTAGACCCCAGAAAAAGCAACAAAAACAGCTGCCATACCTCATCTTGATCTATGGTAGGACCCTTTACCTGCCTGCACTGCCAATTCTCCTGCAACACCGAAGCACCTGCATGCACGTCGACCACCACCACAATTACCTAAGAACCTCTTCACTTACTCATTTTTAATGCACAATTCCACTGCAAGCAAGCCATCAAGATTTGGAACACCATCATCTCTCCCACCCCCGACGTCATCTTCCAGCAACTCCTGACGATTACAAGGTAGCACACTGGGATGGCATCAATAAACATGGAGGTCGAATCGCCATCTCCCACAAAGAAACTCTACACTGGAACACTTCTACTGACGACATCACCCTGGTCATGGAACACCTCAATTTCCAACTCCGAACCGATGGCAAAATCACCATCAAAGGAACCCTCACCTACAGGCCTCCAGGACTACACCCCAGTTTCTGAAATGACAACCCCGAATTCATTACCCCGCTCGCCATTGACTCCAAGCACTACATCTTTCTCTGAGACCTCCATTTTCACCTAAAAGACCTTAATGACACCAAAACCGCCAACCTCCTCGAAACCAAGAACATCAGCTTCACTCACATAGTCACAGACCCCACACACAACGCAGGGCACACGCTTGGCCCCATCTGTAGGAAAGTGCCCTTTTTGGATGGTGTTAGACCTTTCATCCTTAGGGTGGTCTTCTGCCCACTTTTTGCCTGCTTATTTCCACTATTTGCAGTATCTTTTTGTTGGCCATAGGACTCTGAGCGAATATATGATGTTACTTAGCATACCGTTACTCCGCAGGTATTTACTTCGAAGTTTTTACTTCGCAAATACCATTACTACGCATGATTTTAGTACGCATGCTTTTACTTCGCAAATATATACGAATACATTAAAAATGCTTTTACTTCGCAGTTAATTATTACGCATACTGTTACAACGCGTTATTGGTACTTTAAAACAAAAAATTAATCGTAATAGTAACCTATCCCCTGGCACGCACCCTGAACCCTAAAAATACCCCCTACACCCCAAAACCCTATCTCACCCTGACCCCTAAAAATATCCCAGCACCCCAAAACCTAAACGCACCCTGAACCCCAAAAATACCCCAGCACCCCAAAACCTTAAACGCACCCTGCACCCTAAAAATACCCCCTACACCCCAAAACCCTAACCCACCCTGACCCCTAAAAATACCCCTGTACCCCAAAACCTAAACGCACCCTGAACCCCAAAAAGTACCCCAGCACCCCAAAACCTTAAATGCACCCTGAACCCTCAAAATACCCCATGCACCCCAAAACCCTAACCCACGCTGACCCCTAAAAATGCCCCAGTACCCCAAAGCCTAAACGCACCCTGAATCCTAAAATTACCCCCTACACCCCTACACCCTAACCCACCCAGACCCCTAAAATTACCCCAGTACCTCAAAACCTAAACGCACCCTGAACCCCAAAAATACCCCAGCACCCCAAAACCTTAAACGCACCCAGAACCCTAAAAATACCCACCTACACCCCAAAACCCTATCCCACCCTGACCCCTAAAAATATCCCAGCACCCCAAAACCTAAACGCACCCTGAACCCTGAAAATACCCCAGCACCCCAAAACCTTAAATGCACCCTGAACCCTAAAAATACCCCTACACCCCAAAACCCTAACCCACCCTGACCCCTAAAAATACCCCTGTACCCCAAAACCTAAACGCACCCTGAACCCCAAAAATACCCCAGCACCCCAAAACATTAAACGCACCCTGAACCCTCAAAATACCCCATGCACCCCAAAACCCTAACCCACCCTGACCCATAAAAATACCCCAGTACCCCAAAACCTAAATGCACCCTGAACCCTAAAATTACCCCCTACACCCCAAAACCCTAACCAACCCTGAACTCTAAAATTACCCCAGCACCCCAAAACCTAAACGCACCCTGAACCCCAAAAATACCCCAGCACCCCAAAACCTTAAATGCACCCTGAAACCTAAAAATACCCCCTACACCCCAAAACCCTAACCCACCCTGACCCCTAAAAAAAACCCTGTACCCCAAAACCCAAATGCACCCTGAACCCCAAAAATACCCCAACACCCCAAAACCTTAAACGCACCCTGAACCCATTAACAGAATTAATACTACAATGCACAGTAACTCCATTATGCATAGTAAGTGCATGCTAAGTAATGGAACATGCATAGTAAATGCATGCTAAGTAAATGCATGCTAAGTAATGGCATCTGCGAACTAAAATATGCGTAGTAAAGGTAATACGAAGTAATGACCGCGTAGTAAAGGTAGAATACCCTCTGAGCACTTTACCACTGCTGACCAGTGCTAAACTACGAATGCCTCTCCCTTAAAACATGGTGACATTGGTAAATACCTGATTGGCATATTTATCTTACCTGTAAGTCCCTTGTAAAGTGGTATACCATATACTCAAGTTCTGTAATCTAAATGCTACTAGTGGGCCTACAGCAGTGGTGGTGCCACCCACATAAGTAGCCTTTCAAACCTGTCTCAGGCCTGCCATTACAAGGCCTGTGTGTTCAGTTTACTGCCACTTTGACTTGGCAATTAAAACCACTTGTGAAACCTTCCCTTTTATTACACATAGGTCACACCTAAGTTGGGACCTAGGTAGCCCTATGGGCAAGGTGCTATGCAACTAAAAGGAAGGACATGTACTTTTAAGTTTTACATGTCCTGGCAGTGACAAGCAGCTAAATTCATTTTTTAACTACTGTAAGGTCAATTCCTCTCATCGGCTAGCATTAAGAATTCCTTAGACCATTTTTAAGATGTGATTCCTTATTAGAAAGGAGTAGGTAAGTAATGTTTCATATCTCTGGAATAGTAATGATAAATCCTCTTTAGTGGTAAAGTAGGATTTTACATTACCATTGTAGAAATGCCACTTTTAGAAAGAGGAAATTTTTCTTCTCTTAACTTTGCTCTTTGTGCCTGCAGCCTGTCTCCAACACACATCTGGGCTCTGTGACAGCTACACTTTGTGCATTCCCTCCAGACAGCCACAAACACAGGAAAGCGAGGCTAATCTGCATTCTGAGCACTCATCTGCATTCAACTACATTCTGATGGGTCTTCCTGGACAAGGAGGAATGGGAGGAGCTGACACACGGATTCACCCCCCATAGTTAGCCTGGCAGACAGTAAGTTATTAGTGGAAGAAGCACACCTTAAACATAAATGCTTAATTTCAATTGAGTCGCAAACAGAAAGTAATATGAACTCATGAGTTCATACCAAACATAAGAAGAAACAACAAAGTTGTATCTTATAAGACAAAGCAACACAAGATTGGATTAAAAGGGATCTTTGTGAACTTCAGAAATCTCCTTTGAAGTCGCCCCCTACATCACAGGTACTTTTGGTGTAAGTACTGGCACTCTGACCCTACCAAATTAGTACACTACTGAAACTGGGAAGAACTCTGCTGGAGTAAAGACTGCTGTGCTGTAAGGATTGGCACTTTGCCTTCATTGACTGTTCTGGAGAACTGCTTCTTTGGTTTGCTGAGCTGCCCTGCTGAACTCTGCCCTGTTGAGGACAATGACTGAACACATCTCATTTGAACCCAGAGCATCTGCAAGGGCTTGACTCCTGTTTTCTGAAGTCTCAGGGACACAAAAACCTTCCTGCAATCCTCCTGGTGCAGCTGGACTCTGCTATCTATGAGTCCTACCCTTGTCTGAGATAGCCCCACCAGCTCTGGGATAAAAAATGGGTTCTACAGCTGAATTCTGCAAAAACTGATGCATCGCCTCAACTGCATGAGAAATTCCGCTGCATCGCCCTTTAGCGCCAACGCAAAGGCTGCTCGATGACAGCGGATCCGCAGCCTGTGCAGCTCTACGACGACGCACTGCGCGGCTCGATGATGACGCAATGCATTCACTTCAATGGAGTTCTACGATGACGCAGTAGGCTCTCGATGTCGAGATTAGCTCCAGCCAAAGTATTTCTTCAGCAGGACCTGTATGGGTCCTGTAGCTAGCCTGCCTTCCATTCCGGTCAGCCTGAACTTTGGATTTGCACCGGTCACTCACGACCTCAAGCAACCAATTGACAGCTAGTGACTTCTAAGCACTATTTGTGGTTTAGTCTTTAAAAAATCATATCTCGACATCTACTTATTGGAATTTTGCCATTTTGGTCTTGTTTTACTCAGATAAATAGTATATATTGTTCTAAACATGTGTGGAGTCTTTTTGTGGTGTTTTCATTGTGTTACTCTGTGTGTGTGTGTGTGTGTATGTGTGTTGCACAAACACTTTACACATTGCCTCTTAAGTTAAGCCTGCCTGCTCTGTGCCAAGTGGTTCACTGACGAAATATTGCCTCTGAAAAAATCGCCATACCAAAATATCATGACATAAATATTGTTGTTGAAAATATCATCATCCTATACTTATATTGGTAAGTACAGATGTATGTAAAAAAATAATATTGTTGTCATTAATATCGTTGTATATAATATTGTTTTTTAAACATATATACATTTAAATAGTAAATATTAAATATAATACATGGTAACAATGTAATATTTATAAATAGATTTAATGTATATTGTAACAAATAGAACAATTAAACTTATTTAAAAAGTTAAACACACATATATATATATATATATATATATATATATATATATATATACAAAAAATTTTAATTTATTTTATAATTTCATAATTTTTAAAATAATGTAATAATATAACAAGTATAGGAGGCTATCTGTACTGCATTAAACAGAACTAAGTATCTTGGAGTGTCCTGCATCTTCTTTCTATTATTGGAAGAAAAGGTTGTTGCAATATATATATATATATATATATTTTTTTTTTTTTCATCGTTTCTGCACTTGCACGCTGTCACCTAAACGAAGGGCGCGTCGTCAGAGGATCCTTGCAGCAAAATCCTTTTAATTAGTGCAATCCTTTAAGAAAAAGGAGGACGACGCTTTGTGCGATTCAAACTTCATTTATTTTGTCAGACCGCCATCGGGCGCGTTTCGGCTGATCCCAGCCTTGCTCACCAATGACGAGGGAGCATTCACGTCACGTTTTTATTCAACACCATTTTCAAATATGTGACTACAAGTGTATAAACATAAACAACAGACCCGTAGTTCCTGATATAAATATCAACCAGTTGCACCCATTGCAACCCTTTAAACTACTGATCCATAGACATGAAGAACAGATCTGTAGTTTTTGGTATATTTATGGCTCAATCCACTTTAAAAATGTGCATATGATATTTATCACTCAATCTAAACATCTTATTAAAGCATTACATAATTTGTCGCTTTTATGCATTCATAATCTTAAAGTTCATTTTACGGGTGCATATATAACTGTACATTCTCCATCATTGATGGCAGGGGCTATTTTACACCCTCAAAGCCACTAACTCAATGCATATTATGCTTATGTCCCGCCCGCTTGATCAAGGGGTTTTCCCCGAAACGCGTTGAGTGTGTCAGAAGCCTGAAATAAACAACCGCTTTGCAATTTTTGGTCTACGGTGTGCTGTTTGGAAAGAAGGAACCAGCATTTGTATCTTCATTTATGGGCTCGCCGTCCCGCCGTAGAACGCCGCCGCAAGAGGCAAGGATATGCGACTGCGTTGCTCAGCAACGCTCAGCTGTGGGATATATATATATATATATATATATATATATATATATATATATATATATATAGAGAGAGAGAGAGAGAGAGAGAGAGAAAGAGAGATCCAAACAGTTTTGCCCAACGCCGTACGCCTGCCCTTCGATGTCGGTGCCAGCCGTGGTGGCAAAAATCCACGAAAACAGTCAGCAATCCTTATACAATGAAAAGGAGGTGGCACAACGTAACAGTCCACAGATGGTTTTTAATGTACGAAATATATATATATATATATATATATATAGTCCAAGAACATAAAATATTTTTAAAACAAGACATTTTAATTAAAATAAGAAAGTAAACAGCATAAATACCTTACAATTTACCAAAAATATTTTACACATTACAAACATTAATAATTATATATACACACAAAAACATAATAATATAAATTGTAACAATATATCATTAATTATAAACTGTTACATTTAAAACATATGGGGCCCTATTACGATGTAGGTAGGTTTACAGTCGACATCGTAGGTTTACATTCCGACCGCCGAATTATAATGTTGACGGTCAAAATGTAAACCGGCCGGTCAAACCGAGGGTTCCAATGGGCTCAAGGAACCCGTCGGCCAGTCGGAAGCCGCACATAATTCCTAACGGATTAAGCGGATTAAGATGTCAGTTTCTGACAGCCTTCCCATGTCAGCTTTTCTGAGAGTGACTTTGGGGGCCCCTAGCAGGGCCCCCTAATCCCCAGGGACTTACGGTTGAGGCCTTGGGGGTGCACTTCACATCCCTGCACACTCACGGTGCCTGCCACACGGTGCAGGGATGTTCAAAAACTTCCATTTCACAATGGGAGCTTGTGCTGAGGGCGGTTTCTGACCACTCCATAAGCACCCATTGTAAAATGGAAATTTGCAACCGCATAATGTGCGGTCACATCCTAATTGCGGTTTCGGGACCCCCGACCGGAGGTCGGTTGGTGCCGCATCTGTGACGATGTTGGTTGGAGGGAAATCTGATCTACATCGTAATGAGCCCCTTACTATACCCACGACAATTTATACAAAAGTAGGCAAAGTGTTGGACTAAAGATGGATAAAATTTACCAATAGGAAAACTGTTACATCACACATTGGTAAAATTTACTATTCCCACTGCAGTCAGTGCAACAGTAGCGTATTTGTTAAATTGATAAGGGTTACATTTTACTATTTCCACTACACTTCCACTTCCACTACACACACTACAGTGCAAAAACACTACACTACACTACAGGGAAACTGTTGGACTGCAGAGGGGTAAAATTTACTATTCAAACTCCAGTCAGTGTACCAGTAGGAAACGTTTTGGATAGCGGAGAGGTAAAATTAACTATTCCCACTCCATTCCCTGCAGCAGTAGGGAAAGTGTTGGAGTGCAGAGGGGTATAACTTACTATTTCCACTCCAGTCAGTGCAATAGTAGGGAAAGTGTTGGATTGCAAAGGTATAACATTTCATTATTCCCGCTCCAGCCAGTAGAAGAGTAGGGAAAGTGTTAGATTGCAGAGGGGTAAAATTTACTATTCCCACTTTATCTAGTGCAACAGTAGGGAAAGTATTAGATTGCAGAGGGGTAACATTTATTCTTCCCACTCCAATGAGTCCAACAGTAGGCAAAGTGTTGGATTGCGGAGGGGTAAAATTTCTATTCTCACTCCAGTCAGTGCAAAATTAGAAACAAACTAATTTTCTTCAATATATTAAAATTATTTCAAATACATAGTAAATAATAAAAAATATAAATATGTACAAAAAGAAATACAAGCATATTTAATTTGTGAAATTAAATACATTAAATAAGTACTGCAATGTTAAATACATATCATGAATTACTACAAATATAATTAAAATACAAAAATATATTTTCAAAATAAGAACAACTAATAGGTAGAATATTATTTACATTAAAAAACACAACACAATTAAAACATAGAATAATGAATAACATATTTCTTTTAAATAATTACCTATCTTTGAATTTATTACTCAAGTTACATTCTACCCTATACTTCAACAAAATATACAACACATATCTAAAAATGTTACATAATTAGTTAAAATATTATTAATAAAAATGCATTCCTAAAATAATTTTATTCAATTACCACCCCATCAATTATCCATACAAATAAAACAATGCACACAAATCATATACATTAAAAAAATATTATTTGCAACATTTTCATAATTAAATAACAATTAAAAATGTATTATTCACAATTAAGGGGCCGATTCCGATCTCGGCCGGTAGGGCTCCGAATCGGATTCGGCTTTACCGGATCCGATTCGGAGCCCTGTTTCCCGACCGATTCGTACGCGGGTCCGGCCGAGCGAGTACGATGCAAGCGCCCGCGAAATCGCCGACCGGCTCATACGCGGCTTCAACGCGCTCCGACCGACTCACACGGACCCGACTCGCACCGCGCAATGGAGACGTTCCCCGGCCGGGTAAGTACGATGCGCACCGCGAGCAGTCCGACCGACTCGCACCGTCCGGCTCGAAAGAGCTGTCGGAGCCGGACTTTGGGGGTCCGCGTCGGACCCCCCTGTACGCGTGGCCGCGCGAGTCGCACACAGGGGGGACCCATGGGTCACCCCTACCTGTGCATGTACGGCACGATGCGCTTCGCCGCGTACACGCTGTAGGGGGCGCCCTTGTTTGCCTCGCACCCATTGAGTCAATGGGAGCCCGCGTACGCGTTGTACGACCGGCTCCCATTGACTTCAATGGGAGTCCGACCGAATCGAGTCCGATAGCCTACGAACGCATCGTACTCGTCCGGTCGGACTGCCAGAGTCCGATTCGGTCGGAATTCTCTCCGGGTCCGGCTCGGTCGGAGAGATTTCCGGCCCAAATCGGAATCGGCCCCTAAGTAATAATAAATGAATAATATTCAGTTAACTTCCCACCATTTACTCCTACAAAGTCCAAAAATCACAGCAAAGATATAATAGAAAATATATTTTATATACATATGTAATATAATTATTTATCATTTCTATAATTAGTAAAAATTAACTTTATTCATTATTTAGTATAATTAATTTCCTATATAAACTCGTTGCTCCTTCTGGAACTGCAGGACCCATGGGAAGTGGCACGCGTGCCGGCAGAGCTGACCGGCTTGCCATCACTATTTCAAAAGTTCAATAAGCGCGCTCTCAGGATATAGCACTAACAAAACCAAGTTGTTGCAGTAAACTATTTATTCACATAACGCGTTTCGGCTGCCAAGCAGCCTTGGTCACATGTGCTCACACCCTTAAAAATGCATGATTGACATAAAAGAGGACACAAGAGGATATAACGTGTCAGCCATATTGGAGTGGTGTAAGGCTAGGTCAAAGAGAAGTGTATGGCCATACAATGGTGCAACTACAATCTACAAGTATGGAATATATTAAGAAAAATAAAGCGTAATTGCTACATATTAACATAAAATAGCATATTAGCACCACAATGGTTTAATGAATGTAGCACCCAAAAAAAAAAGCTCAAGGTTGTGCACATAAGGCGCAAAAGGCAGTATTGGTATGGTGCCAAAACCTGGACCACATAACATCATAGCAATGGCAAACCAATTAGCGTAAAGGCATAGTGCCTATGCAAAAAAACACGTAGCTGAATCGCACCCCACCAATAGTGGGTCAGTCCAGGTCAGAATGACAACTACCTACTAATGATACTCAAAAAATGGCTGGACCATCAGGGTTTGGCAAATGCCCAGGCATGTTATGACCTAGGTATGCATAGTGCAAACAGATCCGCAATTGCTAATCAGAAATCATGCATGGTATATCTTATCTGTGATGACATCCCAAGAGTGACGACGAAGAAAAGGGTAGGGAACCCGTGCTGGTGAGTGATGTGGTGATGGGTCCCTTCCTTTCCTCCTACAAATAAGAAACACAAAAGAAATATATCAGCATCGGAAATAAAAAAACAAATATTCAACAACTTAAAAACAATGTGATACAAGTTACGCATGTTGTAACATACAACATGAACAGTTTGGTTTCTCATGCATATGAAGGAAAAGCAGAAGTAGAGACAAAAGATGTCATTCCTTTTTGAGGTGAACCCCAAGTTCCTCATCCTGGTTCAAACCTCCCGGGATTCTAGTCTGGAAGTCTATAATGTACTTCGACTCCCTCTTCCTGATCTTGAGAACTCTATCTCCACCTTTGAGATCATTAGTGATCTGTTCGATGTCCCAGTATGAGAGCTTAGATGAGTCAGAAAAATGCATGTCCTGAAAATGTCGGGCTACAGGATACCAGTGGTCCCTATTGGTAATGGCCCTCATATGCTCCAGTATTGTCTTTTTGGCCATTAGAGTATTGCTACCTATGTACCATAATTTACACAGGAACTCGATAATGTAGATGACAAAAGTGGTACTACATGTGAGGAATTGAGAAATTACTCTGTTGGATGGCCCTCGTGTTACCTTCTTGCGAATCAGGCTGTTCCTGCAAGCCTTGCAGTGGCCGCAAGGGAAAAAGCCCTGAAGATTATGCGTGTTGCTGCCTGTTACCTCAGTGATGTCGCTGTGGACAAGCATGTCTCCTATAGGTAATGCGAGGTCTGTTATCAATACTGTTAACAGTATTTTGGAAAAATAATTAATTTCCTATACACCATTTGCACATACAAAAACTACAACACATACCCAAAAAAAACATGTAATACATTATACAATTTACATAATTATTTTTCATTTAAATAAAAAATATTATTTAAAATGTATTTAGTACAAATAAACTTTAATAATTCTAATTTAGTTACTTTCCACCCTATAGCCCTATAAAAGTCACAATCCGCACATAAAAGTTAACTTTAAAAAATAATGTTTTACACTAACAAGTATTTATCAAATAACGAATTATCATTAATTAAAAATTAATTAATACTAAATTATAATTAACTTAATTCCCACAATATACCCCTACAAAACGCACAACACAGCCTACAATTGGCATAATGAATGATCAATTTAATAATTAATATCAATTGTAAATCAATTATTATTTAATTAAAATGAATCTACTTCCTACCATGTACCCCTACAAAACCCACACCAAAAATTCATCTTAAAAAAATAAATTGCACAATTAACATAATTAATTATCAATTCAATACTTAATCCTAATTAAAAATTAATTGTTAATTAATTATAATTCACTTCCCACCCTGTACCCCTAAAACCCCACAACCCGCACATAAAATTTAAATTATAAAAATTAATTGCACAATTAACATAATTGCTTATAAATGTAATAATTAATGTTAATTAAAAACGAATTGTTAATTAATTATAAATTAAAGTGCTTCCCACCCTGTAGCCCTATACACCCACAACCCACTACGGTACTAAAAATCACAAAAATGTATTACATTAAATGTAATAACTACAAAAAATATATTAAATATATTGATAAACAAACAATCATTATACAAACATTTTACATCATATACATTTAAAATATATACTAAAATACGTAACAATAACTAAAAAACAATATAGGTACTGATTACGATGTCGGTGAGCCCGCCGACATTCAGGCCATTGCAGAGGTTGGGGGGAAAAACCACCGTCTCCAACAGGATCTAAGATCCCGTCGGGGTGGTGATCAGATTCATATCCCTACCATGGGGGCGGTTCCTGCGCAGGCACCGCTGTAGGGATTACGATGTCCCTTTACCAACTGTCTTTTCATGGCAGTTCGACTGCTATGAAGAGGCAGATGGAAACAAACTTTGGGTTCCCCATACAGGGCCCCTGTCCCCTGTGGGCCACTGCTAAGTGGCCTTGGGGGCACATGTAATGCCCCCCACACACATTCATGCACCGTGTGCCTGTTTCCTGGACCTCAGCACAAGCCGCATTGGAAAAAGCACATTCCAACCGCCACCATGGTGCTCAAATCATAATTGGGCAGCCAGACCACTACCTGCCTATCGGGCGGTCCTTGGGCGACCTGATAGCGGGCGGCGGTGGGGCCACCCAGCATCGCAATGATGCCCTATATTTTTGTAAACAATATTAACGACTTCGATATTTTCAAAATCAATATTACTTACCGTAAATCAATATTCTTGACAGCGATATTCTTGCTGATGATATTTCCATATCATGATATGTTGTACACAATATTTTGGTAGAACGATATTTTGGTTTTGATATTTTGTCTGAATCCCATGACAAGCTACCAGAGGTTTAGCACAGTATAATTTAAAGTGTGTATCTAGCTTACCCTGACTAGGATTGTGGGTCCCTACTTGGACAGGGTGCAAACCTCTGCCAACTAGAGACCCAATTTGTAACAGATAGTCACCCCTACACTATTTGCTCTGGATGGTGTTTGTTATGACTCTGGAAGTGCATTGGAGCCTGCAAACCTGGCCCCAGTGCCAGTGCTCTCTCCATAAATTGGTAACTGTGAATTGGCAACCCCAATTGGCAAGCACTTTAAACCTCTTTATATGTCCCTAGTATATGGTGCTAGTGGTACCCAGGGCATAGATGGTAAAGGGGTCACCAAAGCCTGAAGCACTGATAGTGCCACCCTGAGTGTCTCAAGTAAATTACTGTCAGCCGGCCTGCCATTGCAGACTGCAGGAGCAGTGCGAACTACTTGAACTCAATTGTGCCCACACCATGTGTGGCACATCCAAAAGCCCTATCTTTACTATTGGCCTTATTATGATGTCAGTACACCGTTGCAGAATCAGGACCGACTGACTTCCGGTCGGCGGTCCTGACCGCAGCATTACAATTCTGGATAGGAATTTCCTTTATGAATATTAAAAAAAGATCCCCTCACAATGGGTGTCCAGTCCCTTGGTGAGGGGAGCATTGTGCAGTTTTCACTGTACCTTACCACCAGGGTTTTGCTGGCGGTGACAGGCAGTGAAAACTGACTCTCTAATTCCACCTATCTAAGGGGTCGATTACGATGTCAGGCGGATCGCCACCGCCCGCATGGCGGTGGCGATCCGCCCGCCATTTTCGTCCGTCCGCCACCAAATTCTCCCCCGCCATATTACCATGGCGGAGGGGACCCCAGCGGACGGAAAGGCCGTCCGCATGTTTTCCGCCCGGCCGATCAGTCGACCGGGCGGAAAAGGGATTAATATGGTGGCGGTGTCTGCAAGACACCGCCATCCACATTATGATGCCGGCGGTGATGTGCCTTTCCATGGCGGCGTCGCCGCCATGGAAAGGCTCGCGGTCCCTGACATTGGGGGCCCGTTGCGGGCCCCCAGGTATTTTGGGGGGTGCACATGGGGGGTACATTTGCACATACAACATGGCAGGCACCGCGCAGTGCATGTCACGTTGTGCATGCAGATGCACAACATGCATTTCCAGCACTGTGGCGGGCGGTGTTGTGAGCACCGCCCGCCACAATGCTGGAAATGGAGGATGCCACCGCCACCGTGGCGGTGGCATCCTAATCACATGTGCGGGACCGCCGCACACATAGCGGGCGGTCCCATTTACCGGGGCGATGGCGGGGGGACAAAGTCCGCCCGCCATCATAATCGGCCCCTAAATTAGGTGGGTGGAATTAGAGGTCTGTATTCAACCACGCTTACTCCAGGTGCCCATTGAAAGTTAAATCACAATGGAGACAGAGTAGTCTCCGCCATTATTAAACCTAAGGTCCAACTACTTTTGCACTTGGCTTTCCAACGGAGTATACATACTTTTTTTTTTGTGTGAAACCCTCATACATAAAAAAGCTCCTACCGTTGCTGGAAAATGTAGTGCCAAATATACATGATAGTCATTTAAGAGAGGCAAAATCCACATGTAGATGGTCACAAGTCTTTATCTACTTTATCAGTTAATGACGATTTTATATAAAGTTCCTGGTATATATGGCAGCTATTTAATGCCCATCGTCCTCAAGTAGAAAATGCCTATCCTCTTACCCTATCTAGAACAATCCAAATACATTTCCAAACGGCCATGTTACACCCAGCTATGCCGACTTACCTTCAAGATTTACTAAACAACATTACTGGGTATATGTACCAGCCATTTAACCCCTATCATTCCCATTGAAAACAAAAATGTATGCCCACTTATTCTACACACGTCACTACACTACAGTGGTAGGTGTGTGCAACAGCCATTTAACACCCATCATCCCGCATGTAGAACTCATTATGGCCATTATCCCAAGAGAGCTACGTAGTAGCCATTTACCTCCCATAATCCCCCATTTAAACATTATCTATTTGCATTTTCTAACATGCCCATTATAATATGGGGGAAATGTGTTCAACAGCTGTGCAAAGCCCATAATCCCCTGTGAGTAAAGGGGACAGGGGCCCTGTATGGTAGGTATATGTCAAGTTCAGGTTCAATTTCAAATGGGGAGTTCTCCTTATAGCAGTATAATTTAATACCTGTCTGTTTGTCTCATTAAGTTATGATATTGATTTGTCCCCTTCATTAGTGAATTAATTAAACATTTAATTCGGGTAGGATCACCCTTTCTAGATGTTTTTTTGAATAAAATTCTCTATACGCATTGATTCTGCCATGGGTGACGTCACCACGTGCACGTTGCACGGTGTCTGTTGAGAATCAGGCGTATGAAATATATTGGAACGGAGGGCGAGCGGTCTAGATGATATACTGAGACAGGGTCACAAGGGATGTTGGAATTACGTGGATTACGTACATCAGGTGACCGGAACTATGAACTTCCGCTTGAGTAGGGATAAAACATCGTACGCTCCACTCCGCTGCCACTCTTCACGGCGGACGGAGACGAGCAGTATTTGCGGAGAACCACCCTTGATGTAGTAAGGAGGGGGACTGGTGTGCTGTGGGTGCATACATGAGTCTAACGGGCTGATATATGTGGGTTTGATTTCACCTACTGTATGGAACACCCAAGGGATTACTGAGTGGCGTAGTCATTATCGAGTGAACACCAGGAAGTGAGAGGCACCCTGTTGACATGGCTGAATGTTAGAGAGGAGGACAAACGATATATCCAGGGCTGGAGATGTAGTAGTAAGTTGCCCCAGGGTACCACCAGCCGCGTTTGGCTTCTTAGGGACTAGCAGCTATCATCATCTGCTAATATACGCCAGTTACGCATTTGAAATTACCCTATTTGACATAACCTTGACTTCGTAAAACTGTTAACACATATTAGATAGAGAGAAAAGTTCCGTAGTATGGATCTCTACTTTGTGTGTAATGATTTCATTTGTTTTTATTCTCCTCTTGGAAAGAGTGTGACCATAGGGGGTCTCTCCTTGCCCGCCGCCAGTTCAAATTTGACTTTAGGGTAAACTCGGTGAGTAAAGAGATACACCGGACCCCTATTGGACAATGACTGTGGTTGTGTGTACTAATGCCTGTTGGTTGATGATGCTGGAAAGATATACAATAACAAAATATAGAAATACATATATATATATAATCAATATGTATATGATTATATGAACTATTTTATTGTAGATATGATCGCAGATTTTATTTGATTTTCTTTGGCACAAGTAAATACAAGATGGGATAGATATAATAGTCATTCCTTGGAGTATGAATGACACCGTGGTTGGTACTACGGCTTGCGTTAATTTTTCAATATGATTTAGTGTTGACCTACAGGAGATTACTATTCCTGATGGGTTTTCCTTTTTTGTTTTGTTTGTCTTGTTGGTTCCGTAGTAACTACACGATCCATGGGAGAAAAAAACCCTGAATACGTAAGGAACTAATTTTTAATTTTCTCTCATCTCAATTGGAGGTGAGGGAGAACTCACTGGGAAAGGTAGAGTCCTGAAGAAGGCCGGCGTGACCCGGTATGAGGGGCACTTATTGACGGCTGAAACATGTTGACCACTTCGCAGTATAGGAGGGGTGTTAGGAGCACATAGAATCTCCCATTCACCATCATCCTTCACACTTTTTATTCTGGCCGGAAGATCCAGGAATTAAAGTTTCAGGCACAGCGATATTTCCGAGCTAGTTTTAATTCACTTAACTGCACTTTCACTACCGTCCTTCCCAGTCACTACAGAATTTATTTGTGTCTTTCTCTGTGTTGTATTGTCTTCCCCCACCCTATTGCTCCACCCCAGGCGTGGCTACGCCGGGGTGTTTTTTGTAGCAGCCCAATGATGAAGCATGTCACACATTTGTGTGAGTGAGGGCAGTATTAGAACGTATCGTATATGCCAGTACGTTACAGATTTTATTACTCCCTACTCCTTCTGGTGCATAAGGTATATGTCAAAGCCATTTAACGCCCATCATCCCTGATGTAGAAAATCCCTATCCCTATTTCCTACCTTGAACAATCCTAATACATTTATAAATAGATTCAATGGTCATGTAACAACCATAATCTCCCATGCAGAGAGGATGAGCTGGGTGTCGTCGGCATAGGATACTATGCTGAGTCCGTGGTGTCTGAAGATGGCGGCGAGGGGGGCCATGTAGATGTCGAAGAGCATGGGGCTGAGTGACGATCCTTGGGGTACTCCGCAGTTGATTTCCGTGGGTTCAGAGAGGAAGGGTGGCAGTCTGATTCTTTGGGTTCTACCGGCGAGGAAGGAGTGGATCCAGTCGAGGGTGGTTCCCTGTATGCCGGCGCCGTGGAGTCTGGCGGCGAGTGTCCGGTGGGAGACGGTGTTGAATGCTGCAGAGAGGTCAAGTAGGATCAAGGCTGCGGTGTGTCCTTGGGCAAGGAGGGTGCGGATGTCATCTGTGGCGGCGAGTAGAGCGGTCTCGGTGCTGTGGTTGCTGCGGAAGCCGGATTGGGAGGGGTCGAGGATGGAGTTTTCTTCGATGAATTTTGTTAGCTGGGCATCGACGATCTTCTCAGTGACTTTGGCTGCGAAAGGGAGGAGGGAGATGGGTTGGTAGTTCTTGAAGTTCATGGGGTCTGCTGTGGGCTTCTTGAGCAGGGGTCTGACTTCTGCGCGTTTCCCGTTGTTGGGGAAGGTGCCGGTCTTGAAGGTGGTGTTGATGGTGCGTTGTAGTTCTGGAGCGATGGCGGTGGCGACTCCGTGGTAGGTGTGCGATGGGCAGGGGTCCGTGGGAGCCCCCGAGTGGATGCCCTTCATGGTGGAAGTGGTGTCTTCAGTGGTGACTGGGGTCCAGTAGGAGATGGTAGGCTGGCTGGTGTTGCTGGGGAGGAAGTGGTTTCGAGGTCCATGGGGTCTGTAAGCGAGGGTGCCACTCAGAGTTATTCTAGTGCTGGTCTGGATCTGGAAGTGAAGGTGTTCGGTGGTGGAGAGGGAGTTGGTGGTGGAGGTGGAGGTGGAGAGGCTGAGGGTGCTCTTGTGTCCGATGGCGAGTCCTCCTCCTGGGCGGTTGGGGCAGTCTTTCCTCTGGATCTTTTATCCGTCTGGGATGGCGGTGGCGATGTCGGGGGTGGATGAGGCATTGGTCCAGGTTTCTGTAAAGAAGGCAACGTCTTGTGAGAGGGTGTTGAGGAGGTCCCAGATCTCAACGGCGTGTCTGTGCAGAGAGCGCACGTTGAGGAGGATGCACCTCAGGGCTTTGGAGGTGTTGGCGTTCTGTGCGGGGGTGATGGGGTGCTGATGGTGTTTAAGGTCTGGCGGCAGTGGTGGCAGGAGAACTGTCCATGGGTGGTGCTCGGCATGGACAGCTGGCAGTTGTTCCTCCTGGGGTTGAGTGCGAGGAGAGTCGCTGAGACGTAGCGGTGGATGGTTGGAGATCCAGGGTCCCTGGTGCTGGTCGCGGTCGGGTCACAGACGGGTGCAGACAGGCTTGCCTTTGGCGCGCCAGCGGCGCGGCCGCACAGCGGCCACCATTAAATAGGGGATGAGGGAGGGAAGCTCAGCTGGGAGGTGGGAGCATGAGAGGCAGGGGAGGGCTGTGGGGGAGCAGCGGCAGAAAAAACGAGCAGGTTGCACAGCACAGTGACAAACAGTGACAAATCACAGGTGTAAAACAATACTTACACACTTAAAAATAAAAACAGAAAGAGAAGGATGGCACAGGAAACAGAGGAAAAAATGGGCACAGCGAGGCAGGTGGCAGCAGGCAGGCTCGAACCCTACCGGATCCCCCTCAGCAGCAACGGCACAACAGTGGAGCTACTGGGGGAAACAGCAGGTCACTGACCAGATGTAGAAATCATTATGGCCATTATCCCAAGAGGGCTATGTAAAATACCATGTCCAGGGTATGTAGCAGCCATTTACATCCCATAACCCACCATTTAAACATCATCTCTTTCCATTTTCCTAACAAGACTATTGTAGTACAGGGGAACATTTGTTCAACAGTGGTTTAAGCCCATAATCCCCTGTGAGTAAAGTAGCTTACAGAAATCATGAAAATACAGTGTTAGGTATATGTAAAAGCCATTTAATGTGAGTGGAGAGGTGTGGTGCTGCGGCCAGGGCAGCTGACTTTGGAGCACAGGGTTCACGGTTCGATCCCCGGCTCCAGCGGCAGCTCAGCTCAGCACCATGTGACTCTGGGCAATAGCTCGCTTAATTTCCACGACGGCCCCCAGCGCCTTGAGACCCGTAAGGGTGAGTAGCTGCGCTATATAAAAACGGACTTACATTTTTTATATATTTAATGCCAATCATTCCTGATGTAGAAAATCCCTATTCCTATTTCCTACCTTGAACAACCCTAATACAGTCCCAAATACATTCAATGAGGATGTAACCCACATAATCCCCTATGAAGAACACAACAATGCCCATTTTCCTTCAACATTTACTAAATAAGAGTGCCAGGTGTGTGTAATAGCCTTTTAATGCTCATCGTCCCCAATGTAGAAAATTCCTGTCCCCATTTCCTACCTGGAAAAATAATGCATTCCTAAATGAATTCAATGGCAATGAAACACCTGTAATCCTTCATGCAGATCAAAGCTATGCCTATTTTCACCAGCATTTACTAAATAACGGTACCAGGTATATGTAATAGCCATTTAATCCACATAACCTGATAGGTAAACGGTAAGAATTGCTGAAGAGAGTTAACTTTCACTTTACAGATGTAAGTATTAAACTACACTGCAACAGGTGGACACTTAACAGAATGCAGCCCATCATCCCATCATCCGCAATGGTCCTTTTAGCACGTCCAGTTTTTTGAGTTGTTGTCACTGACATGTTCACCTAACTGTACAGTTACTTTAACTTTTGTGTTTTTTCAGTATATAGATATTTCACGGTGGCGGTTACTACTATGTAGTTATAGGAAGAACATTTATTGTTTTGGTAATAACTATGGTGCCGTTTGATAAATCTTCACAAACATTTCCACAATTTAAAACATGTTCCTCCATCTCAGCTCCTTCCTGAAAAGTTTCTGCCTGATTCGTCAAGTGAGGGCCAAGAAACAGGCATGGCCCCAATACACTTTTTACTATGCAGTTTCCATAGGGAAAATTAGACAGTGAAACAGAAAAGCTGTTGAACAAAATTAAACCAAGTTTATCAGAAAGCTAGGGGGCATATTAGCAAGACCCACGTTAAAATTATCGCCGTTTTAGCGGCAGGAAACTGCCGCTAAAACGGCGATAATGGGCTTGCTAATACGCGTTATGGAATTCCAATAGAAGCCCAGGTTAGATGTCCTGCACATCTAACCTGGGCTTCTATTGGAATTCCCATAACGCATATTAGCAAGCCCATTATCGCCGTTTTAGCGGCAGTTTCCTGCCGCTAAAACCGCGATAATTTTATCGCCGGTCTTGCTAATATGCCCCTACATTTTTACTCAGAAAGCATGCTTTTTGTGATTTGGTGCAATTCTGCTCAGCAGTTTTAGAGAAACTAAGGTTAAAATTAAAATTGGGGGCTGGAGGCCATATGCCAGGTGGTGGGTTGGCTTGCTATGTGGTGTTGGCTGCCCATGGTGGTTAATTATGGTAATAAGATCAAACATGTGTTAAAAAAAAATCAGAAATTCAGTGAAAAAAACAAAGATTAAAGTGGAGTTATTTTTAAGTGAAAATGTCACAGATTTGTTTTTATTTTCTTTGTCTTGTTTTTAAATGAAACAGTATGCATGTCAGCAATGTGGATTCATGTCGGATCCACAGCAATACATGGAATAATCATTGGCATGGGTACACTATTTCCACTTCTACATATCATATATTCCTTTTATCTGCATTCCATGGCACCGTGTCATGCTGAGCTGAGCACTCGGTTGATGATTATGGCTACCCATCAGGTGAGGTGAGGTTTTGGTAAAAAAAGTGTTGAGGTGTAATGTAACAAGTGTTGCGATAAACCATAATGGTCACATGTCTGGACTACAGTCTAATCTGTGATCACACTCTCCATTCGACCTTTAAACACTAAGGGGCCGATTATTATGTCGGTGGGACCAACACCGACGTGCTGTCGGTGTTGGTCTAACCAACATCTACAACCGCGGTCAGAGCGCCGCATTGCGATGCGGCCAGTCGGACCACGTTACCCGGAGACTGACCGACAATTTCCGACGGGCTCAAGGAGCCTGTCAGAAAATCGGTCAGATTGCATTCCCCACAATGGAGACGGTGCCTACTCTGGCACCGCTGTGGGGATTACGATCCACTTTTCCACCAGCCATTTCACGTTGGTTCTTTCGACGTGAAAAGGCTGGCAGAAAGGTTTTTTGGGGGCCCCTAGTAGGGCACCTGTCCCCCTGGCCCTCTGCTGTGGTGCCCCCTAAACATCCCTGCATCGTGTGCCAGACACCGCATGGTGCCTGTCACAAGGAGCAGGGATGTTTACAAACATGCCTTTTGGCATTGGGGCTTGTGCTGCGATCCTTTTTCCGGGCCGCACCACAAGCATCAGTGCTAAGAGTCATGTTTCCTGCCACCTCCACGGCGGTCGGCTCATAATTTGGCGGGCGGAACCGCCGACTACTTGTCGGCCTGTCCCATTCCTGAAACGATGGCGGTCGGACGCTCTTCCGACCACCATCATAATCAGCACCTTAGTTCCCATTGGGGGCCTGTCTCACCATGATGGAAATGTCACTGATAACGTCATGTTTTAAACGCAAAAAAAACACTTACATTCACCAGTTATAGTTTGCTGAGCTAAGTATAATTTGTGCCACCACCATGCCTTGGTAATGATAGATATAAAATTAAATACCAAATGGTGCAGAATCATGAAACTATAAATTACCATTCACTCACACAGCCTCCCTTAGGTGAACGAGGCCTTAGCCTGTACTAAACATTTTGTGGGTGGCTGAACTCAGCTGGCATTAACCAGACACCCGTGGCCAAGCCTGTGTTGCAGAGGATCTTGCCCTGTGATAGCTGAGGTCATAAGGAGGGCATGCCAGGGGCACAAGTTATAGTTTGCTCAGTAAACTATAGCTGATGAATTTCAATGTTTTTTTGCCGTTAAAACATGACATTATCACTGAAAGTTTTGTCTAACAATAAATGTTCTTTTGCTTTTTCACTGATTTTCTAGGATTCGTTCATGCAAAGTGAGCTATTACTAAAATACCTACACTTATTACCATACCTAACCACAGCGGGCGGCCAACCATACACGGGAAGCCAACCATCAACCTCCTGCTGCATATATGCATATATATATATATATATATATATATATATATATATATATATATATATATATATATATATATATATATATATATATACTACTGGCGGTTGCCAGTAGATAGTTATAGTTAGGACCTAGTTTCCATAGGAAACTTGTTTTTTGTTTTCTCAATATCTTTGGCGCCGGTTGTCGAATCTTCGCGAAATTTTCAAAACTCGTAGCCTGCTCCGGTCAGCTCCTGTCTTGAAAGTTTTGGGGTGATTCTGCAAGCGGGGGCCGAGAAAAAAGGGGGTCCCAAAACATGTTTTCTCCATGTTAATTCCCGTAGGAAACTTTAGACATGGCTACAGCTCGAACTGCTGAACGGAATTACACCAAATTTGGCAAAAAGGTAGCCCTTGTTTCAGAAAGAGACCTTTTTTTTAAAGGGAGTAAATCCGTTCAGTAGTTCCTGAGAAATTCAAAAAATAGAGGTCGGAAAATCAATTTCCCATAGGAAACTTTATACACGGTTACAGCTGAAACTGCTGAACGGAATTACACCAAATTTGGCAAAAAGGTAGCCCTTGGTTCAGAAAGAGACCTTTTATTTAAATGGAGTAAATCCATTCAGTAGTTGCTGAGAAAATCCAAAAATAAAAGTTTTGATATATAGAGGCACAGTGGATCCGCGCACCCTCCCGATCACGCGCTTTATTCTAATTGGCTGTCAACACTCCAAACCAGGAAGTGTTGGCAGCCATCTTGTGACTCGGTAGAACCGAGTCACAAGAAAAGAGAAAAAGAAACATGAAAAAAAAGAAAAGGGGACAGGGTAGAAACACCCTGACCCCCTAGGCCTGCTCAGGGGGTCCCACAAGGACCCCCAGGGCCCAAAAAAGCCTTTTTTATTTTTAAAAATCGGGCGAATTCGCACTGGGTGCGTGAATCCAGCCGAGAAAATAAAAAGAAACGAAGCGCGGGCTCCCGCGCTTCGTTGGATTGAAGCCCAGAGGTGGGCCAGGTCCCGGGGGCAGTGAAACAAAAGTGTGGGGGGGCCCCAATCCCCCCACACTGCCCCGGAGACCGCCACCTCCCCGGGGCTAGATTAATGAATTGCGGGGGGCATGCAGCCCCCCGGCAGCCCCGGGGACCGCCACCCCCTGGGGCTTTCATTAAATATTTGCGGGGGCACAAGGCCCCCGCAGCCCCGGGGACCGCCACCCCCGTGGCTTCTTTTTAAAAAAAAATATATACCTGTGTGGGGGGACTCGAACCCCCCACACGCCCCGGGGACCGCCACCTCCCCGGGGCACTAAAATGCTAATTTGGGGGTCCGTTACGGAGCCCCGGGGACCACCACCTCCCTGGGGCTTTGCAATTGAAGGAAGGGGGGCTGCGCGGCCCCCCTCCTGGAGCCTGTGATGGCCCTGGGGACCGCCACCCCCCAGGGCCGGATCCTGCAGTGTCCCGGGGTGCCCACCCCCGGGAAACTGCTGTTTGCAATGACAGGGCGGGAGGGAAACCTGCTCTCGCTTCAATGAAGCAAAGCAGATTGCTTTTCCACAAGGGGAGCTGCATGTCAGCAGCTCCCCGTGTGGAAAAGCAATGCCGGCTCCCGCAGGACGCGGGGAGCCGGCGGGACCGTGGGGGCATTGGGGCTCCCCCCACGGTCCCCAATGGAGAGGGCCAGCCCCAGGGGATGGGGTCCCCGGGGCTAGAAGTGGCCCGGGAGGGGGGCCATGCGGCCCCCCTCCCCAAAATTAAAAAATGTATTAAAAAAATAAATAAAGGCCGGCCCCGGGGGATGGGGTCCCCGTGGCCAGTAGAGGCCTCAGGTGGGGGGCCACGCAGCCCCCTCCATAAAAATAAAAAAACAAAATGTGGCCATGCCCCGGGGGATGGGGTCCCCGGGGCCGGAATTGGCTACGGGAGGGGGGTCCATGCGGCCCCCTTCCCGTTATTTTATTTTTTTTAAAAAGGGGTCAGGCCCTGGGGGATGGGGTCCCCAGGGCCCAAAAAAAGGGAAAAGAAGGGGGGCCACACAGCCCCCTCCCAGCAACACTCTACAAACGCGCCCTGTGGCGCGTTTTAAATTGGGGAATTAATTCCCCTTCAATACTGGGGGTCTCTGGGGGCCAACTAGCCCACCAGGTACCTCCAGTAAGCACCACAGGGCTGCGTTGCAGAGAGGTGGTCCAGGCCACGCCCCTTTTTACACCTCTCTGCAACGCAGCTCTGTGGCGCTTACTGGAGGTACCTGGTGGTTAATTGGCCCCCGGGTGGGCCAAGTCCCGGGGGCATGCGGGGGATCATTAATAATTATATGGGGGGCCTCTAAGGCCCCCCCAAGCCCCAGGGACCACCACCCCCCGGGGCTTTAAACAAAATGGTGCGGGAGGGCTCTGAGCCCTCCCGCAGCCCCGGGGACCGCCACCTCCCCGGGGCTTCTTTTTTTTAAATTATAATTAGTTGTGTGGGGGGCTCCAGCCCCCCACACGCCCCGGGACCGCCACCTCCCCAGGGCACTAAATCGTTAAATATGGGGGTCCTGTTACGGACCTCCAGAGCCCCGGGACCACCACCTCCCCGGGGCTTTCAATCTGTTGGGAGGGGGGCTGCGCGGCCCCCCTCCTGGAGCCCATGATGGCCCTGGGAACCACCACCCCCCAGGGCCGGCTCCTGCAGTGTCCCGGGGTGCCTACCCCCGGGACACTGTAGTTTGCTATGGCAGGGCGGCAGCCTCGCGGCTCACGTCCTGTCATAGCAAACTGCTTTGAATTTTGGAAGAGAGAGCAGGAAACCTGCTCTCTCTTCCAAAATCCAAAGCAAATTGCTTTTCCACACGGGGAGCTGCATCTTAGCAGCTCCCCATGTGGAAAAGCAATGCCGGCTCCCGCAGGACGCGGGGAGCCGGCGGGACCGTGGGGGAGTTGGGGTCCCCCCACGGTCCCCAAAGGTTAGGGCCAGCCCCAGGGGATGGGGTCCCCGGGGAAAGTAGTGGCCCGGGAGGGGGGCCACGCAGCCCCCCTCCCCCCAAAAAAAACAATTAAATTAAAAAAAAAAAGGGCAAGGCCGGCCCCGGGGAATGGGGTCCCCGGGACCTTAAATGGCCTGAGGAGGGGGGCCACGCAGCCTCCCTCCAAATATTTTTAAAATGAAAAAAAGAGGGCATGCCCCAGGGGATGGGGTCCCCGGGGCCAATAGAGGCCCAGGGAAGGGGGGCCACGCAGCCCCCTTCCCGTTTAAAAAAAAAAAAAAAAGAAAATGCTCAGGCCCCGGGGGATGGGGTCCCCGGGGCCAAAAGTGGCCGAGGGAAGGGGGGCCACGCATCCCCCCTCCCATACAAAAAAAAGTAAAAAAAGACCGGCATCGTGCCGGAGGCTCCGCCCCTCGCTGCAGCAGTCTGCAACGCGCCCCTGGCGCGTTTGCAGATGGGGAACAAACTCCCTTGAATACTTGGGGTCCCTGGGGCCAACTAGCCCACCAGGAACCTCCAGTATGCGCCAGGGGCTGCGTTGCAGAGAGGTGTACAGAGGCCACGCCCCTTTTTACACCTCTCTGCAACGCAGCTCTGTGGCGCTTTTTGGAGGTACATGGTGGGCTAGTTGGACTCCAGGGACCCTCAGGATTCAAGGGGAGTTAATCCCCCAACTTAAAACGCGCCACGGGGTGCGTTTGCACAGTGGTGAAGGGAGGGGGCGGGGCTTCAGGTGACATGTGTGCAAACAGGCCCCGTGGCACATTTTAAGATGGGGAATTAAATCCCCTTCAATCCTGAGGGTCCCTGGGGGCCAACTAGCCCACCAGGTACGTCCAGAAAGCGCCACAGAGCTGCGTTGCAGAGAGGTGTAAAAAGGGGCGTGGCCTCTGAACACACCTCTCTGCAGCGCAGCTCTCTGGCGCATACTGGAGGTACCTGGTGGGCTAGTTGGCCCCTAGGGACCCTCGGGATTGAGGAGGAATTAATTCTCCAACTTAAAACGCGCCACAGGGCGTGTTTGCAGACATGTCACATCAGGCCCCACCCCCTTCCTTCACCATTGTGCAAATATTCCTCTAAAATCAGACGAACTACGAATTCCGATTTACTCACCTGTTATCAGGAGAGACCTCAGTGCTGCATCTTTGAGCCCAGTACTGATCCTGAAAAGTAATTTTAACCGTACTTACCAGTAACTTGAATTTCCTTACATAGGCTAACATTGACTGGTTTCACTTGAAAATTCTTCTAAGTGTGGAGTTTTGGAACTTTATAATATTCCTCTAAAATCAGCCGAACTGCGAATTCCGATTTACTCACCTGTTATCAGGAGAGACCACAGTGCTGCATCTTTGAGCCCAGTACTAATCCTGAAAAGTAATTTTAACCGTACTTACCAGTAACTTGAATTTCCTTCCATAGGCTAACATTGACTGGTTTCACTTGAAAATTCTTCTAAGTGTGGAGTTTTGGAACTTTATAATATTCCTCTAAAATTAGCCGAACTACGAATTCCGATTTACTCACCTGTTATCAGGAGAGACCACAGTGCTGCATCTTTGAGCCCAGTACTAATCCTGAAAGGTAATTTTAACCGTACTTACCAGTAACTTGAATTTCCTTCCTTAGGATATCATTGCTTGCTTTTTGCTGAAAAAGTTTCTAAGTGGCGATTTTTGAAACATATAAATATTCCTCTAAAATCAGCAGAACTACAAATTCCGATTTACTCACCTGTTATCAGGAGAGACCTCAGTGCTGCATCTTTGAGCCCAGTACTGATCCTGAAAAGGAATTTTAACCGTACTTACCAGTAACTTGAATTTCCTTCCATAGGCTAACATTGACTGGTTTCACTTGAAAATTCTTCTAAGTGTGGAGTTTTGGAACTCTATAATATTCCTCTAAAATCAGCCGAACTACGAATTCCGATTTACTCACCTGTTATCAGGAGAGACCACAGTGCTGCATCTTTGAGCCCAGTACTAATCCTGAAAAGTAATTTTAACCGTACTTACCAGAAACTTGACGTTCCTTCCATAGGCTAACATTGACTGGTTTCACTTGAAAATTCTTCTAAGTGTGGAGTTTTGGAACTTTATAATATTCCTCTAAAATCAGCCGAACTACGAATTCCGATTTACTCACCTGTTATCAGGAGAGACCACAGTGCTGCATCTTTGAGCCCAGTACTAATCCTGAAAAGTAATTTTAAACGTACTTACCAGTAACTTGAATTTCCTTCCATAGGCTAACATTGACTGGTTTCACTTGAAAATTCTTCTAAGTGTGGAGTTTTGGAACTTTATAATATTCCTCTAAAATTAGCCGAACTACGAATTCCGATTTACTCACCTGTTATCAGGAGAGACCACAGTACTGCATCTTTGAGCCCAGTACTAATCCTGAAAGGTAATTTTAACCGTACTTACCAGTAACTTGAATTTCCTTCCTTAGGATATCATTGCTTGCTTTTTGCTGAAAAAGTTTCTAAGTGGCGATTTTTGAAACATATAAATATTCCTCTAAAATCAGCAGAACTACAAATTCCGATTTACTCACCTGTTATCAGGAGAGACCTCAGTGCTGCATCTTTGAGCCCAGTACTGATCCTGAAAAGGAATTTTAACCGTACTTACCAGTAACTTGAATTTCCTTCCATAGGCTAACATTGACTGGTTTCACTTGAAAATTCTTCTAAGTGTGGAGTTTTGGAACTCTATAATATTCCTCTAAAATCAGCCGAACTACGAATTCCGATTTACTCACCTGTTATCAGGAGAGACCACAGTGCTGCATCTTTGAGCCCAGTACTAATCCTGAAAAGTAATTTTAACCGTACTTACCAGAAACTTGAATTTCCTTCCATAGGCTAACATTGACTGGTTTCACTTGAAAATTCTTCTAAGTGTGGAGTTTTGGAACTCTATAATATTCCTCTAAAATTAGCCGAACTACGAATTCCGATTTACTCACCTGTTATCAGGAGAGACCACAGTGCTGCATCTTTGAGCCCAGTACTAATCCTGAAAGGTAATTTTAACCGTACTTACCAGTAACTTGAATTTCCTTCCTTAGGATATCATTGCTTGCTTTTTGCTGAAAAGGTTTCTAAGTGTCGATTTTTGAAACATATAAATATTCCTCTAAAATCAGCAGAACTACGAATTCCGATTTACTCACCTGTTATCAGGAGAGAACCCAGTGCTGCATCTTTTAGCCCAGCACTGACCCTGAAAAGTAATTCTAACCGTACTTACCTGTAACTTGTATTTCCTTCCATAGGAATCCATTGTCTGGTTTTCAGCAGAAAAGTTTCAAAGTGTCGATTTTCACAAACTACAAATATTCCTTAAAAATCGCCTGTATGACTTAAACGCATTCTTTCAACTGTTTACAGGAGATGCACCAGTGCTGGATCCAGGATCCACCACTGAGTAAGAAAAAGTAACGATAACACTACTTACCTGCTAAGTGAATTTCCTCCTATAGGATAACATTGGTGATTCTATGTGAAAAAGTTTCTAAGTGTCAACTTTTAAAATACAATAATATTCCTTAAAAATCACTACTGTAACCAAAACGCTTTTACTCAACTGTTTACAGGAGATGTCCCAGGACTGAATCTCGGATCCAGTCCTGTGGTTAGAAAAGTAATCCATAAAGTAACTAATTGCATTTAACTAGAAATTCACATTGAGCTCAATGTTGCATTGTGTTTGAAATTGTGTTGCCCATTGCAACAACTGTAACTACTGTACTTAAAAGTCTATTGCATATTTGCAAAGTATTTAAACTAAAGTAATTCATTCTGAGAAAGTATATTTTGTAATGTAATGTATAATGTAATTACAATGTAATTTAAAAATAAAATATCTAAAAATAAATAGTTTTAAAAAATGTAGTAAATCAGTATCAAAAAAATAAATATAACAATTAATACATTTAAAAATTGTCATTTACAAAACCTTTGAAATTTACTGAAAAAACCATAGGTTTTAGGGGCGTTATAGTTAGAAATTAGCATTTAAAAAACCTTTTAAATTCACTGAAAAAACCATAGGTTTTAGGGGCGTTATAGTTAGAAATTAGCATTTAAAAAACCTTTGAAATTCACTGAAAAAACCATAGGTTTCAGGCACGTTATAGTTAGAAATTAGCATTTAAAAAACCTTTGAAATTCACTGAAAAAACCATAGGTTGCAGACACGTTATAGTTAGAAATTAGCATTTAAAAAACCTTAGAAATTCACTGAAAAAACCATAGGTTTTAGGGACAGTTATAGTTAGTTGGACATTTCACTCGTACAAAAACCGTGAAATCCCCCCGTTATAGTTAGTTCAGCTAACTATAACTCGCGCCCCCGCAATGCACTGCTGATGACGTCACATATTACATCACTCATGACATGGTCAGTGACATCACTGATGACATCACTGATGACATCTCAAATGACATCACTGATGACATCACTGATGACATCATCCACGTGATAATCTGATGCACCTCCTCACACCCTAATATAACCTTTGATACACCCACTCTAAATTACAGACTGCCATTCGCAAAACCATAGACACTCCAACACCAATAACTACATACCCACTCACTGATTCTTAGGTCTACACACACATCCACTCACTCACCCGTACAGTCACTCATACTTACGGTCACTCAGTACAGGACTATCATATGCACTCATACTCCTATATAGACACTCAAACACCGCCACTCATCCATAGAGGTACTCACACACCTAGTCAGTCATGCAAATAATTAAACACACTGCCATTTACTCACCTATACAGTTATACACACACCAGCTCACTTACTCATACAAATACTAGCACATTCTTACGCTCTTATACAATCACTGATACAAGCACACACTCATCCATACAGTCACTCTCACAATCACACACTCTCGCTTATAGCTATTTATATACTTCAACACACATATATACTTCCTTTCACATATGTAGTTACTCACACATGTACCACTGGGACATACATTCACTCACTAACACACTCTTACACACACTTACCCACCCATACAGTCTATCACAGATGCACTCTTGAAACCATCCACCCAGTGAATCGCCCACTCACACATCTATGCACAGAGTCGTACACACCCCACCCACACAAACACTCAGGCACCCATACAGATACTCAGACAACCAATCAATAACTCATATAGACACTCATGAAGCTATTCACAAACCCATGCAGCCACTTACACAGCAACAGACAGACGGATTCAGACATTCACCCAGTTTAGTCACTAACCCATGCATTCAGTAAGATACGTTTAATCACTCACTTATAGAGTTAGTCACGCACCTACTAAATCATCCATACAGACACTTATACACCCACTCATTCTTCAATACGCCTTTCCCTATATATATTAAAAATATTTAAACTTTACAGAAACACACAGTCACTGCACGTTATCATCAGTGATGTCATTTGAGATGTCATCAGTGATGTCATCAGTGATGTCACTGACCATGTCATGAGGGATGTAATATGTGACGTCATCAGCAGTGCATGTGCGGGCGCGAGTTATAGTTAGCTGAACTAACTATAACATGGGAATTTCACGGGTTTTGTATGAGTGAAATGTCCAACTAACTATAACTGTCCCTAAAACCTATGGTTTTTTCAGTGAATTTCAAAGGTTTTTTAAATGCTAATTTCTAACTATAACGTGTCTGAAACCTATGGTTTTTTCAGTGAATATATATATATATATATATATATATATATATACACACACACATACACACATATGTGTGTATGTGTGTATATATATGTAATATATATATATATATATATATATATATTATCTACTGGCGGTCGCCAGTAGATAGTTATAGTTAGGACATATTTTCCATAGGAAATTCACAACATTCGATTTCCAATAACTTTGGCGCCAGTCGACGAATCTTCGCGAAATTTACAAAACTTATGGCCCGCTCCGGTCCGCTCCTATGCTGAAAGTCTCGGGGTGATTCGTCAAGTGGGGGCCGAGAAAAAAGGGGGGTCCCAAAACATGTTTTCCCCATGCAATTTTCCATAGGAACCTTTAGTCGCAGCTACAGCCCGAACTGCTGAACAGAATTACACCAAATTTGGCAAAAAGGTAGTCCTTGGTTCAGAGTCGTGCCTTTTGGTTAAATGGTGTAAATCCGTTCAGTAGTTCCTGAGAAAATCAAAAGTAAAATCACATATATATCTGGGCGGAGCCTAACCACACATGTCATTGTGAGATCTGATTGGCTGTCAGCACTTCATCCTGGAATTGCTGGCAGCCATCTTGGGACCAATATACATGATAGTACCCCATTGAAATGCATTGTAGTGAATCAAAGATTTTGAGGGTTACCAAAAGGAGAACTATAAAGGGTGATAACAGACTTTAGTTACATTAGAATTCATTTGTTGGTGGTACCATACTAATTTCAGGAATTGTGGTGTGTTCTAAGGTCATTTTACCCTGTGAAAAACCTTCTGCTGGGATATCATGAATCATGTTTGAGAGAAAACTATTTTCACATGCTTGTCCCATAGAGTTTTGGAAGGTGCTCCAGAAGCTAAAATGAGAGCATATTTTCTGTAAATTCACATTATCTTTCTCAGTCATGTGAGAATGAAGTCTGACATTCTCAGTAAAACATGTACATCCAACAAAGGGCAGAGACTGTCAGTTGATTCCTTTGTGTTCTACTGCAGCTTCCCAGAGTGTTCTAAAGAACAACTAGAGTGCTAACAGCCTTACTTATGACAAAATTATGGCACACCTGAAGCCATCTTGATTGGAATAAACTGGTAACTCTTAAAACATTTCATTTAAAAAGGAACAAAATGAGGGGGTTCATTTTGTCATAGAAATTATGGTTAGTGCTGTAGAAAGAAAAATTAGGACATGTTTTAAGTGAGATCTCAACTATCTTCCTGTTATATTTCAACAGGAGCAGCCTGCCAGTTGATTCCTTTGTGTTCTACTGCAGCTTCCCAGAGTGTTCCAAAGACCAACTAGAGCGCTAACAGCCTTACTTATGACACAAGTATGGCACACCTGAAGCCATCTTGATTTGAATAAACTGGTAACACTTAAAACATTTAATTTAAAAAGGAACAAAATGATGGGGTTCATTTTGTTCGTAGAAATTATGGTTAGTGCTGTAGAAAGAAAAATTAGGACATGTTTCAAGTGTGATCTCAAATATCTTCCTGTTATATTTCAACAGGAGCAGCCTGTCAGTTGATGCCTTTGTGTTCTACTGCAGCTTCCCAGAGTGCTCTAAAGAACAACTAGAGATCTAACAGTCTTACTTATGACAAAATTATGGCACACCTGAAGCCATCTTGATTGGAATAAACTGGTAACACTTAAAACATTTAATTTAAAAAGGAACAAAATGAGGGGGTTAATTTTGCCATAGAAATGAACAACATTCCCAGCACGACCCCCTACACTACACAAGCACCACTGCACTACCCTAAACCCTAAAACACTACCCCCAGCACGACCCCCTTCACTACCTAAACACAACGGCACTACCCTAAACCCTAAAACACTACCTCCAGCACGACCCCTACACTACACAAACACCACTGCACTAACATAAACCCTAAAACACTATCCCCAGCACGACCCCCTACACTACCCAAACACCACTGCACTACCCTAAACCATAAAACACTACCCCCAGCACGACCCCCTACACTACCCAAACACCACTGCCATACCCTAAACCCTAAAACACTACCCCCAGCGTGAACCCCTACACTACCCAAACACCACTGCACCACCCTAAACCCTAAAACACTACCCCCAGCACTACACCCTACACTACACAAGCACCATTGCACTACCCTAAACCCTAAAACACTACCCCAGCACTACCCCCTACACTACCCAAACACCACTGCACTAACATAAACACTACCCCCAGCACAACCCCTATACTACACAAACACCACTGCACTACCCTAAACCCTAAAACACTACCCCCAGCACGACTCCCTACACTACCCAAACACCACTGCACTACCCTAAACCCTAAATCTACCCCCAGCACGACCCCCTACACTACTCAAACACCACTGCACTACCCTAAACAATAAAACACTACCCCCAGCATGACCCCCTACACTACACAAACACCACTGCACTACCCTAAACCCTAAAACACTACCACCAGCATGACCCCCTACACTACTCAAACACCACTGCACTACCCTAAACCCTAAAACACTACCCCAGCACGAATCCCTACACCACCCAAACACCACTGCACTACCCTAAATCCAAAAACACTACCCCCAGCATGACCCCCTACACTACCCAAACACCACTGCATGACCCTAAACCCTAAAACACGACCCCTACACTACACAAACACCACTGCACTACCCTAAACCCTAAAACACTAGAACCCAGCATGACCCCTACAGTACACCAACACCACTGCACTACCCTAAACCCTAAAACACTACCCCCAGCATGACCCCCTACACTACACAAACACCACTGCACTACCGTAAACCCAAACCACTACCCCAGCACTACCCCTATACTACCCAAACACCACTGCACTACCCTAAACCCTAAAATACTACCCCCAGCATGACCCCCTACACGACACAAACACCACTGCACTACCCTAAACCCTAAAACACTACCCCCAGCACGACCCCCTACACTACCCAAACACCACTGCACTACCCTAAACCCTAAAACACTACCCCCAGCATGACTCCCCACACTACACAAACACCACTGGACTACCCTAAACCCTAAAACAATACCCCCAGCATGACTCCCTACACTACCCAAACACCACTGCACTACACTAAACCCTAAATCTACCCCCAGCATGACCTCCCACACTACACAAACACCACTGCACTACCCTAACCCCTAAAACACTACCCCCAGCACGACCCCCTACACTACCCAAACACCACTGCACTACCCTAAACCCTAAAACACTAACCCCAGCATGACCCCCTACACTACCCAAACACCACTGCACTACCCTATACCCTAAAACACGACCCCCTACACTACACAAACATGACTGCACTACCCTAAACCCTAAAACACTACCCACAGCATGACCCCCTACACTACACAAACACCACTGCACTACCCTAAACCCTAAAACACTACCCCCTACAGTACAAAAACACCACTGCACTACCCTAAACCCTAAAACACTACCCCCAGCATGACCCACTACACTACACAAACACTACTGCACTACCCTAAACCCCCTACACTATACAAACACCACTGCACTACTCTAAACCCTAAAACACTACCCCCAGCATGACCCCCTCACAACACAAACACCACTGCACTACCCTAAACCCTAAATCTACCCCCAGCACGACCCCTACACTACCCAAACACCACTGCCATACCCTAAACCTTAAAACACTACCCCCAGCATGAACCCCTACACTACCCAAACACCACTGCACTACCCTAAACCCTAAAACACTACCCCCAGCACTACCCCTACACTACCCAAACACCACTGCACTAACATAAACCCTAAAACACTACCCCAGCACAACCCCCTACACTACACAAACACCACTGCCCTACCCTGAACCCTAAAACACTACCCCCAGCACGACTCCCTACACTACCCAAACACCACTGCACTACCCTAAACCCTAAATCTACCCCCAGCACGACCCCCTACACTACCCAAACACCACTGCACTACCCTAAACCATAAAACACTACCCCCAGCATGACCCCCTACACTACACAAACACCACTGCACTACCCTAAACCCTAAAACACTACAACCAGCATGACCCCCTCCACTACTCAAACACCACTGCACTACCCTAAACCCTAAAACACTACCCCAGCACGACCCCCTACACTACCCATACACCACTGCACTACCCTAAACCCTAAAACACTACCCCCATCACGACCCCCTACACTACTGCACTACCCTAAACCCTAAAACACTACCCCCAGCACGACCCCCTACTCTACCCAAACACCACTGCACTACCATAAACCCTAAAACACTACCCACAGCACGACCCCCTACACCACCCAAACACCACTGCACTACCCTAAACCCTAACCCCCACCCCATGCCCAATTCCCCTTACCTCTCACTCCTCGTGGTTCCTCTCTCCTCGTGGTTCCTGCTTCAAGTCGTCTCTGAGGGGCGGTGCACGTCGTTGTGAGGAAACGGAACAACCTCTGTTTCCTTACAACGACGTGGATCATCTACATGTTTTTTAGAACTCATGGTCATTTACCATACATACCTTTACAACAAAATTTGTTGTAAAGGCATGCGTGGTAAATGACCATGCGTTCTAAAAAATGCGTAGTAATGACTTCGCTGATGTACAACGCATGCGTGGTAATGCATGCGTTGTAATGGTATCGCAAGTAAAAAGTCGTTGTAACGGCTGCTTACCGATCGAAGCTGGCCCCTGTTCTTCAGTGAGACGTTTATTTGATTAATTAGGAGGAAGGAATGTGGTTTTTTTTACTGAAAAATGCATTCCCGGCTGTTGTATTGTGAAAGTGTCCGCGTGGCCTGGTTTCACTTCCGGTGAGAGAGTGAAAGAGTCTGTTTGGATCTAAAAGAGTTCTGTTGTTGGACGGGGCCGGCGCGAAACATCATCAGAAAACATAGCTAATGGAAAGCGTCCTCCCTGAAGTGTGGAGCAGTGCCATGAGAGGTCAACGAGTGTGCGTCCCACCGCAGTATGACCGTACTGCGTGACCCACGTGCCGCCTCCAGGGTACGGAAGGCAGAAGCGGCATCGCAGGTCCTCTTGAAGACCGTTGTAGCACTAATTCTACATTTTGGTACTAGGGCATTTTAACTTCGTTGTTCCTGCCAGATACAAAGAGAAGATCCTGTGTTATTCAGTGCCCTCGTTACCTTTTTTGTGGGTTGTGGTGCTTGTCACTTCGCTGCCCTGCCGGTGCACACGACTGGGCACCCCACCTCGTGTGCCATCTGCAGGGCCTCTGCCCTCTGATCACTGGTTTTGGTTTCTGGAGTGGCAACATAAACAGTTGCTCCCAAAGGACTAGCCTGAACACTTAGGTGAATATCCCCTGCACCAGCATTCCATGGAAATTCTTTCCTAGCTCTCCCACGTCAACGAGGACGTCATAATAGCACGGCTCCACTCGCGACACTGTATGACATCATCGGAGCCATAAGAGGACCTCGTTGGCGTGCTGACGTCAGTTCCACCCATTTTTTCCGTGCCACCGAGGCAGACAGGCGGACCAAGAAATTTTCACATGTATACATAGTATAATAAATATATATATATTTCACTGAAAAAACCATAGGTTTCAGGCACGTTATAGTTAGAAATTAGCATTTAAAAAACCTTAGAAATTCACTGAAAAAACCATAGGTTTCAGGGGCGTTATAGTTAGTTGGACATTTCACTCGTACAAAACCATAGAAATTCCCCCGTTATAGTTAGTTCAGCTAACTATAACTCGCGCGCCCGCAATGCACTGCTGATGACGTCACATATTACATCACTCATGACATGGTCAGTGACATCACTCATGACATCACTGATGACATCTCAAATGACATCACTGATGACATCACTGATTACATCATCCTTGTGATAGAGTGGCAGACCTCCTCTCACCCTAATATAACCTTTGATACACACACTCAAAAATACAAACTGACATTTTCAAAACAATGGACATACCAAAACCAGTTACAACACACCTATTCAGTAATTCCAAGATCTACACCCACATCCACTCATTCACCAACAGTCCCTATACAGTCACTCATACATGTACTCACTCATCATATGTACTCATACACCTATACATCCTGTTACACACCGCCACTCATCCTTAGAGTTACTCACACACATAGTCACACATGCAAACAAAGTATCAAATATCCATTTACTTGCATATACAGTTATACACACACTACCACACTTACTTCTACAGAAACTTACACATACTTACTCTCTTAAACAATCACTTATAGAAACACCTACTTATTTGTACAGGAACTCTTCCAATCTCTCACTCTCACATATACTCACTTATATACACCAATACTCACATATACTAGTTTAAAACATATGTAGTTACTCATAAAGACACTATTGAGACAGTCATTCACTCACTAACACACCCATACACACACTCATCCACCTATACAGTCCTGCACAAATGCTGTCTTCAACACATACAAACAGTGAGTCACTCATTCATGCATCTATGCACTAAGTAATACCCCCCACCGAACCATACAGACACTCAGACACTCATACTGATACTCAAAAAACCAACTAGTAACCCATATAGACACTCATGTAGCTACTCACCAACCCATGCAGCCACTTATACACAAAGTGAGACTGATACAGATATTTTCATATTTAAACATTACTCACTAACCCATGTATTCACTAAGATACACTTAATCAGTCAGTTATACAATCAATTTTACAAAAAGAAATCATCCATTTAGACACTTATATACCCATTTATTCTTCCATCGACCTTGAGATATACATATATAAAACATATTTAATTTTCAGAAAAACACACATTCAGTGGATGATGTCATCAGTGATGTCATTTGAGATGTCATCAGTGATGTCATGAGTGATGTCACTGACCATGTCATGAGTGATGTAATATGTGACGTCATCAGCAGTGCATTATGGGCGCGCGAGTTATAGTTAGCTGAACTAACTATAACGGGGGAATTTCTATGGTTTTGTACGAGTGAAATGTCCAACTAACTATAACGCCCCTGAAACCTATGGTTTTTTCAGTGAATACATATATATATATATATAATGACTATATATATGGCATCAACAAGAGTTCACCTCTTGTGTATTTCTGTGTGTGTGTATATACATATGTGTGTGCTTGTGCTTGTGTATTAACACTGAATCGCAAAATCAAATCTGTTTAAATGTTGTTGTTTTTTTGGTAGCATTTGATTTTAGTTTGGAAAGCGGTTGCCAATGTTCGGATGGGTGTGAAGGAGAGTTGAGGGTGAACTAAAATAACATTACTGGGCAATTTAATTCAATTACGCTGGCCACTGATTTATTGTTCTCAAGATGAGTATCATAAGACTGCAAATCATGTTCTGAATCTTTATTGTACAACACAAATTAGTAAATGTGTTCCATCATGAGTTTCGCCTGCTCAGATATTTAAATCCTTGTGCAAAACGCTGCCCACTTCATTCATTCTACAAGAGTGAAGTATGGCTGATATTGTATTACACATTGTGCTGCAATTTTACAGAGAGGAAGATAGGAATGAAACTCCAGTCGCAATTTAGATTGATGTGTTGTCCTCGATATCCTGGCATTTTCATTTCTGAGGCCTACCAAGTCCAAAACAAAGCCATTTTTTATACTTGTTCACAATCCCAAGAGAAATGAGTTCAGGTGGTCTCAAGCTGGTTTCTCATGTACACGAGGACGCATCAAAAATCTGTCTTAGCTTGATAGTAATTCATCACTCTGCTTTGGAAAAAAACACGGGATTGCAAGCATAGAAGAAAGAGCAGTGTGCCCGCCTATGGCCCTGTGCACCTGCGTGTGGCATGCTTGTTTGCATATGGGTATATATGTTTGTGTTAAAACCACTTATATGCAGACATAGTCTTAATAACTGCATAGCGATAACATTTGATATTCGTGTTAATATAAACGTGCACAAGTATAGTACATAATCTTGTACTAACTTGAACAGGTAATATAATACGATATTATTGATAGTATGCATAGAAATTGAGATGTGCATGCCAGTATACAATTGCAAGCATGTAGGTACGGTCCATGAACTCAATCATCTGAATGTCTTACATTACTTCATTAAAAATTGCAGTATTTTTCAAATAAAACAAAAAATTCCGGGAATTCAAATAATGATCCGCAATTTTGTGGTAAAACATCATATAATGCCTGTGACGTGAACTCTCATGTTTAGTCTGTAATCTAGCAGTATGCGCGCAAAAATGTTTTTCCTTTTATATTTCAGAATAAATATAAATACAGATCAGTTCTTGAAGGTTTTATCGGACTTACTAAAATATTATGCTAAGTTATTTCAAGACATCTTGCGTTAATCAGACTCCTTACATAGTAATCACAAAATAAAGGGTACATAGTTGACTTGGAAAGTATTTTGTCAAAATATTTTTAATTTTTTTTTTTGCCTGCTGTGGACCCTCTAAGTGCAAATGTTGCCCCTTGTGAATTAGTGTGAACACACATGAAAAGGAGCAGTCATTTTGTGTTCTTATTAATAACAAAAATGCACGGCTGGCTTCCAGGCCTCCTGCTACTGGAAGAGAGTAAGTCAGGCTTCTTCCACCACAAGTCCTATGTTTTCAGTCCCTGCTAAGACCGGCGCCTCTCTCTGTCAGACACTGGCCTTTACCCTATCTTGAAGTGTCTATTGCAGAGGTGTGTGAATAGAAAAAAAGTTATTTACCTTTAGTAATGTAATTTCCAGTGGATACTATATCTTGCTCAGATTCGTCATCTTACAGTTTTTTTGCAGGTGCCACACTGGACCCAGAAAATCTTCCCCAGCAATAGCTCCCAAGCCCTGGCAGGAGAAACCATTCAGCCTCAACAGAAACTCCACATATCCTGGCTGTGATGACATCTCATTATTCCCATCGAAGGGTGCAGAGAAAACTGTAAATGCATCATTAACCATAATACAGCATATGACATGATTGCAGACCTTGGGATTGTATTGTAACATTTTCTGTTTGTTTTGGATGATGAACCTGACAAAGTGAGATCATTCAATATATGTACAAATCTGCTAGTTTTGTTCCGTCTGGCTCCTTCAGACAGCTGACAATGATCGAAGGAGGAGGATGGTGTAGCGGCTTTTGAGTTAGTAATGACAGAACTCTTTTGACTCCTGAAGGATTCTGTAGAGTTGTAATGTAGGTGTTAGAGAAGAATGCAATGAAGGTTGCTTTAGAATGTTGAGATTGCAGTTACACACAGAAAAGTAAAGACGTGTAATACAAAGCTCTGTTTGTGTCGTAGTCATTTGCGGGTACCCAGGCTGGGGAAGACGCTATAAATGGCAATGTGATAGGGGATAAGTAACCCAAAGATCAACAGTGCTCTCCCAGAGAATTTGCCGTGGTCCAAGCAAACTGCTCGTGCATGCAACATATTCCGTCTTCGAAGTATGAAATCAATGCTTAATGCATGTGGAGTCAAAGCACAGATCTAGCCGATGTGAAGCAGTTGAGGATAACCAAAGCACTGCAGAGAATCTACATGTTGTTGGCCAAGAACCTGCTGGTCAGGCCATACATAAAGGTACCACCCTGCCATGCCAGACAAAATCATAAGTTATACAGAGCGTAGCTGTCAAAGGCGGATATTAACAGATACAGAAAAGAAGCACTAAAGACTGCAGTAGTCAAATACATAAAGCGTTGGCTTACCAGAGCCTCGATAAGTGGAGCTCCACGACCTCAGCGCCGAGCGAGGAGACCCAAGAAGAAGCATGAAGGTTGTGCTTACTGAGCTCTCTAATACCTGAAGTGGCACACCACCATAGCTGCCAGGTGGTGGCTCAGAACAACTCAGAAGTCTCCAAAAAGTGAAGGGCTACAACGGAGACTATAAAGGAGGTCACTGTACCCTTGGCTGTCCAGGACAATCCAGAGGCTGATCCATTGCAGGGCCTCGGAGATGATGCAGATGACGCAGGTCCTACTGGGCAGCCGACAAACCCTTAGAGAGCTCCACCCTCCATGTCAGCCACTCCCATAAATAGCTTCAATGCTGCCCCTTTTCTGTAACCACCACCAACTTTTGATACCACCAAAAAGCAAAATATTGGCAATAGATGGATTATGTGGATCGACACATTTGATGATTTCATTGATGCACTTGAGGAGACTGATAACAAAAGATGATGAAATACCTCAAAAATCTTGCTGATGATGATGCAAAAGAAGTCATAAAGAAGATGCAGCTAAGTGATGAAGAAATCACATAACGTAAGATTAAGGAAACTTTGAATCTCAAGTTCAATCCAATGCCCAAAGTAGATTACAAACTATACATTTCAGTCAAGAACAACACAAATTTGGTGAAACCTCAATGAATTTGTGGAGAGCCTCAAACTCATCAAACACTGTAAGTTCATTGAATTTAATGATGAAGAAGATATGTCTTAGAGTTATTGATGGATGCTTGTCAGATTCATTCACACGATGAATGTTGAAAGAAACTCTTAGGGGTATATTCACAAGAACGTGTGCTAAATATCACTAAAAAATGTTAATGCAACTTTACACATCGCAGTCCATCGCAGGAAAACAACCCTGTGTTAACGTGGAATTCACAACACGGCGGTACCATGCGACAGTCTCCTGAAACCGCGGACAATGTCCGCGATACAACCACCTCGACGGCGATAAAAACACAAACACCAACACCAACACCAAAAAACGTGCGATGAGCCCATTAGCGATGAGGAAAGCAGCGATAAGCAGCGCCAGGCCTGCCATACACACCCGGCAGGCGGAAAAATCACTACAAAAGGAGAAAAAACACACAAACACAAAATGACCAACACCCAAGCACCATGGAGGCAGCCGGAGCAGGCGCAGAGGACGAGCGCAACCCCACAAGTACCCCGGTGACAGGGAAGGGCAAGGACAAGAAGAAGAGGAAGACAAAGTACAGTCCGCAGGAGAATCGGATCCTGGTCACGGAAGTGATAGAACACCATCAACAACTGTTCATCGCCTCCAATGTGTCATTGGGCACCAGAAATGGATTATGGCGGGCCATCCTGGACAAGGTGAACACCGTCGGAGAGTACAGGAGGTCAATGGACGAGGTCAAGAGGTGATGGAATGACATCAAGCGCAAGACCAAGGATAAACTCGCAGCCAACCAGAAGGCAGCAATGCAGACTGGAGGTGGGAGGCCTGCGCCACAGCAGGAGCTGGATGACATGGAGGAGCTGGTGTCGACAGTCATCAGTGTGGAGACCGTGGCAGGAGTCGGGGGACCGGACACTGCTCGACAGGACACAACACAACCGCAACAGGGTGAGTGAGCACCAGGTACTGGGGGGACGGGGGGAGATGGCCACAATGGCACACATGCACAATCAAGCAGGGCACAGTGGACACCCACAATGATTCTGGATCATGGCCCTGAGCCACAGACTGTCACAATGTACAATGCCATGCTGCTGAATGTGAACCTGTACCATGCGGCTACATACATGCGGACACATTGTAATACACCATCTCCCCTTCACATTGCAGGGGCACCGTCAACACCTCCTGCAGAGCAGTACCAGCCACTCTTCACTGATGACGAGGAGGACACCACCAGCATCGACACCCAAGCCCTCCAAGACATCATTGAGCTCATCCGCCAAGCACCTCCAGGACCAGGGCAGCCCAGCTGCATCGAGGAGACCCCACCCACTCCACAAACCACTCAGCAGGAGGCACCCACAACCCCGGCTGTCTCCCAAGACCCCCAGGAACAACACATGGCCTTCCAACGCCGTGTGCTGGAGGGCCAGAGCGAGACGGCTGAGCAGGTGCGGGTGGGGTTCGACCTCATGGCTACCAAACTGGACGCCATCCATGGGTGCCTAGGTCCCATCAGGGACCAGCTCCAGTCCCTAACGGACACCCACGGCTTGCTCCATGGTCTCCAACGAGCCATGACTGACATTGCTGGAGTCCTGATTCGGAGACAAGAACACCTGCCCGCTCAGAGTGGCTCCAGCGATTCCAGCCGTGAGCTGGTACAAATGCGGAGGCTCATGGAGGACATGGTGCGGATGGAGGCGGAAAGGATGGCAGCCACCGCTGCACATCAGCGAAATGTAGCAGGCATCTACCAGGCCCTGCATGTCCTCATCATGGCATTGCTGCCACAAGGCGTGGTGATGATGAATGCTGCTGCCCCCTCACCATCCACAACTCCGCCCCCTGGTGTGTCAGTGCCTCACAGTGCGGCAGGCGTATCCACTCCGGCACCTGATGTGTCACTGCCACACAGTGCGGCCGACAATCCTCCTCCGGCCCCTGATGTGTCAGTGGCACACAGTGCCGCAGCTGGTACTGCAACACCAACAGGTGGGTCAGAGCACACATCCGAGGACGTGGATGGGATTGAGTTCATTAGGAGGCACTAGCATTCATGTCCTCCGCCTTGCCTGTTTCTGCTTGGTGCCGCACATGGCCCCATGACCTGCCACTGACCCCTGATACACTCCGCTGCACTCACCTTGGCCCGCGACATGGACTGCCATATCCTGTTCGATGACCAATGACACGCCGACCAGACTGCGGACTGTACCCTTCCTCTTCCGCAGTGCTTGTCATCCCCGGATGGACTCTGGCTGGCCCTCCACGGGCCCATATTGTGTAGTGTGCTTGGCATGGACCTGTACTGCTCCAGCTGCAATACTCCACCGGATGTGCAATAAACATCCATAAACGCACTGCTGTGTCATGTCCTTCATCATTCATGTATGAATGTGTGGATGAATGTAGGGACAGTGATTTCCCTCACGTCAATGATGCTCATCTAGTGGGATGCCAGTCACAGTGTGCCACATTGCCTATTGTGTTCCGCTTGCCATGGACACTACAACAGGGACACACGCATTTGTCACTTCCTTGTCCGGATATGGACTGAACCAAGCCCTGAGCCCCCGAGTCATTGTTGCAAGCCCTGTGCTGGTCCGGCGTACGCCAGGCCAGACCACTCCGCTTACGCTCTGAGGGGGGCCCACATAGCTACATGTCGCAGGCGTACACGCTGGTGGTATGCAGGTTACTGGTCTAGCTGTCAGCATGCCACGGCCACTCCCTGAGGGCAGGTTTGCACACGCACCACACCCATCCGGCACAGGTGTCACAGGCCATGTGACCCCGCTAATATAAGAGGCCGACAATGTCACATTCTCCACTGCCGGTGGTGACTGGATGACGGACGCTCCACGGTTCTCAATCATAAAGGGCCCATGAGTTGTGGCGCACAGGGTTGGTCGCACCCGAAGCCTTGTGGCCGTCACGGGCCTACCACCACGTGGCGCTGACTGGGGTTGCACAGGGTTAGTGGCACCCAAAGCCTTGCGGCCGTCACGGGCCTACCACCACGTGGTGCTGACTGGGGTTGCACAGGGTTAGTGGCACCCGAAGCCTTGCGGCCGTCACAGGCCTACCACCACGTGGCGCTGACTGGGGTTGCACAGGGTTAGTGGCACCCGAAGCCTTGCAGCCATCACGGGCCTACCACCACATGGCGCTGACTGGGGTTGCACAGGGTTAGTGGCACCAAAATAGCTGAGCGAGTGTGCAGCCTGCGATGATGACGTGTGCACTGATGTGGTCTCTGCCATTGATGCCTCAGGACTCAGCGTCATGTGTGGGACCTGCTGTGCCGCGGGGCGGCTCCGCATGATGTGGACCATGCCATGGTGGCGGGACCAGGGCCTGGAGCTTGAACGGGCATGTGGTGTGCCCACTGGTGGACACACCATTGGCGGCAGGTGAGCAGTGGGCCCGGGGTGCGCAAGTGTGGACAGCCAGCGCTGGCCGGCAGGAGGGGGTGGGGTGCGGCTGCATGCGTGCGCAGGGACGGACAGGTGTTGTTGCCGTGTGCTGTGTGATGGACTCTGCCATGATTGACTCGGGCCTTGATTGCAGGTTGCAGACCTTCTGGCTTGCAGTGTATCCCGGCACGTGGTTGGAGACACACCGGTGGCAGCAGGTGAAAAGTGGGGCCTGGGTGCGCAGGGGTGGCGGTGTCTCTCTCTCTTTCCCTTCCTTCCCTCTCTCTCTCACTCTCTCTCTCCCTTCCTTTCCTTCCCTCTCTCTCTCACTCTGTCTCTCCCTTCCTTTCCTTCCCTCTCTCTCTCACTCTCTCTCTCCCTTCCTTCCTTTCCTTCCCTCTCTCTCTCTCTCCCTTCCTTTCCTTCTCTCTCTTTCTCTCTCTGCCTTTCTTTCCTTCTCTGTTTCTCTGTGCCTCGCTCCTTTGATGTGTGCATGACACACGTTCTGATTTTGTGCTTTATTTTCCAGGCTGTGACGTCGAGATTGTCCCTGACGGACCCGACAGGAGTCTTCCGCATTGGTATTTTGTGTTGTATTTCAATAAAGTTTTTGGTTGTTACTTCAGTGCTGTGTGACTGTTTCTCATTCTTTTGGCCACACATATGTGTAATTTTTTATCAATGTGCGTCATCTGGCGCTTTTTGTGGCTCTTGTGTCGTGCACGGTATGTGTATGTCGCGGGGCTGGGGGGGTGGTGGTGGGTGTTGTGGCCCTCATGGGTATCGGACCTGCATGATCATTGTCTCCATGGCATCTGTGGGTCTTCAGATGTGGGTCTTGGCTGGGCTCCCTTTCATGCTGCAGGTAGTCGTCCTGCTTTACACCAGCAAAAGGCAGGTGTTAATTCCATGGTGCTACCGCGGCTTATCGCCTGTTTTTGGTTCGCATCGCAGATCTGGCAGTTCCTTGTGAAAGTGGTGTTGTGGTTTTTTCGTGTGCTTTTGCACGGGAACGCCTACTCTGCATCTCATTAGGGTTAGTTGGTGGTGTCCACAGTGGTGTTAAGTTTTGGGGCAGTTATCACGGGAATACTGGCGATGTCTGCAGTTTGCACCCGCTTGTGAATGGGGTGTTAAATCTATCTCCACTTTTGATGCGTTAAGGTGGAGATAAATCGGAGATAAGCCCTTGTGAATATGCCCCTCAGTGTGGAGGGAGTGTTAATGGCTGCCAGAGCTGAAGAGCGTGTTGATAGACAAGCTGCTGACATGGAGACTAGAGGCGCACCAAATGAATCAGTCATGTGTGTGAAAAGTAAACCAAAGCCCAAGTCTGGAAGATACAAGGTGATGTCTACATGTAAAAAGAAGTTGTGTTTTAGATGTGGATTTTTGTTTAAATGACCAAAGGAAAAAGCAAGTGCATCATGGCGCAAAGACAAAATGGCCACCAAAATGTTTCAGAAGCAATGTTTGATGCACACCCACAAGGTCACATGGAGACATTGGTTCTTCTAGATCAGAATCAAGTGAAAGTGAACAAGATGGTTGTGCTATGCCGATGCTTGCCTCAGAAAAGCGTGAGCATGTTGGACTGGCTGCATGTGAAGAAAAATGTTAGTCAAAGAAAAGTCGACATGCGAAAGCACCAAAGTCATTCAAACATTGTCCAAAGATTACACTGAAAATAAATGGCTGTTCGATACCTTTCATCATCAACAGTGGTGCTTCGATAAACATTATTCCTAAGGAGAAATATAATGACTTGTTTCCATTACTGCAACTTATGCCATTGAAAACCAAAGTGTATACATGGGCTGCCTCAACGCCCATAAAAAGTCAAGGTTCATTTGTAGCGACAATGAAACACAAGAAAATGAAAGTGTAAGCACCCATCCATATGTTTCATGGTACAGCGTCAAGTGCCAGTCTACTCAGTTTCAGCACAGCTGCTGATATGAGACTGGTTTCGAAATAGTAAGTCAATTTTCTTCATTATTTTATTGTTTAGGAAAGTTTAGAACTATGAAAGTAAAGCTGCATAATAATGAGGGCATCCGTCCTGTTGCTCAAAGACATAGACAAATTGCTTTTCATTTACAAGACACTGTTGAAAAAGAACTTGAATCATTACTCAAGCATGATATCATTGAGCTGTCTACTGGTCCCACGCCATGGATTTCTCCCATAGTGGTAGTGCCCAAAAAGGACACTGAAGGAGCTGTACGCATATGCGTTGACATGCATCAGGCAAACAAGGCAATTAAATGAGAGCGACGTCCAGGTCCACACATTACTGGCATGATAACGCAATAAAATGGTGCAAAGGACTTCTCTCGCCTTGATTTGAATAAAGGTTATCATTAGCTGGAACATGAAGAAAGCTGCATTTACATTAGAACCTTTCCTACACATGTTGGCCTGTTTCAATAAGAAAACGCTAAGTTTTGATGAGTCATCGGCTGCAGAACTTTTTCAAGACATAATTTGACATATACAGCCTGTCATGAATGCGTTCAATTATAGCGATGACATATTGGTTTTTGGAGCTACACAGAAAGAGCACGATAAAGCTCTGACACAAGTATGTCATTTACTTGCGGATGCAGGTTTGACTTTGAATGCAAATAAATTTGAGCTCCTCAGAACAAAGTTAAAATTCTTTGACCATATATTTTCTGATGGGGCTATGACACCTGATCCTGCTAAAGTACCAGTGCTGTCAAATGCTGATCCCCAACAAGATATTTCAATGGTGCATTCATTTCTTGGCTTGGCTAGCTACTGTTCCAGATATAAACAAGACTTTGCCACTGTAAGTGCTCCATTGAGAGAGTTGAAATGAAATGAAAGTTTCCTTTCATTGATCTCATGAATGTGAGATAAGTTGTAAGAAAATCAAACAAGCCATTGAGAATGCTACTGAAATGGCATATTTCAGTCTGAAGCTTCATACAGTGGTTGTTGTTGATGCTAGCCCAGTTGGGTTAGGAGCCATCCTGGCACAGCACAGCAGACTTCCGAATGCACGAAGGCTTGTTGTGGCAGATGCAAGTAGGAGTTTGTCCCAAACAGAGCATGGTTATTCACAACCTGAAAAAGAAAGTTTAGCCATGGTATGGGCTTATAAACATGTCCATGTATTCCTGTATTGAAAGCCTTTTACTCTGGTAACCGATCATCAAGCTTTACTAACTTTATCTGGCAATTCAAAGGCCAAGATGCTTCCTCGCATTGGACAATGAGGACTATGACTAAAAGAGTACAATTATAACATTGTGCATCATCCAGGGAAGGATCAGAACCAAGCTGATTACTTTTCCAGAACGCCTATACAAGGTCATGGCACTCAATCCAAGATGGATGAAGCCTATATAAATTTAATTGTAAAATCAAACACACCAGCTGCCATTTCGTTAGCCCAGATTATCACTGCCATGAGCCATGATAGTGACATGCTAAAGTTGAAAGGTACACATCAGTCATGAAACAAGCACCCTCAACCTCTCAGCAGTGAGGGTGAATATCAAAAATACAACAATTTCGAAGATCAGCTGTCCATATCTCAGGAAGTAGTTATATTGCGAGGGCCGAGAATCCTGCTTCGGGATAGCCTGAGACAGAAGATGATTGAAGTGGCTCATGAAGGACATTGTGGAATTGTTGCCACAAAACGAGCTCTCCGAGACCGAGTCTGGTTTCCATATCTCCATGAGTGGGTTGATAAGGAATTAAAGGCCTGTCATCTGTGCAACTGCCTTTCTACTAAAGTTACTCAACACAACTTAAACATGTCAGAACTCCTGAGGCATGCCTGGGAAAGAGTAGCCATTGACCTTTTCAGTCCACTTGACAATAGACATCACCTGATGGTGATTGTGGATGAATACTCACGATTTCCCTACCACTGACGACTGAGTCATTGAGAGACTAGATGACATATTTGCAGCATGGGGTGTACCAGTCTTGTTGAAGTTTGACAATGGCCCGCCATTTAACAGTCGTGAGTTTAAAGATTTCTAAGCGCATCTGAGTATAAAGCATCAGAACAGCACTCCTCTGGGACTGCAGGCCAATGAACTAGTTGAGCGTTTTATTAGTACTCTTGAAAAGTTCGATTTAAAAACTGTGTTAAATTCTACCTTAAGAACTGATCATTCAACACCTCACTCGCCACAGGTGGAAGTCCTGCATCATTGATGTTAGGAGAGCAATGACAACCAAGGTACCTCAGTGGACCAATCAGAGAAAGAAAAACAAGAACGTAACTTGTGAGAAGGATTTGGTTCAGAAACAAAAGATGAAAACGTGTGCTGACTAAAGACGACAAGCAAACAACATCATGGGAGAAGAGCTTGAGTGCTTGCATGCCAGATGTGGAAAAGAAAATATGATGCTCCATTTGATGCAGAACTTTTTCAAGTGGTGTCTACCAAGGAACACATGGTGACTGCCCAATGAGCTGGGAAGTCTATTACCAGAGAAACTTTTCACTTTTAGTGTTTAACTCCTCGTTCATCAAATCCACATGTTGAAGCAGAGACTGGGTTCAATGCACCAGTGACTGCTGTTGCTTCTCCTCCATCAACGCAGATCCTGGACATTGATTGTGACAGTGCCCAGTTTCAAAATTAGGTCAAACAATTAAAGCACCAAACATTTTTATTGAAGAGATTCAATTCTAAATATATGTGTATATATATATATATATATGTTCCCATAATTCGTCCAAAAAATGAAGACGCACTCGCCTGCTGATGAAATTCGAAGAATTCCTTTTATTTAAAAGCAACCGGCAACTTGCATTCAGGTGATATCTCTGCCTAACGCGTTTCGAAGTAACATACTTCTTGCTCACAGGCTCATCGGAAATGGCGCAGTCACGCTGAAAGCCACTTTAAATCTACATGCTAATTGGTTAGTTAATGAAATTGCCCTCTAGTGGGCCTCTTTGGTGAGTCTCGCTTTTGAAGCATGTTGGGATTTGTAGTGTGCCTCAGGTCAATCATCCCTCCAGTGGGTTCTGAGCCATCTCCGAGTAATATTTACTTAATTTACAGTCCTTCAGTGGACCCCCAAGTGCAGCTTGCACAGTTCGTTTTTGCTTTGCAGCAGTTCCGCTTTTTAGACAAGAAAAGTTCCAGCCCTGCGGCCCCTCCTTCACTTGGGTGGTGGTGCAGTCTTCTCTGGCAGGACAGCCAGTAAACATGTTCCCATAATTCGTCCAAAAATGAAGACGCACTCGCCTGCTGATGAAATTCGAAGAATTCCTTTTATTTAAAAGCAACCGGCAACTTGCATTCAGGTGATATCTCTGCCTAACGCGTTTCGAAGTAACATACTTCTTGCTCACAGGCTCATCGGAAATGGCGCAGTCACGCTGAAAGCCACTTTAAATCTACATGCTAATTGGTTAGTTAATGAAATTGCCCTCTAGTGGGCCTCTTTGGTGAGTCTCGCTTTTGAAGCATGTTGGGATTTGTAGTGTGCCTCAGGTCAATCATCCCCTCCAGTGGGTTCTGAGCCATCTCCGAGTAATATTTACTTAATTTACAGTCCTTCAGTGGACCCCCAAGTGCAGCTTGCACAGTTCGTTTTTGCTTTGCAGCAGTTCCGCTTTTTAGACAAGAAAAGTTCCAGCCCTGCGGCCCCTCCTTCACTTGGGTGGTGGTGCAGTCTTCTCTGGCAGGACAGCCAGTAAACATGTTCCCATAATTCGTCCAAAAAATGAAGACGCACTCGCCTGCTGATGAAATTCGAAGAATTCCTTTTATTTAAAAGCAACCGGCAACTTGCATTCAGGTGATATCTCTGCCTAACGCGTTTCGAAGTAACATACTTCTTGCTCACAGGCTCATCGGAAATGGCGGTGACTGCTGCAAAATAAAGGAAACTGGAAATTAACTGTGCAAAATGCATCTGGAGGCCCACTGGAGGGCAGTAAATAATGAAAATAATCATTGGAGATGTCGCAGACCCCACCAAAGGGGATGAATTCTTTCGCAGGACACTACAAGTCCCAACATGCATCAAGGTAACACTCACCTGAGAGGCCCACCGGAGGGCAATTGTTGTTTAATTAACTTGTAGACAAGTATGTTTCCTGCGCCTCTGCAACACTTTCAAACAGCCTGTGAACAAGAAGCCTGCTGGCTTCGAAACGCGTTAGGCAGCAGAAATGTTTTCTGGATGCAAGTTGCCGGTTTCTTCAAGAATAAAGGGATTTTAATATTCAACAGCAGATGAGTGCGTTTTCATTTTGAGGACATTGATGGAAACATATATATATATATATATATATATATATATATATATATATATATATATATATATATATCCCAAAGGACCTCTCTATTAAGAAAGGAGTGAGCCGCACACTTACGGTGATTTGAAATTGATTTATTCTGCAGCGCTGGCGATCCTGATGCATTTCGGTCACATTGACCTTTTTCAAAGGGGGGCCAGGGCATCTGAGGATTGTAAACACACACCAACAAACAGTTGCGCTATTTAAAAGTTTTCGCCCCCAGGTGGGCGCCCCGATGGGCTGGCTATTCAAGCATGCTGGTACTTGTGGTGCGCATTTTAATCCCATTAATTACTTCCCTTCAGTGGGAGATGCCAAATGTTTTGCTGTATTTTTCATTTACCGTAACTCCCTTGCATGCCATTTTGAAGCTGCTGGAGACCAGACCAAAGTTCAATCCTTGGCGGCTGCCTACTGCCCAAATTGCTTCCGCAAAACCAACAAACAGGGTCCATTTTCGGGCAGTCTTGGCGCTCTTTTGACGGCGGTGCGTTGCTCGCGGCAGGACCAAGCCGAATGATATCCCAAAGGACCTCTCTATTAAGAAAGGAGTGAGTCGCACACTAACGGTGATTTGAAATTGATTTATTTTGCAGCGCTGGCGATCCTGATGCATTTCGGTCACATTGACCTTTTTCAAAGGGGGGCCAGGGCATCTGAGGATTGTAAACACACACCAACAAACAGTTGCGCTATTTAAAAGTTTTCGCCCCCTGGTGGGCGCCCGATGGGCTGGCTATTCAAGCATGCTGGTACTTGTGGTGCACATTTTAATCCCATTAATTTCTTCCCTTCAGTGGGTGATGCCAAATGTTTTGCTGTATTTTTCATTTACCGTAACTCCCTCGAATGCCACTTTGAAGCTGCTGGAGACCAGACCAAAGTTCAATCCTTGGCGGCTGCCTACTGCCCATATTGCTTCTGCAAAACCAACAAACAGGGTCCATTTTCAGGCAGTCTTGGCGCTCTTTTGACGGCGGTGCGTTGCTCGCGGCAGGACCAAGCCGGAATGATATCCCAAAGGACCTCTCTATTAAGAAAGGAGTGAGTCGCACACTTACGGTGATTTGAAATTGATTTATTCTGCAGCGCTGGCGATCCTGATGCATTTCGGTCACATTGACCTTTTTCAAAGGGGGGCCAGGGCATCTGAGGATTGTAAACACACACCAACAAACAGTTGCGCTATTTAAAAGTTTTCGCCCCCTGGTGGGCGCCCCGATGGCTGGCTATTCAAGCATGCTGGTACATGTGGTGCGCATTTTAATCCCATTAATTACTTCCCTTCAGTGGGTGATGCCAAATATTTTGCTGTATTTTTCATTTACCGTAACTCCCTCGAATGCCACTTTGAAGCTGCTGGAGACCAGACCAAAGTTCAATCCTTGGCGGCTGCCTACTGCCCATATTGCTTCTGCAAAACCAACAAACAGGGTCCATTTTCAGGCAGTCTTGGCGCTCTTTTGACGGCGGTGCGTTGCTCGCTACAGGACCAAGCCAGAATGATATCCCAAAGGACCTCTCTATTAAGAAAGGAGTGAGTCGCACACTTACGGTGATTTGAAATTGATTTATTCTGCAGCGCTGGCGATCCTGATGCATTTTGGTCACATTGACCTTTTTCAAAGGGGGGCCAGGGCATCTGAGGATTGTAAACACACACCAACAAACAGTTGCGCTATTTAAAAGTTTTCGCCCCCTGGTGGGCGCCCCGATGGCTGGCTATTCAAGCATGCTGGTACTTGTGGTGCGCATTTTAATCCCATTAATTACTTCCCTTCAGTGGGTGATGCCAAATGTTTTGCTGTATTTTTCATTTACCGTAACTCCCTCGCATGCCACTTTGAAGCTGCCTGGAGACCAGACCAAAGTTCAATCCTTGGCGGCTGCCTACTGCCCATATTGCTTCCGCAAAACCAACAAACAGGGTCCATTTTCGGGCAGTCTTGGCACTCTTTTGACGGTAGTGCGTTGCTCGCGGCAGGACCAAGCCGGAATGATATCCCAAAGGACCTCTCTATATATATATATATACATATCGCATCAATTCGTTCCCTTCACAGATATATATATATATATATTTTGCAAAAATTTCAATGACAGAACCTCTTTGGCTCCTGATGGACTCCGTAGAGCTATGACATAGGTGTTAGAGCGGTTGATTTAAAATGTTGAGTTCGCAGTTGCAGGCAGAAGAATAAAGACTAGTAATACTAAGCTCCATGTGTGGAGTAGTCAAACCTCATTCGGTCCCCATGGTTTATAGCGGATGACTCGACATTACCAAATTGGAATCCTGGACGAGCACCCCACCCCCGAGCCTCGATATCTGCCTTAAATCCATTAGCACTGAATTTTTGCTTTTTAAAGTATCAGTGAGTACTTTGACTTTTTTGACTTTTTAACCACACACCTTAGCGCGTGTGTAGGTACCGCACTGGTTTTCACGTGGCACCTATCACTTTTGCCACTCACCTACCACTCACTTGGTCCTGAAGAAAGCCCCACTTACTTTCACATGAGGGGCTGAAACATGTAGACCGCCACACATAGTCAACTTAATGGTAATAATCCATGAGTAGTTGCACTACACATATTAATTCTTAGACATATCCTGAGCCGCCAACATTAAAATTAGAGGCAAGGATTCTCAGAGATATTTTTAACCGAAATAAATTCACTTCACATCACACTTCACGCACTAACACCAGCTCCGCTGTAATCAGACGTCGTAGCACAACCGGGGGGCACTCGGCCGCCCGGTTGGGACCCCAATGATGAAGCATGACACCAACCAGGTTGGTGTGTGAGGGGTCTTTTAAGAACACCTAATGGGTCCAAGTTCATACTACATATAGTGACTTATCTACCTACACATAGTGGGTTCGTCCATATTGTTTAAGTCTAGACTATGTCGAACACCACGGAGAGGTTGAGGCCACGGTTTTTCCATGGTTGAGAAGTGTTCTGATGTCATCTGTGGTGGAAATCAGCACAGTCTCAGTGCTGTGGTTGGCATGGAATCCTGATAGATAAAGGCATCCAGTAGGTGTTTTTGATCCAAGAATTCAGTGAGTTGCTGGTTGATGTTTTTCTCGAGAACTTTGGCCGGGTGGTGGAGCAGGGAGATCATACAATAATTTTCGAGACCGCTGGGTCTAGCCGATGCTTTCTTTAGGAGGGGTCTGATGTCTGCATGTTTCCATCTGTCCAGGAAGTTTGCTGTGGAGATGGAGGTGTTGAGGATGTTGGTGAGTTGCATGCTGATTGGGTTAATTGTGAGGTTGTAGAGGTTACAGGGGTGGGTGTCGGTGGGCACCCCGGCGTGGTTGGAAGGCATGATGGTTGAGGTGGTCAGGGCGGTGAGCGGTGACCAGGTAGTGATGGTTTGGCTTGTGTTTGCTGGTTGGTTGAGGTTGGTGGGTTGAGGGTGGCGAGTTGGAGGTTGAAATTTCTGTAGATGTTGGTGATATTGCTGTGAAAAAAGTCTGACAGGGTGTCGCAGAGTTCTTGGGAGCGGTGAATGGTGTTCTATGTGGCTTTCGAATTGGAGAATTCTTTGACTATTTTGAAGAGTTCATTTGCGTGGTTGGGTGCGGAGTCGATGTGGATGGTGATGGCTGGCTTCTTTGATGTGCTGGTGATAGTTGCTGAGGGCTGTTTTGTGAGCAGCTCTGTCGGTGGAGTTCTTGGTGGTGCACTTCTTGGTGGCGCACCATCGTTTCTCCAGTTGGTGGCAATTGCACTTGGTCATACTGAGTTCTAGGGTGTACCAGCTGGCATGTTTGGGGATCTTGTTGGATTTTGCGGGTTTCAGTGGGGTGACTCTGTCGGTGATCCAGGCGGCAAAGTTCTGGATGGCCTGGTTGAGGTCTGTTGAGGCCTTGGGTTGGGAGGTGGTGAGGACCGGTGACCACTGAGTTTCGGTGACCTTGCTCCAGCTGCACTGGGAGGAGATATGACGCCTGGTGATGGTGCGCTGGGCATTGGTGATGGTGGAGTATATGGTGGTGTGGTCAGTCCAGGTGAATTCTGTGGTATTGCTGAATTTGATTCTGAGGTGAAAATGGGGTTGAGTGTGGTTCTGGCTTTGTGCGTGGGTTTGGTGACCAGTTGGGTGAGGCCGATGTTGTTGAGGTTCTCCAGGAGGTCGATGGAGTTGGCGTCACTGGGGTCGTCAATGTGGAAGTTGAGGTTGCTGAGTAGGATACAGTGGTGGGAGTCGATTGCTAGTGAGGTTGGGAATGGCATTGCAGAATGTTGTTCGGCATCTGGGGGGTCTGTAGGCAAGGGTGCCTCTTATCATGGTCTTCATGTCGGTTTGTAGTAGGACGTTGAGGTTTTCCATGTGAGGTGTGGGGTCGTCGTTTTGTGATGGTGCATTTGATTGTTTCTTAGAAGTTGATGGCGACTCCTCCACCTTGTTTGTTGGCGTGGTCTTAGTGCATCATATTGTAGCCTTTGGGAGTGGCATTGGTGATGTCTGGGTTTGAGGAGTGGTTGAGCCACATTTCAGTGATGAAGGCAACGTCCGTGGAGAGGGTGGTGATGGTGTCCCAGATTGAGTCTGCATTTGTCCTCCACTGGGAACCAAACACGCCATTGTAGCGCTTGACTCTCATAGGGTAGCAAAGCAGAGTCGTTCAAAGCCTACTCAAGGAAGGTGGTGTGGGCTATTAATCACAATTCACAGATACACAATAATAACACTTAATAATGATGACATTGCATAATCATTCTTACCTCTTCCCAAGGAGGGGTCTAGTACCACAACTCACATGTCTAAGCAGTATCTTGTCCCTGCATGCAAGGATTGAACATAACTTGGAGTAAGAGCACTTAATACTGGCTACCAAAGCAAGCTGCTGTCAACCTCTTTATCTCACGAGCATCACATCATAGAAATAAATCCAATAATTACATATAACCACGACTGATGTCACTTTATGCTGGCAATAAAGCATGAAAACTTTGATCATGAGTGGCTGTCAATCCCATTATTTAAATAAAGTATTCAAGCGGAAATGTTTGTGCTGGGCTGTGTACTCATTATAACTGTTAGCATGAATAACACAAGTTAACCACAATCCCTAAGGGACATCCCTTTTGTAGTTACACCATTATGCATTTACCAGCTTTCACCCCTAGAGGGTGTCTACACAACATGATATCTCACAATGAAGAGGGCAGGCCACAAGGACTGCAGCCATAATCTTTGCCACTAGAGGGTACAACTCTCCCAGCTGTAGAGCACAAGGTCGAGCTGGGGAATATTTGAACACATGAGGAAACACTGGTGGGGTTATCATTGCAGAGTCCTACCCAACATAGGGTGGGGACCCTGGTACTTCTTTTAAGAGGAGGCTGCACTGCTCCTGCAGCTCCCCCAGTACTTTAGCATCATTTTGGTGGTGATGCCCTCTTCCGGGGGCCACCACGAGTCAAAAACAAGGGCTTTTCCTTCACAAAGGCATCAAGGCCCTGCAGGGCATTATGAGGTGCTCCTCCATGAGCTTGATGAATTATAGAGCAGCGGCTCTCCCGCTGAGCCGGAGAGAGCCACTTCAATTTCATCTTTGCTTTGCTTTGTGTTTTTTTCTTTCATCCGGCCTAGCACTGCAGCTTAATTTTTGTCAGGGTGCCTAGGCCCACCAGGGCATCCCACGTACATCTACAACATTGAAGGACAGCCCGGGGAGCCAACACCCGGATGTCCTCATCAGCGCCCAGTGTGAGCAGCTCTCTCATGTGTTGCTGTGGCACCAGGCATGCCGCATTATGGTCTGCCTGCATGCTCTGTGTGTCGGGCAAGGGTGCCGGGAAGGCAGGCCATGCAGGGGGAGTGCAGCAGCACTCCTCCTTCCTCTCCTTTGCACATGGGGCCAAGGGATGGGGTCCTGGGCCCTTTTTCACCTAAACGGGGGAGCACAACGGTGCTCCCTCACTAAGACAATCTTCTTGGGGCCCAGAGATGGGGTCCTGGGCCCCCTTCTTGGTATCACAGGAGTATGAAAGTGCCACCCCACTCTCCTCTTTCTCCTGACGCCCAAGGATGGGGTCCTCGGCCCCTTCGTCCAATTGCAGGGGGTGCAACAGCAGTCCCCAGCCTTCCTCCCCCTCATAGGGACAGCATGATGTTGCTTCTCTGCATTTTTCCTGCACTAGGGGCAGCCTCTCGGCCCTGGCCCACACCGGAGACGAGTCGCCGGTGCAGAAAAGGGTCAAAGGTCACCACAAATTTAAACAACCATATCTCGGGACCGTTGGGCCAATTTAAACAATCTTGGATTTGTTTTGCTCCTGTGGCTAGTCCTAGCCACCTGGTGTACTTTCTTCAGGTATCCTGGACTCAAAATGTGACAGTTTGCAGAGACCTGGTTTCACTACTCCCTGTCCAGCATTTCGCTTCCCTCTTCTTCTGGGCCTCTCTCTTCCTTGGGCAGAAGCATGGTCTTTCACCCAACCAGTCCTCAGGGGTGCAAGGGGACCAGTGTCCCTGGTCCTGGGGAGTGCCCCATCGGTCCTGGGGTCAATCAGAGGCTGAGTTCTTAGTCCAGATGACAGTCAGGGGGTTCTCCCTTCCAATTGTCCATGGCATCATCCTCCAGTCCCAGTGTTCAGCAGTAAAGGACATCAAACCATGCTCTCTAACTTGCACAGGACCATTTAAGGGGGGAGGAAGGGTCCAGCAGGGATGCACCTCTGGCCTACCATGACATAACACATCACCTCTCCACCCCTGTCCTAAACTCCCTGCACAGCCTTCTGGGATACTTCAAGATAGCTTCACTCAGGAGTCACTTGCCACATGTGCTCTGGGGTCTCAGCTCCACCCCTTGCTGACATCACTGTCAGGTCCTGCCTCAGCAAAACTTTAAAGGAGCCCTCCTGCTCTTTTTGCTCCAGAGTCTGGACTCCCTCCCTTTGTTCAGTGGGCTTGGGCTGGCCCTCTTCCTGGCAAAGGATGACAGCTGGGTGATTGATGCAGAGCAGTGCCACCCACCCCTTCCTTTTCAGGAGCTGACCTAATCACGGTTAATTGCTCCCTTTGTGAGGGGAGGCCTTTGGTCCTGCTGCTGTAGGAAAAATAAATTAACCCAGCCCAGCAGGGTGACAACAGGCCTGGATGACCCATAAGTTGTACAGTTATGACTTTGGACTTTAGAGGATTGTTCTTTTCACACAGGTTAAATTGCACATTGCTATGACTCTGGTGTCTGTAGACCCAAGGGACAAGGAGCTGCACACTAAGGCAGACTTCCCCATAATGTATAATGGAGGGTCACTGCAGGCCAGACCGTAAAGCACACTGACTTTCCCTATCTGTGTACATCAACATTATAAGGACTATTCCTTGTCAATACCCAACCCTGCAGTGTCCCTTGTGTGCCAGGCTACCTGTGCACAGTTCCTGGGCTGCACAAACAGGAGTCTCCCACCAGCAGCCCTCACACATGTGCACACGTGTTCACATATAATCAGCAAAGTGCCTCTTACCCTAGTTGCAATGCAGCAGCCTTACCTTAAAAGGCGGACACTGGTATTAAACACCAGTGCCTTTTACCATGAGATTTCCGTGGGTAAGTCACAGGTTATGAGGCTCTCCCACAGTAAAAGGTAAAAAGAAATCAGGTAATCAAAAAGCAAACAATCCTGGCAGATTAAATGGGACTACTTTTCAGAACCACCTTCTCACATTTAACCTTTGATTTTTTTCTGTATATATATATATATATATTATCTACTGGCGGTCGCCAGTAGATAGTTATAGTTACAACCTATTATCCATAGGAAATCCGCGACATTCTATTTGAAATAACTCTCTTGCCGGTTGACGTATCTTCGCAAAATTTTCAAACTTTGTGGGGCGCTCCGGTCCGCTCCTACCCTGAAAGTCTCGGGGGATTCGTCAAGCGGGGGCTGAGAAAAAGGGGGTCCCAAAACGCGTTTTCCCCATGCAATTTTCCATAGGAAACTTTAGACACGGCTACAGCCCGAACTGCTGAACGGAATTACACCAAATTTGGCAAAGAGGTAGTTCTTGGTTCAGAAAGAACCCTTTTGTTAAATGGTGTAAATCCGTTCAGTAGTTGCTGAGAAAATCAAAAGTAAAAGATAGTGATATCTATGGCCGAGTAGGGTCCGCGTACCCTCAGCGCACCCTGCGCACACCGTCCCGATCACGAGCTGCATGTTAATTGGCTGTCAGCTGGCTGTCAACATTCCGATTCAGGAAATGTTGGCAGTTATTTTGTCCCTCGGTAGAACCGAGGGACAGAAACAAGTGCGCAAATCGCACAAAGGGGGCAGGGTAGAAACACCCTGACCCCCTAGGTTGGCTCAGGGGGTCCCACAAGGACCCCCTGGGCAAAAAAAAAAAAAAATGTTTTTTTAAAATTGGCAGGATGCGCTCAGGGTGCGCGAATCCTGCCGAAAGAAAATCGAAGCGCGGCCTCCCGCGCTTCGATAGTCACTGGCCCCGGGTGGGCCAAGTCCCGGGGGCATGCTGGGGGGGTTAATTTTATATGTGGGGGCCTCTAAGGGCCCCCAAGCCCCGGGGACCACCACCCCCCGGGGCTTTATGTAGTATGGTGCGGGAGGGCTCTGAGCCCTCCCGCAGCCCCGGGGACCGCCACCTCCCCGGGGCTTCTTTTTTATTTTTGATTAACCTGTGTGGGGGCTCCAGCCCCCACACGCCCGGGGACCACCACCTCCCCGGGGCACTAAGAAAAATTACAATGGGGGTCCGTTTTGGACCCCCAAGCCCCGGGGACCACCACCTCCCCGGGGCTTTCAAAATGTAAGGAGGGGGCCACGCAGCCCCTCCTGGAGCCTGTGGTGGCCCTGGGGACCGCCACCCCCAGGGCCGGCTCCTGCAGTGTCCCGGGTGCCTACTCCGGGCCACTGCTGCTTGCAATGACAGGACGGAGCCTCGCGGCTCCCGTCCTGTCATTGCAAACTGCTTTGGATATTGGAAGAGAGAGCAGGAAACCTGCTCTCTCTTCCAATATCCAAAGCTGATTGCTTTCCACATGGGGAGCAGCATGTTAGCTGCTCCCCATGTGTAAGCAATGCCGGCTCCCGTAGGACACGGGGAGCCGGCGGGACTGTGGGGGTTTGGGGACCCCCACAGTCCCCAACGAGAGGCCAGGCCCCGGGGGATGGGGGCCCCGGGGCCATAAGTGGCCACGGAGGGGGCCACACAGCCCCCTCCCCAAAGGTAAAAAAAAGATTTAAAAAAAAAAGAGTGAAGGCCGGCCCCGGGGGATGGGGTCCCCGGGGCCTTAGATGGCCTGAGGAGGGGGCCACGCAGCCCCCTCCAAATAAAAAAAAAGAGGCCATGCCCCGGGGGATGGGGTCCCCGGGGCCAATACAGGCCCAGGGAAGGGGGCCACGCGGCCCCCTTCCCGTTTTTTTTTAATTTTAATTTTAAAAGGTAGGGGTAAGGCCCTGGGGGATGGGGTCCCCAGGGCCTAAAAATAGGAAAAAGGAAGAGGGGCCACACAGCCCCCTTCAGGGGAAAAAAACAACAAAAAAAACGATCGGGCCCGCAGGCCCCGCCCCTTCCTTCACCACTCTGCAAACGCGCCCCTGGCGCGTTTGCAGAGGGGGAACGAATTCCCCTTGAATACTGGGGGTCCCTGGAGGCCAACTAGCCCACCAGGAACCTCCAGTATGCGCCAGGGGCTGCCTTGCAGAGAGGTGTACAGAGGCCACGACCCTTTTTACACCTCTCTGCAACGCAGCTCTGTGGCGCTTTTTGGAGGTATATGGTGGGCTAGTTGCACCCCAGGGACCCTCAGGATTCAAGGGAGTTAATTCCCCGACTTAAAACGCGCCACGGGGCGCGTTTGCACAGTGGTGAAGGGAGGGGCGGGGCTTCAGGTGACATGTGTGCAAACAGGCCCCGTTGCGCGTTTTAAGATGGGGAATTAAATCCCCTTCAATCCTGAGGGTCCCTGGGGGCCAACTAGCCCAACAGGTACGTCCAGAAAGCGCCACAGAGCTGCGTTGCAGAGAGGTGTAAAAGGGGTGTGGCCTCTGTACATGTCTCTGCAATGCAGCCCCCTGGCGCATACTGGAGGTTCCTGGTGGGCTATTTGGCCCGTAGGGACCCTCATGATTCAAGGGGACTTAATCCCCCAACTTAAAACGCGCCACGGGGCACGTTTGCACAGATGTCACCTCAGGCCCGCCCCCTCCCTTCACCATTGTGCAAATATTCCTCTAAAATCAGCCGAAATACGAATTCTGATTTACTCACCTGTTATCAGGAGAGACCTCAGTGCTGCATCTTTCAGCCCAGTACTAATCCTGAAAAGTAATTTTAACCGTACTTACCAGTAACTTGAATTTCCTTCCATAGGCTAACATTGACTGGTTTCACTTGGAAATTCTTCTAAGTGTGGAGTTTTGGAACTTTAAAATATTCCTCTAAAATCAGCCGAAATACGAATTCCGATTTACTCACCTGTTATCAGGAGAGACCTCAGTGCTGTATCTTTCAGCCCAGTACTGGTCCTGAAAAGTAATTTTAACAGTACTTACCAGTAACTTGAATTTCCTTCCATAGGATAACATTGACTGGTTTCACTTGGAAATTCTTCTAAGTGTGGAGTTTTGGAACTTTAAAATATTCCTCTAAAATCAGCCGAAATACGAATTCCGATTTACTCACCTGTTATCAGGAGAGACCTCAGTGTTGCATCTTTCAGCCCAGTACTGATCCTCAAAAGTAATTTTAACCGTACTTACCAGTAACTTGAATTTCCTTCCATAGGATATCATTGACTGGTTTCACTTGGAAATTCTTCTAAGTGTGGAGTTTTGGAACTTTATAATATTCCTCTAAAATCAGCCGAAATACGAATTCCGATTTACTCACCTGTTATCAGGAGAGACCTCAGTGCTGCATCTTTCAGTCCAGTACTGATCCTGAAAATTAATTTTAAGCGTACTTACCAGTAACTTGAATTTCCTTCCATAGGATATCATTGCCTGCTTTATGCTGAAAAAGTTTCTAAGTGTCGATTTTTGAAACATACAGATATTCCTCTAAAATCAGCCGAAATACGAATTCCGATTTACTGACCTGTTATCAGGAGAGAACCCAGTGCTGCATCTTTTAGCCCAGCACTGACCCTGAAAAGTAATTCTAACCGTACTTACCAGTAACTTGTATTTCCTTCCAGAGGAATCCATTGTCTGGTTTTCAGCAGAAAAGTTTCAAAGTGTCGATTTTCACAAACTACAAATATTCCTTAAAAATCGCCTGTATGACTTAAATGCATTCTTTCAACTGTTTACAGGAGATGCACCAGTGCTGGATCCAGGATCCACCACTGAGTGAGAAAAGTCACAATAACACTACTTACCTGCTAAGTGAATTTCCTCCCATAGGATAACATTGGTGATTCTATGTGAAAAAGTTTCTAAGTGTCAACTTTTAAAATACAATAATATTCCTTAAAAATCACTACTGTAACCAAAACGCTTTTACTCAACTGTTTACAGGAGATGTCCCAGGACTGAATCTAGGATCCAGTCCTGTGGTTAGAAAAGTAATCCATAAAGTAACTAATTGCATTTAGCTAGAAATTCACATTGAGCTCAATGTTGCATTGTGTTTGAAATTGTGTTGCCCATTGCAACAACTGTAACTACTGTACTTAAAAGTCTATTGCCTATTTGCAAAGTATTTAAAGTAAATTAATTCATTCTGAGAAAGTATATTTTGTAATGTAATGTATAATGTAATTACAATGTAATTTAAAAATAAAATATCTAAAAATAAATAGTTTAAAAAATGTAGTAAATCAGTATGAAAAAAATAAAAATAACAATTAATACATTTAAAAATTGGCATTTACAAAACCTTTGAAATTCACTGAAAAAACCATAGGTTTCAGACATGTTATAGTTAGGAATTAGTATTTAAAAAACCTTTGAAATTCACTGAAAAAACCATAGGTTTCAGACATGTTATAGTTAGAAATTAGCATTTAAAAAACCTTTGAAATTCACTGAAAAAACCATAGGTTTCAGGCACGTTATAGTTAGAAATTAGCATTTAAAAAACCTTACAAATTCACTGAAAAAACCATAGGTTTTAGGGACAGTTATAGTTACTTGGACATTGCACTCGTACAAAACCCGTGAAATTCCCCGTTATAGTTAGTTCAGCTAACTATAACTCGCGCCCCGCAATGCACTGCTGATGACGTCACATATTACATCACTCATGACATGGTCAGTGACATCACTGATGACATCCACTTACACACCAACAGACGGATACAGACATTCACACAGTTTAGTCACTAACCCATGCATTCAGTAAGATACGTTTAATCACTCACTTTTAGAGTCAGTCACGCACGTACTAAATCATCCATTCAGACACTTATACACCCAATCATTCTTCAATACGCCTTTCCCTATATATATTAAACATATTTAAACTTTACAGAAACACACAGTCACTGGATGATGTCATCAGTGATGTCATTTGAGATGTCATCAGTGATGTCATCAGTGATGTCACTGACCATGTCATGAGTGATGTAATATGTGACGTCATCAGCAGTGCATTGTGGGGCGCGAGTTATAGTTAGCTGAACTAACTATAACGGGGAATTTCACGGGTTTTGTACGAGTGCAATGTCCAACTAACTATAACTGTCCCTAAAACCTATGGTTTTTTCAGTGAATTTCAAAGGTTTTTAAATGCTAATTTCTAACTATAACGTGTCTGAAACCTATGGGGGCATATTAGCAAGACTGGCGATAAAATTATCGCCGTTTTAGCGGCAGGAAACTGCCGCTAAAACGGCGATAATGGGCTTGCTAATATGCGTTATGGAATTCCAATAGAAGCCCAGGTTAGATGTGCTGCACATCTAACCTGGGCTTCTATTGGAATTCTATAACGCATATTAGCAAGCCCATTATCGCCGTTTTAGCGGCGGTTTCCTGCCGCTAAAACGGCGATAATTTTATCGCCAGTCTTGCTAATATGCCCCATGGTTTTTTCAGTGAATTTCAAAGGTTTTTAAAATGCTAATTTGTAACTATAACGTGCCTGAAACCTACGGTTTTTTCAGTGAATTTCAAAGGTTTTTTAAATGACAATTTTTAAATGTATTAATTTTTATATTAATTTTTTTCACACTGATTTACTACATTTTTAGAAACAATTTCTTTTACATATTTTATTTTTTAAATTACATTGTAATTACATTATACATTACATTACAAAAATACTTTCTCAGAATGAATTACTTTAGTTTAAATACTTTGCACATAGGCAATAGACTTTTAAGTACAGTAGTTACAGTTGTTGCAATGGGCAACACATTTTCATACACAATGCAACATTCAGCTCAATGTGAATTTCTAGTTAAATGCAATTAGTTACTTTATGGATTACTTTTCTAACCACAGGACTGGATCCTAGATTCAGTCCTGGTACATCTCCTGTAAACAGTTGAGTAAAAGCGTTTTGGTTACAGTCGTGATTTTTAAGGAATATTATTGTATTTTAAAAGTTGACACTTAGAAACTTTTTCTCATAGAATCACCAATGTTATCCTATGGAAGGAAATTCACTTAGCAGGTAAAAACTGTTATCGTTACTTTTTCTTACTCAGTGTTAGATCCTGGATCCAGCACTGGTGCATCTCCTGTAAACAGTTGAAAGAATGCGTTTAAGTCATACAGGCGATTTTTAAGGAATATTTGTAGTTTGTGAAAATCGACACTTTGAAACTTTTCTGCTGAAAACCAGACAATGGATTCCTATGGAAGAAAATATAAGTTACTGGTAAGTACGGTTAAAATTACTTTTCAGGACCAGTACTGGGCTGAAAGATACAGCACTGAGGTCTCTCCTTATAACAGGTGAGTAAATCGGAATTCGTATTTCGGCTGATTTTAGAGGAATATTTGTATGTTTCAAAAATCAACACTTAGAAACTTTTTCAGCAAAAAGCAGGCAATGATATCCTTTGGAAGGAAATTCAAGTTACTGGTAAGTACGGTTAAAATTACTTTTGAGGATCAGTACTGGGCTGAAAGATGCAGCAGTGAGGTCTCTCCTGATAACAGATGAGTAAATTGGAATTCGTATTTCGGCTGATTTTAGATGAATATTTTAAAGTTCCAAAACTCCACACTTAGAAGAATTTCCAAGTGAAACCAGTCAATGTTAGCCTATGGAAGGAAATTCAAGTTACCGGTAAGTACGGTTAAAATTACTTTTCAGGACCAGTACTGGGCTGAAAGATACAGCACTGAGGTCTCTCCTGATAACAGGTGAGAAAATCGGAATTCATATTTCGGCTGATTTTAGATGAATATTTTAAAGTTCCAAAACTCCACACTTAGAAGAATTTCCAAGTGAAACCAGTCAATGTTAGCCTATGGAAGGAAATTCAAGTTACCGGTAAGTACGGTTAAAATTACTTTTCAGGACCAGTACTGGGCTGAAAGATACAGCACTGAGGTCTCTCCTGATAACAGGTGAGTAAATCGGAATTCGTATTTCGGCTGATTTTAGAGGAATATTTGTATGTTTCAAAAATAGACAGAAACTTTTTCAGCAAAAAGCAGGCAATGATATCCTATGGAAGGAAATTCAAGTTACTGGTAAGTACGGTTAAAATTACTATTGAGGATCAGTACTGGGCTGAAAGATGCAGCACTGAGGTCTCTCCTGATAACAGGTGAGTAAATCGGAATTCGTATTTCGGCTGATTTTAGAGGAATATTTTAAAGTTCCAAAACTCCACACTTAGAAGAATTTCCAAGTGAAACCAGTCAATGTTAGCCTATGAAGGAAATTCAAGTTACCGGTAAGTACGGTTAAAATTACTTTTCAGGATCAGTACTGGGCTGAAAGATGCAGCACTGAGGTCTCTCCTGATAACAGGTGAGTAAATCGGAATTCGTATTTCGGCTGATTTTAGAGGAATATTTTAAAGTTCCAAAACTCCACACTTAGAAGAATTTCCAAGTGAAACCAGTCAATGTTAGCCTATGGAAGGAAATTCAAGTTACTGGTAAGTACGGTTAAAATTACTTTTCAGGACCAGTACTGGGCTGAAAGATACAGCACTGAGGTCTCTCCTGATAACAGGTGAGTAAATCGGAATTCGTATTTCGGCTGATTTTAGAGGAATATTTTAAAGTTCCAAAACTCCACACTTATGGTTAAAACATATTTATTAAGGAAGGCATCATATTCTTACACAGCTTACTGCCCACATCCATAGGCCGGCAGAGCGGGATTATTAGAAATTTACACAGCGTGTGTGCCACAACCCGGAGGCCGGCCGCGCCAGTCATCATGTAGTGCTCCTGAGGGTGCATTCCTTCCATTTTTGAATATATACATAATAACATTTAACAAAACTAACTTCCCCATTTCCCCCCCCGCCCCCTTCTTCCCCCTCCCCGAACCGATGTGCTATATGTTGTCGCCCTTGAGGCCACCATCCCTGCGAAGAGTCACAGTTGTGTGCCTTCTTGCCACCTCATGGTTCCCGTTTGCCCCCCTGTCCCTTCCTCCGTTTGTGGTCCGGTCCCGTCCCCAGCCCTCGTCCCCTCCCAGAGATATCAATTAAGTGGTGCCTGGTGTAGTGGCTTCGGGAGGTGTGTCCGTGAGACGGAGAAGGCGGAGGTATCTTGGACAACTCAGCTCATTCATCTCTGTCGACAGCAAGGACAGCAGGGGTTTCCAGACAGTGTGGAAGGTGGCCATGGAGCTAGTAAGGGCGGCTTGTATCCGTTCCATGCCTACCGTGTACCAGAGACGGTGAAGCCAGCCCGTGTGTGTGGGTTTGGTTGGTTTCCCCAGAGTGAGAGAATGTGCTGTACCGCCGCCCCCATCGCTAAACCCATCTGCCTCCCCCGGACTGATTTTAAGGGGAACATTAGTGGATTGGGTAACCCTAGAAGTGTATAGGCAGGGAATCGGGGGATCTCCGTATCAAAGTGTCTGTCAATCTCTTCTAGTACAGTATGCCAGTAGTCCGTTAGTTCCCTACAATCCCAGAGGAGATGTGTGAGGGTACCCTCAGCGTCGCAGCCACGCCAGCATGTGGGACTTCGATCAGGGTTTCCCCGATGCAGTCTAGCCGGCGTCAGGTACCAATACGTAGTGATCTTGACTGCTGCCTCTCTACTAGCCGTATTACGGGCTGTGTGATTGGCTCTATAATAAATGTCTGTCCATTCCTTCTCCGTCAGGTCTCTCCCCAGCTCCCTCGCCCACCTCCTCTGTCCAGCAGTAGGCACAAACGGGGTCCGGGGGCGGAGCATTTTATGGATCTCCGAGATCAATTGCTTGTCTGAGGATTTAGTCAGGAGCCACCGTTCGTACGGCGTGAGTTGTCTGCCCACCTCGAGTCGCACTTCCGGATGGAGTAGCCAATGTCGTAGTTGAAAATACTGGTATCGCTGGGGTGCCTCTATATTGTAGGATTGCATTGCTGTCGACAGGGGAAGGAAGCCGTCCAGGTCAAATAGGTGCCCATCCGACCTATACTCAGTGGCTCTCCACTGTGGGAAAGCTTTTGCGTCTGTCCCTGGTAGGAACTCCGGATTGTCGAAGAGGGGCGTGATAGGGGACGGGAAGGAGGTAAGTCCTCGTTTAACCGCGACCGAGTCCCACACTTTTAGCAAGGTATGTGTGATCGGGGACCCCTTCAAGTTAGGTGGCCGGTCTGGGCGTTTCAGAAACGGAATCTTCCACAGGGACGTGTTTGCTAGGGCGCGGTCTTGGAAAAGCCACCGCTTTTCAGACTCCGGCCTGCTCCATTCTACCAAGTATCGCAGTTGAGCCGCCTTGAAATATTCCATAAGGTGAGGAATGCCGAGCCCGCCTTCGTCGAGGGGTTTGTGGGATAGAGCCCTTGCCATGCGAGGGCGTGCTCCAGCCCATATAAATTGTTGTACTGCTCCCTGCATCTTGCGTATAATTCCCGCCCGGGGCCCCACTGGGATGGTCTGAAAAATGTAGAGTGCCTTGGGAAGGATGTTCATTTTTATCGCAGCTATCCTCCCCAGAAGAGACAGCGATTGTTTCTGCCATCGTCCAAGGGTCAGCTGCGTTTGGGACAAGAGCCTGGTGTAGTTCAGGTCAACTGTGCGCGTGACCGTATGGGCCAGGGTTATGCCCAGGTAGTTGAGCTGATCTTGAATTTGCAGTTCCCCATATGCGGGGTGATCCAGTGCCTGCATATTAGTGTTGCAACCCAGGGGTAACATGATCGATTTTTCAACATTAACCTTAAACCCCGATGCCCGGCCAAACTCCTCCAATTCTGTCAGGAAGGCCGGGACGGATCTCTCTGGAGATTCCAGGGACGCCAGAATATCGTCTGCATATAGGCTTATCGTATGCCGCTCCCCTCCGAAGAGAATCCCAGCAATCTCCGCATTGTCCCGGATTTTTTGCGCCAATGGTTCCACGTAGAGCGCGAAGAGCAGGGGTGAGAGGGGGCATCCCTGCCGTGTTCCTCTCTGAATGGTAAAGGCCCTAGACGTTGTGCCGTTCACCCTAATCGTGGCAGTAGGGTTGGCGTAACAGCTGGCTACCCAGCCTCGAAATCGCTCCCCGATCCCAAAATGTGCCAGAGTGGCACTAAGAAACCCCCAACTAACGCGGTCGAACGCTTTTTCTGCGTCTACCGAAAGTAGCACCGCGTCCATCTGGGTACGATGTGCTTTGTCTATTAAGTGCATGACCCGCTTGGTATGATCACTGCTCTGGCGGTTGGCGACAAATCCGCTCTGGTCCGGTTCAATGATACCTGGTATGTATGGGCCTAGACGTGCCGCTAGAATACCAGTGAATAGTTTTAGGTCTAGATTCAGCAGGGAGATAGGTCGGTACACGCTACATTGGGTCCCGTCTTTCCCTGGTTTGGGGATTACCACGACGTCTGCCGCTAGCATATCGGGAGGAATGGACCCAGGGCCGTGAAAGGAGTTAAAGAGTCTCATCAGTATCGGAGCTATTAAGGGGCACAGGGCTTTATAGAACCCCGCGGAGAATCCATCGGGGCCCGGTGATTTGAGAGGTTTCAACCTTGAAATTGCGCTAATCACCTCCTCGACCCTAATGGGTGCATCTAGTGTCCCTGCCCCTGCCTCATCTAATTTCGCCGTGTGTATCCCGTGAAGGTAGGCTTCCCCTCTGATACCGTCGTGCGGGAGTCCTTTGTACAATGTGGCATAGTACGCCCGGAAGGCCTCCGCTATCTCGTCGTCCCGGCACACTATATCCCCATTTGCCTTTCTGAGGGCCTTTACCCGTGCTTTCTCCACTCTGGCCCGTAATTTACTTGCTAGTAGTCTCCCTGCTTTGTCCCCCCCAGATAGTATGTATGTTTCAGGCGGATGGCCGCGTGTTCGGCCCTGTCTAGGTCTAGCGCCGCTAGTTGCGCCCTAACGGCACGCAGCTGCCTCCAGATACGGGGGCCCCTGTCCGACTATGTATCCGTTCCAGTTCTAACACCCTAGCTGTGAGACTATCTCTCGTGGCCCTGCGTTCCCTGGCCTCCGCTGCGGCGATAGCTATCAGTTCTCCCCGAACCGTAGCTTTGAGCGCTCCCCAAAGTGCCGTAAGAGGGGTTCCCGGGAGATCGTTCCGGTCCAGATAGTCGGAGACGTATTGACGTAATTGCTGGGTCGTACCTGCCTTCTGCAGCAGGGATTCCCGAAAACGCCATCGTCCGGGCGGTCTGCGTTGTGAGGGGGCGTTAAGGATCAAGTCCACTGCGTCATGGTCCGAGAGAGCCGCCGGGGAGATCGTCACGCCCTCTACCAGGGGCATCAGGTCTGCCGTCCCTATAAAATGGTCCAGTCTAGCGTAAGTGCGGTGGGCGTGGGAGTAGTAAGAGTATTGTGTGGTGTGTGGGTGAGTCTCCCTCCAAATGTCCACCAGTCCCCTCTCTTTTAACCACTGTTTACCTGAGGTTGACAGTGCTCCCGTCTGGCCATATCGCTGTACCGATCTGTCCAACTTCCTGTCCATGACTAGGTTCAGGTCCCCTCCCACCAAGAGCCTTCTATCCGTGGTGGTCAATACCTCTGCGAGCGCTGTGTGGAGGAACTGTTCTTGCCCCGTGTTAGGCGCATAGATGGACCCGACCACCAGGGGGACACCCCCCACCTGTATTGTATACGCCAGCAAGCGACCCTTGATTTCCGCTATTCTGTCACCCACTGTGCCCTGAAAGCTGCGTGCTACTAAAATAGCTACTCCTGCCTTCTTGGTCTGTGTGGAGGAGTAAAATTGTTGGGGAAAGGCACGAGATTTCATGCGGTGCCAGTCTTTGGGGAGGAGGTGTGTCTCTTGTAGGAGACACATGGAGGCCCCGGAGTTTTCCAGATAGGACAGTACCGCTCTCCTCTTAATGGAGTTATTCAACCCCTTGACATTCAAGGTAAGGATGCGAACCTTCGAGCCCATCCTCTAGGGGGATCTACGGAAGGCTGTGTCTGCGTATGCTTATGGAATGTGGGCGCCTCGTTCCTGCCCTGAAATAAATAGCACATCGGTTCCCTGTCGCCCACCCCTCCCTAACCCCCTTTCCCAGTCCCATCCCAAACTCCCCCAACTCCCCCTTCCCCGGATCCCCCCACCCACCCTCCCAACCCCCAACTGGTTCGTCCCCAACCTGTACCATTGTCCGATGCCCATCATCCGTCGTGGTGGGCAGTGGAATCCAACAAATCCCGGGGATCTCCGTGGCCTGACGAGCTCCGGCTCCCCGCTCCCGAATCCCCGGCAAATCTATTTCAATAGTAGTACTAGTACGTCCCCCCGTGTGTTGAGAGGCAAACCAGGGATTCAGCTATGTTCGGGCGACGCCGTGTCTTTCGATACTGCTGCCAATGCTGCTTGGCGTTCTTGAGTCATGGTGAGGGAATCCGGTCTCTGTGTGAAAGGAACTGTCCCATTGCGCCGCACCCTCTGCCATCCTGGTTCAGATGATTTCGTAGGCCTGGAAGGCGAGGCCGCCGAGTCTCCCCCCAGACCGAGCAGCTCCGAGGTTTCTTGGATGGAGCGCATTTGCTGGAGTTTGCCATTCCATTGAAATATCAAGCGAAAGGGATGTCCCCATGAGTAGGCCACCCCCTTCTCCCGCAGATGTGTCGTTATATCTTTAAAAGCTCTTCTCCTCTGCAGCGTTATCGCGGCGAGATCCTGGTATAGCGCTACCGTGTGGCCTCGGAATATGATAGGTTGTTTGCGCCTAGCCTCTCTCTGGATACGCTCCTTCAGTGTGTACTCTGGGAGGAAGGCCAGCATGTCAGCCTGTGGGGCCGGCGCTCGTCTCGGGGGGCCCACCCGGTGTGCGCGGTCTATTCGGATCTCAAACTCCGGGCCCTCACCCAGAATGTCGCGAAACAGATCCTGGAGGTACCCGGTAATGTCTGCCCCCTCCGCCTGCAATGGAACTCCCCTGACCCTTATGTTGTTACGTCGGGACCGGTTTTCCAGGTCCTCCGTGTGGGTCTGGAGGTCCAGCTGTTGGTCCCGGAGACGTAGAATCTCCTGCTGGAGTTGTTCAATTTCCTCCCCTTGGGCGGTTTCGCGTTCCTCCACCGCAGCCACTCTTTCTCCGAGCCCGTCCACATCCCGGCGCACCTCTCGGATCTCTCCAGTGACCTCTTGCTTCAGGGTCTGGAAGTCTTCCCTGAGGGTGTTGAATAGGGATTCCAGGAAGGACCTTGTGATGGGCTCCTCCCCCTCTTCTGAGTGGTCCTGTGACTTGGGGGGTGTCGAAGCCCTACCGCTTCTGTCGCCGAGCAGGGCTCCCTTTGCCATCATCTCCTTGATTGAGCGCTCCCCCTTCTTCCGCTGTGTCGTCATCCTGGACCCCTGGTGGCCACTCTCCCTCGAGCGTTCGCCCTGGTCTCTCAGTGGCAGGCTGCCTCACGGCCTACCACCATCCGGTAGTTTAGTAGTGCGGCTAACACGTGGCAGGGCCTCCCAGGAGGGAGCCCGGGGCCCCTCGATACCTTCGCTGTGCTGGCCCAGTATGTGTCGCAAATGGCCGTCCCTCCGTCTCAGGCCCTTATGTCACCTGCCCACTGGGCGCTCAGAGCCGGCGATCACCCCTGGCAGCTTCAAACAGCCAACTCTTTGCCTCGGCCTCCTCGATGCAGCTGCCACTCCCCTCTTCCACCACTGGGCCCGTCGTGCCACCACCTTTCTATTCGTGCCCCTTTACTCACGACAGGTGCCCCGATCCGGGGGAGAGACCTCAATGCCTGCGCTCCGACTACACCCAGCTCGGGTCTGCGCCGCTCGGCCACTGCGTCGTTGTCCCGGTCTGGTGCCTTGCCTTCGTTGGGGGCCGTCCCTTGTCTTTTTGGGGCCAAACTTCGTGGGCCCACAATTAGGCGAATCTGTGTGCCCCAACCCGGGCACTCTCCTGCCCGGCGGGCCAGTCTATGAGGCCCGTTGCAGCCTTCCGATCTCCGCAGCAGCCACGTCTTTGCGGGGCCACCTTTCCAGCCTCCAGCGTTCACGGGAGGCCTCTCCACAGGCTGCAGATCCCCGGGCCTCGATTACGGCGTGTACCCCACCGCGGTGTCTCCGCCGCCGGATACCGCTGCGTCGCCGCTCGCTGCTGAACTCGGGTCCCCCCCTCGGGGAGACTCGGCGAGCGCCGTCCCTCTCTCCGCTGGGTCTGGTGAGCTGGCGGAGCATTCACCAGCAGGTCTGCACCTCCGCTCCAGCGTATGCGAGCGGTCAGGCCCCGGGCGCCATCTTTCTTTTCGTGCCGATCTGCGGTGCCGGGCCCCCTCGGGAGCTCTCCCGTCCCCGCTCCGGCCTCCTGGCACCGCTCGTCGCTGGTGGAGCCCTGCCCCTCCGGCAGATCGACGTCTGCTCTCCTGTGGGGGGTTTATAGCTGGAAATTCACCGGGGCACTGACCCGGGAGCGGGGAGCCCCAGAGACACACGTCCGCTCAGCTCGCCATCTTGGCCACGCCCCCCAAAACTCCACACTTAGAAGAATTTCCAAGTGAAACCAGTCAATGTTAGCCTATGGAAGGAAATTCAAGTTACTGGTAAGTACGGTTAAAATTACTTTTCAGGATTAGTACTGGGCTGAAAGATGCAGCACTGAGGTCTCTCCTGATAACAGGTGAGTAAATCAGAATTCGTATTTCGGCTGATTTTAGAGGAATATTTGCACAATGGTGAAGGGAGGGGGCGGGCCTGAGGTGACATCTGTGCAAACGTGCCCCGTGGCGCGTTTTAAGTTGGGGGATTAAGTCCCCTTGAATCATGAGGGTCCCTACGGGCCAACTAGCCCACCAGGATCCTCCAGTATGCGCCAGGGGGCTGCGTTGCAGAGACATGTACAGAGGCCACACCCCTTTTACACCTCTCTGCAACGCAGCTCTGTGGCGCTTTCTGGGCGTACCTGTTGGGCTAGTTGGCCCCCAGGGACCCTCAGGATTGAAGAGGATTTAATTCCCCATCTTAAAACGCGCCACGGGGCCTGTTTGCACACATGTCACCTGAAGCCCCGCCCCCTCCCTTCACCACTGTGCAAACGCGCCGGGGAGGTGGTGGTCCCCGGGGCTGCGGGAGGGCTCAGAGCCCTCCCGCACCATTATACATAAAGCCCCGGGGGTGGTGGCCCCCGGGCTTGGGGGCCCTTAGAGGCCCCCACACATAAAATTAACCCCCCCAGCATGCCCCCGGGACTTGGCCCACCCGGGGGCCAATTAACATCGAGCGCGGAGACCGCGCTTTTTTTTCGGCAGGATTCGCGCACCCTGAGCGCATCCTGCCGATTTAAAAAAAAATTATTTTTTGCCCAGGGGGTCCTTGTGGGACCCCCTGAGCAAACCTAGGGGGTCAGGGTGTTTCTACCCTGCCCCCTTTGTGCGCTTGGCGCACTTGTTTCGGTTCTACCGAGGGACGAAATGGCTGCCAACATTTCCTGAATCGGAATGTTGACAGCCAGCTGACAGCCAATTAACATGCAGCTCGTGATCGGGAGGGTACGCGGACCCTACTCGGCCATAGATATCACTATCTTTTTACTTTTGATTTTCTCAGCAACTACTGAACGGATTTACACCATTTAACAAAAAGGGTTCTTTCTGAACCAAGAACTACCTCTTTGCCAAATTTGGTGTAATTCCGTTCAGCAGTTCGGGCTGTAGCCGTGTCTCAAGTTTCCTATGGAAAATTGCATGGGGAAAACGCGTTTTGGGACCCCCTTTTTCTCGGCCCCCGCTTGACGAATCCCCCGAGACTTTCAGGGTAGGAGCGGACCGGAGCGGGCCACAAAGTTTGAAAATTTTGCGAAGATACGTAAACCGGCAAGAGAGTTATTTCAAATAGAATGTCGCGGATTTCCTATGGATAATAGGTTGTAACTATAACTATCTACTGGCGACCGCCAGTAGATAATATATATATATATATATATATATATATATATATATATATATATATATATATATATATATATATATATATATATATATATATATGTTGGTTAAACCTGCATCGCAGGTATCTCCACAGCACTCCCGCAGGTACGGACCACTTGCTCCTTTCTGATGTAGACAAAAACTATTCCAGGAAACGTCAGGTTAACAGAACCATAGCTTTATTTGATATTTCACCAAAGTCATGTGGACAAATGTCCGCCCCAGACGCGTTTCGATCGCAAAGCGATCTTGATCACCTGACACGCTGGTGACGGGCTTCATTTTTATTGAAGAGTGCAACCAATCAATTTCAAACACCATTAAAATGAACATAGAAAAAATACTTAGATGAATTAAAAACAAATGCACCAAAAAATGAAATGAGAAATTACATGTCTAATAGACCTAAGAGTGTTGCGAATTGTGTCAATCATTATTTCAATCAAAATGTTTCTTTTTATATATATATATATATATATATATATTACCTACTGGCGGTCGCCAGTAGGTAGTTATAGTTAGGACCTCGTTTCTATTCAAAAAGCGTTTTTTGTTTTCTTAATGACTTTGGCGTCGTTTGATAAATCTATGCGAAATTTTCAAAACTAGTGGCCCGCTCCGGTCAGCTCCTGTCTTTAAAGTTTCGGGGTGATTCGTCAAGCAGGGGCCGAGAAAAAAGGGGGGTCCCAAAACGCATTTTCCCCATGTTAATTTCCAAAGGAAACTTTAGACAAAGCTACAGCCCGAACTGCTGAACGGAATTACACCAAATTTGGCAAAAAAGTAGCCCTTGGTTCAGAAAGAGCCATTTTTGTTAAATGGTGTAAATAAGTTCAGTAGTTGCTGAGAAATTAAAGAAAGAATACATTTATATAAGTGAGCACCGAGGAGGGTTCGCGAACCATCCTGGGCACGAGCTTCACTGTGATTGGCTGACAATACTCCAAACCAGGAAGTGTTGGCAGCCATCTTGTGACTCGGTAGAACCGAGTCACAAGAAAACAGTGAAAAAACATTAAAAAACAAGAAAAGGGGGCAGGGTAGAAACACCCTGACCCCCTAGGCCTGCTCAGGGCCAAAAAAAGCATTTTTTAAAAATAATTTTGGCGGAATTCGCGTTGGGGTAGCGAATCCCGCCGAAAAGTTTTCAAAAAATGAAGCGCGGGCTCCCGCGCTTCATTTTAATGAGGCCCCCGGGTGGGCCAGGTCCCGGGGGCAATGTGTATTTAATTTGCTGCCCCAGGGACCACCACCTCCCCGGGGCTATAGTAATTATATGCGGGGGGCACGTGGCCCCCCCGCATCCCAGAGGACCGTTACCTCCCCGGGGCTTTGAAAATAAATGCGTTGGGGGTCCCAACCCCCCCACGCTGCCCCGGGGACTGCCACCTCCCTGAGGCTACACAGAATAATTAGTGTGGGGGGCTCAAGCCCCCCCACACTGCCCCGGGGACCACTACCTCCCCGGGGCTTTGAAATGGAGGGTGGGGTGCCGCAAGGCCCCCCTCCAGGAGCCCTTGATGGCCCTGGGGACCGCCATCCCCCAGGGCCAGCTCCTGCAGTGTCCCGGGGTGCCCACCCCCAGGACACTGCTGTTTGCTATGGCAGGACGGGAGCCATGCGGCTCCCGCCCTGCCATAGCAAACTCTGCTTGCTTCATTGAAGCGAGAGCAGGGAAACCTGCTCTCGCTTCAATGAAGCAAGCAGATAGCTTTGGGCAAGGGAGCTGCATGTCAGCAGCTCCCTTGCCCAAAGCAATGCCGGCTTCCGCAGGAGGCGGGGAGCCGGCGGGACCGTTGGGGCATTGGGGATCCCCCCACGGTCCCCAAGAGAGAGGCCAGGCCCCGGGGGATGGGGTCCCCGGGGCCAGAAGTGGCCCGGGAGGGGGGCCACGCGGCCCCCCTCCCGCAATAAAAAAATTTAATTAAATTTAAAAAAAAGAGGCACAGCCCCGAGGGATGGGGTCCCCGGGGCCAATAGAGGGCTCAGGAGGGGCGCCACGCTGCTCACCTCCTTAAAAAATATTACAAAAAAAATTAAATATGTGGCCATGCCCCAGGGGATGGGGTCCCCAGGGCCGAAATTGGCCTCGGGAGGGGGGCCGCGTGGCATCAGTGATGTCATCAGTGATGTCACTGACCATGTCATGAATGATGTAATATGTGACATCATCAGCAGTGCATTGCGGGGGCGCGAGTTATAGTTAGCTGAACTAACTATAACGGCGGAATTTCTCTGGTTTTGTACGAGTGAAATGTCCAGCTACCTATAACGTCCCTGAAACCTATGTTTTTTCAGTGAATTTCTAAGGTTTTTTAAATGCTAATTTCTAACTATAACGTGCCTGGAACCTATGGTTTTTTCAGTGAATATATATATATACACACATTTCCCAACCCCCTAAGTCACTTCCCACCATTAAACTCTAAAAACCCCTGCACCCTTGCACTACCCATGCATGGACCTTAAAACTCCCTAGCACCCCAAATAACACCCAGCTTCGAACCCTATGAACCCCTTACCATTCCTGAAAACTACTCATCCCTGAACCATAAAAACTCTTGACCATTCCTAAACAGTAATCATCCCTGAGGTCTAAAATCTCTTACCACCCTTCAAAACGACTCATTCCTAAACCCTACAAATACTTACCTGTGCTGTAAAATTGCTATGCTTTGTAGTGACTGTCGTTACAAATGTGAAAAAAATGTATCTGCATTGTAATGGTCCTCCATGTTGTGCATGCACGGTAGAGCTCTCGTTTTAATGGGTCTCAACCGTTAAGAGAAGACTTGGGTTTTGTCAGTAGTATCTTCAGAGTGATAAAGTAGGCCAAGCAGTTGGTGAGTGGCTGCTCAGGTGACCTCACACACATTTTTTTTTAAGTGGCTGCATACCCTCCATGATTATACATTATAATCTGTCTCAAAGTTTTACCTGTGGCCTCTTTTATTCTAACCCTGGGCAAAGCACTACGCTACGCTCGCGTAGTTTGCGAAGTTTGCGCTACTTCGCACAACGCAAATTGCACGTAGCACAGTGCAAACACGCGTAGCGTAGTGCAGCGGTCATTTTTGCTTGCTCGCGGTCGTCAACGTCAAGTTGGCGACCGCGAGCAAGCAAAATGACTATCCCGGCGAGACTTTTTCTCGTTCGCGATCAGCAACATCAAGTTGCCGATCGCGAGCGTGGAAAATAAACCTCCCGGCGAGATTCTCAACGCGGGGAGGTCAGGTTTCTCATTGCGAGTGGTCGCGTATGCTCGCGACCGCTCGCGATGAGAAACTACCAGTCCGCGTTGAGAAAGCTGCCGCTCGAGTAAAAATCTACTCGAGCGGCAGTAAAAGACAGCTCGCACTGTGCAAGATGCCGTTTTCAATGATTGCACAGTGCGGACAAGCATCCAGCACTGTGCAATCATCGCGAATAGCGCACTACGCAGTTCGCGTAGTGCTACGCGTAGCTCGCGTAGTGCGAACTGCACTTTGCGTAGCTTCGCGTAGCGCTACTTCGCGAACTACGCCCAGGGTTATTTTATTCCCTACCCCTCTTACAGGACATTTCCAGAGCTGTTTGCACACCCCTGGTCATGAATGGAGCCAACTCATTCATTGATTTCAGGAAGGCACAGAGAGGCAAGGCCAGTAATTAAAGTGGGTGAGCAAATAAAGTTATAGCTGAAATAGCAGAGTGCCAGTAATGCTTCTGGAAACACTCACAACCCTCAGAAAGCAGAAGAAAAGCCAATAGGGCTGACTGATTAGTGAAAATGCCTCTTCACTAACTGCTTTGTTTGGGGGTGAATGTGAAAGTTGCTGAATGAAGGAATGAGAAAACAGTTCTATAAATAAATACATATGAAGTGCAAGGTTGAGTGACTGAGTACCTGAACAAATGGATGAGTGACAGTGTGCATGGAAACATCTGGGCATATTCAGCTATAAACAATATCTATTGGCACTGCTAATGCTTGCTTCATTTAGGAGAAAAACCCAATACAGGGAGAAAACTGGCATTATTGAAGCAAGATATGTCTTTGTAATGGAGGCTTCTCTGGGACAGAGGGAGATCCTGGATCCACAGGTATGGTCTTGTCAAAGTTCTTCCTACAACGTGTAGGAAGAACAGGTACATGAAAATAGATAGGGCAAATGTATATGTCCTACTGAGTGTAGGGTGCACGCAAACAGTGCCTCCAAAAAACTGTGGTTTCAAATACACATGTTAGATTCAGGCTGCCCAAGCACCAAGATGTACTTGAATGCTCTAGCCCCTTAAAAACATTCCTTAGTCTTGGAGAAGAAGCAGTCAGCCCCTCTACACCAGATATAAATCACAGTAGACGGAGGGCGGGTCCTGGTAGCTCAAAAAGAAGACCTGCTCCCAGCCTAGTATTGGAAACTGTTGTTATTGTTATGTTAAAATATCAGGCCTCGAAAAATCATAAATATGTTACCAGGTGTGCAGGTCTACTGACTTAAATATTCTACATAACCTAATTGTAATATATGTGACCCGTAAACAGGTCTCATATTTTGAATCCTAGGCAAACATTTTATTTTACAGCCACCTTTTTCTTCATTATCATATATGAGATCACCTTCAAATTTGCAATTTCAGCATTTCCGTTATACAAAAAACACTTTTGTTTGATTTAATAGACTAAACTTTTGTTCCATGTATAATAAGAATCTAGTCCACATATAAAGTACACATGACCCCCGACTTGCCTCTTATGTTACTAATAGCATTCTCATCAGGGTAGGAATGTTTCTTAGGTCATGTTTAAAAACTCACTTGTAATAAATATATTACTAAAGCATAAATTCCTTTTTGATGGCAGCACCAGACTACCTGTTCAAAAAACTTCATAGGCTACAAGGGCTTGCTTCCAAATTAGCCTTGAATAAAACCAGGTTTAACTTAGCGACTGAAACTCTGAAAGAACTTCACTGGTTACCAGTTAGGCAGAGATTAATTTTTAAGACCATTTGCTTAATTCATAAAGCTCTCAATGGGAATGGCCCCAAGCTTCTACAGGAAAAATTCTGTTATTCTAGACCTTCAAGATGTGTAAGATCTTCACTACTAGCCTAGCTTGTGTGCCCAGTTTTAAAAAGGCCAGATTTAGTGGGAGATCCTTCCAAGTCAAGGCTGCACAAACATGGAATAGACTCCCGAATTCTTTGACATCAAATCCAAATTTGTTGAGTTTTAGAAAAGGTCTGCAAACATGGCTTTTCTCTGAATAGGCGAGATACAATTCTTTCCCCTCTCTAGATCTCCTCTGCATGTGAGATTTTCTGTGCTTTTTTGATAATAAGTTCGCACAAAGTTGCCCATTGAGTGAATGTTTGCACTTTTCAAATCATAATTAATAATTTAATAATAATAATAACAATAATAATAAAAATGATGTGATAGCACAGTATCATTTACAAACAGCAAACTTTACATTGAAATGGCCACAAACATTCCCACTAACATGCATTTGCTAATAAAACTATGTTGCCTATAGACAATAATCTGTGAATATTGGGTATCAGCAAAAATATTTATCATTTGCACATCACCAAGTAGAGTGTTCTGAGTAGTTTTCATCCAATTAGAATGTTTTTTTCTATCATACATAGTTAGAAAAAATGTGCTTTCATAATCACTGAAATATATTTTGAAATGTTTGTACAGTTCATTTACAGGCTATTTAAATGTATGTTAGGAAAAAAACTTGACATCCTACAGCCTTGTGTGTCACATTCTTTGTACAGCACAATTGTCAGGCAGTTGACTTTACCAAATCCTGTAACTATACAGTCAGAAAAAGAAAAGTAAACACCAACCTCCAGGATAAAATAATCAGCAAAAAAGACACAAGCTGACATTTGATCTCTGTCTCTGAATGCAGAGAAAATGCGACAAGATAAAAGCAAGAATTAAATTCATCTTTATTGCTCATTCACTTTCTGAGTAAACAGAACACCTGTTCTTCCTCACTTTGCCAGAATGGGCCAGTAGGCCCTAAATATAGCTTGCCCTGATAAAACCTGGCTTGCCATAGCAAGTGGGTGAGTAGATTCCTCGAGGTCTGAAAAAGCCATCGTCACAACTGGCAAAAAGGTGGCCACAGTACACTACATCTCTCATTCAGCAGAATAATGGAAGATGTGAAGCAGAAATGTTGACAGAGAGCTAGATAGCGAAAATGAATTTAAGTTTATGTGTAAGAAAATAACAACAGTGTTAATGCACACTGATGGGTGAAACAGAAAAAGGGTGAGAAAAAATGAGATTGAGACAAAAGCCTTGTTACCCTTCCATTGTATGTGATGTTGTTTCTTTATGAATGCTAGTATTTTTTCCACATGCGGATAGCATAGTGGTTTGCATACAATTGCACACAGGTGAGTTTGGTTAGGGAGCTTCTGTGTTGGTGCGCTCTTTCAAATTCCAGATCTTTTTCAAACACGATGTCTGTGTTTTTTGGGAACCACTTTTCTAAGAACAAGATGCATGTCCCAACCAGGTTTTCTGCTCCTTCTGGGATGCCAAAGATACAGAGGTTCCCACGCCTGCTCCTGTCTTCAAGGGCAGCTAACTCTTTGGATAGAGACTAGGGGTGGGTGGAACTTGCACAGTTTTGCTCCGCAAAGTTCCATGGAGTTCCACCCACTCCGTTCTCTGTGTTTTTTCATTAAGTTTTTCTTCCGGGAAATGCTTTTTCAGCCGTGTTCCCCTGATCAGCTGCGCAAGGCACGGATGTGTATGCCAAATCAGTGCCAGGCCCCCTCCACTGCCCAAATAAATTATATAATGAGAAAAAAAGAGCTTCAAAGCAGGTGCAGAATGTAAACATATTCTCTGTGTTGGCCACCGAGGAGAGAACATATGCTGCAGTTGGCAGCAGTCACGTACACGCCATGAAATGGCACTCTTCATGCTCACCCACCACTCACAGAACACCCATTAGCATCTTTGAGGAGGAAATATGCAACATAAACAGGCATGTTTCTATGTTGTAATTTGTATATATATTTCCCAGCTGAGCAGAAATAATCTTTCCCTAAATTTTGGTCAGCAAATCTGTGTTCGCAAACTGCTGCTAGAAAGCAAAGCCTAATTATTGTGTCAACACACTCGGGAGATTTTGGCTGCCACTCTTCTGAGAGCTTTCATACAGACATACATAAACATGCGATTCTCTACTACCATGCTAAGAAAATACTTTGTCATTGTAAACTGCTACAGATGATTCCATGACTCCTGCGGACAATCCACACCATGTACTAGTTTACGTAAGCTCCTGGTTATATCATATTGGCCCGTGTCTTGTAGATGTAACTCATTATTTTGTGCACTTATAAAGAACATTCAAGATCCCTCCCAGAGACAGCCACCAGTTGATAGCTAAGCTTGTGTGGAAACATACAAGGCATTTCACAGGTGTGTTTTGCTCCTCGGCCGAGGAGCAGTCAGTACATTGTGACTGCTGATAGAGTGTGCCTGGGACCGTGGTATGTGGCTTTGTTGCATTTTCAGCGACAGCTCCTGGAGATAAAGTGGATAGACCCCCATGTAGCCGGAAGTTGCAGATTGCCTCCCCTGGTCACCTTCCAGGAGGAGCCATAGGTGCTGGAGCCCAGTGGGGTGAGGTTGGCGTGGCATTCAGGTTCCTCCCACACAGTCTTGTTCAGTTCATAGCAGAAAAAGCCCGCCTTCGCTGACATCTTCAAGCAACGGAACAGATGCACCGGGCTCTGCTCAGAGTAAGGGCCAGAGCCAATGGCTGCGAATAGGTGGTTCCTCCTCCTGCCTAGGAGCTTCCACTGACTGGGATGGTTTCTCAGTGGTGAGTAGGCTGGGCATAGAGGTGAAAGGAAGGCTCAGCACGAAATGGAAAAATGAACGTCATCCCCTCCCTTTGAGTATATCCAATTAGGTGGAAAGATAGCAATGCCTCTACACTATGTGACACCTACGTCCAAATTGACGCACTGGTAGCGGGCTGGTAAATAAGCCCCCTACTTGAGGTATTGAGGGTTAAAAAAGCATTGATAGATTTCAGGTCAGAGTCCTCTAGGTTGCTAATTCTACTTTCCGTTTCAGCAATTCTGGTGTGAATTTGTTTGATGTCAGCACGGGTATCGCAGATTTCATTCTGCATTGCGCCTGTGTTATCTTTTGTGGATTTGGCCAGATTGTGGACTTCTGCTGATTTCTTGAGGACCATATCCATTGCAGTGTTGATGTAATTTCTATTTTTGATGCGCCAGTCAGTGGGTGGATCCTCTTTGAATTGTTTCAGGCCCGCTTTGGTTTATTTATCTGCCATGTTGTGTTAGAAGTATTAGGAAATTACTGACCAACATATTTAATGTTATAGGTAGGGTGCGCCTCCCAGATTTGTGGAAAAAACTATTATAATCCCCATATACAAAAAAGGGGTAAGGCTTTGCCTCTTAACTATAGACCCATTTCACTGATAGATGGCACAGCCAAACTGATGGGGCACCTATTGTTAACAGGCTAGAGGAATGGGCAGGGAGTGGAATGTCTTGACAATATCACAGTATGGCTTCAAAAAGGGGAACGGGACCATAGAGCAATGTCTCAATCTGAGTCTAATGATCAATAAATACACAGCGGCTAAGAATGGCCAAATATATATGGCCTTTATGGATCCCTCAGGTGCTTTTGATTATGACACCCATTCTAAACTATGCTCTGCTAAGGAAACCATGGGTATAGATGAGACCATCATAGCCTTTATCCATCAGATGTATTCACAGGCGTCTGCCTGTGTTCGGTATGGAAGGGATGGGAAATGAACGAGGCCCTTTGAGATCAAGAGGGGTGTCAGACAGGGATGCGTCCTTGCCCCTTCTTTATTTTCAATTTATACTGGTGGGGTGGAAGCAACATTGACTGGGTCTACTTCTGATGTTCACCACATTAATTCTGTCCCCCTACCAATACTTTAATATGCAGACAATGCTGTGTTAATTGCCAGAACCGGGAAAGCTCTGCAGACACTCACTGGGGTATATATTAGTTTTATGAAGAACCTGGATGTTCAAGTTAATGAAGTGAAAACTGTTTTACTTGTGTCAGGGTTTGTCCAAAGAAAAATTCCAGATTTCATATAAATACACAAAAGGTTGGATTCTCTTTGACGAAAAACACACTTGGCATAATGTGGTAGCTAATAGAGTCTTGTTACTGGAAAAGAGTATAACAGCCATCTTTAGCTCTATTAGGAAACTTGGGGCTAAACCTATCCCGGAAATAATAAAAATATATGTCATGCTAAAGCTATATCTATTGCCGGTGGGCAGTCAAAATATCGAATTTTAAATATCGACCTACACTAATATCGAGTTTTTAATATCGTAGGGACAGAATATCGAAGTCAAGAATCTCGTTGACCAGAATATCGACTTTAAGGTAAGTAATATCGATTTTTTTAATATCGAAGTCATTAATATCATTAGCAAAAATATAGTTGTTAATAATATCGATTTTCTTTTTGTGTTATGTATTTTATATGTATGTTTAACATTTTTTAAAAGTTTTTTCATTATTTTTAAATATATGTATTAAATGTTTAGAAAATAGTAAAAAAATTTAAAGGAAATTTTGCGTTTTAGTATCAGAGCGGGTTGTGGGTTTAAAGGGGAATAGGGTGGGAAGTAATTTAATTATAATTAATTAATTAATATGTTTTTATTTATTGTTATTCATTGTTAATTTATTGTTAATTAATTATTAATTGGTAATTAATTTATATTAATTTGTTAATTTATAATTATAATAATTATAATTAATGTATTATTAATTTTTATTTATTGTTATTGTTAATTAATTAATTGTTAATTAATTTTAATTAATTGATTAATTGGTAATTAAATTAATTATGTTATTTTTAATGTGTAGCGGGTTGTGGGTTTATAGGGGAATAGGGTGGGAAGTAATTTAATTATAATTAATTAATTAATATGTTTTTGTTTATTGTTAGTGATTGTTAATTTATTGTTAATTAATTATTAATTGGTAATTAATTTATATTAATTGGTTAATTTATAATTATATTAATTATAATTAATTTATTATTATTTTTTATTTATTTTTATTGTTAATTAATTTATTGTTAATTATTAATTGGCAATTAATTTTTATTATTTGATTATTGATAATTAAATTAATTGTGTTATTTGCGCGTTGTGTGTTTATAGGGGAATAGGGTGGGAAGTAATTTAATGTTATTTTAGTAAATATGAATTTAATTTAATAGGTATTTATTAATAATTATTTGGTTAAATAATTATTAATATGTTATTTATTTAAAAAAATTTATAAGTATGTTAATTTAACCCCTATGCGATCCTACATTTTCCCTACTGTTGCACTCACTGGAGTGGGAATAGTAATTTTTACCCCTATGCTATCCAACACTTTCCCTACTGTTGCACTCACTGGAGTGGGAATAGTAAATTTTACCCCTCCGCTATCCAGCACTTTCCCTACTGTTGCACTCACTGGAGTGGGAATAGTAATTTTTACCCCCCCGCAAGCCAACACTTTCCCTACTGTTGCACTCACTGGAGTGGGAATAGTAATTTTACTCCCCCGCTATCCAACACTTTCCCTACTGTTGCACTCACTGGAGTGGGAATAGTAATTTTTACCCCTACGCTATCCAACACTTTCCCTACTGTTGCACTCACTGGAGTGGGAATAGTAATTTGATTTCCTCCGCTATCTAATATTTTGTATTTTTTTAGCTAATGTACTGTATAATTATTTTTAAAAAGATTTAAAATAATTTTAATTTTTTTAAATTTGTTACATATATTTATTTAATTTTTATTTATATTATTGTTTTATGTGTATAGATGTATTTATAATTTATAAAAAATAAATTAAACAATGTATAAGTTATTAAAATAAATATTAAAACATATTAAGTAAGTATATATATATTATATATTATATGTATATGTTTAATGTATTTTCAAATTATATATATTACTTATAATTTTTAAGCATTTTAAAATATTTTTAACTATGTTTCTTTTAATTATATGTATTATTTACTTTATTTTACAATATTTTTTTAACTTAAATTAAAAACGATATTTTTAACGATATTTTTGACATCGATATTTTTTTTCTCAATATTTTTGTACTTACCTTAATGTAGATAGGATGTTGATATTCTTGTCTTCGATATTTTTGCTGCAATATTTTTGTAGGTCGATATTGTGACCTTCGATATTTAGTCAGTGATTCCTATTGCCGCCTACGAGGCAGGGGTCTGGGGTATGGCGGAAACAGACTCCCTGCTGCGCCTAGAGGATGACTTCTATAAAAGAGTGTTAGCTCTCCCTCATAGCTGCTCAAATTTAAATTGCCACACTGAGCTCGGTGCTCCATTTCTACCAGATATTGTCCATCTAGCGCCTATCTTACTGTGGCGCTCGATTTGGAGAAGGGAGGCCGTTAATCTGAACCAGAGTATTCTAAGAGATTGCTTAAAATTGCACTATATGCACAAAATAAGGTGGTTGCAATGCGTAAAATGGTCATTGATGTCCTACACCATTGTACGCTAATCTCCAAGTCGAGAATTAAGAACGTTTTTTATCAAATACTGCGAAAGAGAGAAGGGAGGCCTACTGTATAAAATCCTCTGTGATGTTATATCAGATGTCTCCCCCATCACACAGGATATGTATTTATTTGGGGGGGGGGGAGTTTTATATAGCGCAAACTTGACCTGAAGGTATCAGAGCGCTTTACATGAGCACCAGGTGCATTACAGACGGACACATTCATTTTTATCAGGCACATGGAGATATAGGGGCTGATTCTGATGCGGGTTGGAAAAGCTTCCCGACCGAATCGGTTGGGAAATGGTGTCCGACCCACTCGGATCGGGAAAGTCCGACCGGCGGAGTAGGATGCATCCGGATGCTTCCAGATACGATTTGGTTGAACTCCCATTGACTTCAATGGGAACATTTGTTCCTAACCGCATCAGAATTGGGCCCTCGGTCGGGAAGACACGTTCCCGATCCGATTTGGAAGGAGCAAATGCTGTTAGGAGGCCTTCCTAACCGCATCAGAATCAGGCCCTCGGTCGGGAAGCTTTTCCAACCCGCATCAGAATCGGGCCCTAAGTGATTTGCCCAGAATCACAGGATGTTGAGCATCCTCGCCAAGAGTCGAACCCGGTTCCCCAGCTTCGAGGTCAACCGCTCTAGCCGTTAGGCTACATCCTCTCCCATTCTTACCTAGCCACATTTCCGCCTAAATTATATTCCACTGATGTTGGCTTATCCAAGTAACACCCACTCTATAGGAGATTTGTCATTTTCCCCCTGTGAAAAGATGTAATCTCAAACAGATTTACATATCTTATTTTTTTGTAGATTCTATCATGTGCGAAGAAAAAGATTAATCTTACCTCTCTTGCGTAAATACAACTTTAGGCAATGCCAGGTAGCTTTTTATAGTATTCAATTGCTTGCTGATCCTTTTCTATGTTACTCTGTGGCAGCATTTTCATGGTCTTCCTTGAAGAGTAGGAGATCCCAAATGTATATAACATGTTGTGTTGGTTCATGAATTATTGTTATTAAGAATTTTATTGAAATGGATCAATGTCATTTGAAATGTATTTATTAAGCTGGATGATTTTTAATGTATTGATTTATGATATTACTCTTTTTATTTCTGTTTTTATGCCAATTAAATGTATATATTTTATGTACTTTATATTCTATTGAAATAGAGTGAAATAAAGAATTTTGACTGACTGACTGGCTCTCTGGTAGATCCTTTGTATCTTGTCAGAGGGGAAGTGGGTGTTGATGGTAAATGATTCCACCTGTGATTGACTCAGTGCCCCAATTTTATAAAGGACACAATGGTTGCAGAGTTGAGCTGTCGAGTAGCAGGCAGGTATCAATAGGTCAAAGGGTGTTGTGTCCCTAGGTTAGTGTGAGCATTGCCAGTCAGGATGAGTCAGGCATGAGATTGTTGCACTGGGCCGTTCCTTTAAATAGGGGCTGGAGTAGTGGTAGAGCCCTTGTTGAGTGCCTGTTGGCACATAGCTTTGTGTAATATTGCAGTAATAGGTAATAATACACTGCCACTCAAGAATTTCCCCATATTGACCAAGACACACCTTGTTTGGGTTTCAGTGTTGGGAACAGCGCCTTACTTGTCTAATGTCCTCTCTAGTCTGAAGTTATTGTAATTTCTTCAGCTATCGCCAATTGTGGTTATCAAGATGGCTACGTTCATTGTGTTGCCATTTTGAAACCTGGGCTCATTGCTCATGTAGGTCCAGCAAAGACTTACATACCATGTGAGGAGTTTAGGAATCCTCGCCAAGTGTGATGACAACAGGATGTCGTAGGGGAGCTGCTCTAAGGGTTCTAGGACATTCAAAACAGCTGACAATCTTTAACCCACATTCAGTGCTGGAATTCTGTACTGGCTGAGGCAACACACTCGGCTCCACTTTTTCTCCAGTGACAAGATTGATCATGACAATGGTGTAGCCAGCACGTTTCTGAGGAGGCTAGTCATAGAGCGGTCTATTTTACTCAGCACTATACGTGTAGAGCTGCCATTTTTGTTTAGTCCAAGAGCGAGTTTGTGTCGCATGAAGGATACTGCTAGCTGCTGGCACTTATTCCAAGAATGGGTTACTATACTTCAGTCTGTACAGCGATGCCTTGATGAAGTGCAACACGCTCCAGTGCTCTGTCACTCAAGTAGCACCTCAGTTGTCGCACTGGTGGTCATTGCCGACTGGCTGAAGAGCCTGGTTGAAGAGCCTCAGTGCAGGTTTATGCAGGTTCATGCTAGTATGATGGCTTATTTTTTCACACGGAACATAGGGTCTTCCATTTTAGCTGGTTGAAGAGCCTGGTTGAAGGGTCTGCGTGCAGATTAATGTGAGTTTATGCAGGTTATATACTTCTAAGCTTCTACATTTCTAAGAGCTTTGGAGGTCTTGTAGCCGCTCATAAGGGAACACTTAGCGAATATCTGCTTATTTTCCTCCATGCAATGCATACAGGCTGCCATTTTAGCTTGGCTTTGAGAGTGGTTCCATGATGCGTAGAGGATGCTTTCATTCAGGGGGTGGTTTACAGTCACTTAGACATTCAATGTGGGAGTGCACACTCTGGGTTTAAAAAATCCTACTTGATTACAGCTATTATGGTTTCATTAGTTTTGATGGCAAATGACCAGCCAGCTTTCCGTTCTTAATGTGAGCAGTGCGGTGCCATTACAGACTGTGCAGAGGCTGAAAGCGTTGTTTCTAACTTGGATGCTGGAGCTGTAGTTAGAGACTTATTAGTGTGCACAAAGTAAAAATGCACCTATTTTGACCTTTTCCGAAACATTGTGGACTGTGTTTGTCATTGTATTAAATCGTTACCCTGGTGGGGGGCTGAAGGCTCATGCCGCCACCTTCCTCCTCGTCCAAGCCACGCCCCCCAACATTTAACTTAATTCTAATACTGTTTACTATGTTACACTTCTTATATTATTAAACTAAAAAACTTAATAATCTTATCTAAATTCACACTAAATTTCAATGCGTAACTAATATGTTTCAACATTCTAACATTAAAATTTCAGTTGAATGAAGCATAACACACAATTCAGTATACATTTATTGAGCTTTGTTAATCTATTAATTGTCCATTAACACTTGCACATTTATAAAGTGTTCATTATAGTACTAGGGCATATATTTTTCTTGAAAGGAAATGACATTTGCAGTCCTTAATCAGTTAGAGCAATATCACTACATTCAAGCCACATTCCCCGACAACCTGCGATGAAACCATGCAATTTCACAGTGTGAGTTTTGATTTCTTGAGATTGTTCACTGTAATATTGACTTTACTTTCACACACTTGTTCATGGGAACTTTGTGATAATTCAGATTAATGCGAAAAACAAAGGAGAGAGCGAGGATTTTGGGGTACGTCCTGATCCCCTGGGTAAAGTTGCAAAAAACAATGTGGACGGACCCTGTTATAGTGTGAATCTATCAATCACTAAGTGTGGTAAGTCCAAGGACCCATTAGGTATATTTAAAGACCCCTCACACACCAACCTGGTTGGTGTCATGCTTCATCATTGGGGTCCCAACCGGGTGGCCTAATGCCGCCCGGTTGTGCTACGACGCCTGATTACAGTGGAGAAGGTGTGGTGTGAATGTGTGATGTGAGTGTTAAAAATACCTCTGAGAATCCTTGCCAAGTAAATTTATTAGTGGCGGCTCAGGGTATGGTTAAAAGCTATGTGATGCCAACTAACAAGAAATAATAATCTGTAGTTGTTTGGGTGATGTGGTCTACATGTTTCAGCCCGTTAAAAAATTCAGATGGACTTTCTTCAGGACCGAGAGTAAAAACGTGAGTGGCAAAGTGAAGGCCACGTGAAAGGTGAAGTACCAACACACGCGCTAAGGTGTGTGGACTAGGTGTCGGTATACTTACTGACACCGTTCAAAAGCCTGTTGAGGAAAAAGAGATAGACAAAACAAGACATGTAGTTTTGAGCAACATAAAATGCAATCTTTCAAAGCAACACAAAATTGCAATCTCAAACATGCCGTAATAGTCAACTTGACCACCACCGTGATAGTGATAGAGTAATAATGGTTCAGCATGCAAGTATCTGCAGCATGCTTAGCAGGAACAACGCCGTAAGGCTGGATGATCACAGAGGAGCACCGTGAAACAAATAGTACACTATGCGGATCATGTACCCACGCTAAGACGTGAATTAGATGGTCACATGGGAGCATCGTGAGGCGAGTGGCCGTGATATAATGGAAGCCAATGCTTGTATATTACGGGCAGCGGGTGATAAATACGCGCTACGTGCAGAGTGCTGATTAAATGATGCGAAGTGGCACGCAAGGAGTGAGTTACATGTGCGGCCAAACGAACGCCTTAAAAATGCATAAGTTACGAATAGGCAAAATAGCATGTTTAAAAAGGTAGAAACAATTGTAGCAGCGTAAATCCAAAGAATCATAATTACTATGAAGAGGAAATATGGGCAGCTAATCAGGGCATAGGAGGGGTCTCTTCCGGTAAACCAATCTGTAAGGAAAAAGATGGCTTTTCAGTAAAAAGCCATGGATCGTGGAGCGGATCGCCCATGGTCCAAAGAAACGCAACCTTACTTGGTTCCGTGAGGATTCCCGTTATACAACCTACTGCGGTCTCCCGATGTCCCGGCTGGTGAGGGATGTGCTGGGAGAGCCGTGTTAAATCCATTCCTTAGGGCGCCCAGCTGGGAAGTGACGGCACCACGTAAGGGGATGACGTTGCAAAAAAACAGCTCGTCTGAGTATAATGGGCTAGAGCGTGGCGGCCATATTGGGAAGCCCGTGATCGAAAAACGAGCGAGGCGGCTATGGCAGCCATTCATAAAGGGTGAAAATCCACAATACTGGTGCAAGGGAGCCGTTGTGTGTGATAACACGGCGGCAAGGAAAAGAAAAAGAAAAAGAAAAAATCAGAAAGTAATGATAAAATGGAAGGTGTGAGTATTACTCAGAAAGCGCGTTGGACAGTAGTGTGCAAAAATGACCTGACAGACAGCGCTGGGCATAGAGTGTGCTCAGTGTATACCCTGAAGAAGAAAAATAATAATTACAAGAATATGGAAGGTGTTACACAGAATGTGCGTTTGGGCATATTGCTTTGACAAACAGCACTGGGTATAAAGTCTGCTCAGTAAATATCCTGCGCTGGTATAAAGTGTAATGGATAAGCATCTATTATCTCCTGAGGCTTTGCCAGGGAATGTTATCGTTGAGTCCTGTCAGATGACTGGATAGGCGATAAACCCATCTTTGTTCTTTCTCCAATAGACGATTTTGTATGTTAGGCATGTTAGGATCCAGAGCCTCGATGACTACCCAACTGATGTCATTAGTGGTATGACCAGCTTCAAGGAAATGGCTTGTCATTCTTGTGGTCATCTTCTTGCATCTAATCGTTCTGCGATGCTCGCAAATTCTAGTCTTGACTTTCCGATTAGTCATCCCAATGTACGTAAGGTTACAAGGACATGTGATGCGATATACGACATGGGCTGTGTTACAGTTTGTGTGTGTCCTTAAGTGCCAAGTCTTGCCCGGTTCCAAGTTGAGACTTTTGGTAGTCATGGTTATATGGCACACACTACAGTCTCCACAGGGATAGTGGCCCACGACATTAGGGAGTCCCCACACATTCAGAATTGTGTTAGAAGGTTTCTTTTGGGGTGTTGGTCGTGTGGAAACCAAAGCGTCCTTGATTGATCTAGCCTTTCTGTGAGACATCAGCGGAAGTTCCCATTATCCTCATGATGCTCCCATGTGACCATCTAATTCACGTCTTAGCGTGGGTACATGATCCGCATAGTGTACTATTTGGGGGGATTACCCAGCATTATCGAAAATGGCCTTCTGTGATGTTCCAATATGGCGCATGCTGTAGCAGACCTGACGACGGAATGATATATCTGTCGTTAGTGTCTATGACAATCCGGAGGACGTACTCCCGGAAGTGAAGGAACGTAGGAACACGCAAACGCAGCACGTTACGCCACTTGGAAACAGGTGATACGCTAGCAACCGGAGGTATAAATATACCGATTGCACACATCATTTTAGATTCTTCCGTGTGTGAAAGCCAGGACGATATCAGGAGGCGGCATGAAGCTATAGAAGTAAGTGGAATGAGAAGAAACCTTAGATAGTGTAGGGGATAGGAGTAATCTTTTCTTCCCTTTTTCTTAAATATAAGGGCTTAACAGTATGCTTGCAGCAGTCCAGCGGCTTGCTTAAGGCAGCATTTTATAATTATTCTCTGCAGCAGTTCAGCGGCTCGCTGAAGTTAGCATTTTTTAATTATTCTTCGAACTAGAGGATCCTTTAGTTAGCGTTTACTCTCTAATTCTAGAGGAACCTGACATGTGAGCATGATACTGAATAGCTTAAGGACAGTCCTATGTTGGGCATAGATTATAAAGGACCCAAAGATACTAGCCCTTCCACTGTGAGTGGGACTACATGATAGCGTGTGAGTCTCCCACAATTGGTATTTGGGATGCTTGGCATCTATGAGACTCACGTCCTTGGGCAATTTTAATTGAATAGACCATAGGGCAACTTTTTCTAAGAATAGAGCATTACTGATATAAAGATTAAAAATTAGGCTATCCCTTCTTATCTTTTAGACCCTAATTATAAAAGGGAATTTGGAATTCGTTATCAAGGAGGCAGAATTCGAATTTGCAACCACGGCCCCTAATGAGAAGGTACATGTTAAATCAATGCTCGTTTTTTTAATCAACAGCAACTGCTAAAAGAGCATTCTGTCTCCTAATCTTTGCAGCACATGTATTTTATGCAAGAATAACGTTGGTTCAATAAATATGATTGAAAACTTCCCACTGTGTATTCTCTGTATAGTTTGCTGAGAACAAGTAAGCATGAGTGACTGAGCGAAAGATTCTGTACTATTTCCACCATTCCTGAGGAATCAAGGTTGTCATGTACAGTGCTTGCCAGAAACTCTTCACTCCCTGGTAGGTTAGGGGGGCTTACAGTGGCACTGTGGGTTAGCTGGTCTATATGCCAACATATCCTGCGGGGGTGTCCAGAACCAGTCTAGGCAGCAAGCCCTTAGTTTATGTTGTCCAAACAATGCGCAGATCCTATGGATTAGTAGGAACTACACAACAGGTCTCCATCCCCGCCTGCACCTCATTTGCCAGCTCCCGCTGTACTCGTACCACACAACATTGGAAGACTATTTGAGGGTCCTCGGAGTCATGTGCTGGGGTGGGCTGGCAGGTGGTGTTTGGGGGTGAGAGGCAGATCAACTGGAGACCCCGCATTTCTGTTGGCCCATCCCGTGACCGGAGATGGTGTTTGGATTAGGTCCAGGATTTGCTGGAGGGTGTCTTTGTCGAGTTCATGGTAGTCTGTTATCATCCTCCACAGAAACCACTTCCAGGACATGCAGCTGGTCAGGAGTTGGTGAATCATCCTCTGGAATATGTGGGTTATTTAGCCTTATATTACATGTTTTTCAGAACTGCAAATATTAACCAGGCAAGAGAATAATCTGCCCCTGGCTTAAATCAAGTACCGCCTAAACTTTACACATTTATCAAGGGTGTCACGAAGGTGAGGTCTAGACGATTTAAATAATATTTATAACAATAAGCTATGAGTGTTTCCGATTATAATCAGGGGACTATAATTACTTCCATAGATACACTAGAGACCACCCGCCTGGAAATCCAGTAGGAAGAAGGAGGCAACTGCCCCATACACTCATCAATTATATTTTTCGAAATTAGAGTGGCCTTCCGTTTCAAACATGAGGTGAGGTGTATCGACAGCGATGATTGACTTGGATTGTTTTCTAAGTATAACGACAGAAGTGGGAGTGGTGTGTGTTTTGTTCATAAGCATGTGAGAATGCTGATTGAGTCAGAAGTATGTGGGACTCTTCTTAAAAGTATGAGGGATGACCGGCATATATACCCAGTGATAATCGCTCTGAGTCCTGTTTTTAAATCTGTTTTAATGTCAAATGTCTATAAGCATTGAGGAGCAGTATAGTATGTATGTGTAAGAAGGGTTTAGGGACTCTTCTAATATGTTTCCTAAAAATGGTACATTGAAATTAATGGAAATAATTGATAAATAAGAGATACCCTACTTCAAATAAGATGCAGTATATGGGATATAAAGTTACTGATGTTTATTTGCACTATGAGAGCTGAAACCATGTTGTTGATCAGGATTGCTTATTGATATTTGTGTTTTATTATACAGGTGCTTTTAACAGATCCAGTACAAATCTATTCACAGTGAGAGTTACAATTGTTGTCTTGATAAAGATGGAGTTATAATTTATCCATCGAAACGCGTCGACGCTCTTTTTGAAAACAACATATTCCGTGAAGGGGCTAAAGCCTATGAGTACCTAGGAAATAGAAAAATACTGGGTTTCACCCTGAGAAACTGCTTATCACGGATGTGTGCCATCTAAATGACAGATTGTTTTTGTCTATTATTTGTACTCTCTTTTTTTTAATGCAATTGTTGTTTATAAATTTGCAAGTAATATCTGTGACATTTGAATTGATGTTAATTTTGAGGTGATTGACAATGTTATTGACTATATCTACCCTTTTTTAAATTGTGTACCCTATGAGTTTTTAATCAATAAATAGATTTGTACTTTTTCATAAATTAAGTTGTCTAGATTATCTATCTGGGATATATGGTCATACTTCCTGTGTATGTATGGTGCCCAACTGAATGGGTGTGATTGGGATTGAATGTGGATGATAGGTAATTGAATAGCTACCAGCAGTGAGCACTCACAGATGTGAAAACTCAAGTGGGCTTACTTAGAATAAGGCAATTCCCCACTCTCCCTACTCCTCTGCACTTAGTGGTCCCATGTTGGGCGCCCAGATGCCATTAAGACGTTTGTAGAAGAAGCCATGTATTTTGAAAGATGGCTTTTCATTCAGCTTTATTATGCATTTGGATGTTCTCGCTTTTATGTATAACAAAGACATTTTCAGTATATATAGTTTGTCATTGCTCAGGGAAAGAGCAACATCATTGCATGATTGGAGTGGAAGATAAAAGAGTAGGAAAAGGCTAATTAGTGATTCATAAATGCTACTTGTGTATGCATTGCCAAATGCGATGCAGCGCGCGCAACAAAATTCGTTTTTTAATTTATTTGTTTACTTACCTCTGTTTGGCCGTATGCCATAGTTTACTACCCCCACCCTGCTCCTCCCCCGCCCCGCCCCACCGCCCCGCGGCACTCCCTCCACGAGCTGCTACTGCAAGTTTGTTGTACAGGCTGGTCCCAGAACTTGGATATCATTTAGAAGTGTGTGCCAGCACAGAAGGCCCCTGCCTCACTCACACTGTATACCAGGCTGGATGACCTCAATAACCTGACATGCATGGTTGACGTGCACATGACAGAGCTGCGTATAGCACTCTAGACCAGTCTTTATGGTGGAGCTTGGGTCAGGAGTCAGGATGTATTCACCCAGCCAGAAGTAAGGGCTTCTAATTACACTTTTTATTACCGCATCAGCACCCACTTCCTGTTCCCACACCCATGTGTAACAGAGAATGTTGGACCAGCACACCCATTAAGTGATTTTTGATGGTACATGGGTCAGGATACAAATTAATCCTTCACCTTTAGGAAGATGAAGTCGGGCGTTGAATTATTTTCTTGCTAAAACTCGATATTGTGACTCTCTAAAGCACCATAGCACCCAGCTTTCCTCAGACTCTCACTTGGCAGGTCAGCGCATCCATTTATCCATGCTTTGTGTGACAGAGAAGACTGAGTCCCACGTAGGGGTGCCAGGGTGATGATAAATTCAGTGCAACATTGATGAATATTTTCCAGAGCACTGCATGTAAACTTAGGCAGTAGTTTTGTATGTTAAGCAAGATAGCTCTTTGGGTCAATTCTTTGTTTTTGCAAAGTTCCTAACCGTAATATGTAGGCCAAAAGTTATAGCTAGGGGTGTGCAAAATGTATGTAAATTGCTTTTGCATAAATCTGTGAAATTACATGAAATGCGAAACAGATATGTAGTGCTCTATTTTAGATGTTAGCGTTAAATGACGCAAGGATTCATTTCACACTAAAAAAATTGTGTAAAAAATACAAATGTTGCGAACAACAGTTGCTCAGCTTCTGCTTGTTCTCGTGCTCTTGCGCTAAAAATTTTTTGAATATCACATAACAAGTATAATGCAACATTTGCAAGATTTTGTCAGTGTAACTGAAATTTCTTCTAGGCCTATTTACAATCTTTGTAAACTATGTAAAGGGATATGCATCCACTGCTAACATATGTTGAAATGGGCAATGCATATGTTTGGTATCCAAATATAATCATACATCCATAAGTTTAAGTACGAAATAAAAAATATAAAATAAACTTTAGAACAGTATAGTGCATTTTGTATATACCAAAACAATCTTACTGAGTTTTCTGTTACCTCATGCTGAGAAAAAGGCTCTATATGTATATTTATGCTGCCTTATAAGCTTAGGAGGCACCAGTTGTATCCCCACTCAAACTCAACTCAACTGTGACAACGGCAACATATTCACCGCTACTTGGGTTACACACTGGTCATATTTAGTTACAAAATACAACATGAAAATGAAACATTTTTCACCCTAGCGCATTTTAAACAATATGTACACGGTTGATTGATTCGAACTAATCTAGCACAATTCCAACTTACCTACAAAATTAGGCAAACCAGACAACAACAGAAATAATTACACAAGACTGCCATCTTAGCACTGGAACCATTTTCCACAGATTAATTTCATCCAACCTTCACGTGGACAAAACCACGCACATTCATGGAAGTCAATCCTAGAACAAACCTCCCACAAGGGGCACTAGTCTTGGTCTCGCCCCTCACAACCACCAGATTGGGGGGTCTCAGCCTAGCAGTGAAAGCAGGTTTGAAATTCCTAGAGCACCGTACCGCCAAACAGCACCTCTCACATATGATGCCCCCACCTCTGCGAGCAAGTGTGAGATGGAATAGAAACATGTAAAGATGTTCCAGTGCTATCCTTGCCTTAACTCCTTCTCAACTTTGAACACTTTCAGCCACCCTTGTTATTTATATTGGTCTATACTGTCACCTGTTGGGAAATCCCAGACTCACATCCCATTAACATCACTGACTAAACTGCGTCCCTGGTCCAAGATAGGGGTGGGCGATATATTCCCGTCCGATGGCGGAGATGGCGGAGTTTTGGCCACTCTGCCTTACGCTTGTAATGCAGGGTTCCTGCAAAATTCCACCAACTGCTGCGTGGCAGAGATTTTTCTCATGCGTACCTTGCTAAGGGTAAGTAGGTGAGTAAAATTTGGCCTCCCCTAGCGTGATTTTCGCTTGCTAGGAGGGCACCCAGTGAGATTTCTCAGTCCCGGGAGGTCACGATCGTTCGCGGTCAGAAAGCTGCAGCTTGAGTAGAAAATCTACTCAAGTGGCCGCAAAATCAGCTCAAGAAGCTACACCCTTCGATGCGCTGCGTGGTGCCGTTAGCACCAATTTTTCCCGACTGAACGAGCTGCCTGCACTAAATCACAGCGCAAGCAAAACAACAAGCGAATTTCCACCCATTCGTGGAATTCCATTGAATCTTGTGGAGTTCTTTGTAATTCCGCAGACTTCCGCAGATTGAAACTCCAAGTGTTCTGCCCAGGTCTAGTTCCAGATCATAAACATTTTCACTCTGAAATCTCCTCTTCTCCGCAACAGACAAGCTAGATTGGGCCTAATTAGAAAGTTTGCATGTTCAGAGCTGTCTAGCCATAAAGCAGTTCACTTTTGCTTCTACAAGAATGGGAAAATAACTAAGGGCCTTATATAGAGTTTGGCGGATGGGATACTCCGTCACAAATGCCCCATATTACAAGGCCTACCAGATATAATGAACTTGTAATACAGCTGTCAGGATATCTATCACATTTGTGACAGAGTATCTAATCCGCAAATCTCTAAATCAGGCCCTAGGTCTGCAGTCTACAGACACGCCACCTTAAGTTTGCCCTGGTCTTCAAAGTAAGCAACAAAAGTTATGCCTCAAATAAAAGACATGATATCATTTTCATAGTCATCTCCACAGTTTAATAATAATAATAATAATAATAATAATAGTGGCATTTGTAGAGCGCACCAGCTACCTCATACAAAGGTGTCCCGGCCCTTAATTGTCCATGCAGGGAGGATCAGCCCAACAGTGGAGCTAGCCTTGACTAAAGAGACAAGTCCTCAAGGTTTTCCTGAACTCACGTTCTGACTCAATCAAGCACATATGGGAGGGCAGAGTGTTCCACAACCTGGCAGTCCTAACTGTGAAGGACCTGCCTCCCATTCGGGACTTAGCATATCGAGGTACACAATGCAGGTGCTGGGAGTTGGATCTCAGTGTGCGATTTTGCTGATATTGGCAAAGCCTGCGCCTGAGATACCTCGGGCCACTGTCGTGTAAGGCACGGAAGGCCACGGTCAGGGACTTGAAATCTACCGTTTTTGCTACAGGGAACCCGTGAAGTTGTCCGATGTGGGGGAGATATGATGACAGAACTGGACCCGTCGTATTAATCTCGCTGCTGCATTCGGTACCATTTGTAGTCTATTGATCAGGTAAGAAGGCAGCCCCAAGTACAGACTGTTAGCGTAGTTCAGCTGAAATGTCACAGTAGCGTGGACTATGACTCTGCGGCTATCCTCCAGCAATAGTTGCAGGAATTTCCTTAAGCTTTGCAGCTCCCCAAAACATGAGGAGGGTATATGACGGACTTGGGCCGCAAAAGAAAGATCAGTATCCCATTTGATGCCTAAGTTCCTGGCCGAGTTTACCAGTAATGGTGGTGATCCCATTTCTGCTGGCCACCATAAACCTGCGGAGGGAGGGGACGTCTGCCCGAAGAACAAGAACTCCGTCTTGTTCGCACTTAGTTTTAAGCTGTTATTATTCATCCAACTTGAGATGTCCTTCAGACACCCCTTAAATCTGACAAACGAATCAGCAGAGTGATCCTTGAACGAAAACACCAACTGGGTTTCATCCACATAGGGGACTGTCTTCACATCCCAAGATGCAATGAGAGTGTAAAGTGGCACCAGATAGGTGTTGAAGAGCAGTGGACTCAAGGCAGACCCCTGAGGCACTCCGCACCACAGAGGCTTAGGTTCAGATTGATGGGGTTGGAGAAAGAACTTTTGAGAGCGGTCTTTAAGATAGGACTGAAACCAAGAGAGTACTACCCCAGGCAATCCCAGCTGTTTGATTCTGTCCAGTAGGATTGGGTGCGCAATGGTGTCGAACGCTGCAGACAGATCTAGAAGGACCACCATTGCTGAATCCTCTGCGTCCACAGTCATTCTCACCGATTCTGCCACCTCCACCAGAGCGGTCTCGGTGTTATATCCGGACCGGAAACCAGACTGAGTGTCATGCAAGATGCCATGTGTCTCTATGAAATTGGCGAGTTGGCGTTGCACCAGTTTTTCCAGCATTTTTGCAGGTGCTGGCAGTAGTGAGATCGGGCAGTAATTGCTAAGCTCCGTAGGAACAGCGTTCATTTTTTTTAATAGGGGTAGTAGAAAAGCATGTTTCCAAATATCAGAGAAAATGCCAGTGGATAGCGAAGTATTCCAAATGTGATTCACTACCGAGTTAATCACATGTGCCAATGACCTAAAAAGCTTAGGGGGGGGCAGGGATCCTCAGGGGAGCCTGACTTGCATCTCAGGATTTCGGCTAAAGATTCCTGCAAAGTTATAGGGAGAAATACTGAGAAGGTTCCATTGGAATTTATGATTCCAGATGATTGTGGCTTCACCGTCACGGCCCCAGCTGTAAATGAGGCATATACTTTCTGAATTTTTCTCTCAAAGAATTCAGATACGTTTGTGCACAGGGAGGGGGAAGGCTGTATATTACCCTTCATCGCTGAAGGATTGATAAAGGATCTGACAATCCTGAAGGTTTCCTTTCCAGAGTTTTCCGCACTCTCTATGCGCTTAACAAAGTATTCCCTTCTCAACGCCTTCATAAGTTTGAGGAGCGTCCTCAAGGCTTCCTCACCACTCAGAGCAACTTTTGTGTTGGAGCTTTGTTGATATATCCACAGAGGTGATGCCTCCCTTCTTACGATCTAGCCATATACTGTAGGGTGTTGTGTTTGATCATTTGGCTATGTTAATTTCGTTGTATAGTGTGTGTTCAGTAATCAAGTAGGCTTGATCTCTGTATGTTTCTATGGCTTTTAAAGTCCTACATTTAGTTTTAGTCAGCATGCACCAGTGAGCTAAAGGCACGCTTTTGTAAGGGTGCAGCTCAGAAGACCTCACTAACTATGTTGAAACCCCGAGAAACTTGTGTGCTTCCAGAAATCATTGCTCATTTCATAGTTCCATTTTATTTTTTAGTTGGTACTGCCTTTGTAATGTAAATACATCAAGAAATCCTATATGACTTAAATTGTCCCTTTGGAAAATTAATTACATATCCAATCAAGGGAGTGATCAGAGTGGCAGAATGCATGAAACTATCAGTTGTCACATGGGTGATGTGATATCCGTGTAGCACAGCATTCCCCGTTATCTGCACGACCTCCTGTAATCACGAGTGAGTCAAAGCCTTAAAGCAAAAAAAGTCTAATTATTTACTTTTTAGCCTTTCTATCATCAAAAATGCTTCTTATCAGAGGAGCCATAAAACTGTCAATTAAAAAAATGAATAGTACTGAAGGAAGGTACCAAGAAGTCATTTCTTTGCAAAGGGACTATAAAATGTAAATGCTAATGGTGCTCTATCAAGAAATAGTAATAAGTAACAGTAATAAGGCCAGAGTGAAAATCAGATCACAGAAAGCTCCTCTGCCGCATTGCAATTTCAACATGACATTGTAATCAGCCTGCAAAATGATCCATTATTAGTCTACCACCACTTTCTTGTAATATAGCACATTTCACCATTCTTCGGAGCTAGGTGAAGTGGAGTCAAGTCAAGTCAAGGAAAGCTTTATTCGACTGTTGTATTTAACAATCATAAAAGCACATAAAACATACAGATAAAATTGCATTTGAAGTGGAGTCATGCACACAGACCTGTGAAGACAATAGAGTTAATGGGCGAAAATGGCCACCCCTTTTCAACAGCTTCTAGAAAACCGAAACAACAACTCTAAATGTGTCATGCAGCAGTGGGGCTACACAAACGGGTGTATGTTAATATTTCGCAAACAAAAATGCAGACATTCTGATCAACGCTGTCGAGAATTTCACTAATAGAAACTATTGGACACTTCCTGCCTGTTGAAATGGCATAAACGTATGTATTCAAACTCCTGAAATTAACAAGAACGAGTGTGGACACTCAGTAATCCAGGAAGCAATTCGTGTAAAGGTCCATGACTATTTTAAAAACCTGGCACAAGGTCCATGATTATTTTAAGAACCTGGAAGCATAGTAGTACACACCAGTACAGAAAAATAACACAGACGACATTATTGAAACCACTTAGAGTGGTTTTATGGATTCATACCCAAACTGAGATTATCTTAATTCTTGTGTACACTGTACCCTCCTCTTTCAAATGGACTTTTTTTTATATATCCTTGTTTCTTTTCGCCCTCTCTGTTTTGTTTCCTTGGATGTGTTGAAGATGTTTATTTTCCTTTTGTTTATCCTGATATTGCGAGGGCCATTCCGCATGGATACACAATTACCCACTTTGACCCAATAGAAAAATAGGTGGAGGCCTAGCATTCACCTCTCGAAATTCCTTTCAATTTTCTACTTTTCTATTGATTGGTTCATCGGAAGCAGAAGATCTGAGTTTTTGTCGTAAAAGTTCACAATTTTCCCTCTCAGGAGTTCTTCTTTATCATCCCCAGCGCCATGCTTCTGCCTTTATGAAATCCTTGAGTGGAGCTTTTGGACATTATTGTGTACAACACACTTATTTTACAGTTCTAAGCGATTTTAATCACTACATCAACCATAAAGACAATATACTAGCCCAGTTACGTGTGGGTACCATATCAGCTCTTAATTTGAGGCAGTTTTTTTTTCTCCCGTCACACAGTGGGCCACATCTAAGACTTGGGGGCATATTTACAAGCCCCTTGCGTCACTTTTGCGCCGCAGTTGCGTCACGCATGTGATGCAGCAACGACGCAAACCATGCGCCGCGTTGCGCAATATTTACAACGTGACGCATCTAGGGAGATGCGTCACGTAGTAAACCCCTGCGCCACATGAAACCTGCGTCAGGTTTTATGTGGGCGTTCCTGCGCAGGGGGGGCGTTCCGGCACAGGGATGCCTCGGAAAAGTGACGCAGTGAAATCTACGAGATTTCACGCAGTCACTTTTCCGACGCTGGTGCGTCAAATCCTTACGCCTGCTTGAAGCAGGCGTAAGGATTGACGCACCATGTTAGGGATAGGGAAGGTTGGCACAGTGCTGGAGTTGCGTCGCGCTTGCGACACAACTTCAGCACTGCGCCAACCTTTCGCCGGCAGATGCGTCACGCATCTGCTTATCCTTAGCGCCACGATGCGCCGCATTGTAAATGCGGCGCATCGGAGGTGGCGCAAGGGTAAACTTGCGTGACGCATTTTCCTGGCGCATCCCTGCTGATTTGCAGGGATGCGCCAGGGAACGTAAATATGCCCCTTGGTTTTTACTAATCATCAGTCATAATCAGTGGGCCAGCCACAAGTATTAAATTCTCCATGGGCAACACAAGATACCAGGGCCCGTATTACAGGTAGGGCGCACTTTTCCTTTTTGCGCCATGGCGCACCTTAAAGCAAGTGCATTGGTGCAAAATTGGAAAGTGTGCCCTATCAGGAAGAATGCGCTGCCCTCGGGGTAGCCGCGAACTCTTGCTGCCCCCAGGGCAGCGCATTCAAGAGAAATACAGAGCAGCTGTTATAGAGCTCCTCTATATTTCTCTGTGCAGCCAGAAAACTGCTGGCACTTTTTAAAAGGGATTAGAGATCCCCTTGCAGGTGGGTGAAGTGAGTGACTGCACCCGCCTGCAAGGGGATGTCTGGTGGGGTCGATGGAACCCCATTTAATGTCTTTAGAGGGCTGCATTTAGAAGGCACACTGAAAGTGTTCCACCTTTTTGTGGCACACTGAATGTGCGCCTTCTAAAGGCATGTTTGCCTCTGTGCCCACATCGGTAATATGGCGCAAGTGCAGATGCAAAGTGATTCCTTCATTTGCATGGGGCCATGCCCCCATGCAAATGGTGAAACACCCTCTAATGATAGCTCTGGCACTTAGAGATTAGTGAAAGTCAATTAAAACTACTAAACTTTTTTGCCTCAAAATTTGAGATCGCTAACAATAGATATAAACAGTACATTTTCAAAATGTGAGCATATCACTCAATAGAAATCTGAACAAGCCATTATGGGCTGAAAATCACGTTACCGTGACAATCCAATCGAGGGAGCTGGACAGGGCGATGGAAGGAATCAAGCCAATAATTAGCGCTTTGTTTAACACTATCCTGGACATTTCATCAGTTGGAAGCTAGCAGGTGTTAAGCTCATCTTGAAAAAGCCATCTGCTGAGCAAGATACATTATATAATTTTGGACTTGTTTCCTTGGCCCCTTCATTCTCTAAAATGTTAGAGAAACTTTTTTAAAATACAACTGTTTGATTTGAAACAATCAGGCCTTTTACATGCGCCCCAGACAGGCTTTAGGCCACAATATAGTTTTGAGGTTGCTCTACTGGAAGTCTCTTACTATAAAAAAAACCTTTTTAGACAGGGGCATGAATGCCGCCCTGATTCTTCTGGATCTATCAGCTTTTGATACTGTAATGCACACGCTACTCTTAGAATGTCCGTCCAAGATGAGGATTTGTGGCCAGGTACTAAGGTGCCTCCAGTCTTCCTTCTGTGATAGACAACAGTCAGTAACAATTTCCAATCTCAGCTCAGGAAGCAAAATGCTCAAATATGGGTTCCCACAAGGATCTTCTTTGAGTCCCACTCGATTCAATATAACTCCATTGGCAACATTAATAGAGTCCTTTGAGAGCAAATTAATCTCTTATACGGGTGATACTCAGCTAATCTTATCTATTGATAGAACTACGTGTGCCTCAGAAGGAGCCTTCAAAACGTGCCTAACCAAGGCTATTGAATAGATGCAGCAGAATTACTTAAAATGTAACTCAGATAAAATAGAGATTCTTTTTTTCAGAACCCTCAATGAGTTCCAAGCAATGATTGGTGGCCTGAAGGGTTGCTAACTCTCCCCCCAATGCTGGTAGCAAGAAATCTGGGAGTAAAATTAGACAATGAGTTAACTCCCCTCCCCCTAAATTTTTAGAGCCGGATTACAAGTTTTGCGGTCCGACCTCCTGACTGCTGTAGCCTCCAAGACACTGCAGAGCCGGCGGTCTTCTGGCCTCTGCGTTACATGTTGACTGCCGGGCACTCGGAGTACCAGTGGCAATTTCGCTACTGCAGCATGCTTCGACTCACAGAGTGAGCCTGAAGCCAATGCCACCACACTGCAGAGCCTGCCCTGTCGTGCGCTCACTGTTCCCATTCACCATGTCGTGCGTGGCATACAGTGAATGCACAAAAGTGCAGGCATAGCTGGTCACACCATGTGCCCCCAGCCACAATGCCCAAAGGACTAAAATGCATGGGGGTCCTGTGTGTGGCCCCCTACTTGCATTTCCCCCAGCCTTATCATGGCAGGATCCCGCCATGAAAAGGCTGTGGTAAAGGCAACGCGTAATATGTATGGCGGTGCCGGCATCGGCACCGCCTCCATTCATTGTGCTTTACACACCCCCACAGGAGCCAGGATCCTGGCAGTAGCAATGGTCTTGTATTGGGCTGGCTGCAGTCCGACCGCTGCACTCGTGGTCACAAGCGGAAGGAACGCCATCGCGCGTTTGTTGGTCTCAGGACTGCTGAAGTCGTAATAAGGCCCTTAGGGTCAGATGTACGACCATGAAGTTTAGCGAGTCGCAAATTGCGCAGAATTGCGACTCGCGATTTGCGACTCGGTAAACTTAATGTACAACAGTGTCTCAGACACTGTTTGCGATTCCCAATGGGGTCGCAAATTGCATGCCTCATGAATATTAATGAGGCTGTTGCAATTTGCGACCCCATTGGGAATGGCTCGCACTCACAGGGATGGTGGCCTGCTGGGGTCATCAGACCACCATGTCTGTGACTGCTTTTTAAATAAAGCATTTTTTTTAAATGCAGCCCGTTTTCCTTAAAGGAAAACGGGATGCATTTAAAAAAGAAAAATGAAACTTTTCAGTTTTTATGCGCACCCATTCACAAAGGGGAAGGGGTCCCCTGGGGACCCCTTCCCATTTGCGAGTGGTTTACCACCCTTCTGAGAAGGGTGGTAAACTGCGAGTATTTTGCGACTGCAATTGCGGTTGCAAAACAATCATACATAGGTTATGGACTCGCTATTAGTAAGGGACGCCCTTGGCACGCCCCTTCCTAACAGCGAGTCGCTAACCATATTTTGCGAGTCGCTAATAGGTTAGCGACTCACAAAATAGGGTTAGTACATTGGGCAGACATTTTTTGCAGTTGCAAAGGGACCAAATTCCACTTTACAACCTCAAAAAACAGTCGTACATCTGCCCCTTAATGTTTTGGGCACTTGTTTTTCGGTACTTCATACTTCGATATATATATGGATAAGAATATTTGGATATACTCTGTTATGAGGCCCTAAAAACCCTAATTCATGTGTCAATTACCTCCAGACTTGACTACTGTAATAGCCTTTATTTGGGCCTCCTTAACATTCATATCAGTTGGCTGCAGGTATTGCAAAATGCAGCAGCATGATTGGTCTTAAGAATACTGTGCCATACTTCCATCTGCCAGCATCTTAACCAGCTCCATTGGCAACCAGCGTATAAGCGCATTCAATGTAAGTATTGTGCCCTGGCACATACTATATTATGACACAGGCTCCAAATATCTTCGGGAAAGATTTCATCAATCCTACCGAAACAGGTACCTGAAATCTGGTAACACTATGCTCTTTAGGATCCCAAAAACGAAGTTGACCTGGAAAGATGTTAAATCTATTTTCTTCCTAGCAGCACATACATGGAATAAGCTCCCTTTTGCTCTTCGATCCACTTATAATGATATCAATTTTAGGAAACAGCATAAAATATGTACATAAAAGGCTCCTGTTTGGAACAGCTGCACAGCTGTTAGCCACATAGAGGCAACATTTTTTTCTAGTTGGTGTCTCTTTCTTCTTGGGCACCACCAAACTGTGGAATGTTGCTATTTTTCGTTGCATGCTACCTACCCTTGTCTTTAATTTGTTCACAGATTTTGTCTTCCTTCTAGCAGCATGACCTTTTATTGGATACTTTATCTGGATATTGGCCTGACTCTTTTCTGATTCCTTTTATTTCAGGAGGAGTTTGATGCATGTCATTTTCACCATACATTTTCTGCATCTTCAATTATGGGTCTAAAGAGTTTTCTCTGCAGTGAAGCACTGTGGTTACTGGAAGGAGTCACCCTTTCTTCAGGAAATCTAGAAGAAGGCTCTGCTGACCCTTCAAGCTTCCTGTTCTTGAAAAGTACTGAAATGCAGTTCCAACAATAAGTAGATATGGCTATGTGGTGCAATAAGATTTAATAGTTTGGCCCATGCCTCAGTTCAGTCGAAATTATACATTGATTTGTTAAAGCCTGTAAAGGCAACATCAAGTGTCAGTTCACACCAAACGTGTCAGACAGCAAGGCATACTCAGAGTGCTAGTATTTTTGTTTACCCATAATGTTAAATCTTCCATAGTGCATGGACCTTAAATTGCTAAGGCAATACCTACTAGGGTCTCTATCAAAGGATTCTTTCAAGGTTTGTGTTATTTTGCATCATATTAAGGTTTCTTTATAGAGGACAATAAACAATGGAGCCCAGGGACTTTGCTGTACCAGGCATCTGAACAAAAGACATAAGAGTCTGATAATATCGTGATCAGCTTCACGTTTCTGCTATGGGTAATGAGATGTGAAGAGTGCCAAAATAGATAATATTGAGGGGTATAGCAGTGAGTCTATTTTCATAGATGTCACAAATATTCGCTTCCAATGTATGGTTAAAAGGCAAGGGATAGCCTTGCAAGTCATTCTCAGCCAATGTCAATTTCTTTTATCATTGTTTGATTTGATCACATTGTTAAATTGATTTGGCCATAGGAGGAGGAAGTCTTTTAACATGACTCCCGGCTACTCAGGTTAAGTCTTGAAACACCCAGAATGTACTTCCTCTTCTTTGTCAACCCATAGGGGTTTTTTGTTTGTGACAAACTGGAATCCTGTGAGGGTGTGTTTTAAATTGCATGTCTAACACATGTTCATTTAAGAGGAACTCAGTTATCTCTATTCAATCTACAGGAGGGAATTGATCTTTTACTTATTTCCTCAACAGTCTTCCATAACATAGTAGTGAGATCAATTTTTAATTTTAGATGATAAACTGTTGCAGAGTCTAAGAAAATGGGTTACTTGTTAAGTGGGATGAAACCCTACTTGGACAGCAACCACAATCCTTGTCTGTTATGTGGTATTATTTAATACAAATGTGAATGCTGTATATAATAAATGCTATTCATTCTGCTATGTATGCTCACTTTTCACAGACCTGAAGAAGTGGTTGGTGAGCCATGAAATACCTATTTACTGAGACTGTACTAGAGTATCAAGAAGTATTCATGGGACTTGTACTTTGTTTTAAATGTGATTAAAAAGCTATCACTGTAAATACATTTTGGATGAAATGCACTGGTATAACAAGTAAAACAGTTTTTAAAAGAGGATGTAAAAAGAAAATTATTTTTCAATAAGAGAAAAGCGGAAAGAGTGAAAGTGTATGTGTTAATTGATATTTAGCTGGTTGATAATGGCTCCCCACTGTGTATATATGTCAACTGCCAGCTACACCTAGTCATGTGATCCAGGAACAATCTGCAGGCACCAAATGGTTATGACAAGAAAATGGCAACTTCCTAATGTTTCATTGTCAGAATTGTGATTAAAATCCGACTTTACTGTTAAAGAGGGCTTTTAATTACAATTATTTAGGCACCAAACTCAACCTATCTTCCTGCTCCCAAATGAAAGTTACAGCTTATTAAATGTAATAAGGTAACTTCAATGTTATCATAAGGGAGAGGTAGGCCTTGAAATTGTGAAAACGACTGTAGGAGTTTTTCACTGCTAGGACATGTAAAGCTTAAAAGTAAATATCCTCTTTTTAAATACACTGCACCCTTCCCTCTGGACTGTTCAGGGCCTGCTCTGGGATGGCATATATATTAAAAGGAAGGTTTTGCCCCGGAAAAAGGAAAAGGTTTATTTTGCCAGGCTGAAGTGGCAGTGTTAGACCTGGAATCTTTTGGCCTGGTTTCCCTTGTCTTTTTGCTTCTTACCTCCTGCTTTTGACTAGGTGCTGAACTTCGTTTTTGCTGGTTTTAGGACTTTGGACACTTTTTCCATGCTGACCAGTGCTAAAGTACATGTGATCTGTATCTAACATGTTCTGTCATTTGGTTTCTCCATGATTGGCGTATTTGATTAACTGATAAGGTTCTAGTACAGTGAACTACATGTGCCCAGGACCTGTAAATTAAATAAAACTAGTGGGCCTGCGGCACTGATTGTGCCACCCACATGAGTAGTCCTTCAAACCTGTCTCAGGCCTGCCACTGCAGACCCTGTGTGTGCAGTTTTAACCTGCCATGTCTACCTGGCAAGTTCACCTACTTGCCAAGCCCAAACGTTCCTGTTTATTACATGTAAGGCACCCCTAAGGTAGGCCCTAGGAAGCCCAAAGGGCAGGGTGAAATGTAATTAAAAGGTTGGACACTTACATTTGAGTTGTACATGTCCTGGTAGTGAAAAACTGCTAAATTCATATTTCACTACAGAAAGGCCTAGCTCTCCCATAGGTGAGCATTGAAGCTGCCTTGTAACACTTTACAATTATAACTTCCAATTGGGAGCAGATAGAAAATTGGAGTTTGGTGTCTCTGGACTCACAATTTAAAAACAAATCTTTTAGTGAAGTTGGATTATAAATGGAAGGTCTGAATATGCGACTTTTAGAAAGTTGCCATTTTCTTACTCTAACCATTCTGTTCCTCTGCCTGTCCCTAAAATGTACATCTGGGTCAGGGAGATAGCTGGACTTTGTGCTTTCTCTCTAGACAGTTACACAAAGTGAGCTGAGGTATGCCCTGCATATACTGATGGCCCATCACCAGTCTGATGGGCTGTCCTAAGCTAGAGTGGTGGGAGGAGTTTACATTTGCACCTGGATAGGGCTGTGCCTGTCCCCACACAAAGAGCCCCATACCCCTCTGTAGTGTGTCTTGGGGCAGGGCCAGGAAGGACAGGGTCTTGTACACTATGAAGACCTTTCTTTGAAGTCTCCCTACTTCAAAGGCTAAAATGGGTATAAGTACTGGACCCCTGACACCATATACTCAGAACACTTCTGGACTGAGGACATTCTGCCACGAAGAAGAGCTGTTGTGCTGCTAGGAGGGACTGTCACTTTGCTGCTTGCTTTACTGTGTTGGCCTGGTGCCTGCTGCTTCTTGCCTGGGAATGAGAGGACTGCATTTTACGCTCTACATCCTGCATATAAAGGTTGTCCAATGGCTTGTTTGGGATTGCCTCCTGTTGCTGAAGTCTCAGGGACAAAAAAGACTTCCCAACAAAAAGAGAGGGGGTCTGAGGAGATTTAGAGACCTGCAAGGGTTAGCTCCCTGACCTATACATGTACCTCAATCAAGAAACCTTTGTTTCTACAAAACAATATGCAACTGTCAAAACAAAGTCCTAGCCACAAAGGGATATCCCTTGAAAAGGATGAATTCTCTCACCCACCTCTGGTGGCATGCTTCATCATTGGGATTCTCCTTTTGCTTGGATGCCTAGTCACAGCACAGGCTACAACCCCCTCTCTGAGAGGTAGGAGCTCAGGGATGTTTTTTTGTGTAAAGGAGGGTATACTATATACCACAGTGATGAACTCATGGTAGTGGGGTAGCAGAGCAAATGAAAAGTGATAATAAACTAGCTACAGGGTACGCAATAACCCTTTATTTGTGTATCCCTGGGCCAAGATTAAAAACAGGGCACTCACGGGAAACACTTATACCCGCAGTTAGTGTCAAAATGTGGTCAACATGTTTCAGTCTAGTCACCTTCACGTAGAGGTGTAGTGGTTTTCTTCAGAACCAACTTGTTAGTGCTGCTGCTCAATGTGTGTAAATATCAAAACAATAGTAAAAAGAAATATCAAATATACAAAACCATCCAGTGATCCTGTATGTTTGTCTTATATTGGTGGATTCACTAGTGGTACCTAAAGAAATACATACAGGACAAGAAATTATTAAAAATTATTAAAACATTAGAAGTTTAGAAACGGATAGGTCAAGCATGAGACAGTTGTGCTAGCTTCACTGTAAAGCTAACCAGTCAAGGACAGCAGGAGTAAGAATCTCACAGTGCCATGTCTATCTACCATGTAGATTGAATTTAATCATTGGTGCATAGAGAAATGTATAACACCACAAAAGGCATTCTAGGCATTCCATGCATACAGTGTACCAAACAAAGCAAACTTAGACAGTAGGTAAACTCAATCTACGCACACAAACCAAGAGTTGGCCTAGTGCGCAAAAAGGGATCTTCGTTTAGCAGAAAAAAGAGACAGAGAAGCAGTGGGGCAACCTGACCTTTCAAAACAGGGGCACTACCATGGAGAGAGGCTTTGTGTGTATTTACAGATAAACAGATGAATCTCATGTATTCCCATTAGCGCCTAGCTGGGAGCCCAAAATAAGCAGTGTCATTCGATGCCAGAGGGGCAGTATATACTTGTTAAACAAGGATATCAATTCCAAAAGTTATTGTAAAAGCTGCCTTCAAAATAGTTGTAAGATTCATTATGGAAAAACAGATCCCCATGGGCAACACTACTTTGATCAATCATAAGAATGGGGGTGTCTACCTAGAAAGTCAACCTTGGTAAGCCAGCCGGCCCGTCTTTAAATAAGACGAGCCCCCAGGCAACTAGGCAGAATGAGGAGAATAATGCCAGAGAAATGATAGGCTTGTGCATTGTACCTGATGTAGAAGATTTCAACGTCCGTTAAACCACAGAGGGAGGAGGAAATGTCCCACGATATGGTTGCCGCATAAATACAGGTCTGGGACTGCCTTCAGTCATGATGCAAGCAGCGGCTCGGCGGCGGCAGCGGTCAACATCGTCGGTGAGACCAGGGTTGCACTGTGAAGTGCAGCTGTGCCCTCTGTCGTGCCTTCAGGTCACCGAACATCCGGCGGTCTTGGTGACAGCGTCAGGTTGTGGTTACCCTCTGTAGCAACTGTGGCATGCTGTCCCAGAGGAAGGTGAAGTCTTTGCTGTTTCTGAAACTTCTTGAACAGGGGGCAAGCCCTACCTCAAACCATTGGAGAAACTCAAAGAAAGAAGTTCAGTCCAGTCCTTTCTCTGCCAAGACAGAAGCAGCTACTGCAGGCCAACACAGCAAAGCACACAGCTAAGTGGTAGTTCCTCCTCACAGCTTCTCCAGCTCGTCTTCTTGGCAGGTTTCCTAGTCCAAAAGAGTTCTAAAATTCTGGGGTCTGGGCCCCAATATTTATACCACATTTCCCTTTGTTCTCTTGTGGCAAAGAGTCTCTGTGCTTAGTCCAAACCAGTTATGTCCTCTCTGGCCAAGCTTCCTGGCAGGAGGTGGAGACAGCATGGTTTAAGGCAGACCAAACCTATTCAGATGCAAGGAAATCACCTCCCACTACTGTAAATGCAGGCCAGGTGTATTCAGCCCAGCCCTGATTCATCCAGGAAAGGCAGGACACACCTCAACCTCCCCCCCACCCCAGTGGCTGTCTACAGTGAATCACATCCCCAGCCCCTGCCACTTCAAAGCCAGACAGTCAATCCACTTTCTAAAAGTGGTATTTTCAAACACACAACACAAAAATCATCTTTACTAAAAGATGCATATTTACATTCTGATTTCAGGCATACTAAACTCCATTTCTCTATCTTGTTCCAAGGGTAAGTTGTACTTCTAAGATGTTACAAAGTATCTTCCATTCTATCCTATGGGACAGATAGCCTTTCAATAGTGAAAAACGAAATACACTGTATTTCAATATCAGTACGTCACACACATCAGTGCATGTCCTATCTTTCACATATACTGCACCCTGCCCATAGGGGTACGTTGGGCCTACCTCAGGGGTGACTTACATATAATAAAATGGAAGGTTAGGGCTTGGCAAGTGGGTGCACTTGCCAAGTCGACATGGCATTAAAAACTGCACGCAGACAATGCACTGGCAGGTCTGAGGTAGCTTTACAGGGCTGCTTCTGTGGGTGGCACAATCAGTGCTGCAGGCCCACTAGTAGTATTGGATTGACACGCCCTGGCAGTCTCAGTGCACCTTACTAAGGACTTACCAGTAAATCAAACATGCCAATCATGGAAATACCAATCCATAACATAATTTACAGTAGGAACACTTGCACTTTAACACTGAACAGCAGTGAGAAAGTGCGCAGAGACACTAAACCAGCAAAAACAGTCAAAACCAGGAGGTCAGAAAGCAAAAAGACAGTGGAAACACGCCAAAAGATATTAGGTCTAACAGTCCTTTACAACTTTTAGGATATGTATACTGGTATAATGAGGGATCAATAATGCCTTACCTAAAATCATTACTGGCTGTGATTTTGATCTCATTGTGCAAGACAAATATCTTGGTTTTGAAACTGCAGTTAGGATTTTGAATTCTTTCTGACATTGTGGTTTTGTAGCAATTTTAAGCAATCGGATTATTATTTGGGGAGTGTGACTGCCCACCTCAAGGAATAATGACAACTCTTGTCGTAGTGAACCCCCAAAGAAGCTATGGCAAAAAGCAGACAGATTTAACTTAGCACAATGTCTAAAGTGTTTATGCAGTACCAAAACAATAATAAAGTCAAAACACCAAGCCATAAAAATCCCAAAACCGAATTAGAAAAATAGAGTAAAAGTTAATAAAATGACACCAAAATAGTAGAAATAGCACCAAAAAGCACCAGTGATAGTCAATGGTGGTGGTAGACTAGGTCCTAGGTGTGATTTGGGGCTGATTGTGATGAAGCCTTGATCAAATGCAACAAGTGGATTGGTCTCGGTGTAAGTCAAAATGTTGCTATGACCCAATGCATAAACAGACTTTGTCACTTTTCTGAATTTGGTTTTTAAATTATAGACATTAAAGTCCCAAACGGCCACAGAAGTAGCCTTCTAACTCTCCCAGGACCTCAAGAGAGGGCACTTAGAGACTCTCAGGGTATCAGGCAGATACCAACAGCAAAGTCCAGTCTAAATCCAGTTGCCACTGGTCAGCATTTAGGAAAAAGCCCCTTGAAGATTGTTGTGTCCTGGAACCACCCATGAGATCAGCCACCTAACCCTTGGAGGCCACTTCTTTCTGCTGAGTATAAGAGGGAGAAAATCCAGTCCTCCTCTCTGGTCACAGGCAGCAGGTCAAATCTTCTTCTGCTCTTCCACAGGTCCATGAAGTGTTCTGATGTGGTGCCAGACCAGAGTTATGCCTAAAAAAAATTTGTGGGAGGGTATTACTCCTGGGTACTTCCTAACCAATGGAATAAAAATTACCCGAGGCAACCATACCCACTTTTTCAGCATTTCCTGTTTGCCTTTCTACACTCAACCCTGAAATGCCATGTGTCTGCATTTTCAAGATGATGAAAGTCTTCGGCCATGCTAATCCTGGGCTCTGAGGACTATGGGTATGTAGGAAGTGCATTATAGTAATCACTAGTGTCTGCCCAAATCTAACACTAAATTTGCAGTATGAAGCAGGTCCTGTACCCACAACAAACAAGGAGACAGAAGTCTGGTAAAACAAAGGTAGGGTGCTACAAGACCCATATAGAGGATGTCCAATAATTGTCCTGGCAGCCTGTTTTCTTCCTTTCAATTGCACCAAAGTACTAAATGTGGCTTAAACCAGTCTGTTAGGCAGGATTTGACAGTGTGGTGTCAACAGGATGCCCACAGCCCACACCCTGAAGATTCTGCAAAGCTCCAAGGAGTCACCCCTGCCATTTGTGGTCAACCTATTGTGCAGATCCTGGGAGGAATTTCACAGATTGTTCACATCTCATTCAAGGCTGAGCACAGCCTGAGAGTTGACAGAGGTTAATGCTAATTAGCCTTCTGAAAGCTCAGGCAGATAAAGTCTAACTTTCTAAAAGTAACTTTTACTTAATACCTATTAAAATATCTGACTTCTCTATTGAATTGGATGTTTATTATCTATTAAAAATAGGGAGTTAAGTATTTTTCTAGCTTGTCCCTTTCCTGAGTTATCATTATTAATATTTTAATCTGCATTCTGGTTCTCTCACAGGTCAGCTGGGCCTGACCCAGTGAAAATAACTATGTTGGGCCTTGTCAACACAAGGACAGTGTAAAACGAATTTTCTACCTGCCCCACTTTTAAATGCCATGGACCCAGTCTTGTGGGCTTCAAGGCCTAAATGGAGGTGAATTATTAATGTTTAAAAGGAAGGTATTTAGCTATCAAAAAGGGTTATTTTGACAGGTTGCACTGCAAGTTTTACAATGCAGCAGTCAGGCTACACAAGAGAGGCATCTAGCCATGGTTGCACTACAACTGTAGTGGATGGCAGGATAGGTGTTGCAGTGCACAAGTGGCATTTTACTTCTAGGCCCTGTGTGCACTTTCTGCACCATATATAAGAGACTTACAGGCACGGAATATAGGCTAATCAGGAATAAGCCAACTAACCATGTTTGAAAGGGAGGCAGCAACACTTTACTCCTCTTTAGCATGGGTAATGCACAGAATTCTAAAGCCAGCAAAAGTAAGGTCCAGAAAAAGGGCAGAAAATCTAGGGTGACTATACAAAAAAGGTGGATTTACTACAGTGATTCTTTCGCAAGTAGCCTGACATTATGTAGGCGTAGTGGACAGAAGCTATTGATGAGTAGGTACAGCAACACGCAGCCTCAGTGGTTGCCACCAGATTTCTACGAGGAGAAATCCTGTCAGTGCCTCAGTTCCTGAGCAGTCGTATTAGGCTGCATGGTCTCTTCACTGCCGGAGGTTTTTTCCCTCACTCACCACGTCTGTTGGTAAGCCTCCCAGCTGGAGGCTGTCATTTTATCAATTTTTCCAGTTTCAAGGTACTTTATTATTATTGCTCAGCTGGTCCCATATATATTTTATCCTCCTCAGACTACTTTGCCTCGGTGACACACACTCTGTCCTAGTGTGTCACGTGCTCTATGGTGACACACACACCTGTCGCATTCACCTCGTACTTGTTACCCACGGTGACACACTCACCATTAGTGTGTTTTGTGCTTCACGGTGACACACACACCTGCTTTAGGAAATTTTCACATCGATTTTGTGCTCTTCTACACCTTACCACTTCTGCCATGTTGACTTGACTTCACATTCTCTTCCTATTTTCCACATATATCGACTCATTTTGCGCACTTCTGGTTTAATACGTTTTTTTGGGGAGGGGGTTTTGGAGACAGTTCTAACACTGTGTACTACCTCTTTTGCCCTGTTATTCTGCTCAGTATTTCGTCCCTATATAATTTGTAATTGCATTTTCTCATTAATAGGATTTTGTTTAGTGTCAGAAATATTTTGGTGCTCCTTTTAGTGCCTTTCTTTAAAAATGGCAAATCTAGCTATGAGTCAGCCCCCATCTTTTTAAATGAAATTGGAGAATCGGAGGTTCATTGGAAAGACTGGAAACCATTTTTGGAGTCATACCTAATTGCTATGGGGGTGGGAGAAATTTTCTGCGTTGCGTAAACAACACAGTTTACTACACAACCTAGGTGTTCATGGTCGCAAAATATATGAAACCTTACCTGAACCTGAATTAGAAGATGATGAAGAGCAAGATGTATTTAATGTCACATTATTAAAGTTAGAAACTCATTTTGGGGATAAGGTGAATGTAGTTCTAGAACAACATAAATTCTTTAGTCGTGTTCAAGGTAAACAGGAGTCAGTAAACAGCCACGTAGCTGCTTTGAGATGATTGACTAAACTTTGTGATTTTGGTGAGCTAAATGATTCTCTTATAAGAGATCAGTTAGTTAGGTGTATTAACAACAGCAGGAGTAAAGAGAAGTTGCTAGCTTAGAACCCTACTCTTAGAGAGGCAATTACTTTAGCTCAGTCTATAGAACATACGGCTAAATGCATGAAAGAAATGAAAATTAATGATGAAATAGTAGCTACTGTGCACGATGGAGAACTACATGAAGTGGTATACAAAATTAAAACTAATGATGTAAGTGTAAACAAACCTATGAAAGAAAATACTGGGCTGAAATGTTTTAGATGTGGTAGCAGTAACGACCTGGCTCATAGCCTGCAATGTTCTGCTCGCAGTGTTACGTGTAAAAAGCGCAACAAAAGGGGACATTTTGCCAGAGTGTGTAGGGATGGTGAAAACAACCAGGTTAAAGTTAATAATACTGGAAGCGAACAACCCCAGAAGTTTGTATTTCAAGTAAAACATTAAGAGTGCCTCCATTCCTATCTATCCCAAATGCAGTTTTCCTCAATAGTAAGCCTGTAGACATGTTCGCTGATTCATGTTCTCCTTTTACTTTACTAAATCATGCAGACTATAAAGATGTGTTTGGAGTCACGGATCTGTCTATATGTGTACCTGACATTTTACCAGAATGGTATACCAAAGAATGTATTCCTCTGGTGGGAATGGTGAAAATGCACATACATTTTAAAGGGAGATCCACTGTGGGGAAAGGGTACATTGTTAAAAAGGTTCAAATCTTCTGGGATGGCAGCATCAGAAGGAGTTAGGCATCATACTTGACCCTAACAACAAAGACCAAGTCATCCTTGTGGAGTATCCCACTGTCACCTCTACTTTATGTGATGAGTTTCCAAGGTTATTTACTGCAGATCTTGACTTCTTGAGAGACTTTCAACACAGAAAAGTCAAACATGGAGCTATACCAACAGTACACAAACCCCATCCGGTTCCGCTCCTTATGAGAGAACCGTTAAAGAAAGAATTAGACAAGCTATGTAAGATGGGTGTGATTCAACCCATAGAATCCTCTGAAAGGTTGGCTCCCATAGTTATAGCAGCCAAAGCTAGTGGAGACGGTATTCGCATGTGTGTAGACCTGCACAGCCTAAATGAAAACATTTGGGTGGAGAGATTTCCTCTCCCCAATATAAACGAGATGCTGAGTACGATGGGGGAAGCAAAATATTTCTCTATTATTGAATTATCTATGGCATATCACCAGGTGGAACTTCACCCAGAGTCCAGACCACTTAAGGCTTTCACCACTCCCTTTGGAGCATATATGATTGTGAGGATGCCTTTTGGACTTGCCTCTGCTGTGGCAGTTTCTCAAAAAATTATGCAGCAAGTCCTCGAGGGCATTACTAACACCCTATGTTTTCAAGATGACATAATGATTTATGGACCATCGGTTGAAGAACATGACAGAATTTTAAGATTAGTATGCAAGAAGCTTACAGAAGCATGGTTAACGGTAAAACCTGGGAAGTGCAAGATCAGAGTAAGCTCTGTAGATTACCTTGGCCACACCATTTCCCAAGAAGGTTTTAGACCAAAGTACAGTTTGGTCCAAGCTGTCAGTGATGCCCCATACCCAAAAAACAAAGAGGAACCTAAATCTTTTCTAGGCCTTATTAAATACATGGCCAAATTTGTAAGGAATTTTTCGGAAAAATGTGAAAGCCTCCGTGATTTGTTAAAGAAAAACAAGGAATTCACTTGGGAAGATAGCCATAGCAGAGTTGTAGACCTGTTGAAGAAAGAGATTATTCATTCACCAGTTTTAGGGTCTTTTGACCCTAAGAAAAAAATGATTTTAACAACTGATGCATCCAACAAGGGTCTAGGAGCCACCTTATCTCAGAAGGGGGAGGGTGGCAAAACTATTTTAGCATTTGCATCTCGTTACCTCAGTTCAGCTGAACGCAATTACTCGGTGATTGAGACAGAGGCCCTAGCCTGTTTTTGAGCCGTCAACCATTTCAAATTTTATCTATGGGGTACTAGATTTACCATCTGCACCGGGCATAAACCATTAACATTCATGTTCTCAGCCAGGAAGACACAGTGCGGTTCTCCTTGGATATCCAAATGGGTACTAGGGTTAGAAAAATTTGTTTCAAGGTAGAATATTTACCAGGAGACGAGATTAAAGTGGTGGATTACCTCTCGAGGTCACCCTTCGAACAAGCTGCCAGGATGAACCCTTAGATCTACCCATCCTGCCGTGACTAATGCAGAATGGGAAGAGAGTCTGAACAAGGATGTCAAAATGAACATACTCAAAGAATTGATTGTGAGTGGCTGGCCTGATAAATGTAAAGATGTTGTAGATGAATTAAAATGCTAATGGGAAGTGATATTTGAATTGACGATAATTGATGACAAAGTTTATCGGACTGAGAAAATTGTACCTTTTGTTGATCTCAGAAACAAGATAATAGAATCGGCCCATGAAGGGCACCTAGGAAGGAGCATTACTAAGAACAAGGTAAGACATTGGTTTTGGTTTTCCAACATGGATTCCATGGTGGGACAAAAAGTCAAGAAGTGCATCAGCTGTGCAAAAAGTGATAAGACCAAGATTTTGCGCAGAGTTCCCTTATCTCCAGTAGAAGTACCGGTGGTGCCATAGAGCAAATTGGCAGGTGACATAATTGGGCCCATGGAGATTTGGGACCTCAGAGAAGGTTCATGTTTGCACTAGTAGACTATACATCACACTGAATAAAATTCAAGTTTACCCCACGTACAACCACTAGCAACCTTATTGCGTTTTTGAGTAATGCCTTCAGCAACAAGGGTATTCCAGCAACTTTGGTCACGGACAATGGTGTACAATTTACATCTTGGGAAATGAAAGAGTTCTTAGAGGAGATGAACATCAAACATGAGAAGACAGCACTATATTGTCCTAAGGCCAATGGCCTAGTAGAAAGAACAAATAGGATGATAAAGGAACAGATTCAACTGGCCATCATAAATGGGCATAATGTAGACAAGAGAATGTGTTTGGTCATACCACACTTCACCAAATCTCATTACAGGTATATCTCCTTTCGTTTCCATGAGGGGAAGAGAACCAGGCACTAAGATGAACCCATTATGGTTAAGTGGAGGTAAGAGTGCATTAACCAATGGCTGGGAGGGACACATGAAAACCCAACAACATCAATTGAGATATAAGAATTGGTATGATCAGAAACATGGTGCGAAGGAGCATAACTGGAAGGTAGGTGACACTGTGTTAGTGAAAAAAAACACTAAGGAACATAGGAGTTAGAGTAAGTTCCAATCTTCTTAGCTATTGGTTAAGGTGAGCAAGAATGTGGTCCAACTTAAAAATGGACAAACATGGAGCGGAGACAGACTTGTAAATGTGGTGTAACTCAGACTTCTAACCTGCTCAGGAAGGGAGATGTGTTGTAATCTTCCTACAATCATTACATATAATTTATTCCTTGTTCTGCCTTGTGAGAAGCTGGCCTGGTATATGATGTCCAATAATGTAAGTGGGCACCCTGCACCATTCCAGTCAACCCTTATGGTGATTAGAGGTCTTAGACAACCTTAGAAAGCTCTTTAAGTGGTAGCTGTAGAGGGCAGCCTTCAGGCTTAGTTCAGAAGGAGTGTAAAGCAGCTTGTCTTACCAGAATGCAAACTTATAAGCTTATAGTATAGATTTAGTGAAAAAGAACCACACCAAGTATTTATAAAAATATGTATTTATTATATAATACTCTCCAGTACGTTCCAATATCTCCTACATGGAGATAAACACAATGCACACAATACTTTATCAAAGAAACACAGTAAATAGCACGAAATACACAGTGGCCCGAGGGGGGCCAAACCATATACTAAGAAAGTGTTATAAGAACCACGACTCGGATCAAGACAGGGTCGAGTGGACATAGAAGTGCTGGGACCCCAAGGAACCACCCAAGGTGAGTGGATAGGGACCCCACAGAGAGCGTGTGCAGTGTGGAAACACGACCACTTGCTCCGTACAACTCCATGTGCAAGTCTCGGTTTGATTTTTAAAGATTAAGGACCCTTCCCAGTGGACACTGAAGAAACCCTGTGGAAGACAGAAGGTTGGAGAGCCACCCCACCTGCGGATACCCTAGAACCCATGTTACCTACACCAGGGAAGCCGGGTGCATACGTGTGAAGTGGTGTCGAAACCACAGTCGAACCCAATGGAGGACTTCAGGAAAGTGCCTCTGTGGAAGAATGGAGTAGTGTCCGGTGGAATCCGAGGATGGATTCTTGATGAGAAGTACCTGCAAGCAGAGGGGACAGAGTCTATGTCACTTGGGAGTGACCAGGAGACTTGGAAGACGAATGCCCTCCGATGTCGGTTGTTGCAGGATGGATGACTAGGACATTGACTCTGCAGCTGTGAGGACCAGGCGATGCTGAGGAGGACCAGGAGCAATGCACGAGCTGTCCCACGAAGGATGCCGAGTGCTGAGGGGTCGGTGTCTGGCAGGAGTACCAACAAGCCTTGGCAAATGCAACCAATGCAGGAATCAAAGAAGGAGCAACGTCGGGACCAGCAAGGTCCAGGGGACTCACCAACAGCAGGGCAGTCAGGGCAGGCCCCGAGCAATGAGGGGATCCCAAAAGAAACAAGTGTGACTCTCAAGTGGGGCCGGAGGCACTGGAGTCGCAAGAGGACCTCAAGCAGCTCACCAAAAGATGTAGGCAATGAAGCTCACAATGCGGTGTGGCTGAAGATTCTGGTCACTGGAGGTGCCCAGGTTGGGGCTACTTGGAGACCGAAGATCTTCTTGGAAGGAAGCCAACAAGCCTTTGCAACTGCAAGTTGGACGAGGTGCACAGGGGTATGGTTATTGAACCCCCCCACAAGGGATACTGACCTCAAACTTGGTGAGAGGGTAGGGAAGGCTTCGGGAGCTGTGGAAAACCACCACCTGTGTTGCAGAGCCCCTGGAATCCGTAGGAGCTCAGGATCTGCAGACCTGTTGATTTAGTTGCGGTGCCTGCGAATGCAGGGGAGTGACTCCTTCACTGCAAGGGAGATTTCTTCAGGTGTCTTTGATGCTTCAAGGCCTTGGAAGGTTCCTGTATGATGCACAAGCACAGACAATGCAGCAGACTGGAAGGGAGATGAAGTCAGGCCCAAACGAAGTCCATCGAAGTCCAGAGTGCCCAGATGGTAGAAGTGCAGTTGTGTCTTATCTGAATCTTATCCCACGATTAACCCAGGGACCTACACCCAGGTAAGCCCTTACGTACCCTAGGGAAAGGGTTGGGAAGATTCAGGGGACCTCCCAGGGGAGGGTCTGGACAGGGGGGAGGTTACTCCCATGTCCTTTGTCCTGTTTCGCGCCAGAGCGGGAACCAACAGCTCCCAGAACTGGTTTGAGCTGGACTATGCAAAGGGGCACCAAGTGTGCCCCTCATACAGACTTTCTGGCCCTGACAAGTGCACCCACCCGGTCCCAATACACTAAATCCTGTCTGAGAGGTGGTCACACCTCCCTGTGACAGGATGCCTATTGTTCCACCTTTCTGTGCTCGAGCTTGGCTCAGCAGCAGGAGGGCAGAAATGTGTCTCTGGTCAGCAGCAACCATTTTGTGCTGTCCGGGTCTAGAAGGTTGGCACCGGGAACACCGAGAGCCTAACAGAGGGCTCTTCCAGTGCTTGAAATCATACCTCCCACACCGTTTACAGTGTGGGGGTATGATTCCAACATGTTTGATACCAAACATGATAGGATTCGTTGCAGCAATTTTCGAGATGGCCATCACGTAATTACGAGGTGCCCCTCTATATAGTATATGGCTGCTTCATTGACAACCCAAGAGAATAGACTCTGTAGGCTGCAGGGGCACCCTCTCACTTAGAACCAAGCACCCTGCCTTCAGGATTGCATAGGCCTGCTATAGGGGTGAGTTATAGGTTTTAAGTGCAGTGACCCTAGATATAGGAAACCTATATCTAAAGTAAGCACCAACTTACACAGGTTGCAATGGCAGGCCTGTAGTTCCCTTTTGCATGGTCTCTCATGGGTGGCATAATACATGCTTCAGCCCATGGGAGACCTCTGGGGTACCTATGCCCTGGGTACATGGGTACTGTATACTAGGGACTTATAAGGGTACCCCAGTATCCAATCTGAGGATGTAACTAAGTACTGAACATAACAATTTAGGAAGAAGGCAGGTAGACTGGGGTCCTGATTACCAGGATCTCGGTCAGACTAGTCAAAAACAGCATCACATCAAGCAAAAAGTGGGGGTAACCATAGACGCAGATCCTACTTTCCTACATGCCTCCTGGTCTTTCCCCGCATTATGGTTCCTTCCTTTCCCCCCTTTCCTCTTATTAGCATTGGAATCTCTGACCTGGAGCTCACAGTAGAATGTTGGGTTAACTGTCATTCTAGGAGAATGGATGACTGGTATAAAGAACCTTTTCTCTCACCTCGTGTGGATTCTCTTCATTTCTTCTAATTGCAACACACAGGTTGTCAAGGAGTCACTCTCAAGGCTGCTAATAACTGTACTGTAAAAACGTTATTTTCCATCATAAGTGAAGGAGTATAATTTACCTTGTGTTTTTTTGGGAATAATCATATAGTATACATGTGCCATGTAAGAAGAATTTGTTTCTTACCAAGGGCTAAATGTACTAAGATTCTGAGCGGGACCTCTTGTTGCACAAAGAGACCCAAATGGTTGCATCGATTAACTATGAAATGCAAAACTAAATTTGCGGCAAAGGTTGACATAAGCGCTGCACACGTTCCTAACCCTGTATTTACTAATGCCTCACAACGTAGCATCCGCACATACTGCGTAAAATATGATTGTCAAATGAAATCAGGCACAAGCAGCAGGGAAAAGAGGGGGGTTGTGATATCGCATAATTTTTCAATGGATAAAACTTACTTTTTCAAGAAAATTACGCATTGCACATTGTACCCTGGTTGTTTGAATGTGAATAGTTTGTACTCTAATATAAAATTGGCATAAACTATTGCTTGACTTTCCTATTCATCATACAGTTCGCCATGACAGAATGATATCTGGAGTGTACATTCTCGTGACCACCACCCTTTGTGCATTTCATATACCAGTTGCGGCTCGCATGAATTGCGGGTAGGGGTCGCGCATGGGTTCGCGTGGGGGGTTGTTAAAAAAAACAAAAAACTTACCTTACCGGGTCCCGTGCCGAATCCGCTTCCTCCCCTCCCCTAAGCCAATCACAACGCTGCAATGGCAGCGTTGTGATTGGTGCGGACAGCGCCCAGCCAGGCGCCTGTAGGGAGGCCATTTTCTCTATGTAGGCTGCATGCAGCCTACATAGAGAAAATGTAGAGTCCGCATGACTGGTTTGGTCGGCCCCAGCGGGCCGACCAAACAGTCAGGGCCCACAATAGTGGGCAAGCCACTCCTCCACGACCCGCTCACCTGCCCGCCCCCAACCAGGCATACCCTCCTGCCCGCCCCCAACCAGGCATACCCTGCCTCCTGCTTTCTCGCAGCGCGAGAAGCAGAAACATAAAATGGTATGTAAAATACCATTTTATTTTTCTGCTTCTCGCACTGCGAGAAAGCAGTGGGGCGACGCTTCTCCACCCTAATGGAGGAGCCGCCCCTGTCCTGTACTACTAACGATGTCAAATGCCGAAGGAACATTGTCGTTGTCTTTGCAAACAGTTGGTTCTATCTTGATATACAGGACATTCCTTTATGCGCTCCAATGTCAGATTTAAAGACAATACTACGGTAAACCTTGTAGCGTTCATGTTTATTGAATATTTTATTTTGACAAATGTATGTATTTGCTCATCTGAAATGTCACCTAAATATAGTCTTGATTGCAATCTGGTTGCAGGGCAGAACATCTCAAAATTGTTAAAAGGAATTAATCCATATCAAATCGCAAAAGTCACAGCGTAGTCATAGTATTGAACATCTAATTCAAGATTCAGCCTCCACGTTTTTTTAGATACAAGTAACGCCAATAGAAATATATGCAAGTCTTAGCTAAGTCTTGGGGGACAGTGCTTGTGGAACGTTTGTCATATAGATATGAAAATTCTTGCAGAATGCTTTTTTCCACTGATGTTTTGCCTATTTGAATTTTGGCAGCAGGAATAAAGTGGACAGGAGGCGTGTTTCATGCAGAGAAAGTGCCAGGGGGAAAAAATACAAAGCAAGCAAATAAGGTTGATTTTCAAATGCTAAAAATTAGTTTCTTCAAGCATTAGAGTACAAAGGCTGCCAAATCAAAATGCAGACAATAATGTGGAACACCATCCGCCACTTAACTCAGCGGCTTCATGACATAACAGTAGGTAAAACACGGCAAACATTTACTTTCAAGCAATGTATACATTCGGCATGTGGATTCTCAGATGACACTTGTAAACGCGAATACTGAAAGTGCTAATAATTCGTCAAATACCTAAAGATTTGCCAGAAGTCCCTGAAGCATCATTTTTATTGAATCAGCGAAGACATTTCTATTTTAATAATGTGCTCGTTGTTAACACTGAATACAGTTTCTGCTGTGTTAGAAATTGAGGCTAGAGGCAGTGGTTACACTACATATCACGAGGTGTATTTTCTCAATTATGGCTCATTCAGATCAGCATCTAAAGTTGCTGCACTGCATTGCGTCAAAGGGTGAGAGAAAATTCCAGCGCCATATGTACTAGGGCACTGTTTTTCTCTTTCCAACGCTGGCGCGCTTTAGGCTTTCATGCACTGTCACACACATCCTTGCACCACAGTGCAAACATAGCTTCTGTACTGCAAAGAGGCCCTTCCAATACACAAGATATGCTTTGGCATTTTAACCACTTGGCATGTGTGCTGCACTGTACAGCACATGCAAAGGTAGAAAAATGTGGAGACTTTTAAAAGTTCGTCCACAGTTACACCTGCATGGAGGAGGCATCGTTTTTCTTGGTGTAATTGCCTATCTACTGTTAATAGATAGAGGTTTGCATGAAAACCCATGGATGGTTGCATGGGAACACACATGTGCTAAACATAGTATTCCCGTTGACTCAAAGTAGCATGCAGGGGAATACTGTGTTACTTTAGGCAACTTGCCAACACAAACCATGATTTGCGTTTAAAGTAAATCCTATCAGAACACTATGGAGCTATGCCCTGCCGACGTTACCGCCTAATCCGGATGAGAACCGCCTGCAGTATTATGACTTTTTTAGTAACCAGCGGGCGTTTTTTTGGCGTTCCCTCGGCTGTGCCTATAAAATAGGCCCCACAATGGGAACGTCAAAGGAAGTTCCAGCACGGCATGAACTGTGAAGTACATGCCATTCTGGAACTGGGGTTGCAAGCACACAGGGGGCACATGTTGTGCTCCCCTGTGTGCATCCACATGGAGTGAGGCACAAGAGGGTCCTGTAGGGCCCCCATTTTTTTCTCACCACCACTGTTTTCATGGAGGATAGACCTCCATGAAATCAGTGGTGGTAAGGAAAGTCGTAATATGATTGGCGGGACCGCTGCGGTCCTGCCATGCATTTTACTGCCTCAAGACCGCCACACCACCGCCTGGGAGTGGCAGTTCCCTGACAGTGGTCACATGGCGGCATGACTGTCAGAGTCATTATGTGGCGGTTGGAAGACCGCCGCCGCACCAGGAGTCTGGTGGTCTGAGGACCACCAGACTTGTAAGTAGGCCCTTTGTGTTGAAAGTTTGCTTCACTTTCGTGATGCAAACCTAGCACAAAGTTCTAGTAAATCCTTGCCCACATGTATGTTTTGTCTAGCTGATACAATCCCGATATGTAAGCAATATTTACCATACATTATCAAGAATCCAGATACAAGATACAAGATCCAATATCATGTGTTCAACACCAAAAATTTCATCTGATTCTAAAACTCCTATGCCGACCTCTCCTATTCTCAAGCTATGTTGGTGCTGCAGCCAGTACCTTGAAGTAGCACATTACAAATATAGGCCAAAGAAAAGTGAGACATAGAAGGCCAATCCGCAGCTTTACTTGTGTGGGACTAACCCTGAGCCATGTATCATGATATGATTACAACATGGATGGCATTAGTATATTTAGTGCAAGCTGAATAAAAGTAGTATGAGAAAACACAGCACTACCATCTTTAAATAAATGCTCTAAAACTAGTTTGAAATTATATAAATTATACAAGAACTAAGAATGTGGGGCATATTAGCAAGACCGGCGATAAAATTATCGCTGTTTTAGCGGCAGGAAAATGCCGCTAAAACGGCGATAATGGGCTTGCTAATATGCGTTATAGAATTCAATAGAAGCCCAGGTTAGATGTCCTGCACATCTAACCTGGGCTTCTATTGGAATTCTATAACGCATATTAGCAAGCCCATTATCGCCGTTTTAGCGGCAGTTTCCTGCCGCTAAACGGCGATAATTTTATCGCGGGTCTTGCTAATATGCCCGTGATCTTTTTAGATGTGCTTTTTCACTCAGTACAGTTTTAATAATTCTTTCAACAATGTCAGACAAATAATACCCTACTATTATAAGGCAAGACTATAGGCAGAATAGGCAACTCTCAGTTTAAGGAAGACCATAATAAACTCAGGGGCATATTAGCAAGACCGGCGATAAAATTATTGCCGCTTTAGCGGCAGGAAACTGCCGCTAAAACGGCGATAATGGGCTTGCTAATATGCGTTATAGAATTCAATAGAAGCCCAGGTTAGATGTCCTGCACATCTAACCTGGGCTCTATTGGAATTCTATAACGCATATTAGCAAGCCCATTATCGCCGCTTTAGCGGCAGTTTCCTGTCAGCTAAACGGCGATAATTTTATCGCCGGTCTTGCTAATATGCCCCTTAATCTCCTGGGTCTGTATCAGTCTGGTTTAAGAGAAGTGTGCAGCTCTAAAATGGCTACCCTGTTTGTAATTGAGGATAAAATACAGATCCTAGATAGGGAAATCTTGTGCACTATCATGCTCCTTGCACATGCAGCGACATTTGACTCTGTCAGCCAGAAGACCATCCTCTAACTCTCCACAAAAGGATGGGAATCAGAGTCACTGTCGTACATTGGACATAATTATACCCGAAGGATAGACCATACACAGTAAAAATGGAATATCAATCATCCAAACTTTAATCCTTCTAAATGGAGCAGTACAAAATCTTCATTCTGGCCTTTGAACTTCTTAGCCTGTATATAGCCCCACTAAATAAAAGATCCGAAAAAGAAGCCAAAATATGCACCACAATGCGGATTATATTTTGCCCTATTTATAAATTAGCTCTTTTAGTTATCAATGAATCAAAAGACAGTTGTATAATTAACAATGTCATGACTATTCAAACACTCCATAAAACGGATTCCGGATTAACCACATTTTTCTTTCACCACAAACGATAGTACTATAATCCACAAACGTATATTAGACTTAAACTCACTCGGAAAAAAATATCAACAACAATAGGACAACTCCTAGTAAGTCTTTCTTTTATACAGGACAAGGAGCCATACCTTTACAAGGGCATGCAATATTGCAAACAATATTCATAGACAATGTTGTGCTGTTTGTATTCTCAAATGCATGGTTTTGGGAAAAGACACTGAAAACCCTACTGCAATCCCATGTATTCTAAAGACTGCATAACATAGACCCTCAACTCACAGAACTTCTGGCCTCCACTAGAAGCATTCCCATATTAAGCAGCAAGACTGATCACAAACACAAAAATACAGAGCACATCTCAGAAATGGATATCAATAGAATACTGCTGCATCTTCAGGATGGCATACATATCTTAGAAGGCGATTCATCATAACTCCACAACTTACTTTACTCAGAAATAAACTCCTACATGTATATATATTGTCTAAATTACAATGTCACTCAGAACAAAACCTGGCTGTATTCTGAGAGAAAGTAATTGATATATGTGCTAGCCAAACCAATGCACTCAGGGGTGTTGAGCCTATTTTCTTGCCCAAATTCCACATGTACAGACTATCTGAGAATACCCAGTGACTCACAATGAGAATGAAAATTAAAAAAAACAGAATACATTGTTTTATAGTATTGTAAAGCCCACGCATTGTTCTATAACTTCTAGCATTGTGTTGCAAAGTGATTATATATCATTGCTTCTCAAAATGAATCTGTGACTCTACTTCTTCATCTGCCCGTTGAAAAGATAGTGAATGACTTAGACACTCGCAGATAAAACGACTGCTTATTAAATATTCAGGACATATTAATTCAACAGATATATCCTTCAAGACTGCACACCTGACCACAGAACGGACCTGAAATCTGAAGTCACTGTCCATAACTGTAAATGTGTGAGTTCTAGCTTCAGGGAGCTACCAACTCAATGGTATAGAAAGGTGACGCTCCCAGAATTGCTGTTTCATGAACACTGCGCCTAGCCTCACAAAGATCAATGTATTATTTTGAAGCAAAGACGTATGGCTAGATTGCTTTATACAGTCAATGCATTGTAGACTGAAGTCTGCAACCAACCATACATCATCTAAGTTCAAAATGATTACTTGCTAAGTGAATTTCTATCACGTTTTTACTAGAGGTGTGCAAAGATGTAAAGATCAAAGCTTCACAATTGTGCATATTTTTCAAAAACGTTGTCAGCCTTGTGGATCGTGATGACTACAAAGTTTTAGGACACATAAGTGATAATATAGAGCCCTTCAAGAAAGATGGCACGTAGTCCTGCCCCTGCTCAGAGCAGCTTGTCACCCCTCAGACGCGATACCACAGTTCAAATTTTCTTCCAGTGCACAGTAAGCAGATTATCCGCATCAACCACCACCCACTGGAAGTCTTGCTACTTACGCAAGACATCTGGTGGATAGACAATGGATGGTGCTGCAACATTTCCCCACTGTTACTCATGAAAAGATGCATTTCAATATGGTAGCAGAGCAAACACAAAGCCAGGAGCCAGGAACCTGCAAATTGGCAATCTGCTATTCTTGGATGAAACATCCAGCTAGTGTGATTTCACTTACCTTTGTCGGTCAAGTTAGGACTTTGCGCATCTCGAGTTTTCATTTCTTCCATGGTTAAGAAGGTGCACCTTTGAAAATTAGAAAAGAACTACAGGCTGTATTCAATGATGGACAAACACATTCTGGGTTTGCTAGACATCTCTGTGGCTTTCAACACTATCAGTCACAGTGTGCTGCTAAAGAAGTTGTACTAATCAGCAGGCATGCAAAGGTTACCTTGGTCTGGTTTGAATCCTTTCCGTCTATATTTATTTATTTATTTATTTAATTTATAAGGCGCATCAGCTACCCAAAAAGGGTTTCCCGGCGCCAGGCAAAAGGAGACCAGATAGTAAAAAATTAACAGCAAAAATTATTTGTTAAAAAGCCAGGTCTTCACTGATCTGCGGAATTGGGCGTAAACTGTTTCATTCCGAATGGCTATGGGAAGGGCATTCCAGAGTGAGGGCCCGAGATAGGAAAAAGATCGACCACCCATCCGAGACAGCCTGAATCTTGGCACAGAAAACCTCCCCTGGGTGGATGAGCGTAGGCATCGGGAAGGAACGTATGGGTAGGTTAAAGAACGTAGGTATTGAGGTGCAGTTCCCGCTTTAATTTTGAACATATAACTTAGAGCTTTAAATCGAATTCGATTTTCCACCCTAAGCCAATGCAAATCTCGCAAATGGCCGGAAACAGAAGCTGCCCTGGGAATCCGACAGAGAAGTCTTGCCGCGGAATTTTGAACCATCTGCAGCCTATGGATCACCTCCTTATTGGAACCAAGATAAAGAACATTACCGTAGTCCAGTCTTGAGGTGATTAAAGCCTGAACTACTGTTCTTTGGGTGGACTCTGGTAGCATCCAGATGATCTTCTTTAGCCACTTAAGAATGGCAAAGCAAGTGGCAGCTACCTTGACGGCCTGATGATGCATTGTTAAGGAGTCATCTATGATGACACCCAGATTACTGAACTTGACAAGAGGGTTGGGGTAAGACCCCATCTCACAGGGCCAATGTTGTGGGCCCCAGAGACCCTTATCTTTGCCAAGTATTAGCACCTCAGTTTTTCCCCATTAAGCTTGAGGAAATTCAGCTGCATCCATGATGCAATTTTACCCAGGCCCGATTGAAGTAGGGAGAACCTGTCTGTTTTTTCCGCGGAATGGGAGAAGATGATTTGGGAGTCGTCCGCGTAGGAAAACAGGGACAACCCAGCATCTTCCGCTACAGCAGCCAAAGGCCTCACATATAAGTTGAAGAGCAAAGGACTAAGAATAGAGCCCTGAGGTACTCCATAGGGAGATGAATAGATATCAGAGCTGGCTGTTGAGGAGAAAACTTGGAAAGTGCGATTGGCCAGAAATGAAATAAGCCAATTGAGTGCCGGGCCGCAAATACCTAAAGTTGAGACACCGTATCAAATGCTGCACTTAAATCCAATAGAATAAGGGCAGCTGTATCTCCGGCATCCAGATGACAACGCAATCTTTCCGTGACTCCCAATAAAGTTGTTTCAGTTGAAAAGCCAGCTCTGAAACCTGATTGGGAGGGGTGGAGAAAACCTTGGGCTTCAACAAATAGTGAGAGCTCAGAATGGATATGTTTCTCCAGAATTTTTGAGAAAGCTGGCAGTAGTGAGATGGGTCGATAATTGGAATGTACAGCAGGGTCTGCATTGGCCTTTTTAAGAAGTGGAAGCACCATGGCGTGCTTCCAATCCAATGGAACTGCGCTTCTTGTAGTGAGAAATTCAAAAGGTCCATAATAACAGATAAAGATGAAGGTTCCAATTGTTGGAGCACAGAAATAGGTAGAGGATCCCTAGGTGACCCTGATTTAACACTGTGTAGAAGTTTATTAAAAGAGTCAGGGTTTAATAGGGGCCATGAGTGCAAGCAGTTAAAGAGTGTGTTAAACGCTAAGTTCTGATCAGGGAGGATATTATCCGTAAATAACGGAGTAGATATTGTTTGAGAAAGAGTGGCAGGTTGCACTGAGAAAGGAGCATTATTTTGCTTGTTTGCTACTTCCAAGTAGATTTTCTCAACTTTTTGGACGAAAAAGCTAGCCAAATCATTGCATTGTTGTTTATTAAGTGGGAGTGGCTTAGCTTGAATTTTAGATCCAGCCAGCTCTTTGACCATATTAAACCAAGTTTTGGAGCAGTTTAAAGCATCAGTAATGGTGGTTGAAACATAATTCGCACGAGCTGACCTGCAAAGCTTATGATAGGCCTTTTTTGCCCTTTTGTAGATAATTTTGGATTCTAGAGCATAATCCCTTCTCCATTTTCTTTCCAGCACCTTGCATTTGGCTTTCGCTGTTTTTAGATTTTCATTAAACCAGGGTGCAGGGGCACGATGATTGATATTTCTTTTTAAGGAGAGAGGAGGCAGGAATCAATGGCACTCAGAAGCCATTCTTGCACTGAAACAGCAAGTGTATCAACCGTCTGTTTAGAAATAGGTGCTTGAAAGTGCAGAATTTGATTTAAGGCAGCGACATCAAGTTTTTTCCAATTCCTAGCTAAGGTCCTTGGAGTAGGAAAAAAAGAGCCCAGAATATCTGGAAGTTTCAAGTCAAACCTAGTAATAAAATGGTCAGACCAGCATAAAGGAAGTGCTGGAAAGCAATGGATGTTCGATAGACTGGAGAAAATAGGATCTAGTAAATGACCAGCCTCATGCGTAGGTCCGGAATTATGTAGATGGATGTTTAATGCTTCCAAATCAGAAATAAAGTTAGTACTGATTTTACATGTCGAATCATCTAGGTGTATATTTAGATCACCTAGAATTGAGAAATTGGCAGTGCTCATAAGAAGAGAGGCAACAAATCCAGGGAAGGATGTTGCCCAGGATGCAGCCGACCCCGGAGGGCGATATGCAAGAATGCCAGAAAAGGTGAAATGTGGGGTCAGGTTCAGCTTAAATAGCGCTGCCTCACAGTTCTCAAATGGTAAATCTTCAAGTTTACATTGGTAATCTTTTTTTTAAATAATGGCAATGCCGCCTCCTACTTTTTTGCCTCTATCTTTCCGGACTATAGTATAGTTTGATGGCAGAGCAGCAACAACATCTGGATCAGAGCTCTCGTTCAACCAGGTTTCGGTAAGAAATAAAGCATCTGGTTGTTCATTGACTAATAGGTCAAAAATGTCAAGTTTATGTTTTGGAAGAGAGCGACCATTTGTACTCAGAAACTAGAATTCCTTATTCTTTAGTACATCATTATTTATAAGATGTTTTCCATTGTTGTTCTTTTTAGGGAGCATTGGTCTAGAAGTAACGTCATAAAGTTGGGGCCCTCTTTGTAGTGCCTTGTTTATAAGATGACATGCCCTAGCCTTCTGCGCTGGTGGTAGTTCAAACCCGCATGGGCAGGCTGGGCTATTTCCATGTGCCGCTAAGCGTACACAATGGGAGTAAGTATCTTTTTGGTTCAATTTAAGTAGAGCATCTCTCGTGTAAACCAGGACACCATCTGAAAAAAGGTCAGGGGTTTTAGCCCTCGGCCCGGGCCTGGCGCGGACGGGCGCAGACGGGCTTGCCTTAGGCGCGCCTTCGGCGCGCCAGCGGCGCGCCCGCTGCGCATCCGTGGCATCGGCCCTAATGTAGCCCGTGCCTACCGCCTTGCGTGTGACGTGGCAAGGGGTGTGCTCAGGGAAGCAGGTCCGCCCTCCACTCAAACAGCAAGGCTGCGGTGGACCAGGGTCGGAGTGCAAGTAAACACAGTGAGTTTAAAACTGTAAAACTTCCTTTAAAAACACACACGTTGTTCCTTTTCCCGCTACCCCACAAGCATCACATCATCTAGAAAAACAACCCAAGAGCCAAACAACCAAAGCGGAACTTACACACGTCCGCTGCACGTCCGTGGCATCGGCCCTAATGTAGCCCGCGCCTACCGCCTTGCGTGTGACGTGGCAAGGGGTGTGCTCAGGGAAGCAGGTCCGCCCTCCACTCAAACAGCAAGGCTGCGGTGGACCAGGGTCGGAGTGCAAGTAAACACAGTGAGTTTAAAACTGTAAAACTTCCTTTAAAAACACACACGTTGTTCCTTTTCCCGCTACCCCACAAGCATCACATCATCTAGAAAAACAACCCAAGAGCCAAACAACCAAAGCGGAACTTACACACGTCTAGTTACAGTCTTCCAGGCATTTGCTTTCCTACTTTACATAACCAACACAATCAATGCCAGCATCCTACAAGAGTCTGCCCTTTCAAATTAATACTTGATTATCTGACTTGTCCCACTAGTTTCTTGTATGTCCACAAAATAGGCCATCACTTGTGATTAACATTGCATGAAAGTTAGTGCATGACTCCATTTGACGCAGCGTTACTATTATACAAAGGCAGCTTCTGAGCTGGGCTACACTTAATGGTTTTGAACTAAGAGTCGGGCATACATGGCTTAAGAAGGAAAGAGGATAGTTGTGTGAGAATATCTGCGTTATGGTCTCCATCCAATTGCTCAATTAGAAATATGCTTCTAATTATATCTTTGCAATCCACCATTGACTTTGGCATTGACTTCACAAATGTTTTGAAATGGAACATAAAGTCTGATGTAATTCTTAACTGCTAGGCTGGCACCATCTCTTCTTTTGTAAGAAATTGGGTTATTGGTTGAGGGGTGTGGAAGCACAACTCAGACAACAACCACAATCCTTGTTAGGGTGAACCACAAAAGTCACTAAATTAACCTTATGCTTTATACCTCTGGTAGCTTGGCACAAATGCAGTCAGGTTTAACTTAGATGCAATGTGTAAAGTATTTATGCAGCACACAAACAGAAATAAAGTTAAAACACCACAAAAGAGAAATCCAAAACCAATTTAGAAAAATAAGCACATTTTATTAAATAAAATGATACCAGAATGACAAAAATCCAATCAGTAGACCCAGATATATGCTATTTTTAAGTTTTAGGTAAGTATAGCACGTAAAGCACAAAGCACCACTCATGGTCACCTGGTGGTGCTAGAACAGGGGAAAGTCACAAGTTACGGCTGACCACGATAAAGTGCAGGCCAGGTACAGGGGTAAGGCTAGTCCTATTGAACAATTTACCTTATCAAAGTTTGGAATGAAGAGTCCAGTTCGTGGGCGTGAGGAGAGCATTGTTGCTGGTCGTCGCTGTAGCATGAAGAGCAGGCCTGCCGTCATGGACAGTCGTCGCTGTAGAGCGAACATCTGGTCGGCGTCGCCAACGATCATTGCTGGAGTTTCATGCTGGCGGTCACTGCTGTCAGCCGATGCTAAAGCCCGAAGAGCGCGTCTCACGTTGCTGGTCATCATTGGCGGTCGCTGTAGCGCGAACAGTTCACTGGAACATCACGTTAGTGGTTGTCAAGGGTGGCCGAGTCTCTGTACAAACAGGCCTGTTCGCAGTCGTGAAGAACTAAAAACTTCAGGATTTCACCTTTTATTGTAGAAGAGTGCTCTCTAGTGCCAGCCCACAGTCCAGTACCTGGGGAGGCACTTCTTGGGAATCAGGAATGTGCTTTGCGAGGCAAACCTCGGGAGAACACAGGTGGCTTCAAGCAGCAGGGCAGTCCTCTGGTAGAAGCAGGGCCGCCCTCTGGGGAATAAGACAGTCCTTCTGTAGTCCACAGTTCCAGTATTGTACTGAAGAGGTAGTTCTGGAGACCCACTATATATACCTGGTGCCAGCCTTTGAAGTGGGACGCCATCCTGGCTACTTCCACATCTGGTTCTCAAAAGTTCTTCTCGTGCCATTGCTCCAAGTAGTCTGTGGGGACAAAAGACTGGTGTCAGGTTCCTTTCTGTATATGCTGGAGGCATCCCCTCAAAATGTAAGTGGGGAAGGGAAGAGCTCCGTCCCACCCACCCTGGCAGCATGGCCCATCCTGCCATCCTCTAGTCCCCCTTTTGTCTCACTGTGTGGGAGAAATTCACAAAGACCAACTGCCAAGTTATTCTGATTCCAATTAATGTGAGTCTTAACATGACATTTCTACCTGCTCCTAAACTGGTGTGGCATGGTGAGAAAAGAACGATGGATTTAACCCAGATCTATTGACTGGGGGAGAATGTTTGATTCGCTCTGCATTCCGTCTATCATCTGTGTGTCTTTTGCTTTCTCGCCCTAAGTTCACCGGGTATGCCCAGACGTGGGTCCCGGGCTCACTGTGCCACTGGATTCAAGCTAGCCTGGCCTATAAGGGGTGATGCCTTAAAACCGGTCCCAGGATGCCTGTTTCCGGTCCACGGAGGACCTGGCTTGGCAGTTTGGCCTGGACTGTTAGCATGAGGCACAGGGTCAAGACTGATTTGCATATGGCTGGGTCTAAACTGGGGTGGCATGGTGAGCAAAAGAACAATGGATTTAACCTAGATCTATTGACTGGGAGAGAATGTTTGATTTGCTCTGCATTCCGTCCATCATCTGTGTGTCTTTTGGTTTCTCGCCCTAAGTGCACCGGTAATACCCAGACGTGGGTCCCGGGCTCATAGTGCCACTGGATTCAAGCAAGCCTGACTGATGAGGGGTGATGCCCTGAAACCGGTCCCAGGATGCTTGTTTCCAGTCCAGGAAGGACCTGGCTTGGCAGTTCGGCCTGGACTGTTCCCATGAGGCACAGGGTCAAGACTGATTTGCATATGGCTGGGTCTAAACTGGGGTGGCATAGTGAGTAAAAGAACAATGGATTTAACCCATATCTATTGACTGGGGGAGAAGGTTTGATTTGCTCTGCATTCTGTCCTTCATCTGTGTGTCTTTTGCTTTCTCGCCCTAAGTTGCGCCGGGTATGCCCAGACGTGGGTCCCGGGCTCACTGTGCCACTGGATTCAAGCTAGCCTGGCTGATGAGAGGTGATGCCCCGAAACCGGTCCCAGGATGCTTGTTTCCTGTCCAGGGAGGACCTGGCTTTGCAGTTCGGCCTGGACTGTTCCCATGAGGCACAGGGTCAAGACTGATTTGCATATGGCTGGGTCTAAACTGGGGTAGCATGGTGTGCAAAAGAACAATGGATTTAACCCAGATATATTGACTGGGGGAGAATGTTTGATTTGCTTTGCATTCCGTCCATCATCTGTGTGTCTTTTGCTTTCTCGCCCTAAGTGCGCCGGGTGTGTCCAGACGTGGGTCCTGGGCTCAGTGTGACACTGGATTCAAGCTAGCCTGGCTGATGAGGGGTGATGCCCCGAAACCGGTCCCAGGATGCTTGTTTCAGGTCCAGGGAGGACCTGGCTTGGCAGTTCGGCCTGGACTGTTCCCATGAGGCACAGGGTCAAGACTGATTTGCAAATGGCTGGGTCTAAACTGGGGTGGCATGGTGAGCAAAAGAACAATGGATTTAACCAAGATCTATTGACTGGGGGAGAATGTTTAATTTGCTCAGCATTCCGTCCATCATCTATGTGTCTTTTCCAATCAAAAGTTAGCACCTATTAAATTAATAAGGTAACCCAATGTTATATGGAACAGATAGGCATTACAGCAGTGAAAAACGAATTTAGCAGTTTTTCACTACTAGGACATGTAAAACTTAAAAAGACATGTCCTACTTTTTAAATACAATGCACCCTGCCCTATGGACATTTTAGGGCCGGTTTACGGGTGAGGTATATGTATTACAAAGAAAGGTTTAGGCCTGACAAAAGGTGTATCTTGCCAGGTCGAATTTGAAGTTTATAAACTGCACTAAAGGATGCAACGTAGGCCTGAGAGATGTTTAAAGTTCTACTTAAGTGGGTGGCACAATGAGTGCTGCAAACCTACAGGTAGCATTTCATTTACAGGCCATGGGCACATGTGGTATCATATACTAGGAATCCATAAGTAAATTAAATATGCCAATCAGGTCTAAGCCATGTTTTAAGGCGAAAGCAGAAGCACTTTGGCACTGGTTAGCTGTCCTAATGCAAAAAGAATAAGTTTTTGAAACAGGAAAGGTGAAGGCAAATTGTTTGGGGGTGACGCTGCAGAGAGGGCCAAGTCCAGCACTGTTGCACTCATGATCTGAAATTTCTGACAAAGAGGAACATTCTTCTTCTCTATTGATCAGTGGCCAAATGAATTGCAAGTTGAACTACACACGGTGCAGGAGTTTTTCCTCAGGTGCCTTGCAGATATGTTGGGCTTGGAGTCATGATACAATGGGGGAGAAGACCCAGGCCAAGTGTCTTTGATTCCACCAAGCTTCGCCAGAATCCTGATAGTTTCTCAAGTGCTTCACTTTCTCTCCCTGCAGGAGATTTGTGAAGCTCAGTTACATAAGTTGCTGGCCTATAATGGGGAAACCCTGGAGAATTCTTAAGAATCTAGTCCACAACAGTGGTTTCAGCAGATTGGACCCCCTTCTCTCACATTTGTTTTTGAATTGAACAATAAGATGTGGCACCATTTGGGAGTGAAAATAATAGATATTTTAGCTCATGAAAGCTCAAGGGGGGACACATCTGAATGCCCAGGTGTCAGAAATTTCACATTGTGCAGTGTATGTGTTTTTAGTGTACAAAGATGCAGCTACAATAAATTATGTTTATCATGATGGGAACGTATAAGGAATTGTCAGGATGCTGTAATAGTTGTTCACTAGTAGGTAGTTGCTTGTCAGCTCTCCTTGATAATTCAAGAATTATCTCTAAGGAGCTACTTCATGTTTAAAAGGCCAAAACGAGGTGGAGCCATTGCTTAAATAGTTGCTTATCCACTCTCCATGTTGCCCATCCCTGTTACTATTTTTTGTCCAATGACTTAATTTGGTCACTCTTACATCCATTTGTCAATGCATAGATGGCTCTGACATGTTGAGATCTAGATGATGCTGGGGTGTAGGAGGCACAGATCACTGAGTGCCTCGCGGTACACTATCCATCGTGGTCTGTTTGGAAGGCAAGTCACAACTACAGACCCTACACAAAATATGTATTCTGTGAGTCGGGATGCCCTTCCGAATTTCTAAGAGCAAGTCAAACCTACTCATGAAAACGCTTTCTGGATCTGGGCATCTGTCAGCTGAACCTGATAAAGGAATATTTACATACAGACAATCCATAGTTGTTTAGTTTTTCATTTCCACACGACGGTAAACAGAAATACATATACATGTCTTTGCTGCTCGTTTTATACATGTGCAGCAATTTTGTATCTTACAATGTTCAGATCTCTTCCCAGACATTTTATTGATGAGTAAGTGGGCAGACACAGTTGCAGTGATGAATTAGTAGCGCTCATAGAAAAGGTTTTAAGTAAATGTTTATTTTGGATCAAGTAAACGAAGGTCATATTTCATGAATGCAGTTGTATTGTTATTGGTCTTGTGTTTGTTGAGTTTGATTTTATTGAATAGGTCTGACTGTTAGATCTATAAACATGAACTTGACCTACTGTGGGTCCAAAATATTTCTGGCACTTGGGATTTCTCACCACCTGCTTTCAAGGAATAATTTTAAACTCATGTTTTTTCGTTCGTAGCTTGAATAAAAGGGAAAGCAGAAATGCAAATAGTGGTCATTAGGAATATTTGAACGTGAAAGACATTAGACGTGCACAACACATAAAGATGCAACCTTTTCACATTTGCATATAAAACGCTTCATATTTACATGGAAATGCCCTCAATTGAACAACATAAAACTGAAGTTAGCTAAGATTGATAAGGCTTTTTAGTGTATTAAAAAGATGTATACAATCAAAATGTATTCATTTTACTTTTTATATGTACATACAGAATGCTTTGAGAAATACGAATTTTAAACAAAGAGAGAAGCTCACAAAAAGTAAGAGCGGACAAAAATAACTAAAAGCAAATATTTTGAAAAGAGTATGGTCATTATTGATAATTCTGAAAATACCTGCCACAAAAGCAAAACTCATAAAACAGAGCCCTCAAAATGAACTGTGCTTTGAGGAAATACACAATACTTAAAACTGTCTGCTTGTTGACTGATGGTGACTGCAGAAAGAACAATTGTACATTAAGCTTGGCATGTGCTGCATTATCTTTGATTTGTTCATACAATAAATTAATATGTTATTTTTATTATGTTTTCAGAGAGCACATATGTTTGGAAGCCTTCTGAGCTTAAATTCTTCCCATACTATACCACTGTGCAATTGCTCTCAAACAAATAATTCCCAAACACGCTCTGGCACTGCTCATACAATGTATTGAATTAGCACACTAAATATTAAAAGGCCGGTTATGGGATTTTCAGCCACGTGGAATGATAAAAAGCCTAGTAGCTATGACAGTCCAATTTACATTTTTATTTCTAATCATTTCGTTTTAAAGCACCAGCTTTGATCAGTTTTAATTCATGACAGCCCACCACTTTCAAGTCAAGGTTATGTGAAGGAAGGCCTGAAAGATTGTACTAAAAGCTAGGTGTCCTTCTCAGAATGCCTTTCCTGTTCCATTATTGGTACACTGAGGGAAATGCGATTCTGGCCATATCTAGCACATCTAAGGACACAGAATAAAAACTGATAAAGCTCACAGGGAGAGTGAGTGAATCAACACAGTTCTTAATGCAGGATCCCAATTTTCTTTCACAACACATATCAGAGATTGGCAGACAGCCACTGTGGCGCTAAGACATGTTTTATCCATCCATCCTTCTTTGTCTAGTAAGATATATAGCACGGCTGTTGTTTTAAAGTCAATACAGCCCGTAAAGCGGACTGTGGTCTTCGAATGGAAGGTGAGTTTGCAATTCCAGTCGTAGTTGTTTTTTAATCATCACCTACTCTTCAAATTCATCCATTTTACAAAGCTATATTAGCATATTCTCCTGGTCACTCCTGTTCGGTGATTTATTTTCTTGGTCAGTAACGTTGTTATGAACCCTGTTCCTACCGCACAAGGATGCTCCTTTGGGAGCCACAGTTGCACTTTATAAATGCAATTTTCATTCATTCACTAATTCAATTGCTGTGCAAACAAAATTATAACAAAACGGCTATGCATTTTCAGTCACTATTTCCATGTTGGGCACGATCCAGAACCAGTTGATGTTAATCCCGGAACTGTATGGAAATTGTGTCAATATTGCGAAAGTGCTATGGTGAATATAAATTGCATAAAGTAACCGTATAATAAATCATGATTGTAATCAAAATCCATGTAATATGTTGTAAATTTATATCTCAATTGGAAATAAATCTTTATTATATATGGTTTATTAAAACCTTTATAACGTGGAATACTGATAAAAACTGTTTACATTTATAAAATAAAGCACAATACTAGGCTATTATTAAAGAGACAGATACAATATAGTAAATACATGACTACAAAATGATCAAACAAGTACATTCAAGTTCTGGCAGCAAATTGATTGTACCCGCCTGATTCCATAACCTTGGGGGAGTGAAGCCGCGCACTGCCGCATCGCACCGCTGGGGAGAGACTACACCTCAAGCACAAGGAGATGATGGACGGATCGCTAAAACTTTTCAGACACTCACCCCCAGTCACAGATCTGGGTTGAATCCATCATCGTTCTTTAGCTGACTTCGACACCCCATTTCTGACCCAGCCATATGAAAATCAGTCTTGACCCTGCTCCTTATGGGAATAGTCCAGCCCGAACTGCCAAGCCATGTCTTCCCTGGACCGGAAACAAGCATCATGGGACCGGTTTCGGGGTAACACCCCTCATCAGCCAGGCTAGCTTGAATCCAGTGGCAAAGTGAGCAAGGGTCCCACTTCTGGGCATACCCTGCCAACTTAGAACAGTGAACAAAGCAAACACAAGGAGATGATGGACGGAGCGCTGAAACTTTTCACAAACTCACCCCCAGTCACGGATATGGGTTGAAGACTACACATCTCATCATACCCTGCTGCAGGCAGCTGACTCCCCGCATAAAAGCGCACTACAGTCCCGCTGGGATTGTACCCACCTGATGCCATAACCTTGGGGGACAGAAGCCATGCACTGCCACATCGCACCGCTGGGAAGAGACTACACCTCCCATCATACTCTGCTGCAGGCAGCTGACTCAGCGCATAAAAGCACGCTATGGTCCCGTGGGGATTGTACCCACCTGATGCCATAACCTTGGGGGAGAGAAGCCATGCACTGCTGCATCACACCGCTGGGGAGAGACTACACCTCTCATCATACCCTGCTGCAGACAGCTGAATCCGCGCATAAAAGCGTGCAACGGTGCCACAGGGATTATGACCGCCTGATGCCATAACCTTGGAGGGGAGATGCCGTGCACTGCTGCATTGCACCGCTGGGGAGAGACTACACCTCCCATCATATCCAGATGCAGACAGCTGACTCCGCGCATATAAGGGCGCTGTGGTCCCTCGAGGTGGGCCGTGCCTGGGCCAAGGGCGGGCCCGCCTATGCCCATTAGTGCCTGGAAGAGGCTGGGCTGGGCCCCCCTTTAAGCATTGCCTGTGGGAGAATCTTCGCCTTGGACTTCTAAAGACTCTTAAAGAAGGTGTCTATCTACAATGGGTAAGCGCAAGGTGCCAACCCAAAAGGCGGGGGTAATAGTAAATACTCTTGACTCATTTTTGACTAGACCTGCAAATGTCCTTTCCCAAGAAATTGAACTAACGGAGTGCTGTCTCTCCTTGGAGGAAGTCAGGAAAGGCGGCCTTTTGCCAGACCCCACTTCTGACTTACATCCTGAAGTGGATGGGGGTGAGGAATTAAGTGCTACCTCTAACCACTCCTCAACTACTTCTCTCCACCTTGGGTCCCCTGCGTCCTCAGACTCTCTAATTGAGCCAGAAGTTGGGAGGAAAAGACCTGGAGGGAAATCAAAGTCAAAAACTTCGAAAGAACCAAGAGTGATTAAAAGCATGTCTGACCCTATGTTTACAACCTTGTTACTCCCGGATAAAGCCCCTTTGGCGGGGCTGAGGGAGGACGTGTGTGTCAAATTGGGACAGATGGTTTCCTCGCTGCTCCAACCATTAACCAATAGACTGGCGGCGATTGAAGATAAATTGGATAACCTTATCAATGGGGGGTCTACTCATGATAACGCCACAAATACAGCATCTGTCCCAGTCTCAGGACAAGTCCAGGGGTACCAGGGGAATCCAAGAAGGGGGGACAAGGGCCCTGAGCTAACAAACGTTCAGAATCTACCAGGTTCACAGCTAGCACCTAATTTTCCTCTCCAAACTCACTTTGCCCCTTCTGACCTGCCCTTTGCCCGTTTAAATAATAATCCCCAAATGGAAATTATAACTGATCCACGAGGAGTTCAGGCTGATATGAATGTAAATATGGGGAGGAGAGGTAGTACAGGGTGCAGATATGCCAACCACTGGCTTAAACCAGCCACATACTTTAGACCTTCCCCCAGCAGCTCTACCCTACGTCATTGCCTTAGTTAATGTTCCACCACTGAGAAAGGGCCAAAGGGAGCAGACGGAGCAGCTACTGGATAAAGTTCTGCACTGGTTTTCTACCCATGTTAGAGGTTATGCATTGTGGGGCAACAGGCTGGGTAGACATATTATTATGGCAAGGAGGGTGGGATTGGTGGGCCACTCTGCAAAAGAAGTAACAGGTGATTGTGTTATTGTTAATTTTAATAACCAGTTTGCGGTAAAAAACTTGTCAAGGGCTTGCACAAATTTGGCATTGTTTAGCTTTCAGATCACTGTATCCCCCCTGGGTGGGATAGTTTTACAGACTTCCTCTATCACACTTGGATTGTGTGAGAGCCTCCATTGGGCAATCTTGCCCTACCCCTCATGTAACTCGAGGTCCTGTTAGTCTTCCTAGACCGGACCCAAGGATTGAGTTAATGAATCAATTCGCCCCTGTGACTGATTTAGAGATTTGTGATTGACTACCCTTGGGGGGTGAAAAGGAGGGTGTAAGCGGTAACCTAACTACTGCCAAAAAACTAATAAACATTTTGGGTGCACTGGCTCCGGCGGTTTTGAGGGGAGAGCAGAAGAGAGGGTTACAAATAGCCACATGGAATGTTGCAGATCTTGCCCATTAGATGTGTAAACCTGAGTGGTTGGCTATTTGGCTGGATCAAGATATAATATGTTTCCAGGAAACATGGGCAACAGACCCGATATTTATAAATGGATGTCGATCATATCAAACTGATGCAATTTCCTCTTTGTCTGGTAGAGCTAAAAGGGGTCTATTAACTCTAATTGCAAACACACTGCCTATTAGGATCATAAAGTTTGAACATCCATCTCCCTATTTCCACTTTATAGCTTTTGAAGGGGGAAGTATGCAGGTTTGGATATATATATAAATAATTATTATAATCATTTTGGTAGGAATATGTCATCGGTAATAGGGTCATTGGAAAAAAAACTGGGTAAATTCACTGGGCTAATGTTAAATAAGGAGATGAACATCCTATGGAAAGGCAATTTTAATGCCCAGTTATGCATCCATTCAATGGTCACTGTCTGTGGAATAGATGGTACGGATGGAGATCCATTGCCTCATTTTACACATCAAGAGTTTTGGAATAACCTAAATAGGACTTTAATCACCAGGAATTTGGAAGTCTGTAATAAGGTAGACACAATAACAGGAGACTTTGAAAAAACTTTCTCTCGCGTTGACTATGAATCTACAATTGATTTCATAGTAGCCTTTGCTCCCTGTCGTGGAAACATTGTCCATATTGATACCAAACTCTCTAACCTCAGTGACCATGCAACACTTTTTTTGTACTGTTTGGGTTAGGTGTTGAGTGCTCTCAAACAAAAAAGGTGACAAAATCAATCTTAACAAGGCAGAATGGTTATCAGCTTAAATGGGACAACACTGACAAAGAGAGAATTGTCCAACAGATTGTATCTAGCAAGCTGGACTCGATCCTTAAATGTCTAGACCACGATGTTTCACCAGATATCTTACTCCCTAAGTTTCTAGCTCTACTTGTGGAAATTAAGTTGTCCCTGACTCCCCTAAAACTGTTAAGGAGATGTAGGGAATACAATAGTTTGAAGAGGTTTGCGCAAGGGCTTTAAAAACCCTTCGTAGGGCACTTAAAGCCTGTCCCAGAGATCAGGTTTTGATTAAGGCACTACGTAAGACATATAAGACAGCTTGGAAAAATAAGGAAATGAAACTGAAAGAAGATGCTTGGAAAAATCTGACAAAGGCTGCGTCTTCCAAGAATAGCAGGGAGTTCTGGAAGGTGATAAATGCCCCTTACTTTAAGAACAATACAGAGATAACCCTGGATAATCACATGGGTGAAGATGCCTGGGTGGCTCATTTTGAGCAGATCTTTGGGTCTGAGATTGTATCTATATGTGAGACACCGGGTGTTCCCCAACCCTTAAATAACCATTTGTCATTTACCCTAGATGAAGTAAGAACTGCCTTGGGTAAGTGTAGCCGAGCCAAAGCTCCAGGTCCTAATGGGGTGCCTTTTGATTTTTTCCTAGAATACGAAGACCTGTAGGCCCCCCTCTTAACAATTGTATTTAATGTATTAACGAAGTGGGGCCCTTTACTATTGTGGAAAACAAGTATTATAGTGCCAATCTATAAAAAGGGAGACAAATCTAAACCACAGAATTATTCTATCTCCGTTCTAGACAGCACTGCGAAACTGTTGGGACGCATTTTGCTAAACAGGCTAGAAGATTGGGCGAGGGATAATAACATCTTGATCCCAGCCCAGTATGGATTTCAGAAGGGGAAGGGCACGATAGACCAGTGTCTGAATTTGAGTCTGATTATCTCCAAGTACTCCGCAGCGAAGGGTGGCCAGACCTACATGGCCTTTATGGATCTATCGGCCATGTTTGACTGCGTAAGCCATGCTAAACTATGGGAAATTATGGAAGAGATGGGCATAGATCCTCAGCTAATTACTCTTATACACCAGATGTACTCTCAGGCCTTGGCATGTGTTCGCTATGGAAGGAACAGGGAATGTACACAAACTTTTTAAATTATGTGGCTATTTGTACCCCTCGCTTCTGTTCTCCCCTCAAAACCACCGCGTTAGACAAGGCTGTGTCCCTGCCCCCTTCTTATATTCGCTTTACACAAATGGGGTGGAAGCAGTTTTAATTGGCTCCACACAGACGTTCCCTCTTTCCCCCCGTCCACACTCCCGGTCCTGGTTTATGCGGATTACGCTGTCCTAATACCCAGGACAGGCGTAGCACTACAACATCTTATAGAGGCCTACGTGAGTTTCATGTCATCTTTGGATCTAAGAGTAAATGAGTCCAAAGCTTTTGTTCTAGTGACAGGACTACCCCCATCTAAAATAACTCCACCTTTTTACATTGGAACTCGAAAATTGGAAGTAGTGGAGACTTTTCTCTACTTAGGGGTATCATTTGACAACAAACAAACTTGGTCACATATGGTGGAAAGTAGGGCATTAATAAGCGAACATTAGTTGCGGTTTCTAGCTTTGCTAAGAAACTGGGCTCAAAACCCATTGCCACCATAAGAAAGATTTATAGTGCTAAGACAATCTCGCCCACAACATATGGGCATGGTTGTGGGGAATAGCCTCAATAGACTCTCTACAAAAGTTGGAGGATGGTTTTTTCAAGAGGTTAGTTTCCCTTCCCAGCTCATTTTCTAACTATGTGTGCCACTTAGAACTAGGCTTATCCTACTTGACTGACATTATAAGACTTGCCCCTATTATATTATGGCACTCAATATGGAAAAAAGACTCAGTAGACCAAACCCAAACTATAATAAAAAAACTGTCTGTCACTGGCTAATGTACAGAAAATTGTCTGGTTACAGTATGTCAAATCTACATTGTTTTCATTAGGTGTACCTGAATTATTTACAAACCGAGTTCCTGTTCTAAATTTCCCCCCAAAAATACATAAAGCATTATTTTTAGCAAAGGCAGGTTACGAAAGAAAGGAAAGGTATCATGCGAAATCCATTGTAATGCTGTACCAACTGACCCCGCCCATAACGGAGGGCGAGTATTCGTACCTACAAAGAGTTAGAAACTCACAACACAGATATATTCTTCTCAAGTTTCGCACAACTTAATTCCTTTGATGCTGGGTTTCCCTGCGAATAAGTATTCTTTTAAAGATTTGATATCCTGCCCATGTGACAATTTTCTAAACAATCTGACCTGCATATTTTCTTTTTTTGTCACTTTTATAAAGAACAAAGAGCGAGACATATCTTACCCCTTTTAAAACGATTTAAATTTGTGCAATGCAGCACAGCCCTTTACTTCCTGAAAAAGCTTAATGATCCTTTTATTTGTTTTTCTGTAGCTTCATTTCTCTGGGCATGCAGGCGAAGGAGACAATTCGTCTAACTGAGAATGGCAGAAATAAAAAGTAAAAAAAAGTTATTTTGTCTCTATATAATATATTGTATTAATTATGTAGCCGATAAAAGAGTATTAAATAGGGGGTCTGTATAAATTACTCAACGTGGCTTTTATAGTTTTTATCACTGTGATAGTCATTTTATCTGTAATTAATCATCAGCTATTTTTTAAAATGGGGTTCCTGTAGGCAACTGAGATAGCCAACTTTGCACTGTGTATATTTTATTGGTTAGTGATACCAATTATATAAATTTGGCTTAGTGGTGGTTCGTTAAACTGGAATAACTACTTACCAGGGTTTGTAACATATTCTGTGTATATCTACCTCTTATAAGATTTTATTCTCTGGAAAATGTTGAATGTATGTACTTTTATGATCAATGCTTTTAACCAGATCGAATAAAGTTATTTGATTGATTGATTATGCCTGGTGACTTTAATAAAGTGCTGGTGCTTTAAGAGTAGCAGCTAATTGTTTAAAAAAATAAGTAATGTAAACCTTGTTAACCACCACCCACCACGTTGCAAAAAAACCAGCTAACTGGTTATGTCCGAAAAGAACAATTGATGGACAGAATGCTGAACAATGTCATGCATTCACCCCAGTTCAGAGATCTGGGCCTAAATCCATTTTTTTGCTCCCCATGCCATACCAGTTTAAACCAAGCCATATGCAAATCAGTCTTGATCCTGTTCCCTATGGGAACAGTCCAGCCCAAACTGCCAGGCCAGATCCTTCCTGGACTGGAAACAAGCATCTAGAACTAGTTTCGGGGTATCACCCCTCATCAGCCAGGCTAGCTTGACTCCAGTGGCATGGAGAGCACGGGACCCACGTCAGGGCATACCCGTCCCACTCGGGGTAACACATGTAAAAAGAACAGTTGATGGACAGAATGCTGAACAATGTCATACATTCACTCCTGTTCAGAGATCTGGGCCTAAATCCATTGTTTTTTTTTGCTCCCTGTGCCATTCCAGTTTAGACCCAGCCATATGCAATTCAGTCTTGAACTTGTTCCCTAAGGGAACAGTCCAGCCTGAACTGCCAGGCCAGGTCCTCCCTGGACTGGAAACAAGCATCCTAGGACCGACTGGACTGTTCCCATGAGGAACAGGGTCAAGACTGATTTGCATATGGCTGGGTCCAAACTGGGGTGACGTGGTGGGCAAAAAGATGATGGATTAAACCGAAATCTGTTGACTGGGGGTGAATGTTTGCATTGCTCAGCATTCCGTCCATCATCTGTTCTTTTTGCATTTGTTGCCCTAAGTGGGAAGGGTATGCCCAGATGTGGGTCCTGTGCACACTGCGCCACTGGATTGAAGCTAGACTGGCTAATGAGGGGTGATGCCCTGAAACCAGTCCCAGGATGCTTGTTTCAGGTCCAGGGAGGTCCTGGCTTTGCAGTTCGGGCTGGACTGTTCCCACGAGGAAAAGGGTCAAGACTGATTTGCATATGGCTAAGTTCAAACTGGGGTGGCGTGTTGGGCAAAAAACATGGATTAAACCCACATCTGTTCACTGGAAGTGAATGTTTGCATTGCTCAGCATTCTGTCCATCATCTGTTCTTTTTGAACTGGTTATGTCTGGGACCTTTGCATAGACACACTTCAGAGCAATGAGTAAGCACACAAATGACTGCTTTCTGCATTGCTTCCATGGGGGAGGAGCTTATAAGGTGCTGGTACAGGGCACGGGAGATAGGTCGGACATAGGCGCATTACCTAGGAGGCCTAATAGGTGGGACTGGCGAGCCACCCAGTGGATCATCTTAGTCCCAAACCTTTTTGTATGCAAGGAGTACAAATTTATAGCTCAATTGGTATATTTGGAGTTAGCAGCAATGCACATAAAATGACTGACAATTTATTAGGAATTTGACGTCTTTTAAAATATATGCTATTTATTGAAAGAAGATACATACAAATGGAAATGTCTGCAAAGTATTTTTTTCTTTAATCTCTTTGCATTCTTTCCTCTAATCAATTTTGATCATGTTGTGACCACACTGTCTTTCTCGACGGTTTATGTTTATAGAGAAGATTCAGCCTTAGGAATATTTTTTTTTCTCCATTTTTGCAATGCATAGATATACAATTGAACAGGCTCCCCAGCTACATCTGTACCAACTATGAAAAATAATCTTCTGTTGTCAAGACTCAGAAGCCAGTACTCCATCGAGGAACTATTTAGACTCTTCATCTCCCATGGATTCCAACACATCATTTACATAAAATCAGTGCTCCAAGACTCAGCAATCACATGAGAAACTGCAGAAGATGTTCCTGATCTAAATTGCTATGCAGCCTAATTAAAATCCTCAAATATTTTTTTCTTAAATAGCAGATAAGAATGCCTGTGGAAAAAGTCCATATTTCTATTTTACCAAATCTTTTTCATCTGCTGACCTCTAATAACATACTACTTCAGCGGTTCTTAACCTATTGACTTCTGGGTTTCCCTCACTTAGGGGCATATTATCAAGAAACAAGAAACAGCGTTAAAATTATCGCCGCTTTAGCGGCAGAAAACTGCAGCTAAAGCGGCGATAATGGGCTTGATAATATGCCCTGGAGAATTCCAATAGAAGCCCATGTTCTGGTGTCAACATGGGCTTCTATTGGAATTCTCCAAGGCATATTATCAAGCCCATTATCGCCGATTTAGCGGCAGTTTTCTGCCGCTAAACCGGCGATAATTTTAACGCCGTGCTTGATAATATGCCCCCAGATCATTACTGGAATATGGGAACCCCCAATGAATACATTTGGAATATCGGGACCCCACTGAGTCATTACAGGAACTGGGGACCCCGGCCTAAGCAACTGTGATTATTTGAACATTAATAAAATACACAAAATTAGAGAAAGATGCATTCAACAAACAAATACACAAATCATGAAATATGAAATATGTTATTTAGCTCACAAACAAAATGATACATTTTTTAATTTTGATAGGAAGGTTTCAGCTTTTCTATATTCAATTGAGGCCACCTATCATCCATATTATATTCTGTTTGACTTTGTGAGAAAGTGCCTCGTTTTGTGTGGTCAGCTCCAGTTTTTATTGAGTAATGCACCTGGACCCAGTGTATGTGCTATGACGCTTAAAAACATGTCAATTTTGGCTAACACCTAATTGGAACATCTAATTTTCCTATAGGTCCATAGGAAATGGTGTCAAAAATACACCTATGGCATGAAAAGTAAAAACATGGCGACCAGCTAGGAAGCAGGGTGCCGTTGCGCTCGTCATCGGGATGGAAAGTTGAACATGTGGACACCCATCGACATTAAAAGCGGCAAGCCTGAATTTTTGCAGTAATCTGCAGTGTGGAGGCGTCCGAGTGCTCCTACTGAACCCCTTGAGTAATTACGGTGAGCACAAGCGATATGTGGGAAGCCGAGGTTGAGCGGTGGCAGAGAACAGCTCTGGAGGTGAGGACGGGGTAGAGAGCAGCAGTGAGGATCTCCCTCCGGGGGAAGTATAGCAGCACATACATGCTTTTATTGCATACATATTTTTGCATAAAGAAAAAACAATTATATGGTTATTTTTAAACATATTAGTATTTTTCCATAATAAATAAAACATGTTAAGAATATATAGACAGTGTGGTAGAGCTGTAATTTTTTGCATGTTTTCATTTGTGTTACTTTGTTTTTTTGTACATTAAGACAGTTTTTTCACATACATTTAAAAAAAAGAATAAAAGTTTTTAAGTACTTTTAAATAGCACTGTTTTATTCATAGTATTATTTATTTTCCACCTTACATAAGTGCTTAGTATTTTTATAACTTTTGTAGACATGTGTAACATTTTTTACACATTTTAACATGTTTTAAATATTTTATAAACATTTTTATATTTAATCCCCATTATTTTCTATAGGAAAATTGTCTTTATATTTTCATTTAGCGTACATTTTTTTCTGGTAACTTATCTTTTGTAGACTATTTGTCTCAAAAGTGGTGCAATTTGTTGGGGCAGGTAAGACCTTTCTTAAGGTTTTTAATAGGGTTTTGTATTTAGGGGCGATGTGGGAATTAGTAGTAAATGGTAGCTAGAGTACTGTTTTGTGATTTCTTAGAAGTTTAATACAAATGTGTGTGTTTTTGTTGACTAGTCATTTTGAAGAGGAGAGCAGTGGGGTGGACTACAAGCCCCAGTGTTGTTTGCGCCTGAAGCGCAGCGTGCCATCTGTTTCCCACGCCCGGAGGCTAGTTCATAAGGCTGCCTGGGCTCCCGCTGTGCGGGACGCACCCGGGTGCGTGCCCAGGCAAAGACTGGGCCAAGAGCGGGCCCATCTGTGCCCATCAGAGCCTGACAGAGGCTGGACTGGGCCACTTTTGCCCAGAAGACATCATTGGTAAGCGCAAACAACTGTGCACCACCGATTCGAACAAAGTTAAAGTAAAAGTTCCTCGTAACTGTGCCTCTATTATATCATATTTAACAACAGCTGTACAAGCACTGACAGAGGAAATTCAAAATGCCGAGGAACAGTTAGGCCAGGGGGCTGAATCAGTAGTCTCAAATACGCTATCTGATGAGGCTAAATGGATTGTGTTCCCGGGTGAGACGGCTGACCCAGATATTGAGAAGGGTGCTTTTACACAAGGCACGCTGGGTTCTTCCTCATTAGGATCCCAGGGCACAGCACAGGGCACTTCACTCCCAGAGGTGATGAAATCGGCTAGGGACACATCTTCTTATTCTACGATGGCCCCTGCCAAAAAAGGTAAGAAAAGAGGTTGAAAAAAAGGTGTTGTCACGGCCGAACCACTATCACAGCTGGAACTGGGAGGGCCTCTGGACTGTGCTCATCTGTGGCATCCTTCTGTGGGAACAATTGTGGGTGATCCTATCCAGTTGCGCTTGGAACCTCTTTTTGCTACGCTCCTGGAGGATTTCAAGAAATGTGTTAAGTCCCTAGTAGAAGGACTGGCGGAGAAGATGGCGGAGAAGATGCCACATATAGAGACTCATTTGGTGGATCTGAACACTAGGGGTGTGGACAATTACACTCATGTTGCACATAGTTTACCAAACGCCAACCAAAGTAGGCAAGGGGGGGGGGTCTGCGAGAGGGGAACAACCAACCACTTTACACCCTGGGGTTCCCAACTACGATATGGCAAAGTCTAGAAAAGACTCAGAGATCAGGCTACTAGATACTAACCTAAATCAACAGGGACTGAATTTTTCTGTAGAGAACCAGCCCCATTCTGGGTACAGTAAACTTTCTATACATGGAATTGCTAATAATTGCAGGCTACATCTACCCCCTGAGGCTACTCCTTTGGTAGCAGTTTTAATAGGGGTACCCCTGCTCAAAGACGAAACCACCGAATCTACCATAGAGCTCATCTGCAAAACGCAATTCTGGTGTAAAAAATTGTCATAGTGGGGCTCAAGCATCCTCCCACATTATTATGGCTAGACGAGTGGGATGGGTAGGTTGGCGATCTAAATTAGGAGAGGGTGATTGTATTGTCATTAATTTTGATCAGATTGACATAGCAGGGAGGCTGTTTCAAGGAGGTCTAATTCAGGGCCTAGGGGGTATTAAAGCATTGCCTCTTGGTTTTTTCTATCCCCCTACAGAGGGAAACCAGGCCCAAGACCCCAGAGATGCATGGAGATTAGTCTTGGTACCAGCAGGGGGGCAGTCAGAAAACAGATTAGCAAATTGGGATGGGCTCCTGCTTTTTCTACATTCCCTACAAGATCAGCAAAGGCAAGGGGGGGTAGGGAGAAGAAAACAGATTGGTAACCACTAATCGATTTCTCCCATTGAGTCAGATGGATACCAATGATTGACTTGCAACACCTCTCCCTCACCTAACTCAGAGAAAGGTTAACTCAAGAGCTAATACCCCTTCCTCTAATAATAGGAAGGTAGATAGTATAAAATAAACAACAAAATGTCCTTTGTTGGAATATAGCAGGCTTGAAAAATAAAAGAAATGATCTAAGTTGGTCGAATATTCTAAGGAAGTATGATGTGGTTGGTCTCCAAGAGACATGGGGAATGGACAATACCCTTTGGGTGGATGGATACACGACATACTCTGAACCCGCACGGCCTTCTCCAGTGGGCAGAGCAAAGGGTAGCATAATAACTTTAATTTCCCTTAACATTTCAGGTACCCATTGTAAATTGGATTCTGGTTGTTGCAACTGTTTAGTGGTCCAAATAACTCCTACAAATGTGCCGAAATTACTTATTGTTAATTTTTATAACTCCTTTGAGAGAAATTCTGTGAATGAACACTTATGCAGTTTAAAACGTTTTTTAGAATAATATAAGGAGAAGCAAACCACTTTTTACTCAGTAATAATCTTAGGTGATTTTAACATACACTTGTGCACAAAGAACTGCCATGTCACCGATAAACTTGGCCCCGCATATTGCTCAAGTTTGCACTTTGTGCATACGCAGCAAGGAGGGTTTTTAGAGGACATTTTGGCCGAGTTCGGTCTATCACTCCCAAGTAACAATAAATATGAGAATAGTATCCCCTCTTTTAAGGGAAGAGGCTTGAACTCCACAATTGACTAAATTTTTATTACTACATGCTTGTTATCCCAGGTTGTACTCTATGCTGCCATATGGTCACATTTTAGTGATCATAATCCCATACACTTCATGATAGACGGGGGTACTGGGGGAATCCCAAAATCAGGGGAGGCCTTAAATGGTCCCAGTGTAAAGACAAAAGATCAGGGCCGTAGGCTCCAATGGAGCAAGGTAGTCCCGGAACACTTTTTAAATTATCTTTTCGTTGCGTCTTGTAATGACATTGGACTCTGCCTAGATAGCTCGAGGGTGGGGATAGAAACCTTTACACCTTTTGAAAGAATTTGCCAACAGGTGGCTAGAGCTCTCTCACAACCAATGAGGAAAATCAAGGAAAGAGGGGAGAGGTGGTTTGATCATAAATGTTCTGAGGCCCGCCAAAAGCTACTTTTTGCACTAAAGCAAGTACCCCAAGATAAAGCTCTAATAGGTTTACCAAGGAAAACATATGAGCATGCTTTAGAAAAATGTAAAGCAGAGCTTAAACAAGAAGCCTGGAATGAATTATTGTCTGTGGATCTCATTAAGAATAGTGCTAGATTTTGGGAGATTCTCAATAAACCAGTTTTCTCGGGTGCTAGTAACTGCTCACTGGAATGTAATATACCCGAGGATCAGTGGTTTAGTCATTTTAAGCATATATATGGTGATCTGGATGCTGAGGTATGCCTATGTCCCCTGCCTCCAGATGTGGGTATATACAGTCTGGTTTTTAACGAAGAGGAAGTAGGTGAGGCAATAATACAAATGACAAGTAATAAAGCACCCATACTGGAAGGTGTTCTGACCGATCTTTTTAAATTAAATGTGACATTCTGGTCTAAAATATTAACACAGGTTTTTAATATGGCTTGTCTGTATGGTTTGCCGAGGTCTTAGTCTCAATCTATCATCATGCCAGTTTTTAAGAAGGGACAGAGAGGAGACCACGATGTTATGGGCCAATATCGCTGATTGATTCAGCAGTTAAAATATTGGGGAGAGTGATCCTTAGGAAATTAACAGATTGGCTGAAAGAGTGCAATGTACTTCAAATCTGCAGTATGGTTTTAGGAAAGGCAGGGGTACTACAGATCAGTGCCTAAACTTACATTTTCTAGCTGAGAAATATACTATTGCCAAGAAGGGGACACTAAATTTTGCTTTGATGGTTCTGTCCTCGGCTTTTGACTGAGTAAACAGATCCAAAATATGGGTTTTATTACTCAAAATGGGAATGGATCAGAACATAGTAAATTTTTTATTTGATTTGCATAAGAATCTTTTTGCCACAGTGAGATACGATCAAAGGGGTAACCATACACAGCATATTCGTATCATAAGAGGAGTCAGACTGGGATGTAGTCTAGCTCCCCTATTGTTTACTTTATATATTAACAATCTGGACTCCTCTTTGTGCACAGCCTGTTCGGATATCCTTCAAGCAGGGGATCTGCTAATCCCTGTGCTTCTATACGGAGATGATGCATTTTTATTAGCACAAACAGTGGTTGGGCTCCAGTGTCTCCTGAATACCTTCGCAGATTTTATGGGATCGTTGGATCTAAGTGTTAATTTTTGAAAATCTCACACTATGAGTATGAGTTACAGAAACTAGATATACCCCGGCACTCATAGTGTTATGATGCCTTAGTTAGTAATATTTATAGAATCAAAACTGCAACATTTTACAAATACTCTGAACACAGGAAATACAGAAAATATAGTTTCTCAAGAATATTTGCTGATTCATTGATTTATTTAATTGGTTTACTTAAGTTGGTGTCAAGATTGTACAAGTATATAAAGAAAGCGATACGGACAAGAGAAGACGCCGACATTGTGAAGTCGAGAGTACAGAAAGGGACTTATCATAGTCCTCACACTAGCCGTTCTGAATTGGTGTTACGACTTTCGACATTTTGGTGTTCCTGCCCTTTCAAAAGTACATTTTGAGATCCATACACTTGATGAGTAATCAACGGCTATTGCTTTGCAACCACTCCTGAACACCATATGAAGGGTGGCCAATATACGACTTTTCTCCATGAGGTTTTGAAACATACGATACTACGCCAATCCATTGATCTTTTGAATGAACGAGCAGCTTAACAACTCTCGATACTCATTTATGAGCCTTGAAAAAGTCACGAATGTGACAAAATACGTGTTGGCTGTTTTCGTGTTTTCTTCATCAAGCACTGGACTATAATTACTCTATTGTGATGTTTTAAACTTTGTATGTAATTTTGCTAGGAACGTTTGTGAAAATTGTCCAGTCTTTGTATATTTCTTTATATACTTGTACAATCTTGAAACCAACCTAAGTAAACCAATGAAATAAATCAATGAATCAGCAAATATTCTTGAGAAACAAAATTTTCTGTATTTCCTGTGTTCAGAGTATTTGTAAAATGTTGCAGTTTTGATTCTATAAATATTGCTAACTAAGTCATCATAACACTATGAGTGCAGGGGTATATCTAGTTTTGTAAGTTATAACACAAGTGACTGATGTCACCTGTGTATCCACACCCAAGGTAGTGGGGTGCTCATTTTACCCTGAGTGGCACCAATACTATTTTTCTTAGATTGTTTGACTATACTGACACTTTCCTGCCCACCTATATATTGTTGCTGGTATTGATGTTTGACCTTTCTTTCCACCACTACCTCCAACCACTATGATTATGGGCCTTAGACCCAAAAAACTGAAAATGCACTGGTGTGGAGGGAATGAAATATCAAGGGTGACTACATTCTCGTACCGAGGGGTCTTGTTTGATGAAAGGGGCACATGGGCACCGCAAAAAAAGCGAAAAGAAACGCTATGTCATGATCAACAGCAGCGGTACTTAATTTCACACGTAGGTTAGGGTCCAAGACAATCTAAGCTATGTTAAACATATACAGAGCCAAATGTATTGCTATTTCTAATTATGGGTCTGAAATTTGGGGTTACAAGGAGGTAGAGGAACTCCAAATAGTGGAGAATAGGTTTCTCAGAAATTTACTCTCATTACCGCAATCAACACCTTCTTATATCATTCACCAAGAATTAGGTATTGGTTTTGTATAAGATATGATTGGAGTGGTCCCGCTTTTGAGATGGATAATGATCTGGACCAATCCAGAACTAGAGCTGAACCGCGAGATTGCCCGGGATTGTCTATCCCTGGACAGAGCAAGTTGTATTCCTTGGCTAGGTTATGTAAAGCATTTAACAAAGAAATTGGGGCGCCCGACCTGTTTGATTCCCCAAACAAGCTGGCGAAGGAGGAAGTACTGTGGGTTAAAAAACACTTCTTATGCATGATGCAAATTAAAAGAGAGGCTAGAGAGATAATGAAACCAACGATTAGAGCCCAGCGATAGAACCCTATCTAAATGAAATAACAAAGCCCTACCACCGCTTACGCTCAACAAGATTTAGATTAAATCTTCTGCACCTTCTATTAGCAGAACCTCAGGGGTGGTGAAAGGTAAAAGATTTGGGCCCCTGCTCCTGTGATAATTTCTCTATTCAAGACACTTTGCACTTTACTATGTTCTGCAACCATTATTTTTACATTCGTCAATGTTTTTTAGTTCCCATTTTAAAGGGTAAAGGCTTTATCCAGGTAAGGCCAGTGTTATTTTACCTACAGAAGTTGAATACTACATGGGAAAGTTTTAACATTGCCAGCTTTTTAGTGGTAGAGGTTAAGGAAAGGAAAAGAAGGGCTGTTAGGATATGATTTTTTTTAGTCTTTCTATATTTGCTTTAATAATAATGTTTATTGGGATGTTTTTTATGCGCATGATTTATTTCTTACAAAATTCAATTTCCATTATATAAAGAAGGATGTTTTTATCTTGATATTTTATGATGTATAAGATTATCCCGAATGCATTTTGTATAGGTTTTATTGCTGTAGTGTACCTTTATGGTTTTTATTAACCGAATAAAGTGAATATGACTGACTGACTGACTAGTCATTTCTGGTATAGGTTGTGTTTGTTAGTAAAAGGTAAGTGTTATATATTATATTTGGTTTAATTATTGGCTTTGTATGTCTTCATTGTTATGTTACTTGTACATTTGAATGCACTGTTTTCTTGTGAATGGGTATTGTCTCTTTTGTACAAGCTTACTGATTGGAAGTTGTTGTATGGACGTTTGGATTTTGAGTTTCTTTTTTTAAAGGAAATAATTTTGGTTTCTAGCAAGTCAATATTATTAATTTTGATTTCATTTGTGCTTTTTTTGGTTTACCTAAAGTGTTTTTTTCTATAGTAATGTTTTGGCTTTTTTATGGTTACTTAAAAATTTAGATTGCTTTGATAGATTTCTAATAAACCTATTTTTGCATTTGGGGGCTTCTCTACATTTATTTTTCCCTTTTTAGTGGATTGTATGTTTGACTACATTGTGACAGGGAAAGGTATGCACCAACAAAACTGTAAGTTATATTTAAGGTATTTATTGCTCAGTGGGAAATGTAAAATTTATTTCTGATTTTGGACTTGATGTGGCTATTGTTTATGATATTCTATTTTATATGTTTTATTTAATTGTTTTCATCTGATTTTGTTTATGTTGTACATATTTTAACATTATATATATATATATATATATATATATATATATATATATATATATATATATATATATATATATATATATAAACACCATTTCCGACTTCCGCATAAAAACCGGACACTGACACAGGGGTAGCGTTGCCATTCAGTCTTGTCTTTTAATCAATTTCTTCGCTATGACGCGTTTCGGCACACCTGCCTTGTTCACACAATATATATATATTAATTTTACTCATCAGCTTAATGTGTAATTTATGTTTCATATTTTTATATTTTTTTAACTGATGTGTAGAAATAATTTGATTCATAATCAGTTAAAACATTTTATTGTTACTGGTTTGGGTTTTTACTTCCTTTTATTGGGTGTTTTGTAGGGAATTAGATTTTTTATAATAGGGTTTTGGTTATCGATTCTAAGTAGTGTACTTTACATTGTAGCATGGCATACATTTTTTTGGTTTGTTTGGTTACTTTAGGTTTAATTTGGGTTACTGATTGTTCCATTTATAATTCTTGGTAGCTTTTTTCTTTTTGTAAAGTTTCAATGACTTTGTATAGTGTAGGTTGAATTCTGCCTAGTGTGTATTGGAAACATTGTGCCATCCTTCCACTGCATTGTTTGCTTGGCTTCCTGTGCCATGGTGCTGTCAAAGCCATTCCACCATGGTGTTTGGAAGTTGGGTTGGCTTCTCTGTCCTGACCAATGTAGTCTGCCAACCCAGGTGTCTTCAAAATAGTCCATTACAGGACTTCGTTTGTGTTCACTTTGTTGGTAGAAAGGACATTCCATAAGTAAGTTGTAGCGGTAATCTACCTCTATGACAGGGTCATAGGCTAGTGCTAGCAATTTTAATTTCAAAGGCAAATTAGCAATTTGTTGCGTACTGTACACTTAGGGGCTCATTGCGATGGCAGTCGGACGAGCGTTCAACCACCATCGTTTCGGCACGACCGTCCAACAAGGAGTCGGCAGTCCTGACAGCCCAATTACGATATGACTGCCATGCAGGCAGTCGTAAAATGCTTTGTACTATTGCAGCTTGTGCAACAGGCCAGGAAAAGGGCCACTGCACAAGACGCAATAGCAAAAAGCATTTTGAAAACATCCATGTACCATGTGCCTGGCACCATGTGGTGTCTGGATGTTTGGGAGGGGCACCATATGTGCCCCCATGGTCATTAAAAGGCTGTTGGAGACTGACATCCTAATCCCTACGGCGATGCCCCAACAGGCACCGACTCCATGGCTTCTTGAGCCTGTCAGAGGCAACGATGTTTCCCCCTGCCCAAATTGCTCCGACCACCAGTATTATAATCGAGCGGTCGGACGGATACCCTGGCTGTTGGGCGGACCACCACCGATGGCCTGTGAGGCCCAAAGGGTAGATTATAGGAGGTGTCGCCAAAAACTTTGTTTAAATTGGTAGTAACAGCCTTGTGCGACTGTGTGTGGGTACAGTTTTAGCATAGTTTGAATCATGGCTTGTTCAAAATCTCTTATTAATTTTTATGTGGGTGTATTTGTTTATTTTACTTTTCATACGGTTTAGTAGTTTGTAGTAAGTACTACTTTGTTTAGTAGGTAGTAGGGCATATACAAATGGTATATTGGTGTTTTGGTATTCACCATGTATGTATCTGAGTGAATGGTTTGGGGCATATATGCAGGCTGACTTGCCATCCTCATCGACAGAGTGTTTCCCGTCACAGTCAGGGCACACCGCTGCCGACGCCAATGCTGGCGAATCGTAGTCCGTCACGGTCAGGGTGGCGGGATCCCGTTGAGCAGATTTTGATTTCACAGTTGTGCTGGCGGACTCCTAGCAGCAGTTCCCTAACGAAGGGAGTCTGTCGTGGTGCACGCTCAACAATGCGGCATCACTGTGGCCATTGGATGTATGCTAGTAGAACACACCTGATGTCAATTAGCCAAATGGAAACACCTGCATACCACAGTATAAAAACACTGCATTTCAAACCATAATCCTTTGCCATTCCACTGCACCATGACATTTTCTAGCAGCGATTTTGAAAGTTATGTAAGGTTACTTTGCTCCTTTTCCCTGTTTCTCGTCCCTTTATCTTCTTTCATTTATTACCTTGTGGTCATTTTTTTATTTAATCATATTTCTTTGCACAATGCCAGGCCCCAAATATCCTCATTTTACTGAGGGAGATTTGTCAGTCATGGTCGATGAAATCGTAAGAGCAGAGCCACAATTGTTTGGAGCCAATGTCCAAAATACACCCCTATCTCTGAAAAGACAAATGTGAGCCAGATTAGTCAAGGATAGAATGCTGTAGCTAACAACCTGCACACACAGGAGGAAATTAGGAAGGGGTGGAATGACCTGCTGGGGAGGTTGCATTCCCTGGCCTCCAAGCGTCACATGGAGGCCCGAAGGACTGGTGGTGGTTCTCTCAGGCCCCCTTACAACTCATGCCCTGGGAGGAGTAGGACTTGCAGATCTGACGTCCTGAAGGCTTGACATGAATATCTGGTGGAGCACAGTCTGGTAAATTACACTTTACAAAGTCTCACTAAATCTCAATGTCCTTTGTGCTTTGATGTTGGCTGTTGCTAATGTGTTCTGCACATATTTTTATAACATAGAAGCCTATAACTATCAATTTCAGATAATTTAGATTGTTTGTGTGACTGTATTGTGTTGCATCTAAGATTACAAGTGTCAATCTCCGTTAGATGTCACGTGATGGTATGGTGCCTACATATGCTACAACACCCATTAACCATATGTGTGTCATATTGTAAGTGTTTGTCCAATTCCAACTGCAAAATCTCCACAGGTATGTTCCACTAACTATTTTGAAAGTGTTGGGAAGTTGTCTTTGAAATTACTACAACTATGATGATGCCCTATTTCTGTTTTGTCAAAATAATATTACTATTTCATATTGCTCATTCTCTCTTGTCTAACAGATTTTAACATATGTTAAAGTGTCATTTACTGATCAATCCCTATTCAATATCTCTTCTGAAAATGTTTTGTGTTGCTTTCAAAATATTATCCTGTTCTCAACCAATTGAGTTGATGTAATGAGTTTCACAAGTCAAACTGTGTTGCCCCAAAAAGGGTAAGGTATGAAAAGTCTTATGCTGAATTTAAGTGGTAATTGCAAAAATTGACTCTGCACTGTTCACATGATGACGAATGCCTAACATCCAACAAAGTTGTTGTTTAAATTTCTGTTTTGAAGTCAGCTAGGCCTTGGAATTGTCACTTACACATGTCACCTCTTTACTGTGTTGAGTTGAATGGTTGGGAGATGTTAGGTATACTTCTTAATCACTTCATAAACATTTCAGGGCATTTTAATACCTGCTTATTTGAGGTTCTACTGGTTGCAATTGCTAAAGTTTTGGGTAAGATGTCCAATATCAATGAAAGCTATCATCATATTAATCTATACCATTTTTACTTCTAGGTATCTACATTGTTCGTCTCAAAAGATTTGGATGTATAATACACACTTTTACTAATAAAAATGTTCTCTATTTTTCAATAGGTCCTACTGCCAGAGCACATGGCCAGGAATCTGTCACTGAAGGGACCTCCATTTCTGCCCAAAATCAAGCCTTCAGTGAGGACAAGACTCCTGGTAATCTGGATGACGATCTTGGTCCACCTGGTCAACATGGGCAGATGGCACCAGTGAGTCTTACTGGGCCTACATCAACACCTCCCACCCCAGCTGTAAATCCTCAATGTACCAAAGCCTTCACTTCCTGATTGTGTGTCCTCCAGTCCTGGGTAATGTTGATACCACAGCACCACCAGCTCCTGCACACCCGAGATCCAGTCGGATGGGGCACACTGGGACAAGGGAATAGGGTAGTGAGGTTAGGGGTCATAGGAGGGATTCTGTGGGCCAGCACAGTGAGGCCACTGGGGTCACCTTTACCCAAACCACCATCAACCAAGTCTTGGGAGCCTATCATCAGTCTCAAGCAAGAAAAGATGGGCCAGGTACTCACCTGGCTCCGGGAGATGAATCTGTTGCAGAGGGTGCTCAATTATCAGATGGAGGCTTACAACTACAATATGGGCTCCCTGACTGGAGTGCTGCAGGACATTTAGACCCATATGTGCAGGGCGTTCCCAGCACCATATACGCATTCCTGTGGCACTACCACACCTGGCCCATCTACATCTGCCACAGCCATGGGAAGGGAGGCCCTGCCACCGGAAGAACCACCTTCAGCCACCCAAGGCCCTGCAACTGTGAATCCCCCCTCACCCACAGGAGGGGACATCCATCCAAATTATCAGGAGGTGAGGATAGCAAGACCTCTGCCACCACCAGCAAGAAACCAGAACCTAATTTCCTCCAGTGTGTGAGTAGCATTCACTCTGTGGACTATTTCTGGACACATTAACCTTTCCGATGCCAGGTGTACTTTGGATATTGGCCTTCAAACAATTTTGGCTCTTCAACTATGGTTTCATTCACCATGATTGACTTCTTTATCATTTCCATCCCGTTTAATTTCTTTACGTTTAGTTCAATAAATTCACAACTCAAAAACTCATAGACTGGTGTTGTATATCTCAACTCTATCAATGCATTTGTTTCCTTCCATCATAACTTTACAATGACAAAAATCTAAGTACTGTGTAAACATAGATAATAGTAGATAATGTTTTTCTTAAGTTCCCAAACATGACCTTCCCAAAAATATACCATTAATTTATCTACTGCTATGTTTATTTCATTTGACCAATAATTGTCTGTCAACATTTTTACTAACATATGTGTGCCATCAATTGCTCCAACCACATCTGATAGGTGATCCAAACCGTAAAGTCGCCCCTTCACTTTGGCTAAATCCTGCTGCCATGGAAACTAGATGAAGCTGTTGACGTGTCTCATCATTGAAGATATAACTTCTTTAAGCACACCACTGAAAGTTGGTCGTGACATTCCACAAGATACTGTCACAGTGTATTGGAAGGATCGTGTGGCCCAAAAATGAAGTACGGCCATGAGTTTGATAATAAGTGAAATAGATGTGGATTTCTGTTTTGTGGCTGAAGTCTGGCTCCAGCTAATTACATAAATCCAGTGTAGTGTGCCTATACAATCTGAACGTCTGAAGTGAGCTAAAGAATGATGATGGATTCAACCCAGATCTGTGACTGGGGGTGAGTGTCTGAAAAGATTCAGCGCTCCGTCCATTATCTCCTTGTGTTTGCTTTGTTTGCCCTAAGTTGGCAGGGTATGCCCAGACGTGGGTCCCTTGCTCACTTTGCCACTGGATTCAAGCTAGCCTGGCTGATGAAGGGTGTTACCCAGAAACCGGTCCCAGGATGCTTGTTTCCGGTTCAGGGAAGACCTGGCTTGGCAGTTCGGGCTGGACTGTTCCCATGAGGCACAGGGTCAAGACTGATTTGCATATAGCTGGGTCTGAACTGAGGTGGCGAAGTGAGCTAAAGAATGATGATGGATTCAACTCAGATCTGTGACTGGGGGTGAGTGTCTGAAAAGATTCAGCGCTTTGTCCATTATCTCCTTGTGTTTGCTTCCCAAAAATATACCATTAATTTATCTACTGCTATGTTTATTTCATTTGACCAATAATTGTCTGTCAACATTTTTACTAACATATGTGTGCCATCAATTGCTCCAACCTCATCTGATAGGTGATCCAAACCGTAAAGTCGCCCCTTCACTTTGGCTAAATCCTGCTGCCATGGAAACTAGATGAAGCTGTTGACGTGTCTCATCATTGAAGATATAACTTCTTTAAGCACACCACTGAAAGTTGGTTGTGACATTCCACAAGATACTGCCACAGTGTATTGGAAGGATCGTGTGGCCCAAAAATGAAGTACTGCCATGAGTTTGATAATAAGTGAAATAGATGTGGATTTCTGTTGTGTGGCTGAAGTTCTGGCTCCAGCTAATGACATAAATCCAGTCTAGTTTGCCTATACAATCTGAACGTCTTGATTATATCCCTTTCTTCCATGGGCGCCAGAGCCCCCCATACTACCAAGAGTCAGTCCCCGGTCCACATGGAATGCCGCTGCCAAGCCAGGAACACCTGAGAAAAAAGAAAGGAAAGGGTTACACCACACAAACCGCAACCAACAATACTAACAAGGGATTGGTAGGTTTCTGGACAGGCAGTCGGCCCCCAACAGACAAGAAAGAATATGACGGACCAAGAGGCAAAGAAAGAGATACTGCAGAATGTCGAAGACAGATCATGAGGGAGAGAGGAAGACCTTAAGAAGAAGGAAGTCATAGTCGACCCTGGGGAAAGCCATCCGATGTAGCAGAATCAGCCGAGGATGGCACTGACCTTGGCAGGAATCAGGAGACCTGGAGTGAGGAGTGGTGGATGCCACCGGAGGAAGCTGATGAGCCACCACAACTCTCCGGAGTGGCGGGTGAGTGACAAGGGGGAGGGGTGGTATTGTCGGAGGAGAGAAAAGTCACAGTGAAGGGTTGCTTTGTCTTTGCACTGCACCTTTTTTTAATGCACCTTTTAAAGCAAAGGACTTTGAATGCCTTCATTGTTTTGTTTATACTTTAAAGAAAACCTTTGTTTTAAGGCACTAGAGAAGGGTCTGGTTTTGATCAGACAATGCCTGAAGGTCCCGGGGAAAAAAGGACTTGAACCCTAATTAAAAATAGCATTTCCTGGTAGAAAAAGGTGAACGAAAGCGCTAGTTGACAGAAGACTTTCATTAAGGGTGAAATCTCAGCACAAACTAGGTGCATGCTTCTGTTATCAAAAGAGGATTACTTCCACCTGATTTAAGCACAAAAAAGGGGTCAGTGAAGGTATAAAAATGATTTAAATACCACATATAAAATTACCGCTATTTTCTTTCTCGAGGCTCCGGGCGGCACCATCCTGAGAGAGGATATCTACACAAAAGACAGGCAACCAACACATCAGTATACCATACTGACATAGAGCATTATTAAACCTCTGCTAAGATTCCAACTTTTCTGAGACAATAAGGGTCTGGTTATTAATACATCAAAAACTATATTTATGGCTGTTAACCCCACAAGTCCTATAGAGGCAGCCCTCGGCTGGGTGGGACTCCCTTGGAAAGGGTTGGCACTTTCGACTATCTTGGTGTTCGACTCTCAGATAAGATGTCTTGGAAACCCCACTGAACCAAGATGCTGATGGGTCACAAGCGACTAGCAGGATCACTTGGGAAAGAACATTGCTCCTCATATAGTAGACCAATAGCTCCAGCCCTTCAGGTCTACGATGCAAAAGCAGTAAGCACAGCACTGTGTGGACCTCAGCTGTGGGGGTTTGACAAGGCCCAGGATCTCTGCAGGTCTGAACATAAGTTCCTAAGAAACATCCCCCTTACTTCCCTAATGCTCGACATGGGTAGGCGATCCATTGGCGAAATAGCAAGGCTACGCCCCTTGCTCTTCTGGACTTGCATTAGGTGGACCCCAGAGCTCCTACCCTATGGCGAAGCCCTATCTAAGGTCATCCGGATAGACAAATGCAATAAAGTAGGCTGGATCTCCAATGTCAGGAAATTGACTTCAGCACTAGGGCTCCAAGCACATTGGGACAAGCAGGACCCACCTAGGAAAGAAGAGATCAAATGTCTCTATTGAGAATGGGTGGATCAACAAGAATCCTGCAAACCAAACTTGGGGAGACTAACTGCAGAATTGTATCTACACAAACAGTCCTGATACCTAGAGCCCTTTTTAGAAATAATCCAGGTCCATCGGGACAGGATGTTATACATCCATTTTAGGTTTGGCACACTCCCTGTGTGTGAGACAACAGCTAAATGGCACCCAAGCAACTCAACACCGAAAGATTGTCCATGCTGCAGGGCCCGGGCAGAAAGCGTTGCCCATGTCATGTTTGTCTGCCAGGCATACACCACGCCGCGGATGAAATGGTTTAAACCGATCTGCCAGCAGCTGGGCACACAGGACTACCAGATTGCCCAGATCAGATCCCAGACCACTCTTTGCATGTAGCGTGGCCATATTCTAAAGCCAAGCGTGGCTTATTAGATGAAAGATCCAGTCAGGAACGCTGCAGCACTTTGTGGTATGAGGACTACATGCAGCTGTTGGAGGGCTCATAGGCTGGTACTTCATGTTTTATATATAGGTTATGCACATGCACTTCATTGCTGTTAGTCTTGCTATGGTGCTGCCGCGGGGAGGGTTGGAAATGTTAAATAAAGCTCGCTGGGGATTGTAACATGGGTCTATACGAAGAAGCTCTAGACTAGGAAGCATTGTAACGATTTCTCCTCCCCATCTTAATTTGTTTTTAGTATGTTTTTATTGTCATGTTGTATTAATAACTTTATCGCCTATCTGTCGACTTGCATACTGTATCATGGCCGTTGTCGGATACTGGTTGGATTGCCCACACATATTTATTTGCAATGTGCTGCTGTATGTATTGCTTACTTTTTACTTTTGTAATTTGATATGAAGTTTTTATTGCTTTTATGACATGAGTTGTCGAAATAAAGCTTATACAACAACAACAACAACAATATTCTTATCAACCTTAATTGTTTATGTTGTATCACAAATAAATACAACAGCCCTCCTACACATGGTGTCAGAAGTGGGATCCGGCGATACGGAGGCTGTGGTCAACCGAATAGCGGAGAGTCAGGGAAAACTAGAAACATTTATGGAAATATTCCTGAACACAGTTCGGAGGACAGAGAGACTCTCCATACGCCCTGACTAGTCAAACCCACTCACAAGATACAGCTATTGTATCTTCTGGGAAAACAAAGGGGCTATACCACCTTATCCTCAGTGTTGTTGCAAAAATATGTTGGAGGAGAGGATCCCAATTTCTTTTTTAACAATTTCGAGTGCATGGCACAGGCCACTGCCTGGTCCACAGTTAGATGGGGACAGTATCTGGGCCCCTTGTTGTCAGGCGACCTTCAATCTGCTTACCAGGCCACTATCCCCCAGGGAACTACTCCCTATGAAGACATCAAAAGGAGTATCCTTGAATGTTTAGGTGTGGATGAGGAGACCTATTAGCTCAGGCTACGACCAATTCTGCAAATCACTTTCGGAAATAGTCTCCAAACTGACCAGCACTGCCACGAATTTTACTATTCTGGGCGACTTCAATGTCCACTTCGATGATCCAACATTGAAGGTTGCATCTGAGTTGTCCTTGGACCTAGCGGCCTTTCAGCTCACTCAGAAGGTGCTTCATGCAACACACTCAAAAGGGCACCTCCTAGATCCCATTTTTTCTAATCTGGAGGAGCTTTCCCTGTCAGAAACCGACCCCTATTCCCTGGTCGGATCACTTCCTCATCCCATTTAGCTGGTCTCCCACCCATGTTACCCCCCTACTCGGCCAACGCTAATTAAGTCCCGCTGCTGGTCAAAACTTCCCATAGAAAAGTGGGTACCGGCACTGAAAAACTCTAAGCCTCTCCCTGACATCGATCCGGTGGTGGCCAATGAGAGATTCAACAATTGGATTGAGGGGACGCTAGACCAGGTCCTTCCTAAAACAATTACTCAGTTGCATAAAGGGCCCAACAGAACGGCCTGGTATTCTCCAAACTCCGAGAATTAAAACAAACCTGTAACAAAATTGAAAGAGTTTGGAGAAAGGACTTCTCCCCGAACAAGAAAAAGGAATATAGGGAGGCTATCAAAACCTACAAGCTTGAAATTAAAAAAGCCCAGGCCTCTTACTTCGAGGATAACATTTCCTTAGCAGCCAACTCCCCCCGTGAAACATTCCGAATTGCAAAGAAATTATAGAGAGCTCCTTCTCTCCCCGATACTCTCTTAGCTACGGACCAACGTTGCAACAAACTTGCGGAATATTTCTAGAACAAAATTGAAACGATTTATGGATTCTTTGCCCCAACCGATAGCCACACTATCCCTCACCCTGAGGATTCACACATAGTGAGCAAGGAACATTCTCTAAAGACCTTCCCCTTAATGAACTATGAATCTCTTCAGACCACCTCTGCACTCGTTAAGAGTGGGTCGCCCAGAGACCCTGCCCCGCCTAAGATTCTGGACCAGGTGGCTGAATCAGTTGGTCCAGTCATTTTGGACTTGATCAACTCCTCCATATCCGCAGGGGTGGTCCCCTCTCTATGGAAAAAAGCCATGGTCAAGTCCCTTCTGAAAAAAACTAACCTGGACCCAGACTGTCTGGGCAACTATCGACCTATCTCGCTCCTCCCAGGAATTAGCAAAATACTGGAGAAACATGTCAACTCGGCGCTCGCTGCTCACCTGGAATCCAATAATCTACTTCATCCCTCTCAAACCGGCTTTCGCCCCCGCCAAGGCACAGAAACGGCTCTATTAGCAGTCGTGGAAGAATCCAGAAAGATTCTCGATGCAGGAGGCTCCTCTGCCGCGATTCTTTAAGATCTTAGCGCTGCCTTTGACACGGTCAACCACCCCATTTTGATCCAATGACTTAGAAATCTGGGTGTGTCCAGAGTAGCCTTAACCTGGCTGCAATATCTTTCTTGGAGGGAAGATCTTTTCAGGTGTTCGAGGGTGAGGCCACTTCTAAATCCTGGCCCCTCCACTGCGGGGTTCCACAGGGATCTTCCCTGAGTCCCACACTTTTTAACGCCTACTTGGCCCCCCTTGCGGACATTGTTCTTCCCTATGGGGTGCACATTGTGACCTATGCTGATGACACCCAACTGGTTGTTGCACTTAACCACTCCGATAGGGCCTTCACCTGCCTCTGTACCTGCCTTGAAGAAGTAGCCAAGTGGATGAAACGCTCCTATCTAAAATTAAATAGTGACAAAACCGAGCTTATGCTCCTTGGCAATCCTTCTCTTTTTAAGGCAGATACTATGTGGCCAGCCTCGATGGGCTCGGCACCTGTCCCGAAGTCAGAGATAAAAAGCCTGGTGGCCTCTTGCTTTGGCATCATAAGGATGCTTCGTAAAGTGCTTCCTCTGCTCCCCTCTCAGGCAAGAAAGCTTATGGTCCAGGCGCTTATTCTTTCACGCCTGGACTACGGCAACACCTTATACCTTGGAGCCCCGAGTTCGGTCCTCGCCAAACTTCAAGCAGTACAGAATTGCGCCGCAAGGATCCTCATGGGGACTCAGAATCGGCAGTCTGCAAAGCCTGCCATTAAAGCTCTCCATTGGCTCCCCATCCGGGAGAGAGTCCACTTTAAGGCCTTATGCATTACCCATAAGTTGATAGGAGGGAAAGGACCAGCGATTATCTCCTCAATGGTCAAGCCCTATCGAGCTAACAGGCGACTACGCTCGGATGAGCAACACCTGGCAGTCATCCCCAGAATTAAGAGAGTTAGAAGTGGCGGTCGGCTATTCTCATATAATGCTGCCAAACTTTGGAACTCCCTTCCTCTTCAGCTACAAAGGGAACCCAATCACCTGGCCTTCCGCAAGCTGCTGAAAACATGGCTCTTCCCTAAGTGATTCACTGAAGCTTCAGTTATTCTCCAGCGCTGGGATGCCTACGGGTAGCTATGCGCTCTATAAATGCTGCTTCATTCATTCATTCATTCAATGAAAGAGGGACCACAGGAGACCTATTGGGCTTGTACTATCTCATGAAAGATATGACAGATCGCTAGCTCAAACCCCTCAGAGCCACTAAAGAGGATATTCTGGAAAAAAATTATTTGGAACAATATCTTACATCTCTTCAGCCTCCTGTGCAGAAACGGATCTGCCAACATGCAGAGTTGACCCTGGAAAGAGCAGTAGAGAGAGCAAGTGCCTTCAGTTGTGCCCAGGAGCTTCAGAAGGGTCGAGATGACACCCGCTGGAAAAACCCTGGAGCTGGTTATAGGAGACCACATCGACCCACATTGGTGAAAAAACTGGAGACAATAACCTTGCTACCTGGCCCTATACCCAGACCAACCCTTCCGGGTGTACAGTTTTTTCATTGAGGCGGTTTTGGCCACATTGTCTGTCATTGTCCGCAGAAGGAAGATGCTATGGAGAACAGTTCGGTCAGATCACTTTACTGCACACTACCCAAGTCTAGACCTCGCAATCGCTGTCGCATGACTGTAAATGGCGAACCAGTCACTGCTCTAGTAGATACGGGGTTTCTTCAGAGAGTCATGCGCCCTTAGGTTCTCTCAAGAGGCGTGACCAACACTACAGGAACCATGAATATTCAATGAGTCCATGAGGATAACAAGCTTTAACACCAGACCGACCCTGTGGTTCCTTTACCAGTAGCACTCGTACCAAAACTGCCAGAACCATTGATTGTACCCTAGTTCAGGAGACCTGGAAGGATGAGGTGGCATTGTGGGGAACCGCACCCTTTTCACAGGCTGAGGATGCAGAGCGGCCCTCCATGAAACATCGAAAGAGTAGGAGACAGAGAAGAATGAAGGGAAGAAAAGAAAGCACCCTGGAAGGTACTACCAATAGGTACGGACAACTTTATTTGGGACACTAGTCAGAACGTCTGGCTGCCCAACTAGAAGACCCCACATTACGTGAAGCCTGGACTGCTGCTACCAAGAGAGAAAACCCAGGACAAGTAGGTCCCCAGTTTTTGGGGTTGTTATATAGAAAGGGAGGGGTGACCCAACCCCAGAAGCTGTTAATGCCTGCTCCTTTTAGAGAGAAAATCCTGTTCCCAGCACATATACTTTTATTTGGGGGACACTTCAGCACAGAGAAAACCGAGAAGTCCATTCTGGATAAGTTTTATGGACCTGGGATATACCAACAGGTGAAAAAGTATTGTATTGAGTGTCCTGTATGTGAAAAGAAAACAGCTGCTACCGTCCCAGTAAGGTCCCACTATTACCCTTGCCAGTGATAGAAGAGGCATTCATGAGAGTAGGGATGGAAATTAAAGGACCCCTTTTCCCTTATCGCAGCGGTTGCCGATACGTCATGCTCCCTAGTGGACTATGCCACTCATTTTCCAGAGGCTGTGGCATTACGACAACCCAACACCACACACATAGCAAAGGCAACGATTACCATATTCTCGAGTGGGGGGTTCCCGAAATAGATCTTAGCGGACCAGGAGACTCTCTTTGTATCTAGACTCATGCAGCAGGTATGCCAACAATTGGGCAACAGGCAAATCCATACCATTGATTATCACCCGCACACAGATGGGCTCATCGAAAAATAAAATGTCACCTTGAAATCTACCCTTAAAAAGTTATTGGACCTTGAAACAAAAAATAGGAGGACATGCTGCCTCTTGTCCTGTTTTCCATTAGATGTAAGGTTCAGAAAAGTTTTCATCATTTGAGCTACTCTTTGTTTGACAGCCATGTGCCCTACTTGACATGGCCAAAGAAGAGTGGGAGCAAGAGACAGATGGGACTAATCCCCTGTTAGAGTACGTAACCAATCTTAAGACTTGTTTGGAACAAATCAGGGGTATATTCAGAACTAATATGGAGCATGCCCAACAATTAGAAAAAATCCAGCACAATAAAAAAGCAAAGGAAAGATCCTTAAACATAGGGGACCCTGTCCTATTAACAATGCCCTCCTTGGACCATAAACTATTAGGACAATGGCAAGGCCCCAATAGGTTCAAGAAAAAGTAACCCCTGTCACCTACCAATATTGAAACAGATTCTATCACATAAATCTTCTAAAAAATGGGAAGGCCCCATACCTGTCATGTTAGGGACAACCAATGAGGAATCCCTATCATACGTACAGAGCATAGACCCTGATCTCTCTCCTGCTTTGCAGCAAGGGCTGATCAAATATCTCCAAACACTCCAGGAGGTGCTTTCACTTTCCCAAACAAGACAGCCTTATTGGAACACCCCGTAAATACACCTCCAGGGAAAAAGGTACTGTTGAGGCCATATCACATACCAGAAGCACGAAGAGAGATTATATATAAAGAGGTGAAGCAAATGCTTCAAATGGGGGTCATTGAGCATTCCATTAGTGAATGGAATTCACCAATAGTATTGGTGCCAGAAGCAGATGGGTCAGTACACTTTTGCAATGACTTCAGAGAAGTAAACAAAATATCACAATTTGACACCTATCCTTCCTAGACTGGATGAAATGGTGGAAAGATTGGGGGAGGAAAAATGCATCAGTACCCTCGACCACTGTAAGGAATACTGGAAAGTACCCTTGAGGGAACAGGACAAAGAAAAGACAACCTTTTCTACACAAGAGGAATTGAATGACTTAACAGTGTTCCAGGGAGCCCCAGCAACATTCCGAGGGTAAGGAACACCATACTGAAGCCCCACAAGAAGTATTCTGCTGCATGCATAGATGACATCGTCATTTATAGTTCATCCTCGTATCAACACTTATACCACTTACAGGTGGTTATACACGCATTAGATGCCTGTGGGCTAAAAATTAACCCTGCTAAAAGTCACTTAGCTGCTAGAAAAGTGAAATTCCTGGGTACTCTTCTAGGCGAAGGTTAAATCCGACTCCAAGCAGAGAAAATAGCAGCCATATCAAAAGTACCCCTACTTAAAAACAAAAGGGATTTATGTGCTTTTTTAGGACTCCTCGGTTACTACAGATGATTCATTCCTTGTTTCTCCAAAGTAGCTGCCCCTTTGACAGATTTATTTTTAAAAATCAAAGAAAGCCTAGATAGAAGTACAACAGCCCTCTCCTGAAATGTTTTTATACTCTAAAACAATCCCTCACTTCAGAGGCTGATTATTCTAGGCCTTTCATTTTCCAAACTGATGCATTGGAAGTGGGCCTAGGGGCTGTTTTGTCTCAGACAGATGAGGGAGGGGAAGAAGGCCCAATTGTGTAAATAAGCAGAAAGCTGTTCCCTGGAAAGAAATACTATGCTGTAGTGGAAAATGAAGCATTGGCAATCAAAAAGGCCATAGATATCCTACGATATTATTTATAGGGGCGTGAATTCACCCTCTTTACTGCTAATGTACCCTTTGAGTGGATGGCTTGAAACGAAGGAAACAATGAGCGTTACAACCTTTCCAAATTTTACTTCGAAAAGGAACCGAGCAGACCAACGATTACTTTTTGTCTAGATATTCCCAGAAAGATTTTCTTACTACTAAGAAAGTAATGGATGTGAGGAGGAAACCCCAAATGCCCCCTACTTACTGATAGTCATTCCCCAGGTCGCACAGAATGCCGCCACCAAGCCAGGAACAACAACATGAAAAAAGAAAGGAGAAGGTTTACCCCTGCAAACCCCAACCAACAACACTAACAAAAGACTGCTGTTTATGGACAGATAGGTGGGGCCCTAACAGACAATAAGCAATCCGACGGACCAAGAGGTGGAGAAAAAGAAGCTGCAAAATGTCGAGGAAAGATTGTGAGGTAGAGAGGAAGGCCGGAAGAAGAAGGAAGTCACAGTCAACCCATGGGAGAGCCACCCAATGTAGCGGAATCAGCCAAGGATGCCACTGACCTTGACGGGAATCTGGAGACCTGGAGTGAGGAGTGGTGGACGCCACCAGAGGAAGCTGATGAGCTGCCTCACCTCAAGAGAGTTGAGGCGTAGCGGGTGAGTGACGAGTGGGAGGATGTGGGATTGTTGGAGGGGAGAAAAGTCAGGGTGAAGGGTAGCTTTTTCTTTACACTCACATTGTGGTGGTTTTTAATGCACCGGTAAAAGCTTGAAGCAAAGGAGCTTGCACACCTTCATTGTTTCATTTATACTTTAAAGAAAACCTTAGTTGTAAGGCACTAAGAGAAGGACCCAGCTCAGACTGGAACATATTTGATCCAGGTGACGTTTTACCTGGTGAGAACCCCCCTGATCTCTGTGGTGGTACTTTGAAAGGTAGGGGAGAAGGAAAAACCCTGATGCCTGAAGGTCCCGGGGAAAAATAGTGTTTCCTGGAAGAAAAAGGGAATGAATACCCTTGTTGCCAGGAGAGTTGCAGTAAGGGAGAAGTCCCAGTCCCAGTTTTCCCCCTGATTTAAGCACAAAAACGGGTGCAGTGAAGGTATAAAAATGATTTAAATACCACCTATATACTCACTGCTGTTTTTTTTTCCATGAGACTCTGGGCAGCACCATCCTGAGATAGTATATCTACAGAAAAGGCAACAACCAACACATCAGTGTACCATACAGACAGACAGCAGTATTAATCCTCGGCTAATATTCTTATTAACCATAATTGTTTATGCTGTTTCACAAATAAATATCAACAGTCAGAAGCCAACCGAGCCTCCAAGCTCGTATATCTACCCAGCCCTCCTACAATGTGCTACGTTGAAAACACTTTAAATCACACAGCCTTGAGGTCATTTATTAGATGGCCACAAAGTAATTTTAGCATGTAAAATTTAAGGGAGGCTGTGTTCATGTGACATCATGATCATCAGTCTGCAGATAACAAGGCCTGACAATAGCAGTGCTCAGTCAGAATAATGGGCCAGGCTGGGGCTGAGTCACAGAGACAAACAAGTGAAACAGTGAGCTACATCTTTCATAAACAAATATCCTTGCCAGGTCAAAATTCGAGGTGTGCTTAAATATATGTCCTGGAATGCTTTTAAATGGATGACAGTTGAAAGGGAGAGTTACCTAACTTCTCGAGCTAACACTTCATTTCATTTTACTCCCACTTCAAAGTGTGTCATGTCCAAACTGCAGTCCCCTTACTTACAGTGGCCACTATTCACTGTGCAAGAAGTATTTATGTTTAGCCTTCAGTAGTTCACAATGTGTTGGGCTAGTTGAGACCACGACATGGGATGAGAGTAGTCAACAGGTCACTACAAAAGTTAGCATTAAGGTATTGGTTTTGGTCAGCATGAGAAAATACACATGTTGTATGTTAACTTATGAATCATGCTAGTGATAGATGTTGAAGAAATGTATTACATCAATACAGACAAACAAAAATTCACAAAACCATTGTTTTTCTTTAATTTCTTGTATCCATACAGGTCAACGCCCAACAGAATCAGGACATTTGGAAGACCAGCGCTAGGAAGCTGTGGACACTTCGGGTCTACAAGCAGTGCAGCGTCCATTGCTGCAAGAGGTGGGTGGACGTATGATGCTGGACCAGAAAGTGTAACGAAGTCCTGCTCAGGTAGTCCTCCCAATGTGGGAAGCGTGTTTAGTGCACCCTGAAACTCCTAATAGCCTGCATTCTTGCGGTGGCCTATCCGGTGCTTGATAGGCAGTTGAGGGACCAACAGCAGCAACAAGGGGGTACGTTCCTATCAGAGTTTCACATGTTACATGACAATTTTTTTGTTACAGCCAGGATTTTTCCGATCAACATTAACGGTGACCCATGTCCAACGCACAAGAAGAGTTCTTGAAGGTGAAAGTTTTGCACAATGTGTATGATGATGCGCTTTGTCTCTTGAACATTTGGAAAGGATCCCACCTGATTCCTGTTCACAACCACAGGAGTATTTTGAGCAGACACATGGCTGCCTAAATTCCACATATGCATCAGGTTCTTTGATGTCATGAGGGCAATTTGTACCAAACAGACCAATAGTCTTTATTGTCGCAGGTGTGATGCTCCTTCACTGTTGTGGATGATGTAATGGTAGCCCTATTACATGTGACACAGCATACCAGCACTTATGATACAGAGGATGTACCAAACGTCACATTGGTAAAGTGGGACACCCTTGGCACACCCCTTCCTAATAGTGAGTCGCTAATTGATTAGCGAATCGCAAAATAGGGTTAGTACATTGGGCTGACCTATTTTGCAACCGCAAAAAATGGTCGTACATCTAGCCCAGGGACCCTGGCTTCTAGTCAGGGTAAGGGGGATACACACTTTAGATAACTCCTGCTCACCCCCTGGGTAGCTTGGCATGAGCAGACAGACTTATCTCAAAAGCAATTTGTAAAGTATTTGTACTCAAAACACACAATAATACAGTGATAACACCACAAACGGACACCACACCAGTTTAGGAAAGATAAAGTATCTTTAGCTAAACTCAACAAGACCAAAATGACAAACATCCAACACACATGTGATAAGAATATGACTTTAGAAAGGTTTCAAGCAACTGGGTCCATAGAAAACTATGGATGGGTGATTTCTCACAAATTACCTGTAGATGTGTCAAAATTAACAAGGCCAAACAGCCGCAGAGATGGGAAGCGTCGAGAAACAAAGAGATGTGTCAGTTCCTGAGACCAAGGGGAGGCTATGCAAGAGTTCTGCTTCATTCAGGAGAAGTGATGCGTCGAATCCGGTCGGTAGGGGGAAGTGATGCGTCGACTCCAAGATGGTTCTGGTCCACGGGTGATACATCAGGAAAACTTGCCGCACAGATACGATGCGAGGAAATCCGGGATGCATCAGCAATCCATACGGTGGTGTTGAGCAGCACTGCATCGGTTTCTTCAGCCACGATTCCTCAATGCTTCAGTTCTTGCAGTGGCGCCAGGTGCTATGTCGGTTCAGCAGCAGCGCAGCGATGTGTGGAGATTCTTCTTGCACAGCTGTATTGCGTTGGAAAAACAGCCGTCAATTTCTTCAGTTCTTAAGGTTTCTTCCAGCTCCCAACAGCAGGAACAACCTCCAGAGGCCCAGAACTGGAACAGGCACTCTGGAGGTACTCTCAGCTCCCCTGTACTCTTAGCAGCAGAGTTCAGGGGAGCTGGGGGTAAAGTCTTTGTGTCACTGAGACTTCAGAACAGGAGGCCAGCACACACAGGCCCTTGGAGATCTTCTTCAAGCAGGTTCAAAGCAAAGTTCCACTCTTTGTCCTCTCCTTGGCAGAAAAAGCAACTGCAGGCCACCCCTACACAGCACACAGCAAAGGAGCAGTACTCATCTTTACAGCTCTTCAGCTCTTCTCCTTGGCAAAAGTTCCTCTTGAGTCTAGAAGTGATCTAAAGTTCTGGGGTTCTAGGTCTAATACTTATACCCCAAAATGTCTGTGTTATCTTTGTGCAAGGGTCTCTGAGCCCAGTCCAAACCAGTTCTGTCCTCAATGGTGCAGTATGACCACAGGGGGTGGAGACAGCATTGTGCAAGGGAGACAGGCCCTATTCAGGTGCAAGGAAATCTCCTCCCACTACTCTAAATGCAGCCAAGCCCAATTCAGCTCAGTTCTGAGTCAGCCAGGAAGGGCCAGGAACACCTCACCCCCCCCCCCAGTAGCTGTCTACAGTGAATGCACATCCCCAGCCCCTGTCACTCCAAAACCAGACAGTCAATACACAAACAGGCAGAGGCACACAGAATGGTTAAACAAATAAATGCCTACTTTCTAAAAGTGGCATTTTCAAACACATAATTTACAAACCATCTTTACTTAAAGATGTGTTATTAAATTCTGAGTTCAGAGAGCCTAAACTTTATTTCTCTATCTTGGCCCAATGGGAAGTTATACTTGTAAGATGTTACAAAGCATTTCCCATTCTATCCTTTGGGGCAAGATAGCCTTTCAATAGTGAAAAACGAAATTAGCAGTATTTCACTATCAGAACAAGTTACACATAGCAGTACTTGTCCTACCTTTCACATGCACTGCACCCTGCCCATGGGGGTACCTTGGGCCTACCATAGGGGTGTCTTGTATGTAAGCAAAGGGAAGGTTAGGGCCTGGCAAGTGGGTCGACATGGCAGTTTACCAACTGCGCACAGACACTGCAGTGGCAGGTCTGAGATACCTTTTCAGTGCTACTCATGTGGGTGGCACAATCAGTGCTGCAAGCCCACTAGTAGGATTTGATTTACAGGCCCTAGCACACTTCAGTGCACTTTACTAGGGACTTCAGTAAATCAAATATGCCAATCAGGGAGAACCAATTGTAATAACAGTTTAAACATGGAGCACTTGCACTTTGACACTGATCAGCAGTGGCAAAGTGCCCAAAGCATCTAAGCTAGCAAAAACGAAATCCAGCACAGCATCAAAAATATAGGCCAGGGAAAAAGTCAGGGGAAACCATGCCAAAGATGCCAAGTCTAACAGTGAAACAATTTCACAAAGATACAATAAACTTCAACTAACTAGAGGTATTTAGGAGTCAAATGTGAAAATGTTTTTGCTCTGTACTGAAGTGTATTAGAAATGTCTCAAGGGATATGTATTAACTTATGCTGTATAAGTCATTTGCATATCCACCCAAATATTAGTTTATGACTGTCGTCAACAGCATAGGTATCTACATAGTATGTGATACATTGCTAAGCTACTTCAGTACAGTATTCATTAATAATTTTTGACAGTTGACATATACTTTAGTGACTTAAAGTAAGTGTTACTATTGTGAAATGACCAAACAATGGCAACCTGCTTTCAGTTCATGCTAATATTGTTGCAACATTGCAGTATTTGTTGAGAAAGATTTATTCAGATTTTACTTATTGAGAAGGAAAAGTATGCAGATTTTAGGGCCTTGGGATCACACTGTACAAAGGTATTTTTGGTGACATCGGTTCGCTATTCTAAACTACAAAGGCCAACCATTCAGAGGTGTGAAGCAGTTCCTGGAGAGACATAGTAATGGATAAGAGACAAGATCATACATGATATAGGAGCTATGATGGGTAATGACATAAATGTGACCAACTGTTTTCTGAAAATGTTGCGTACATGCATGATCTTATGCTAATGTAGACGCAAAGTTTGACAGCCTTGTAGCAGGTTAAATCTGAATAAACTGTTTTGTGATCAAATGACATGATCAGTTCTGTTTATGCAGATTCAATAAAACTATTGTATATGTCATTTCAGCACCAGAGCAGGCGACGGCAGGGCACTCTAGGGCACTGCAACTGGACTTCCGGGTATGGGGCACCATGTTTACAAGTTTAATATAGCTTTAAAGCACCTGCTGCCACGTTCCTTACCTCCAGCAATTTTCAGGCAACAATAAAAATGCCAAGATAACTCCTGTGTTTAATGTTCTTCCTGGAGAGAGATCTGAGTTTTGCCTAGTTGAGGTTTTGACTCACTGTGAGGTAGCGCAGAGGATTAATATGCCTGCTGCAAAGAACGTGTACCATGCAGAACACAAAGTGCATATATGTAAATAGGTTAGTGGGTTACTGCTTTTAAAAGAGACATCCTTTTGTTACTTGTAATTTCTAAGTCAAACACCTCATATAGAACAGTGAGCTACTAACTTTCATTAAAGACCTGCATGCACACTGCAAAGTAAAGATTAGAGCATAGATTTATGTTGCAAAAGGGTTAATTTGGGTAGAAATCAATTCTTATTATTAAAGAGAACCCCCAACTATGGTGTTCTGAGTTTGTGCTCCTCTAGCCCAAGCACTCAAACTATACTACTTACCAGTATGGATAACATGTCACTCCTACACCTTGTAGTCCTCTGGCCTATGTAGCATTTCCTATACACTGATTTACCAATGTATGATTGTCTCTGTTTAATGTATGTGTGAAGCAAACTGCTCTGCACCCTACACTAGTATAAGTGACGCTATATAACTAATGAAATGCAGCTGAGGGAGATTTGAGGGGCACTGGTAAAGGGTTGTGGTGAGGGAATCCAAGGTGGAGGTGGTCATTGGGGGACACCAACAAACATTGTCACACAGGGCACCACCAGCGCTAAAGCCGGCACTGGGTGAAGGAGAAAGTGCCAATGTAGATGGGGAAGCAGCTGGCCACTGTGGTTTGGGTGCGTACACCACTGACACCAAGGGATCCAGTGGCACAGAGGGTGAGGGGAGTGCAACAGCTCCTCAAGAGTCCTACTCTAGCAAGCCCTTCCTAGTGGTGGCAGACCCGGCAGGAAGTCTACTAACTGTCTCCTTGTCTGCCACCCAGAGTATCATCGCCACCCTCCCACTTGCTCCCCCCCAGTTGACCAAACCCACCCTTGTCCCTGGCATCTCCTTCACTCCAGGTACCTCACCCCCTGCCCCTGTCCCCCAGGATGCGCTGTGTGACTAGTCTATTGACCTCTTCCTCAACATCTCTGTAGGCCAGACAACACTACTGTTTGCCATCCAGGGGCTTGGCTGCCAATTGCAAAGAATGGTTGCCTACTTGGAAGGCATTCACAATACTGTCTGGCCCACATAGGTCTTTTCAAGGTCTAGCCTCCTCACTGATCACAGCCTCCCAACCATCCCAACCTTGTGCCCCACCTCCTGCCCCTTTACCATCCAAATTCCCTATTCCGAGGCTTGTCCCATTAACACTCATACCTTTGCACACACACACTTACATAGACATAAGTAGCACATTCACATAAAAACATAAAAACCACTAAAAAAATACAGGTGCACATCCAAACATACAGACACCACTCCCACTATCTGCACAACCACAGACACTGCAGTCACCATAACACAAACATGTGCCATCCCCACCAGCAGCACACCCATATACACCACAGCCACCACCATGCCCACATACACCACACCCAGTACCTCCACAGACACAACAGCCACCGCTAGACCCACATGCACCACACCCACACTAAGCACCTCCACAGACACCACAGCCGTCACCACACCTACATGCACCACAACCACACCCAGCACCTCCACAGCACACCCATCCACACATTAGAATTCACAGCTACAAAACTCAAATGTCCATACTCATCCAAAAAACAGACACCTATGAAGCAGGACACACCCAAATGTACACAACATTCACCAGACCCACAGGCATCTGCACCCTCAACAGACACATGCACATCAGGCACTGCCACTCCCACTACCTCCCAAACCCAACTCCCCGCTGAACACCCTACCCATTTTACCATTGAAGATATTCTTTTTAACCTTGCCCTTACCCCTGCCAAACTCCAACCCACTCCTAGCAAATGTCAAACTACCCCTTCCACACTTCAACTGACCCCATCCACGTCCCAAACCACCCCTACTAAATGCCTATCCACCCCTTCCACACCCCAACCCAACCCACCCCTACCAAACACAAATCAACCCCTTCCATTTCCCAATCCACCCCTACAAAATGCAAGAGCACTCATTCCAAAACCACCCCCCCAAACCAAAGGGCACCCCTCCCAAACACAACCCCCTCCCATTTAAGATCTTGGAGATGCCTGGTCTGACCACTAGATGCCTCTTCCTGAGGAGGTTACCCATGGCAGTGTATTTGGAGCCAAGCTTTGTGCCACTGCACAACAGTGCAGATGTTTCACTTTATGGACTGCCATTTGGCTGGATTAATATTTTGAGAGTCTTATCTCAATTTGTGTAATAAATCCATAATTTTGATTCCACCAAAATAGTCCTGCAATTATTTTTCCTTAGCAATTGTCTGATTCTTAGCAATGTTTCTGAGTAAAATGTGAAGTACTTATTTTTTCTTACCATGATGGCAGGTAATACAAATAATTTTTTTAATGTCTACTTTGTTAAGTGCATACACTGGTTGACATAGAATGTGATGGTAATTTGAATTTAGGTGCAGGCATTCATCAAAGTAATGGCCACTTGTAACAACTAATTGATGTTACAAATTTAGTTGGATGTGTTATTACAGGTGTGTTTGTTTCACCTTGAATACTGATCAGTATGAAATATTTTGTGACTACTGAAATTGGATACAGTACAGGATTTGCACTAGACAATGGAACATGTTACATGGATGTATACGTTGAATGCTTCTAATTTGTGACTGACATTGATTTTACAGTTAATTTCTAAGTTAAAGGTTACACCTTGTCTAGTGCAATTTCTACATAATGTTACATTGAACTTATCCCTTTAATGCATGTTGCATATGTTTTTAATGTGGACATTTTAGACATTTCTTTAAACACACTTGTATGGTGACTTTTTGTTTTTTATTTTAATAACCTTTTTTGTGCAAGTGTCCATTTTTTTAAGAGTGCTTGCACCAAATGTATACATACAATGTGATCATATAAGTCTGTTTCTTTAAATGTCTTAAACGACAACATTACAGACATATGCATTGCACATTGATATGCTATTGGTTGTAAGAGAGATTTATAAATGTACGAGTCCTGTGAATATGTTGACAGTCAAGTCAATATATAAAGGTAGGTAAAATGGGAGCTTATGTTGATTGCGTCAACAATGGTGTTGGTTTTGTTCATCATCAATCAGCAGTGGCAGGACTTGGAAGATCGGAACCATGGTGGAACAAGAAGTGTGTAAGTGAGAAAAGGTGAGTTTCTGCCTTATATCCCTTCCATTCTGCCAACTCAGGTGTGCAGGTTTTACCGCCACAGTCACGTCGGCAGGAAGGCACATCATGATTGGCCCAGTGGGGTAACTGATGGTTCTCCCTCTGTCAGCTGCTTTTGCCTATCCCCCCATTGACGCTGTCAAGATTTTGCTGGCAGTGACAGCGGGACAGCGGCGATGTTTCGTCTATGGACACGCTAACATCTAAATAGGGTGTGCGGACTGCCAAACCGGCGGACGGGAAGACTGTCAAAAATGCCATGGCAGGACTTGATCCGCCAAGATCTAAATCAGGCCCTAAGTGTTGTAAGGTAAGTAAAGGTAGTTGCTGGCCTTTTATGTGGTCGGGGACTTTGGGAAGTGCATCTTTTAATATTTGGGTGTGGGCTCTTGGGAACTAGTGTTTGCCTGTCTTAAATCTTGTAGTACATGTTTTAGATGTCTTTTACATTCTGGGGGTGGTTGTGTTCCTTTATATTAATGACAACATCATCTTTTGTAGTGGTCCTTCCATAGCATGCTTTAGAATAATATTTAGTACATTTCCAGTTGACTGTTTCTGTGCTACTACTTTCTCCATTGTAAGTCTAGCCTATGTCGGAGAGTATTTGTTTTCCTTCCTGTGATGTGATGTATCATGCTCTTTCTGTCATTTTGTCTAAAATATATGTAATAATATAAAGTATTAATTGTTTAACATTAACATGCAAATGTATCTGTTTCATTTGCTTTTTACACTTATATGCCTGTTGTTGCTGGAAATTGCACTCTTTATTTTCAGTTTTTTCGTTAGCATTCTCTTAATGTGAGTAAGGTGTTTCCCTTACTGTTGGAGAAAAAAGATTTTAATTTAAATGTTTGCGTTTCATAGTTAGTGGCGGCTGAGGGAGTTTTGTTAGTTTTTTCCCTTTTAGAGTAAGTTTGTGCTTAGTAAATGTTTTAATTAACTCGATGTTTGTTAGTCTTTTTCCATGTATTTGATTTCTGTTGTTTTTTGCAGTTTGGTATTTTTCTGAAGTTGCAGTAGCTGTTTTGTAGTATCTATATTAAAAGACATAAATGTATAAGAATGTATTGTTAGTTAATTTTTATTTTACTATTTTAAAATTAATTAGTCTAATGTTTTACTTACTTTAGAACAAATTTGTATTTATTATTCCTCTTTTGTTAGCAGGTTCTGTTTGGAAAATCGGGTAGACGTCTGACTTCTTGCAGCTCTTGTAGTTTTTGGAGCAGTAATAAGTTGCATTTTGTGTGCCTTTTATATTGTTAGTTAAATTGATTGTTTATTTTTATTGGTTAATTTTGTTTGCATTGTGATTTTATTGGTTAGTGTTATTTTAGTGTGATGTTTATTTTTTAATTATTTCCTTTTATGGTGAATGGTAATTAGTCTATATTTTATCATTTTATTTATATATAGTGCTATATTCGGTTTAATTTAGATGTATGATTTATATATATATATATATCACTGAAAAAACCATAGGTTTCAGGGGCGTTATAGTTAGTTGGACATTTCAATCGTACAAAACCTGTGAAATTCCCACGTTATAGTTAGTTCAGATAACTATAACTCGCGCCCCCGCAATGCAGTGCTGATGACGTCACATATTACATCACTCATGACATGGTCAGTGACATCACTGATGACATCACTGATGACATCTCAAATGACATCACTGATGACATCACTGATGACATCATCCAGTGACTGTGTGGGTGTATGAGTGTCTGAATGGATAATTTAGTAGGTGCGTGACTGAGTCTATAAGTGAGTGATTAAACGTATCTTACTGAATGCATGGGTTAGTGACTAAACTGTGTGAATGTCTGTATCCGTCTGTCTGTTGGTGTGTAAGCGGCTGCATGGATTTGCGAATAGCTACATGAGTGTCTATATGGGTTATTGATTGGTTGTCTGAGTATCTGTATGGGTGCCTGAGTGTTTGTGTGGGTGGGGTGGGTGTGACTCTGTACATAGATGTGTGAGTGGGTGATTCACTGGGTGCATGGTTTCAAGAGTGCATCTGTGATGGACTGCATGGGTGGGTGAGTGTGTGTATGGGTGTGTTAGTGAGTGAATGTATATCTCAGTGGTACATGTGCGAGTAACTACATATGTAAAAGGCAGTATATATGTGTGCTAGAGTATTTAAATGGCTATAAGTGAGAGTGTGTGATTGTGAGAGTGGCTGTATGGATGAGTGTGTGCTTGTATCAGTGATTGTATAAGAGCGTAAGAATGTGCTAGTATTTGTATGAGTAAGTGAGCTGGTGTGTGTATAACTGTATAGGTGATTAAATGGGTGTGTGATTAATTATTTGCATGACTGACTAGGTGTGTGAGTACCTCTATGGATGAGTGGCGGTGTGTGAGTGTTTATATAGGTGTATGAGTGCATATGATAGTCCTGTACTCAGTGACCATAAGTATGAGTGACTGTACGGGTGAGTGAGTGGATGTGTGTGTGTAGACCTAAGAATCAGTGAGTGGGTATGTAGTTATTGGTATTGGAGTGTCTATGGTTTTGAGAATGGCAGTCTGTAATTTAGAGTGGGTGTATCAAAAGTTATATTAGGGTGTGAGAAGATGCATGAAATTATCACATGGATGATGTCATCAGTGATGTCATCAGTGATGTCATCAGTGATGTCACTGACCATGTCATGAGTGATGTAATATGTGACATCATCAGCAGTGTATTGCGGGTGCGCGAGTTATAGTTAGCTGAACCAACTATAACGGGGGAATTTCACTGGTTTTGTACGAGTGAAATGTCCAACTAACTATAACGCCCCTGAAACCTATGGTTTTTTCAGTGAATTTCTAAGGTTTTTTAATTGCTAATTTCTAACTATAACGTGCCTGAAACCTATGGTTTTTTCAGTGAATATATATATATGTAGTATACTATGTATACATATGAAAATGTGTCGGTCCACCTGTTTACCTCGGTGGCACGGAAAAAATGGGTGGAACTGACGTCAGCACGCCGACGAGGTCCTCTTATGGCTCCTATGACGTCATGCGGTGTCGCGAGCGGAGCCGTGCTATTATGACATCGTCGTCGACGTGGGAGAGCTAGGAAAGAATTTCCGCGGAATGCTGGCGCAGGGGATATTCACCTAAGTGTTCAGGCTAGTCCTTTGGGAGCAACTGTTTATGTTGCCACTCCAGAAACCGAAACCAGTGATCCGAGGGCAGAGGACCTGCAGATGGCACACGAGGTGGGGAGCCCAGTCGTGTGCACCAGTGGGGCAGCGAAGTGACAAGCACCACTACCCACAGAAAAGGTAACGAGGGCACTGAATAACACAGGATCTTCTCTTTGTATCTGGCAGGAACAACAAGGTTAAAATGCCCTAGTTCCAAAATGTAGAATTAGTGCTACAACGGTCTTCAAGAGGACCTGCGATGGATGCCGCTTCTGCCTTCCGTACACTGGAGGCGGCACATGGGTCACGCGGTACGGTCATACTGCGATGGGACACACACTCGTTGACCTCTCATGGCACTGCTCCACACTTCGGGGACAACGCTTTCCATTAGCTGTGTTTTCTGATGACGTGTCGCGCCGGCCCCGTCCAAAAGCAGAACCCCTTTAGATCCAGACTCTTCCACTCTCTCACCGGAAGTGAAACCAGGCAACGCGGACACTTTCACAATACAACAGCTGGGAATGCACGTTTCGGTAAAAAAAAAACATTCCTTCCTCCTAATTTATCAAATAAACGACTCACTGAAGAACAGGGGCCAGCTTCGATCGGTAAACAGCCGTTACAACGACTTTTTTACCTCGCGATACCATTACAACGCATGCATTACCACGCATGCGTTGTACATCGCGAAGTCATTACTACGCATTTTTTTAGAACGCATGGTCATTTACCACGCATGCCTTTACAACAAATTTTGTTGTAAAGGTATGTATGGTAAATGACCATGAGTTCTAAAAAAATGTAGACGATCCACGTCGTTGTAAGGAAACAGAGGCTGTTCCGTTTCCTCACAATGACGTGCAGTGCCCCTCAGAGACGACATGAAGCAGGAACCACGAGAAGAGAGGAACCACGAGGAGTGAGAGGTGAGGGGGATTGGGCATGGGGTGATGGTTACTTTTCTAGGGTTTAGGGTAGTGCAGTGGTGTTTGGGTAGTGTAGGGGGTCGTGCTGAGGGTAGTGTTTTAGGGTTTAGGGTAGTGCAGTGGTGTTTGTGTAGTGTAGGGGTCGTGCTGGGGTAGTGTTTTAGGGTTTAGGGTAGTGCAGTGGTGTTTGTGTAGTGTAGGGGTAGTGCTGGTGGTAGTATTTTAGGGTTTAGGGTAGTGCAGTGATGTTTGTGTAGTGTAGGGGTCATGCTTGGGATAGATTTAGGGTTTAGGGTAGTGCAGTGGTGTTTGTGTAGTGTAGGGGTCGTGCTGGGGGTAGTGTTTTAGGATTTAGGGCAGTGCAGTGGTGTTTGTGTAGTGTAGGGGTCGTACTGGGGGTAGTGTTTTAGGGTTTAGGGTAGTGCAGTGGTGTTTGGGTAGTGTAGGGGGTCATGCTTAGGGTAGATTTAGGGTTTAGGGTAGTGCAGTGGTGTTTGGGTAATGTAGGGGTCGTGCTGGGGATAGATTTAGGGTTTAGGGTAGTGCAGTGGTGTTTGGGTAGTGTAGGGGGTAGTGCTGGTGGTAGTGTTTTAGGGTTTAGGGTAGTGCAGTGGTGTTGGTGTAGTGTAGGGGGTCGTGCTGGGGGTAGTGTTTTAGGGTTTAGGGTAGTGCAGTGGTGTTTGGGTAGTGTAGGGGGTCGTGCTTAGGGTAGTATTTTAGGGTTTAGGGTAGTGCAGTGATGTTTGTGTAGTGTAGCGGGTCATGCTTGGGGTAGATTTAGGGTTTAGGGTAGTGCAGTGGTGTTTGTGTAGTGTAGGGGTCGTGCTGGGGGTAGTGTTTTAGGATTTAGGGCAGTGCAGTGGTGTTTGTGTAGTGTAGGGGTCGTGCTGGGGGTAGTGTTTTAGGGTTTAGGGTAGTGCAGTGGTGTTGGTGTAGTGTAGGGGGTCGTGCTGGGGGTAGTGTTTTAGGGTTTAGGGTAGTGCAGTGGTGTTTGGGTAGTGTAGGGGTCGTGCTTAGGGTAGATTTAGGGTTTAGGGTAGTGCAGTTGTGTTTGGGTAGTGTAGGGGTCGTGCTGGGGGTATATTTAGGGTTTAGGGTAGTGCAGTGGTGTTTGGGTAGTGTAGGGGGTAGTGCTGGTGATAGTGTTTTAGGGTTTAGGGTAGTGCAGTGATGTTTGTGTAGTGTAGGGGGTCATGTTTGGGGTAGATTTAGGGTTTAGGGTAGTGCAGTGGTGTTTGTGTAGTGTAGGGGGTCATGCTGGGGTAGTGTTTTAAGGTTTAGGGCAGTGCAGTGGTGTTTGTGTAGTGTAGGGGGTCATGCTGGGGGTAGTGTTTTATGGTTTAGGGTAGTGCAGTGGTGTTTGGGTAGTGTAGGGGGTCGTGCTGGGGTAGTGTTTTAGGGTTTAGGGTAGTGCAGTGGTGTTGGTGTAGTGTAAGGGGTCATCCTGGGGGTAGTGTTTTAGGGTTTAGGGTAGTGCAGTGGTGTTTGGGTAGTGTAGGGGTCGTGCTTAGGGTAGATTTAGGGTTTAGGGTAGTGCAGTGGTGTTTGGGTAGTGTAGGGGGTCGTGCTGAGGGTAGATTTAGGGTTTAGGGTAGTGGGGTAGTGTTTGGGTAGTGTAGGGGGTCGTGCTGGAGGTAGATTTAGGGTTTAGGGTAGTGCAGTGGTGTTTGGGTAGTGTAGGGGGTTGTGCTGGGGGTAGTGTTTTAGGGTTTAGGGTAGTGCAGTGGTGTTTGGGTAGTGTAGGGGGTCGTGCTGGGGGTAGTGGTTTAGGGTTTAGGGTAGTGCAGTGGTGTTTGGGTAGTGTAGGGGGTCATGCTGGGGTAGTGTTTTAGGGTTTAGGGTAGTGCAGTGGTGTTGGTGTAGTGTAGGGGTCGTGCTGGGGGTAGTGTTTTAGGGTTTAGGGTAGTGCAGTGGTGTTTGGGTAGTGTAGGGGGTCGTGCTTAGGGTAGATTTAGGGTTTAGGGTAGTGCAGTGGTGTTTGGGTAGTGTAGGGGGTTGTGCTGGGGCTAGATTTAGGGTTTAGGGTAGTGCAGTGGTGTTTGGGTAGTGTAGGGAGATGTGCTGGAGGAGTGTTTTAGGGTTTAGGGTAGTGCAGTGGTGTTTGGGTAGTGTAGGGGGTCGTGCTGGGGGTAGATTTAGGGTTTAGGGTAGTGCACTGTTGTTTGGGTAGTGTAGGGAGTCGTGCTGGGGTAGTGTTTTAGGGTTTAGGGTAGTGCAGTGGTGTTTGGATAGTGTAGGGGGTCGTGCTGGGGGTAGTGGTTTAGGGTTTAGGGTAGTGCAGTGGTGTTTGGGTAGTGTAGGGGTCGTGCTGGGGGTAGATTTAGGGTTTAGGGTAGTGCAGTGGTGTTTGAGTAGTGTAGGGAGTCGTGCTGAGGGTAGTGTTTTAGGGTTTAGGGTAGTGCAGTGGTGTTTGGGTAGTGTAGGGGGTCGTGCTGGAGGTAGATTTAGGGTTTAGGGTAGTGCAGTGGTGTTTGGGTAGTGTAGGGAGTCGTGCTGGGGCAGTGTTTTAGGGTTTAGGGTAGTGCAGTGGTGTTTGGATAGTGTAGGGGGTCGTGCTGGGGTAGTGGTTTAGGGTTTAGGGTATTGCAGTGGTGTTTGGGTAGTGTAGGGGTCGTGCTGGGGGTAGTGTTTTAGGTTTAGGGTAGTGCAATGGTGTTTGGGTAGTGTAGGGGGTCCTGCTGGGGGTAGTGTTTTAGGGTTTAGGGTAGTGCAGTGGTGTTTGGGTAGTGTAGGGGTCGTGCTGGGGGTAGTGTTTTAGGGTTTAGGGTAGTGCAGCGGTGTTTGTGTAGTGTAGGAGGTCGTGTTTCAGGGTTAGGGCAGTGCAGTGGTGTTCGGGCAGTGTAGGGGGTTGTGCTGGGGGTGGTGTTTCAGGGTTTAGGGCAGTGCAGTGGTGTTCGGGCAGTGTAGGGGGTCGTGCTGGGGGTGGTGTTTCAGGGTTTAGGGCAGTGCAGTGGTGTTCGGGCAGTGTAGGGGGTCTTGCTGGGGGTGGTGTTTCAGGGTTTAGGGCAGTGGTGTTCGGGCAGTGTAGGGGTCTTGCTGGGGCTGATGTTTCAGGGTTTAGGGCAGTGCAGTGGTGTTCGGGCAGTGTAGGGTGTCTTGCTGGGGGTAGTGTTTCAGGGTTAGGGCAGTGCAGTGGTGTTCGGGCAGTGTAGGGGGTTGTGCTGGGGGTGGTGTTTCAGGGTTTAGGGCAGTGCAGTGGTGTTCGGGCAGTGTAGGGGTCGTGCTGGGGGTGGTGTTTTAGGGTTTAGGGCAGTGCAGTGGTGTTTGGGCAGTGTAGGGGGTCGTGCTGGGGGTGGTGTTTTAGTGTTTAGGGCAGTGCAGGGGGTGGTGTTTCAGGGTTTAGGGCAGTGCAGTGGTGTTCGGGCAGTGTAGGGGGTCGTGCAGGGGGTGGTGTTTCAGGGTTAGGGGGGTCATGCAGGGAGTGGTGTTTCAGGGTTTAGGGCAGTGCAGTGGTGTTCGGGTAGTGTAGGGGGTCGTGCTGGGGCTGGTGTTTTAGGGTTTAGGGCAGTGCAGTGGTGTTCGGGCAGTATAGGGGGTCGTGCTGGGGCTAGGGTTTTCAGGGTTTAGGGCAGTGCAGTGGTGTTCGGGCAGTGTAGGGGGTCGTGCTGGGGCTGGTGTTTTAGGATTTTGGGCAGAGCAGTGGTGTTCGGGCAGTGTAGGGGGTCATGCTGGGGGTGGTGTTTCAGGGTTTAGGGCAGTGCAGTGGTGTTCGGGCAGTGTAGGGGGTCTTGCTGGGGGTGGTGTTTCAGGGTTTAGGGCAGTGGTGTTCGGGCAGTGTAGGGGGTCTTGCTGGGGCTGATGTTTCAGGGTTTAGGGCAGTGCAGTGGTGTTCGGGCAGTGTAGGGTGTCTTGCTGGGGGTAGTGTTTCAGGGTTAGGGCAGTGCAGTGGTGTTCGGGCAGTGTAGGGGTTGTGCTGGGGGTGGTGTTTCAGGGTTTAGGGCAGTGCAGTGGTGTTCGGGCAGTATAGGGGGTCGTGCTGGGGGTGGTGTTTCAGGGTTTAGGGCAGTGCAGTGGTGTTCGGGCAGTGTAGGGGGTCGTGCTGGGGCTGGTGTTTCAGGGTGTAGGGCAGTGCAGTGGTGTTCGGGCAGTGTAGGGGGTCGTGCTGGTGCTAGTGTTTCAGGGTTTAGGGCAGTGCAGTGGTGTTCGGGCAGTGTAGGGGGTCGTGCTGGGGTGGTGTTTCAGGGTTTAGGGCAGTGCAGTGGTGTTCGGGCAATGTAGGGGTCTTGCTGGGGGTGGTGTTTCCGGGTTTAGGGCAGTGGTGTTCAGGCAGTGTAGGGGGTCTTGCTGGGGGTGATGTTTCAGGGTTTAGGGCAGTGCAGTGGTGTTCAGGCAGTGTAGGGGGTCTTGCTGGGGGTAGTGTTTCATGGTTTAGGGCAGTGCAGTAGTGTTCGGGCAGTGTAGGGGCTCATGCTGGGGGTGGTGTTTCAGGGTTTAGGGCAGAGCAGTGGTGTTCGGGCAGTGTAAGGGGTCATTCTGGGGGTGGTGTTTCAGGGTTTAGGGCAGTGCAGTGGTGTTTGGGCAGTGTAGGGGGTCGTGCTGGGGGTGGTGTTTCAGGGTTTAGGGCAGTGCAGTGGTGTTCGGGCAGTGTAGGGGGTCGTGCTGGGGGTGGTGTTTCAGGGTTTAGGGCAGTGCAGTGGTGTTCGGGCAGTGTAAGGGGTCATGCTGGGGGTGGTGTTTCAGGGCTTAGGGCAGTGCAGTGGTGTTCGTGCAGTGTAGGGGGTCGTGCAGGGGGTGGTGTTTCAGGGTTAGGGGGGTCATGCAGAGGGTGGTGTTTCAGGGTTTAGGGCAGTGCAGTGGTGTTCGGGCAGTGTAGGGGGTCTTGCTGGGGGTAGTGTTTCAGGGTTTAGGGCAGTGCAGTGGTGTTCAGGCAGTGTAGGTGGTCGTGCTGGGGCTGGTGTTTCAGGGTTTAGGGCAGTGCAGTGGTGTTCGGGCCGTGTAGGGGGTCGTGCTGGGGCTGGTGTTTCAGGGTTTAGGGCAGTGCAGTGGTGTTTGGGCAGTGTAGGGGTCGTGCTGGGGCTGGTGTTTCAGGGTTTAGGGCAGTGCAGTGGTGTTCGGGAATTGTAGGGGTCGTGCTGGGGCTGGTGTTTCAGGGTTTAGGGCAGTGCAGTGGTGTTCGGGCAGTGTAGGGGGTCGTGCTGGGGCTGGTGTTTCAGGGTTTAGGGCAGTGCAGTGGTGTTCGGGCAGTGTAGGGGTCGTGCTGGGGCTTGTGTTTCAGGGTTTAGTGCAGTGGTGTTCGGGCATTGTAGGGGGTCGTGCTGGGGGTGGTGTTTCAGGGTTTAGGGCAGTGGTGTTCGGGCAGTGTAGGGGTCTTGCTGGGGGTGATGTTTCAGGGTTTAGGGCAGTGCAGTGGTGTTCGGGCAGTGTAGGGGTCTTGCTGGGGCTGGTGTTTCAGGGTTTAGGGCAGTGCAGTGGTGTTCTGGCAGTGTAGGGGACGTGCTGGGGGTGGTGTTTCAGGGTTTAGGGCAGTGCAGTGGTGTTCGGGCAGTGTAGGGGGTCGTGCTGGGGCTAGTGTTTCAGGGTTTAGTGCAGTGGTGTTCGGGCATTGTAGGGGGTCGTGCTGGGGTGGTGTTTCAGGGTTTAGGGCAGTGGTGTTCGGGCAGTGTAGGGGGTCGTGCTGGGGCTGATGTTTCAGGGTTTAGGGCAGTGCAGTGGTGTTCGGGCAGTGTAGGGTGTCGTGCTGGGGGTGGTGTTTCAGGGTTTAGGGCAGTGCAGTGGTGTTCGGGCAGTGTAGGGGGTCGTGCTGGGGGTGGTGTTTCAGGGTTTAGGGCAGTGCAGTGGTGTTCCGGCAGTGTAAGGGGTCGTGCTGGGGGTGGTGTTTCAGGGTTTAGAGCAGTGCAGTGGTATTCGGGCAGTGTAGGGGGTCATGCTGGGGGTAGTGTTTTAGGGTTTAGGGCAGTGCAGTGGTGTTTGGGCAGTGTAGGGGGTCATACTGGGGTAGTGTTTTAGGGTTTAGTCAGTGCAGTGGTGTTCGTGCAGTGTAGGGGGTCGTGCTGGGGTAGTGTTTTAGGGTTTAGGGCAGTGCAGTGGTGTTTGTGTAGTGTAGGGGGTCGTGCTGGGGCTGGTGTTTCAGGGTTTAGGGCAGTGCAGTGGTGTTCGGGCAGTGTACGGGGTCGTGCTGGGGCTGGTGTTTCAGGGTTTAGGGCAGTGCAGTGGTGTTTGGGCAGTGTAGGGGGTCATGCTGGGGCTGGTGTTTCAGGGTTTAGGGCAGTGCAGTGGTGTTCGGGCAGTGTAGGGGGTCGTGCTGGGGCTAGTGTTTCAGGGTTTAGTGCAGTGGTGTTCGGGCATTGTAGGGGGTCGTGCTGAGGTGGTGTTTCAGGGTTTAGGGCAGTGGTGTTCGGGCAGTGTAGGGGGTCTTGCTGGGGGTGATGTTTCAGGGTTTAGGGCAGTGCAGTGGTGTTCGGGCAGTGTAGGGGGTCTTGCTGGGGCTGGTGTTTCAGGGTTTAGGGCAGTGCAGTGGTGTTCTGGCAGTGTAGGGGGACGTGCTGGGGGTGGTGTTTCAGGGTTTAGGGCAGTGCAGTGGTGTTCGGGCAGTGTAGGGGGTCGGGCTGGGGCTAGTGTTTAAGGGTTTAGTGCAGTGGTGTTCGGGCATTGTAGGGGGTCGTGCTGGGGTGGTGTTTCAGGGTTTAGGGCAGTGGTGTTCGGGCAGTGTAGGGGGTCATGCTGGGGCTGATGTTTCAGGGTTTAGGGCAGTGCAGTGGTGTTTGGGCAGTGTAGGGTGTCGTGCTGGGGGTGGTGTTTCAGGGTTTAGGGCAGTGCAGTGGTGTTCGGGCAGTGTAGGTGGTCGTGCTGGGGGTGGTGTTTCAGGGTTTAGGGCAGTGCAGTGGTGTTCGGGCAGTGTAAGGGGTCGTGCTGGGGGTGGTGTTTCAGGGTTTAGGGCAGTGCAGTGGTGTTCGGGCAGTGTAGGGGTCATGCTGGGGGTAGTGTTTTAGGGTTTAGGGCAGTGCAGTGGTGTTCGGGCAGTGTAGGGGGTCATACTGGGGTAGTGTTTTAGGGTTTAGTCAGTGCAGTGGTGTTCGTGCAGTGTAGGGGGTCGTGCTGGGGTAGTGTTTTAGGGTTTAGGGCAGTGCAGTGGTGTTTGTGTAGTGACAGCGCATGCGCTGCATCGCTAGGCGAGACCTAAAAAGCATTGCACCAAGATGTCTGCCAACACTTCCTGGATTGAAGTGTTGGCAGCCAATTAGAGCCAAGCTCGTGCTTGTGTAGTTAGGTCCCGCCCAGATATATAAAGATTTTTTTCCTTTAAGATCTTGAAAGCTACTGAACGGATTTACACCATTTAATAAAAAAGGGCGCTTTCTGAACCAAGCACTACCTTTTTGCCAAATTTGGTGTAATTCCGTTCAGCAGTTTTGGCTGTAACCGTGTCTAAAGTTTCCTATGGGAAATTCGTTTTTTTGACCTCTATTTTTTTAATTTCTCAGGAACTACTGAACGGATTTACACCATTTAAAACAAAGGGCGCTTTCTGAACCAAGGGCTACCTTTTTGCCAAATTTGGTGTAATTCCGTTCAGCAGTTCGGGCTGTAGCCGTGTCTAAAGTTTCCTATGGGAAATAACATGGGGAAAACGCGTTTTGGGACCCCCCTTTTTTCTTGGCCCCAGCTTCACGAATCATCCCGAAACTTTCAGGATAGGAGCTGACCGGAGCGCCCCACTAGTTTTGAAAATTTTGCGAAGATTCGTCATCCGGTGACAAAGTTATTGGGAAAAGAAAAAACGCTTTTCCTATGGAAACTAGGTCCTAACTATAACTATCTAGTGGCGACCGCCAGTAGATAATATATATATATATATATATATATATATATATATATATATATATATATATATATATATATATATATATATATAAAATAATTTTTGTTTATTTGTTAAATGTTTGTTTATGTTATAAATATGTTTGTATTAATATTGTGATTTTTGGAATTGTTGTAATGTTAGAATAATTATCTGTTCTTTTAATAGCTAATTTGAATTTGTTTAGTAAAATGTTGTTATTTGTATGTTTTTGCATTAAAACTATCGATCCTTACCAATATTATGCAGTTGATAGTTTATGTTCAGATATTTGTGTGTATTTATATGTTTATTTAAAGTTCACCATATATTGTGTCGGTTAATTTTATTATCGATAAAAGGGACTATGGATATTTATGACATCAATATTTTGATCATTGATAGTCATGTTTTTGTAAGTTAAGTATACGAAGACTATATTTTTGTACGCAACATTTATTTTCTGATACTTTAGGGATCCAATATTTACATTGATATTATGTCAGTGATCCTCTTGCTGGTGGATTCTGCTGCAGCGAATCTTGACCCACAAGGGCTATTCCTGAGGTCCTGGGACCCTTCACTGTGTCAAAGGGTACTCCCCCAGCATCCTGAAAAACCTAGGACTATTTAATGTTTTGGCTCTAAAGACCTACTTTCTAGTGGTTTATGCTGCTTGCACCTGTTCATTGTTTATGCTATCATCTTCACAATAGGGTGGAACATGCTCTGACCACTTTATCCTCTCTCGGTTTGTACCCAAGTTTCATAGGTTCTGCTACCCTCCATGGTCAATATTCACCCTCCTCTGCACTGTCCACTTCCTCTTTTACGTCATGCTTACTTTCTGAACAATCCTTTTTATTACAAATCTGAACAGTCTACACTGCTGTGTTTGTCCTAAATGCATGAGGTAACATCCCTCTAGTGTGAGCTCCTTCTACACTTCTCTGGAGTTGTGGTCATCTTATAGGGCCTGATTGTGAGTTGCACAGTTTTGGTGTGGTATTAAATCTGCATGTTAAATTTATGTTACTGTCAGAAATTGTGTTAAGGGTTGGGGGGTGGAAGCACCATACAGGCAATGACCACAAACCTCATTTGGGTTAACCACAAAAGTCACTAAATTAACAAGTGCCTTATCCCTGTTTGGTAGCTTGGAACAAAAGCAGCCATGCTTAACTTAAATGCAATGTTGTAAAATATTTATGCATGACACAAACAGGAATAAAGTGGAAACACCACACAAGAAAAATCCCAAACCAATTTAGAAATATAGAGCAAATTGCAATGAATACAATGATACCAGAACAATACACATCCAATTAGTAGAACTGGAGATTTTCAATTTGTTCTTACAAGGAGAAGAGCTCCATTCATAGTGGAGAAGCAGCAAGGAGCAGTCCGATCATCACAGACTTGTTGCTGTAGTGCAAGTGTAGGACAGGGGTTGTGGATCGTTGTCACTGTAGCGTGAACAGCTGGTCAGGAGTCATGACTGGTTGTTGCCATAGCTTCACATTGGCAGTTGTCACAGGCTAACGTTGCTGTCACGAAGTGCAGGTCGTGCTTTGCCAGTCATCACTGGCAGTCGCTGTCAGCATGAAGAGGTCTCACCGGATGTCGTGGGTGGCAGAGTCTTGGTGCAAATGGGCCCATTTGTGGTCACAAGGAGAGAAAACCTGAAGATTTTCACCTTTACCTCAGGAGGAGTACACTCTGATGCCAGCCGAGAGTCCATGACATGGAGAGGCACCTCTTGTGGATCAGGGACTCACTCCAGCAGAGGCCAGCAGGGCTGAGGCAGGTCCCGTTGCAGCTGGCCTCTGAAGCTTGCTGTGTCCCTGTAGCTCCCACAAGAGATAAGTCAACTGATCCTTGGAGTCACTCTGGTTAGACTGGGATAAAGGCAAGCATGTCCAATCTTCCTTCTCAGAGAGCAAAGCAGTCCTTCAAGTAGCAGGGTAGTCCTCTGGCAGTATGGCAGTCCTTCTTCTCTAAGTTCCACAGGTGCAGGAGTGTTCATAAGAGTGGCTCTGTTGGCCCAATATATATACCTGGTGCCAGCCTTTGTGTTGGGGTACTCCCTGTCCTATCCCCACATCTGGTTATTGAAAGTTCTTCCCCTTCCCCCGTCAAACCTCCAAATTGTAAAAGGGGGACAAAGGGTGGAACAGGCCTGGTGTCAGATTTTTTTGGGTGGGCCGGAGTGAAAGCCCTTTGAAGTGTAAGTGAGGCTGGATACAGCTCCTCCCAGTCATTTTTCCAGAATGGCCCATCCTTTCAACACCTAAGCTCATTTGTGTTACTTTCTGGAAGCAAAACACCAACCTCAACAAAGGTTTTGCATAGTTATGCAATGTTCGGTTATATTGCACCATATTAAAAATTAAAACTATCACATTAATGCTTAACAGTATAGCATGTACTTAAAAACCCTTGTTTCCTGCAAAGTTCTGCAAATTCTGCTTCTAAATGTGCATCATCAATAAGCAAGTTTAATAAATTATGTTCACAAAATTGTACATCTCAAAATCTGTGGGGCACTAGAGTTAGGAATTGTTAGGCTGGCTTGGAGCATGGTTCCCATATAGATCTCGAGATGAGCAGAGGGGAACATTTAAGGTAACATTTCACTGTTCCGTGGTGAAGAGACACTGCAGTAGCATTTACCACAAAACATAACCATGGAACAACTGATTTACTTTTCTGCCAATCTTAGATGCAGAAAGCATGAAACAATTTAGTTTAAATCACCAAGGGATTGTCATCGATCCCAGGGTGAGTTTACTTTTTCATATGCCCTGTTTGAGCCACTGACTAGGCCCTGATTAGACCCCATACAAGAGAAGAAGGCTTACCTGTTTGCTGATTGAATAATTGGTATCTGCCTGATAGACAGCTGCAGAAAAATGTTGGCTGTCATTCAGAGTAGAGGGGTGGTGTAAGAAATGGGGTTATGGGTTGAGGGGGGTGGGAACCTAACTCAGACAACAACCACAATCCTTGTAAGAGTGAACCACAAAAAGTCACTATATTAACCTGTGCGTAACACTCTGGTAACTTGGCACAAATCATTTGGGCTTAACTTGGAGGCAAAGTGTCAAATAATTATGCAGCGCAAAAACAGTAATATTTTGAAAACGAAATACAATGAAAATCCCAAACCAATTTAGAAACCTAGAGTAAATTTCAAAACATAAAATAAACCAGAAGACAAAAATCCAATCAGTAGAACTAGATATATGCAATTTCAAAGTTTTAAGTAGATATAGTGCCTAAAAACACAAAGTGCCACTCGTAGTCGTCTGGTCGTGCTAGCCCGGTGGAAAGTCGCAAGTTCAGGCCAACCGCAATGAAGCACGGGTCGGATACAGGGACCAGGTTAGTCCCACAGAAAAATTACTGTCTCAATTTCTTGCCACAGAGAGTTCTATTTGCGGTGGAGGAGGCCATGAGGGGCAGGGAGAGCTTCACGGAGGGTTGCCGCAGCAGCATGAAGACCAGGCTGGGGGTATTTTGGCTGTTGTTGCTGTAGCATGAAGAGCCAGTTGGGCATCAGGGATGGTCATTACTGGAGTTTCGCATTGGCAGTCATCATGGGGTTGTTGCGGTAGTATAATGTGGAGATTTTGCGATGCTGATCGTCACTGTAGCACAAAGAGTCGGGTTTACCGGAGCTCCGCGTTGGCGGTCGCGGTCGGGTTCATCAGAGCTCTGCATTCGTGGTCATTGCAGGTGTTAGAGTCTTGGTGCTAACAGGGCCATTCGTGGTCGTGAAGACCCTTAAACATCAGGATTTCTCCTTTCTTCATAGGTGGAGCTGAACTGATGCTAGCCAAGGGTTCTGACCCTAGGGAGGCATCTCCTGGGGATCATAAACTCACTCCAGCAGAGGGTAGCAGGGCTCCGACAGGTCCAGTTGCACATCCAGGCAGGTCCAGTGCAGCAAGTCAGATGTAAAGTTGAAGGGGAACCTCTGGAGCTTGTTGTGTCCCTGTTAGCTCTGACAGGTCAACCAATTGACCCCTGGAGTCACTTTGGTAAGCCTGGAATGAAGGGAGCAGGTCCAGTCTTCCTTCTAAGAGAGTTGGGCAGTCCTCTGGGAGCAGCAGGGCAGTCCTCTGGCAACAGGACAGCCTTTCTTCTGTAATGTCTACAGGTCGAGGGCTTTAGAGATCCAATATTTATATATGGTGCCAGCCCTTCTGTGTGGGGAGACACACTGTTCTTCCCCACATCTGGCTCTGGAAAGTTCTTGCCGTCCCCTGTCAAGCCTCCATGAACTCTGGGATGACTGGTGTCTGGTTCTTTATGTATGCTGGAGGCGAGCCCTGTGAAGTGTAAATGAGGCAAGGTATAGCTCTACCCCCAGCCATCCTGGCAGGATGACCCATCCTGCCCACACCTAGTCCCTCTTTGTCTCACTTTCTTGGAGGAATACACAAACAGCAGAGTCATTCACAGTCATGTGACTTAAGGTACTGGCAGAAGGCACAAATGAATAGGAAAAGAAAATGCTATGTTTCTACAAGTGTCATTTTCACAATTGTGACTTAAAATCCAACTTTACCATTAAAGATCATTTTAAATTACAATTCATTGAGTGTAAACACCATATTTCTATCTGCTTCCAATCTAATGATATCACCTGCTAAATGTAATAAGTTAACCCCATGTTATACAATGGGAGAGATAGGCCTTACATATCTGAAAAACAACTTTAGGAGTTTTTCACTGCTAAAGCATGTAAAACTTAAACCCACGTGTCCTACTTTTTAAATACAGTGCACCCTGCCCTGTGATCTTTAGGGCATACTTAAGGGGTGACTTATATGTATTAAAATGATAGTTTTAGGCTGGGCAAAAGGTTCAGTTTGCCAGGTCAAAGTGGCAGTTTAAAACTGCACTACGATTTCTAGGGGCAGGCCTGAGACATGTTTAAAAATGCTACTTCAGTGGGTGGCACAATGAGTGCTGCAGGCCCACTAATAGCATTCAAGTTACAGGCCCTGGGCACATGCAGTGCCATTTTCCAGTAAATCAAAAATGCCAATTAGGTAAAGGCTAATTTACCATGTTTTTAGGGAGAAAGAACAAGCACTTTATCACTGGTTAGAAGGAAAGAAATGTGTGCAGTCCTATGTCAACAAAAACAGGCTTTGCAAGAGAAAGGAACATTTAGTGCGGGACCCTGCAAAAAGGGCCAGGTCCATCAGGTGGGATACCAATCTGCTGGGTTAGGGGTTCATTGCCTTTCCACATCATATTTGAAGTTCCCTCTCCATATTGGCAGGCTTTTTTCAAATGGGCTTCCACTACATAAATTAAAGTAGTATATGTTTATTATTGTGTGTGCCTTTTAAGCAGCAACTCTACTCTGCCTATTCCTTACATTTTTATTTTACTTTTTCTGCCGTAGTGTGAGAATGCATTTTATGAAAAGGAATATAAAGTAGGGTTGTCAAAAGAAAAATGCCAGCCATGTGTTTTTCAAGGAGCCTGCAAAGACCTTGTCTTGACACTAAATAGGGTAATAAATAAAAAAGTATGTATTCATTTGTAATGTGACTTTTCTGTCTTTGTTCCCTTTAATTATCAGTCATGGATCATTCAGGCAGGAGTGGAACACAATTAAAAGTGCTTTCTATATATATTTGCTGTTCAAAGTATGCACAGATAAGTGCTGAACATACGGCTGTAGCTAACTCCTTATTTTTGAACCATCTGGGACATCAAAATATTGAGCTGGCAACCCTGATCATAAGACTGGAAGTTTGTTGCAGGATCAGCACCTTATTTATTTCCTCCACACTGGAACCCTGATTAATGCCATAATAGCAATAGTTCAACTTATATCTGAAACCCTACGCCGCCGTCAATAACATGCTGAGTTACTTCAAGTGTCTGGGAATGCACCCTGCATTCAGACAACTCACTCCTCATTCTTGCCCTTCACTTTCACGCTGACCCTGCACTCACAGCGATCACAATGCACTCACACCATTCACCAGCTCACCCTGCACTCACAGTGATCACTCTGCACTCACCATGCACTTGTGCTGTTCGCCCTGTACCTCACCCTGCAGTCACACGAGCACACTACTCACCTTGCACTCATGTGACAATTCATTCACCTGTCCCCTTCACTGCTCAATCTGCAATCTCACTCGAAGAAGCCAATCACTAACCATACATTCATTCGTCCCAATCTGCACTTACATCCGCACCCAAATTCATATGGTCACCTAACTCACCCTGCACTCATCTCTCTTACCATACTCTCACACTGTTGCATCGCTCCCCGCGCACTCACATGGGCACTCCTGCCACCCACACAGCGCACAGGGTTAATGTGCCTGCTACAAAGAACGTGTACCATGCAGATCACAGAACTGAGTGTGAGTAAACTACGAGTAGCCCTATAAAAAAATGAAATGTTTGTCAGAAAGTTGCTATAGAGAGATGAGGTGCATTGTTGGTGAGTGGTAGTGAGGGAATTCATCAGAAGGAGGAAATGGGGGAGGGGCGCAAAAAAGACTGTTGCACCGTGTGCAACCGGTGGGACAGCCCTGGATGGGAGTGTTAGCCCCCTCCCCGAAGTTTGGGTCTAGTGGCGCCCCTGCCCTGCCCTGTATACCCCTGAAGGGATTAGAATGCAGTTTCTGTGTTCTTTCATTCTGTCTGTTTGGTAATGTATTTCTTTTCTGTCAGGCCTCGTGCTATTCTGTGGTCACGTTTTATGGTGCAGTATTTTATAATAAAGAGCAGTCAATCGAACTCAAAGACATTGTACCTGCTTCATGGTCCTGATATCGGTCCAGTTGTAACGGGTAGATCATGGCACTGGCCTCTTGCATTTACGGCAGTTCAGCTCCTTGTCTGCTTTTTCATTGCTTTTCCATAGGTGGACGACTCATCTGGATTTTATTTTTTATAGAGGCTCGAGAAGGAGCACGCCCACCAACTTGAAAGCACCTTTTAAAAGAGTTTCGCACGACTGAAAAAACTGTGAAAGCACCGTACACTATTTCCTTTATTCATTTAGGGACCCTCTTGTCTAGTCTGGAATCATATTTCGCTCTGCCCTGGTCTCAAAATGTGCTTTCACCATCTGGAACACACGACTTTGCGCTTTGACAGTCCTGCCACTTCTATGATTCTGGGCAAATCACTCCCCCTGCCTGAACAAAAAGCATCTACAATCCATTAGGCCTCGCATTTACGCGAGTTTGAGCCATTGGCATTGCAAATGACAATGCCTTTTATTTATGTGTTGTTTTTTAAAACATAACTAAAAGGCATTGTCATTTACAATGCCAATAGATTAAACTCTCGCAAATGCGAGACCTATTGCATTGCAAATGCTTGTTACACTCTGACTCAGTAAAACCCCTGGAAATACTTGGATTTTTAAATGTGGGAAGAAGCCAACTCTTCTATGATTAAATTGTTACTTCACCCAGAAGTGTGGAAACAACTTCTATAAATAAGGAATGCGTGCATATACCTCTGACATCAATCAGCTGCTGTGATATAGTTTTCAATCTTGTATGTATAACTGCTAAAATTCAAATGTGTCTGCAGCTGCCTTCCTACAGGAGATTATTGCCTTTGTATTCTGTGCGCATGAAAGAAACTATATAAATGCAAATAGTTTACTATTAGTAGTGCAAATAATTTGTTTTTCCATTATGCAGATGTATTTCTTTTGTGACATATGCACATAACAATTTGTGCAGTCATTGTTTTGTTTCTACTATAATATGTATGTCGCAAGCAGCTTCCATGGCATGCAATTTCTTTGGCAAAGTAAAATGCAAAACTAACTGTAGCTACATCCTATATATTTTAAATACTGTATCGGAAATGGAAAACCTATTTTTACTTTAGATGTTTGAGGTGTGTGGTTGGTGTGTGTATGTGTGTGTTTTTTTAATTTCAAGCTCTGGGGACTGAACCACTCCTCATAGTTTTGGTAAAAATTGACAAGCACCATACGTGTAAGGACCACAGGTTCCCGAGGACCTGTCCCCCTTTGTGTGTTTCGGCATTTTAAAGCAAGTGCATTGAAAAAGTAAAAAGTCACTTCAGCAACGAAAAAAGAAACTCAAGCAGGTTAAACATTCTTCTGATAAACTAATTTCGTTCTAGTCCACAGAAATGACGCAGAAAAATATCTATATTGACAAAAGAAATATTGAACCATGAGGTAAGAATTTTGAACCAAATGTTTCTATTAAAAAAATATATAATTTGGATTGATTGCTGTACAAGCAAAGGTAAGGCATTCCCCGTTGATCCTCTTCCTCGGATGCACTAACAACCTTGCACTGGCTCTTGGTGGGGTCGAGTTCAAAATATTGAGTTGCAGAAATATCGAATTTTTAATATCGTAACACAGAAATATTGTGTGCAAAAATATCATTGACAAAAATATTGGGGCATATTAGCAAGGGCACTATCGCCGCTTTAGCGGCACTTTTTGCCGCTAAAGCGGCGATATTTATATCGCCCTATCAGCAAACTGTCTCTAACAGCAGTTAGCGACAGTTTGCGGGCATTAGCGCCCGTTTTTACCGCTTTGCATGTCAGCGATATTTATCGCTAATGACATGCAAAGTGGGCGTTCCCGACGAACAAACCTGGGAAACACTCGCTAACAGGCCTATCGCCTATTAGCAAGGTGGCCATGGCCCCAGTTAGCGACGTGAAAAGTCGCGCTAACCGGGGTCATCGCCATTTATTTAACACCTGCAATTAGCAGGTGTTAGCCATACCTAACATGGGGGGTGGATTATGCTGATACGACCACAGGGTCGTATCAGCAAGGTGTTCTCCCTTCTCCATGCAACATCGCTGGTTTTTCAGCGATGTTGGCCCATTTCCCCCGCTATTGCTGGAATATTAATCGCCATAGCGCTAATCGTTGCTAATACAGCGTTAGCGTGGCGATATATTCCAGCGATAGCCGGCGATAAAAAAAATCACGCTAAGCAGGGTTAGCGATGATTATCGCCTCTTCTTGCTAATATGCACCATTGATTTTTAAGGTAGGAAATATCGTTTTTTGTTTCTTTATGTGTTTAAATTATATTTAAATTGTATAGGTTTTGTATTATTTGTGAAATTGTTGTTAATGTTTTTAAATATAGTTTTTAATTTTAAGTTATTTACATTTTTAATATAATTGTAAAATAGTAATTTATAGTTTTGTGGCGGGTTGTTAGGTTTGTACAGGGTTGGTACAGGGTGGGAAGTTAATTAAGTATAATGACTTTATATTTTTTTTAATTAATAATTATTTATTTGATTATTAAGTATGTAAATTGTGTAAATAATATTTTTTTAAGTTATATTTTAGGTGCAGGTTGTTGGATTTGTAGGGGTATAGAATGGGATGTTAAATTATAATTGATTAATTGTTAATTATTTATAAATTATTAATTGTTTAATTGTTAATTAATGTAAATTGTGTAATTATTTAATTTTTTTAATTTATATTTTAGGTGTGAGTTGTTGGGTTTGTAGGGGTATAGGGTAGTAAGTTAATTAAATAATAATTGATGAATTATAAATTATGAATTTATTATTAATTAATTAATAGTTAATTATGTAAATTGTGTAATTATAATATTTTAGTTTCAATATATGTGAAATGTGCGTTGCTAGGTATCTAGGGCTATAGCGTGGGAATTTAATGATAATTATTTCAAAAATGTATACTTATTTTCATTGTTTAATTATGTTTTTTAATGCATATATTTAATTTTAAGTTAATTGTTCTAGACTTTCTGAAATTAATACTTGCATTAAAATAAGGTATGTGTTTGAAGTGAAGTACATTCCCTACTGTTGCAAAAACTGGAGTGGGAATAGTAAATTTTAACCCTCCTGAGTCCAACGCTTTCCCTACTGCTGAACAGACTGGAGTGGGAATAGTGAATTTTACCCCTCCTGAGTCCAACGCTTTCCCTACTGCTGAACAGACTGGAGTGGGAATAGTGAATTTTACCCCTCCTGAGTCCAATGCTTTACCTACTGTTGCACCGACTGGAGTGGGAACAGTAAATGTTACCTCTCCTGAGTCCAACTCTTTCCCTACTGTTGCACAGACTGGAGGTTGAATAATCTATCTTACCCCTTCTGCGTCCAGAGTCTTCCCTACTGTTGCACAGACTGGAGTGGGAATAATATATGTATTATTCCTAGAATTTTATGTTTTTGTTTAAAGTTCTATTATTATTATATTGTTGTGCATTTAAAATTATATTTTTACATATCTAAAATTGATTGTAAATGGTAATATAAATTAAAGTTATTTTAATAATAGTTTTATATTTTATATATGTAAATAAACATACACACAGATATGTGTGTTTGTTTAAATAACTATATATTTATAGATATTTTTTATATTGATTAAATATATTTATGTGACATTATATAACTGTTATATGTGAAATATATTTAGGGGCTTATTACAATGTCGGGTGGACTTGCGGCCGCCCAACACCGTCTCAGTGTGAAACGGACCGAACATAGTTTGGCGGTTCCGCACCCCCTATTGCGGTGCGACCGCACCATGACAAACCAAAAGAATCCGCAGGTCTAACTCAGCTTCAACAAGCTCGAGAGCACATACAGTACAAGTTAATACCTCCCTCTTAGTTTTGAGGGGAGTCCTTTATAGAGGACGGAATCCCATCACCCACCAAAGTGGCATGCTTCATCATCTGGGATCTCCTCTTGGTTGCAAAACCTAGTGCAACCAAGGGCTACAACCCCCTCCCTGGGAGGGAGGAGCTCAGGGATGTTTTTAGTGATCAGCACTAGGATCTCCTAGAATCCACTAGAGGCGAAGCAATATAGATAGTGTTTTGGGTGATGGTTGCAGTGCGTGTTGTGAGCGGTCGCAAGCTCCCATTTCTCTGTGGGAGCTTTCGCTGTGGTTGGAAACCAGCCGCAGCACAAGCTACCATAGAGAAATGGGAGTTTCTGTGAATCCCTGCATCACATAGCAGGCATCACATGGTGCAGGGGTTTACAGGGGGCACTATAGATGCCCCCAACCCCTCAACCGGAGGCCGCTGAGGAATGGGGGCCCTGCTAGGGGCCCCCTTAGTCGCTTTCTCACATGGAAAGTCTGTCTGAAACCGACATCATAATCCCAACTGTGTAAATGCCGTCCTAAAGGGATTATGAGCGGTTTAAACTCTGACCGCCTTCTTTGTAAAAAGGCGGTTGAAGTTTAAACCAAGGATGTAAGTCATAAAGCCTCTGACCTGCAGTCGGAGGCTCTCCGACCGACATCCTCATCGGTCCCATAATGTTTACTATGTTTAACTATATAAATATATATTATATCGCCACACTCCGCTTTACACTTCTCCTTGACTGGAAAAAAATGGACGACGAACCCAGATTTGGTGCAATTTAGGTGTTTATTTTCAGTGCGCCACCATTGCTGCCATGACGCGTTTCGGCCAAACTCGGCCTTGATCACATGACGCGCCTTCAGAGCCCAAGTGAAGTTTTTTAAAAGTGACTGTACCCCGCAGTCGTGATGCAGCAAGCTAATGGACATAGACAACATACTTTGTCAAATAATCCTTGTAGTCTATGTTTGTGCAAACCAACAGCAATAAATAGTAAAAATACATATATTTGCAGTAATGTTAATATAAATACCAATGAATGTAAAATACATTTTTAAAAATACATTTTTAAAAATATATATATATGATAGTAAAAAACATTTCAGCACAATCAAGTATTCAATAAGAAAAAAATATCATTTTTTCAAAAGAGCCCACTGCTGACGTATGTAAAGTCATTGGTAACTTAGCAGAGTACCTATATGACTATAAATGGATAAATCCATACATGTCCTCCCTTCATATTTTGGATATCCTGCTGAGGGGGTCAATCAATGTATCATTGCTGTTAATAAATAGAATGTGAAACACAACTCCATAGGTGATAATGCTGCAGGTCTTGTCAAAAGTGCCTATAAGTAAAGTGCAAAGTGCCAAACAAAGTGCTAATACATATATGATCTAAAAACCATGCATAAAATACAAAAGACCTCATAAAAGATCCTCTGTATAAATACCATAATAATTAGATAAAAATATGTATGTGAATTAAAATGATCTAGTAAAAGCATAATGCAAGACGCAGAGTGCTGAATAAAATAATCCAAGGAGAAAAATAAATTTCATAAATGTGAGAAAGCTATAGTTGTCATTATATACATTATTGTTCAGTTGGTAAAACGCATAGTTATATCTGATCCCAGATTAGTTATAACCAGGTATAAAAGTCCTCGCTCGAATTGTGACCATTGGGATTCTTTGTATCTAGATCGAGGATATATCTTGTTTCGAGGCGTCGGAGTTTGCTTTCCCGATCACCTCCCCGTCTGGATACTGGTATAGAGTCATTAGAAAATATCTGAAATCCTGGAGGTTGTTTGCATGCCTTTCTTTAAAGTGCCGTGCAAACGGGTACGTATGATCACTGTTGGTAATTGCCCTCATGTGCTGCAATATACGTTTGTGGGCTTGCAACTTAGTGCTTCCCACATATTGCAGCCCACAAGGGCAGGTCAACACGTAGACCACGTACTCCGTTTTTCATGTCAGAAATTTAGTTATTTTAATAGGGTCCTTAGTAAATGGGGAAATATAAGATGTTGTATTTACCCCATATTTGCAGGCCCGACAACTATTACATTTAAAGAATCCTTTCCTGACCGTTAGCCAATTTTTGGAGATTCTTACCTCCGGACTGCTCTTAACTATGGAGTCCCTCATGGATTTGGATTTTCAGAAAGTAATGCTCGGTTTCATGGGCAAAGCATTTCCAATAATAGGGTCCCTACGTACAACAGACCAATTTTTGTTAATGATTCTGCGTAGGGTATTTTGCTGCTTGCTGTATGTGAGGATTAATCTAGTTTCATTGGGACTATCCTGACTATTAGAGATAGTCAATGCCTTGTTGTTAAGTAAATCCATTCTATCTCTAGCATTAGCTTTGGAAATGGCATGATCAATAGTCTCAGCTTTGTACCCTCTTTGTAAAAATCTGGTCTTGCTCAGTTGTTGTGCTGCTTTCAGATCCTGGTCACTGCTGCATGTGCGACGTATCCTCAGCATCTCCCCATATGGTATACTATGGATGGGATGCTGAGGATGGTGGCTGGTGGCATGCAGCAGACTGTTGCCTGCCGTGGGCTTGCGAAAGAGTTTGGTTTCAATGTTGTCATTTTTTATGTATATTTCCACATCCAGGAAACATACAGATTGGTCACTAATGGTAGCTGTGAAGTGCAAATTGATATTATTTTTGTTCAACTTTTGAACAAAATCACGAGCTGACTCTGCTGTCCCACGCCATATCACGAACAAGTCGTCGATATAGCGTAGCCAGATTTTAATCTGAGTATCCATGACAGTTTTAAACTCTTTTTTCAGAATTACTTCTTCCCACCAGCCCATATTTAGACAGGAGTAGCTAGGGGAGAAACAAGCTCCCATAGCTACTCCCCTTATCTGCTGCAGGACCTGGTTTTGGAATAAAAAATAGTTGTTATTCAAGCAGTACGTAATCATTGCAATTAGCATTTTGTTATGTTGGACCAGATGTAAGGGTCTATTGTCCAAATAGTATTGTGTGGCTCTAATACCGTCTTTGTGATGTATGCTTGTATACAAAGACGTAACATCCAAACACATTAATAAGCAATCAGGCTCCCATACTATATCCGACAATTGTCTTAGGAAGTCCCCCGTATCTTGCACAAAGGATGGTAGATTCTTTACAAAGTCTTGTAAAAATGAATCGATGTACTTTGTAGTATTTTCCAAAAAGCCCCCTATAGCTGAAATTATAGGTTTCCCCGGTGGGGTAGTGGCATTTTTGTCTAGCTTGGGGATAAAATACATTATTGGCATAACTGGGTGTTCGTTCTTTAAAAACCTGTATTCATCCATGCTGATGAGTCCCATGCTTCTCCAGGCACTGAGCTTGGAGTAGTATTCAATCCAAGATGCTCTTACTGTTAGGATGTTTGTTCTTTTATAACAATTTGCATCTTCCAATTGTTGTGTAGCCTCTTTCATGTATTCATCCCTTGACCATAAAACAATGGGGCATATTAGCAAGACCGGCGATAAAATTATCGCCGTTTTAGCGGCAGGAAACTGCCGCTAAAGCGGCGATAATGGGCTTGATAATATGCGTTATGGAATTCAATAGAAGCCCAGGTTAGATGTCCTGCACATCTAACCTGGGCTTCTATTGAATTCTATAACGCATATTAGCAAGCCCATTATCGCCGTTTTAGCGGCAGTTTCCTGCCGCTAAAACGGCGATAATTTTATCGCCGGTCTTGCTAATATGCCCCAATGTTTCCACCCTTGTCAGAGTTCCTAATTACAATTCGATCATTCTTTTGTAATTTCTCCATTAGTCGATTGTATGCCCTTTGCTGGTAGTGTTTGTCTTTGTACTTTTCTAGAGGTTTGTATTTTTAGTCTCTTTATCCCTGTAGTGACCAGTTCATTGAATATATCTAGTGAGTCTCTGAGAGTTATGGGTTGGAATGTAGATTTTGGTTTAAACTTAGTTGGAACTGTACCAAATGTGTTGAGACAGTTATCCTCATCTCTATTGTTCACATTGCTGTTTTCACGTTCCATCTCCTGTAAGTTGTTTAATAGCTCTGCATCCGCGGCTGTTAAGTTGCTATTTCCCATCATTTCTGTTGCGTTGTTGTTATTGCTCTCTTTGGATTTGCTTGAGTGGTATTTTTTAAGTTTAAGTTTACATACAAACTTGTACACATCCACTCGAGTTTGAGAATAGTCAAAATTATTTGGTGGACAAAATGACAATCCCAATTCCAATAATTTGATCTCTGCTGCATTAAGACTCACTGTAGATAGGTTGACGACAGTTTGATTGTTATCTATACCGTTTATTGTTGTTTGCGATTCCATCTTTTTTTGTTGTATTGTGTTTTTTTGTTGTTGGCACCACTTGATGCATTTGCGCCTTTCTCTACGTTTGCGGTTGAGTCTTTGTTTGGTTTGTTTGCGAGGGCGCAGTGTGTCTGTGCGATCCTGCCTGAGACAGTTTACCTCCTCTGCTAGGGTAAATTTGTGAAACCCCAAATTAGACCCTACTCTTTGTTGTTCAGTATCTGAATCACTTCCCATACATGAGCTTAAGTCAGAAACTGATGTAGATGATGCCGCAGCTTGTTGTTCACATGTTTGTTGGTCTTCATGAGCCACAATTTTTTTTGCTGTTTTGATGGAAACGAATTTTCTGGCAAACGTGAATATTTGTCCCTGTTCGTAATATATATATTATCTACTGGCGGTCGCCAGTAGATAGTTATAGTTAGGACCTATTTTCCATAGGAAATCCGCGACATTCTATTTGAAATAACTCTTGCGTCGGTTGACGAGTCTTCGTGAAATTTTCAAACTTTATGGCCCGCTCTGGTCCGCTCCTACCCTGAAAGTCTCAGGGTGATTCGTCAAGCGGGGGCCGAGAAAAAAGGGGGGTCCCAAAACGTGTTTTCCCCATTCATTTTCCCATAGGAAACTTTAGACAAGGCTACAGCCCGAACTGCTGAACGGAATTACACCAAATTTGGCAAAGAGGTAGTTCTTGGTTCAGAAAGAACCCTTTTTGTTAAATGGTGTAAATCCGTTCAGTAGTTCCTGTGAAAATCAAAATGAAAATCACATATATATCTATGGCCGCGTCGGATTCGCGCACCCTCCCGATCACGAGCTGCATGCTAATTGGCTGTCAACACTCCAAATCAGGAAGTGTTGGCAGCCATTTTGTCCCTCGGTGGAACCGAGGGACAGAAACAAGTGCGCAAAGCGCAAAAGGGGGCAGGGTAGAAACACCCTGACCCCTAGGTCTGCTCAGGGGGTCCCACAAGGACCCCCTGGGCAGAAAAGCATTTTTTTTTTTAAATCGGCGGGATGCGCTTAGGGTGCGCGAATCCCGCCGAGAAAAAAAAAAAATTGCAAGTGTGCAAACGCACAAAGGGGGCATGGTAGAAACACCCTGACCCCTAGGTCTGCTCAGGGGGTCCCACAAGGACCCCCTGGGCAGAAAAAAGCATTTAAAAAAAAAAAATCGGCAGGATGCGCTCAGGGTGCGCGGATCCTGCCGGAAAAGCTATCGAGCGCGGTCACCCGCGCTTCGATGTTTATTTGGCCCCGGGTGGGCCAAGTCCCGGGGGCATGGTGGGGGGGGTTTAGATTTAATGTGGGGCCTCTAAGGCCCCCAAGCCCGGGGACCGCCCCCCGGGGCTTTAGAAAATAATGGTGCGGGAGGGCTCTTTGCCCTCCCGCAGCCCCGGGGACCGCCACCCCCGGGGCTTCTTTTTAAAAACATTTTAACCTGTGTGGGGGGGCTCCAGCCCCCCCACACACCCCGGGGACCGCCACCTCCCCGGGGCACTAAAGATTTGAATATGGGGGTCCGTTACGACCCCCAAAGCCCCGGGGACCACCACCTCCCCGGGGCTGTGAAATGGTTGGGAGGGGGGCCGCGCGGCCACCCTCCTGGAGCCCTTGATGGCCCTGGGGACCGCCACCCCCCAGGTCCGGCTCCTGCAGTGTCCCGGGGCAGTGTCCCGGGGTGCCTACCCCCGGGACACTGTAGTTTGCTATGACAGGACGGGAGCCTCGCGGCTCCCGTCCTGTCATAGCAAACTTGGTTTGCATTTTGAACGAGAGAGCAGGAAACCTGCTCTCACTTTCAAAATGCAAACCAATTGCTTTCCACATGGGGAGCAGCATGTTAGCTGCTCCCCATGTGGAAAGCAATGCCGGCTCGCGCAGGAGGCGGGGAGCCGGCTGGGACTGTGGGGGATTGGGGACACCCCCACAGTCTCCAACGAGAGGCCAGGCCCCGGGGGATAGGGTCCCTGGGGCCATAAGTGGTGAAGGGAGGGGGCGGGGCTTCAGGTGACATGTGTGCAAACAGGCCCCGTGGCGCGTTTTAAGATGGGGAATTAAATCCCCTTCAATCCTGAGGGTCCCTGGGGGCCAACTAGCCCAACAGGTACGTCCAGAAAGCGCCACAGAGCTGCATTGCAGAGAGGTGCAAAAATGGGCGTGGCCTCTGAACACCTCTCTGCAACGCAGCTCCCTGGCGCATACTGGAGGTACAGGGTGGGCTAGTTGGACCCCAGGGACCCTCATGATTCAAGGGGACTTAATCCCCCAACTTAAAATGCGCCACGGGGCGCGTTTGCACAGATGTCACCTCAGGCCCCGCACCCTCCCTTCACCATTGTGCAAATATTCCTCTAAAATCAGCCGAACTACGAATTCCTATTTACTCACCTGTTATCAGGAGAGACCTCAGTGCTGCATCTTTCAGCCCAGTACTGATCCTGAAAAGTAATTTTAACCGTACTTACCAGTAACTTGAATTTCCTTCCATAGGCTAACATTGACTGATTTCACTTGGAAATTCTTCTGTGTGTGGAGTTTTGGAACTTTATAATATTCCTCTAAAATCAGCCGAAATACGAATTCCGATTTACTCACCTGTTATCAGGAGAGACCTCAGTGCTGCATCTTTCAGCCCAGTACTGATCCTGAAAAGTAATTTTAACCGTACTTAGCAGTAACTTGAATTTCCTTCCATAGGATATCATTGTCTGCTTTTTGCTGAAAAAGTTTCTAAGTGTCGATTTTGAAACATACAAATATTCCTCTAAAATCAGCCGAACTACGAATTCCGATTTACTCACCTGTTATCAGGAGAGACCTCAGTGCTGCATCTTTCAGCCCAGTACTGATCCTGAAAAGTAATTTTAACCGTACTTACCAGTAACTTGAATTTCCTTCCATAGGATATCATTGACTGGTTTCACTTGGAAATTCTTCTAAGTGTGGAGTTTTGGAACTTTATAATATTCCTCTAAAATCAGCCGAAATACGAATTCCGATTTACTCACCTGTTATCAGGAGAGACCTCAGTGCTGCATCTTTCAGCCCAGTACTGATCCTGAAAAGTAATTTTAACCGTACTTACCAGTAACTTGAATTTCCTTCCATAGGATATCATTGCCTGCTTTTTGCTGAAAAAGTTTCTAAGTGTCGATTTTTGAAACATACAAATATTCCTCTAAAATCAGCCAAAATACGAATTCCGATTTACTCACCTGTTATCAGGAGAGACCTCAGTGCTGCATCTTTCAGCCCAGTACTGATCCTGAAAAGTAATTTTAACCGTACTTACCAGTAACTTATATTTCCTTCCATAGGAATCCATTGTCTGGTTTTCAGCAGAAAAGTTTCAAAGTGTTGATTTTCACAAACTACAAATATTCCTTAAAAATTGCCTGTATGACTTAAACGCATTCTTTCAACTGTTTACAGGATATGCACCAGTGCTGGATACAGGATCCACCACTGAGTAAGAAAAAGTAACGATAACACTACTTACCTGCTAAGTGAATTTCCTCCCATATGATAACATTGGTGATTCTATGTGAAAAAGTTTCTAAGTGTCAACTTTTAAAATACAATAATATTCCTTAAAAATCACTACTGTAACCAAAACGCTTTTACTCAACTGTTTACAGGAGATGTCCCAGGACTGAATCTAGGATCCAGTCCTGTGGTTAGAAAAGTAATCCATAAAGTAACTAATTGCATTTAACTAGAAATTCACATTGAGCTCAATGTTGCATTGTGTTTGAAATTGTGTTGCCCATTGCAACAACTGTAACTACTATACTTAAAAGTCTATTGCCTATTTGCAAAGTATTTAAACTAAAGTAATTCATTCTGAGAAAGTATATTTTGTAATGTAATGTATAATGTAATTACAATGTAATTTAAAAAATAAAATATGTAAAAATAAATAGTTTAAAAAAATGTAGTAAATCAGTATAAAAAAATAAATATAACAATTAATACATTTAAAAATTGTCATTTACAAAACCTTTGAAATTCACTGAAAAAAACCATAGGTTTCAGACATGTTATAGTTAGGAATTAGCATTTAAAAAACCTTTGAAATTCACTGAAAAAACCATAGGTTTCAGACACGTTATAGTTAGAAATTAGCATTTAAAAAACCTTAGAAATTCACTTAAAAACCATAGGTTTTAGGGACAGTTATAGTTAGTTGGACATTTCACTCGTACAAAACCATAGAAATTCCCCCGTTATAGTTAGTTCAGCTAACTATAACTCGCGCCCCCGCAATGCACTGCTGATGACGTCACATATTACATCACTCATGACATGGTCAGTGACATCACTGATGACATCACTGATGACATCACTGATGACATCTCAAATGACATCACTGATGACACCACTGATGACATCATCCAAGTGATAATCTGATGCACCTCCTCACACCCTGATATAACCTTTGATACACCCACTCTAAATTACAGACTGCCATTCGCAAAACCATAGACACTCCAACACCAATAACTACATACCCACTCACTGATTCTTAGGTCTACACACACATCCACTCACTCACCCGTACAGTCACTCATACTTACGGTCACTCAGTACAGGACTATCATATGCACTCATACTCCTATATAGACACTCAAACACCGCCACTCATCCATAGAGGTACTCACACACCTAGTCAGTCATGCAAATAATTAAACACACTGCCATATACTCACCTATACATTTATACACACACCAGCTCACTTACTCATACAAATACTAGCACATTCTTACGCTCTTATACAATCACTGATACAAGCACACACTCATCCATACAGTCACTCTCACAATCACACACTCTTGCTTATAGCTATTTATATACTCCAACACACATATATACTGCCTTTCACATATGTAGTTACTCACACATGTACCACTGGGACATACATTCACTCACAAACACACTCTTACACACACTTACCCACCCATACAGTCTATCACAGATGCACTCTTGAAACCATCCACCCAGTGAATCACCCACTCACACATCTATGCACAGAGTCGCACACACCCCACCCACACAAACACTCAGGCACCCATACAGATACTCAGACAACTAATCAATAACTCATATAGACACTCATGTAGCTATTCACAAACCCATGCAGCAACTTACACAGCAATAGACAGACGGATACAGACATTCACCCAGTTTAGTCACTAACCCATGCATTCAGTAAGATACGTTTAATCACTCACTTATAGAGTTAGTCACGCACCTACTAAATCATCCATACAGACACTTATACACCCACTCATTCTTCAATACGCCTTTCCCTATATATATTAAACATATTTAAACTTTAAAGAAACACACAGTCACTGGATGATGTCATCAGTGATGTCATTTGAGATGTCATCAGTGATGTCATCAGTGATGTCACTGACCATGTCATGAGTGATGTAATATGTGACGTCATCAGCAGTGCATTGCGGGCGCGAGTTATAGTTAGCTGAACTAACTATAACGGGGAATTTCTATGGTTTTGTACGAGTGAAATGTCCAACTAACTATAACTGTCCCTAAAACCTATGGTTTTTAAGTGAATATATATATATATATTATCTACTGGCGGTCGCCAGTAGATAGTTATAGTTACAACCTATTATCCATAGGAAATCCGCGACATTCTATTTGAAATAACGTTGGCGCCGGTTGACGAATCTTCGTGAAAGTTTCCAACTTGTTGGGGCGCTCCGCTCCTACCCTGAAAGTCTCGGGGTGATACGTGAAGCGGGGGCCGAGAAAAAGGGGGTCCCAAAACGCGTTTTCCCCATTCATTTTTCCATAGGAACCTTTAGTCGCAGCTACAGCCCGAACTGCTGAACGGAATTACACCAAATTTGGCAAAGAGGTAGCCCTTGGTTCAGAATGGTGCCTTTTGCTTAAATGGTGTAAATCCGTTCAGTAGTTCCTGAGAAAATCAAAAGTAAAAGTACATATATATCTATGGGCGCGTCGGATACGCGTACCCTCAGCGCACCCTGCGCGCACCGTCCCTATCACGAGCTGCATGCTAATTGGCTGTCAGCTGGCTGTCAACATTCCGATTCAGGAAGTGTTGGCAGCCATTTTGTCCCTCGGTAGAACCGAGGGACAGAAACAAGTGCGCAAAGCGCAAAAGGGGGCAGGGTAGAAACACCCTAACCCCCTAGGTGTGCTCAGGGGGTCCCACAAGGACCCCCTGGGCAGAAAAAGATTTTTATTTTTTAAATCGGCGGGATGCGCTTAGGGTGCGCGTATCCCGCCGAGAAAAAAAGAAACAAGTGCGCAAACGCACAAAGGGGGCAGGGTAGAAACACCCTAACCCCTAGGCCTGCTCAGGGGGTCCCACAAGGACCCCCTAGACAAAAAAGCATTTTTTTTTTTAAAATCGGCAGGATGCGCTCAGGGTGCGCGAATCCTGCCGAGAAATCGAAGCGCGGTCTCCCGCGCTCGATGTTAATTGGCCCCCGGGTTGCCCAAGTCCCGGGGGCATGGTGGGGGGATAATTTAATGTGTGGGGGCCTCAAGGGCCCCCAAGCCCCGGGGACCGCCACCCCCGGGGCTTTTTAAAAAATGGTGCGGGAGGGCTCTGAGCCCTCCCGCAGCCCCGGGGACCACCACCTCCCGGGGCTTTTTTTAAATAATTTAATAACCTGTGTGGGGGCTCCAGCCCCCACACGCCCGAGGACCGCCACCTCCCGGGGCACTAACAAATTAAAATGGGGGTCCGTTTTGGACCCCGAAGCCCGGGGACCACCACCTCCCCGGGGCTGTGCTGATGTAGGGAGGGGGGCCGCGCGGCCCCCTCCTGGAGCCCTTGATGGCCCTGGGGACCACCACCCCCAGGGCCGGCTCCTGCAGTGTCCCGGGGTGCCTACCCCGGGACACTGTAGTTGCTATGGCAGGACGGGAGCCTCGCGGCTCCCGTCCTGCCATAGCAAACTGCTTTGGATATTGGAAGAGAGAGCAGGAAACCTGCTCTCTCTTCCAATATTCAAAGCGATTGCTTTTCCACATGGGGAGCAGCATGTCAGCTGCTCCCCATGTGGAAGCAGCAATGCCGGCTCCCAAGGGACGTGGGGAGCCGGCGGGACTGTGGGAGGATTGGGGACCCCCACAGTCCCCAACGGAGAGGGCCAGCCCCGGGGGATGGGGTCCCCGGGGCAAGTAGTGGCCCAGGAGGGGGGCCACGCGGCCCCCTCCCCAAATATGAAAAAAAAAAAAAAGGAAGGAGGCCGGCCCCGGGGATGGGGTCCCCGGGGCCTTAAATGGCCAGAGGAGGGGGCCACGCAGCCCCCTCCAAAGAATAAAAATTAAAGGCCATGCCCCGGGGGATGGGGTCCCCGGGGCCAATACAGGCCCAGGGAAGGGGGCCACGCGGCCCCCTTCCCGTTTTTTTTAAAATTAAAAATAAAAAAAGGGGGTAAGGCCCTGGGGGATGGGGTCCCCAGGGCATAAAAACAGGAAAAAGGAAGGGGGCCACACAGCCCCCTTCAGGGGACAAATTATTATTTTTTTTTAAATGATCGGGCCCGCAGGCCCCGCCCCCTTCCTTCACCACTCTGCAAACGCGCCCCCTGGCGCGTTTGCAGAGGGGAACGAATTCACCTTGAATACTGGGGGTCCCTGGGGGCCAACTAGCCCACCTGGAACCTCCAATATGCGCCAGGGGTCTGCGTTGCAGAGACGTGTAGAGAGGCCACACCCCTTTTACACCTCTCTGCAACGCAGCTCTGTGGCGCTTTTGGAGGTATATGGTGGGCTAGTTGGACTCCGGGACCCTCAGGATTCAAGGGGACTTAATCCCCAACTTAAAACGCGCCACGGGCGTGTTTGCACAGTGGTGAAGGGAGGGCGGGGCTTCAGGTGACATGTGTGCAAACAGGCCCCGTGGCGCGTTTTAAGATGGGGAATTAAATCCCCTTCAATCCTGAGGGTCTCTGGGGCCAACTAGCCCAACAGGTACATCCAGAAAGCGCCACAGAGCTGCGTTGCAGAGAGGTGTAAAAGGGGTGTGGCCTCTCTACACGTCTCTGCAACGCAGCCCCTGGCGCATATTGGAGGTTCCTGGTGGGCTAGTTGGCCCCTAGGGACCCTCAGGATTCAAGGGGACTTAATCCCCCAAATTAAAACGCGCAACGGGGCGCGTTTGCACAGATGTCACCTCAGGCCCCGCCCCCTCCCTTCACCATTGTGCAAATATTCCTCTAAAATCAGCTGAAATACGAATTCCGATTTACTCACCTGTTATCAGGAGAGACCTCAGTGCTGCATCTTTCAGCCCAGTACTGGTCCTGAAAAGTAATTTTAACCGTACTTACCGGTAACTTGAATTTCCTTCATAGGCTAACATTGACTGGTTTCACTTGGAAATTCTTCTAAGTGTGGAGTTTTGGAACTTTAAAATATTCCTCTAAAATCAGCCGAAATACGAATTCCGATTTACTCACCTGTTATCAGGAGAGACCTCAGTGCTGCATCTTTCAGCCCAGTACTGATCCTCAAAAGTAATTTTAACCGTACTTACCAGTAACTTGAATTTCCTTCCATAGGATATCATTGCCTGCTTTTTGCTGAAAAAGTTTCTAAGTGTTGATTTTTGAAACATACAAATATTCCTCTAAAATCAGCCGAAATCCGAATTCTGATTTACTCACCTGTTATCAGGAGAGACCTCAGTGCTGCATCTTTCAGCCCAGTACTGGTCCTGAAAAGTAATTTTAACCGTACTTACCAGTAACTTGAATTTCCTTCCATAGGCTAACATTGACTGGTTTCACTTGGAAATTCTTCTAAGTGTGGAGTTTTGGAACTTTAAAATATTCCTCTAAAATCAGCCGAAATACGAATTCCGATTTACTCACCTGTTATCAGGAGAGACCTCAGTGCTGCATCTTTCAGCCCAGTACTGGTCCTCAAAAGTAATTTTAACCGTACTTACCGGTAACTTGAATTTCCTTCATAGGCTAAGATTGACTGGTTTTCAGCAAAAAAGTTTCAAAGTGTTGATTTTCACAAACTACAAATATTCCTTAAAAATCGCCTGTATGACTTAAACGCATTCTTTCAACTGTTTACAGGAGATGCACCAGTGCTGGATCCAGGATCCAACACTGAGTAAGAAAAAGTAACGATAACAGTTTTTACCTGCTAAGTGAATTTCCTTCCATAGGATAACATTGGTGATTCTATGAGAAAAAGTTTCTAAGTGTCAACTTTTAAAATACAATAATATTCCTTAAAAATCACGACTGTAACCAAAACGCTTTTACTCAACTGTTTACAGGAGATGTACCAGGACTGAATCTAGGATCCAGTCCTGTGGTTACAAAAGTAATCCATAAAGTAACTAATTGCATTTAACTAGAAATTCACATTGAGCTGAATGTTGCATTGTGTTTGAAAATGTGTTGCCCATTGCAACAACTGTAACTACTGTACGTAAAAGTCTATTGCCTATCTGCAAAGTATTTAAACTAAAGTAATTCATTCTGAGAAAGTATTTTTTGTAATGTAATGTATAATGTAATTACAATGTAATTTAAAAATAAAATATGTAAAAAAAAATTGTTTCTAAAAATGTAGTAAATCAGTATGAAAAAAATTAATATAACAATTAATACATTTAAAAATTGTCATTTACAAAACCTTTGAAATTCACTGAAAAAACCGTAGGTTTCAGGCACGTTATAGTTAGAAATTAGCATTTAAAAAACCTTTGAAATTCACTGAAAAAACCATAGGTTTCAGACACGTTATAGTTACAAATTAGCATTTAAAAAACCTTTGAAATTCACTGAAAAAACCATAGGTTTCAGACACGTTATAGTTACAAATTAGCATTTAAAAACCTTTGAAATTCACTGAAAAAACCATAGGTTTTAGGGACAGTTTTAGTTACTTGGACATTGCACTCGTACAAAACCCGTGAAATTCCCACGTTATAGTTAGTTCAGCTAACTATAACTCGCGCCCCGCAATGCACTGCTGATGACGTCACATATTACATCACTCATGACATGGTCAGTGACATCACTGATGACATCACTGATGACATCTCAAATGACATCACTGATGACATCATCCACGTGATAATCTGATGCACCTCCTCACACCCTAATATAACCTTTGATACACCCACTCTAAATTACAGACTGCCATTCGCAAAACCATAGACACTCCAACACCAATAACTATATACCCACTCACTGATTCTTAGGTCTACACACACACATCCACTCACTCACCCGTACAGTCACTCATACTTACGGTCACTCAGTACAGGACTATCATATGCACTCTTACTCCTATATAGACACTCAAACAACGCCACTCATCCATAGAGATACTCACACACCTAGTCAGTCATGCAAATAATTAAACACACTGCCATTTAATCACCTATACAGTTATACACACACCAGCTCACTTACTCATACAAATAGTAGCACATTGTTACGCTCTTATACAATCACTGATACAAGCACACACTCATCCACACAGCCACTATCACAATCACTCACTCTTGCTTATAGCTATTTATATACTCCAACACACATATATACTGCCTTTCACATATGTAGTTACTCACACATGTACCACTGGGACATACATTCACTCACTAACACACTCTTACACACACTTACCCACCCATACAGTCTATCACAGATGCACTCTTGAAACCATCCACCCAGTGAATCACCCACTCACACATCTATGCACAGAGTTGCACACACCCCTCCCACACAAACACTCAAGGAACCCATACAGATACTCAGACAAGCATTCAATAACTCATATAGACACTCATTTAGCTATTCACAAACACATGCAGCCACTTACACAGCAACAGACAGACGGATACAGACATTCACCCAGTTTAGTCACTAACCCATGCATTCAGTAAGATACGTTAAATCACTCACTTATAGAGTCAGTCACGCACCTACTAAATCATCCATACAGACACTTACACACCCACTCATTCTTCAATACGTCTTTTCCTATATATATTAAAAATATTTAAACTTTACAGAAACACACAGTCACTGGATGATGTCATCAGTGATGTCATTTGAGATGTCATCAGTGATGTCATCAGTGATGTCACTGACCATGTCATGAGTGATGTAATATGTGACGTCATCAGCAGTGCATTGCGGGGCGCGAGTTATAGTTAGCTGAACTAACTATAACGTGGGAATTTCACGGGTTTTGTACGAGTGCAATGTCCAAGTAACTAAAACTGTCCCTAAAACCTATGGTTTTTTCAGTGAATATATATATATATATATATTCACTGAAAAAAACACAGGTTTCAGGGACGTTATAGTTAGTTGGACATTTTACTCTAACAAAACCAGAGAAATGCGGCCGTTATAGTTAGTTGAGCTAACTATAACTCGCGCCCCGCAATGCACTGCTGATGACATCACATATTACATCACTCATGACATGGTCGATGTCCCTGGTGTATTCAGTCAATAAGTTAATTAGTCAATTAACAACCTGACCGCTCATATATATACCACGCTTCCTCCCCTAGCCATTCACCAGCGGGGGAGCAGCGAGGAAGGACCTTAGGAGCATCACGAGGGATGCACCTTGATGCAGTAAGGGAATGAATGGATGTGTGATTGAGTTACATAGTGGAACAAGCAACCACTATGAATAAGTGTGAATGCAACATGATACATGTCTCTAACTTTTACACTTTTGAAAATTTAACCTGGCATTTAGAGTTTGACTACAGGGGTCCCTCTACCCCTCCCTTCCCATGGGACATCCCTACACCTATAACAGGGTAAGAGTGTGAGCTAGTCTCACAACTGTTTTACTATTGAGCACCACGTATGCAGTGACACATGTGCTCACTACATGCACTTTAAATGTACCATGTGCATGTTGTTTATTTGTCTGATTCGTTTCTGAGTAGTATGAGTGTATTTTAAACTGTTTCACTTATGCTGTGATATGTCATTGTTTTGCAGGAGTTCTGAAAAAAGCCTTGGTAGAGTTGGACTAGAAGCCAGCCTACGTGAGTGGTTTTATCTTTGTCTCTTAGAGACTAGATATGAGCCCTCTCTCTCACTCACGCCCTGATGAATGCCATGGACCCTCCTGGCCGTAGTGGCAGAAACATGTTGGCAACGCACATGGAGATGGGGTACTAGACCCCCTAGTCTCCACCATTACTTTTAATATCGAGCACACTCTGCACTATTAAAATTTCACGCCGGACTGTGCATCGATTTTTAAACATCACTCACTCACTTTTTCAGCACGGGCCCCCGCTTAGTTATAGAAGTGCCTCCCTGTCTCCAGGTGTAGGCCGGCCCTTTATCAAACGTGGTTTTTAAAGGGCGAGGACAGCCGATGATGAAGCATGACACCTGGTGGTGTGTGAGGCCAGTCCATACATTTTTTTGAGATGTCCAGCACCACCTTGATCATTGGCAAAATGTGCCTTAACTTTTAATAAGAATCAGATACTGAGTCAGGGTAGCTTCTTGTTGTGTTACATCTCAAATGACATCACTGATGACATCACTGAGGACATCATCCAGTGACTGAGTGTTTTTAAAAAGTTTAAATATGTTTTATATATATATATACCAAGGTGTATTGAAGAATGAGTGGGTGTATGAGTGTCTGAATGGATAATTTAATAGGTGCATGACTGACTGTATAAGTGAGTGATTAAACGTGTCTTACTAATACATGGGTGACTGACTAACCTGTATGAATGTCTGTATCAGTCTGTCAGTTGGTGTGTAAATGGCTGTTTGGGATGGTGAGTAGCTACATGAGTGTCTATATGGGTTTTTGATTGGGTGTCTGATGACCTGAATGGGTGCCTGAGTGTCTGTTAGGCCTGGGCGGTGAACTTTGCTCTGTTCGCAGAGTTTTCTGCACTCCGCACTCCGCAGAGCTCACGGAGTGCAGAAAACTCCGCTTCGCGATGTGCAGTGGAGTTTTTTCCCCGAGTGCGAACAGTAAGTTCGCGAGCGCGAGCTGCCGCTCGGGTAGAATTTCTACCCGAGCTGCAGGAATACCAGCACAAACTGCAGTTCGCACTGCACTCCGCCACTTGCAGAACTTCTTGGAGTTTTTTTGTAACTTCGAGGAGTTCCGCATAGCAAAACTCTGCGAACTATGCCCAGGCCTGGTGTCTGTGTGAGTGGTTGGGGTGTGTGTGACTCTCTGCATGGATGTGTGAGTGGGTAATTCACTGGGTGTATGGGTTCAAGAGTGCATCTGTGAGGGGCTGTATGGGTGGATGAGTGTGGGTATGGCTGTGTTGGTGAGTGAATGGATGTCTCAGTGGTACATGTGTGAGTAACTACATATGTGAAAGGCAGTATATGTGAGTGTTGGAGTATATACATGATTATATGTGAGAGTGAGTGATTGTGAGAGTGACTGTATGGATGAGTGTTTGCTTGTGTCAGTGATTGTATAAGAGAGTAAGTATGTGTTAGTATCTGTATACATAAGTGAGGTGGTGTGTGTATAACTGTATAGGTGAGTTAATGGGAGTGTGATTGATTCTTTGCATGACTGACTAGCTGTGTGAGTAACTCTATGGGTGAGTGATGGTGTGTGAGTGTCTGTATGGGTGTATGAGTGCATATGATAGTGGCTGTATTGATGAATGACTGCATGTATGAGTGACTGTATGGATGAGGGAGTGGATATGGGTGTAGACCTAGGAATCAGTGAGTGGGTATGTAGTAATTGGTATTGGTGTGTCTATGGTTTCGAGAATGGCAGTCTGTATTTTCGAGTGGGTGTATCAAAGTATATATTAGGCTGTGAGGAGGTGCATCAGATTATCACGTGGATGATGTCATCAGTGATGTCATTTGAGATGTCATCAGTGATGTCATCAGTGATGTCACTGACCATGTCATGAGTGATGAAATATGTGATGTCATCAGCAGTGCATTGCGGGGGCGCAAGTTATAGTTAGTTCAACTAACAATAATGGCCGAATTTCTCTGGTTTTGTATGAGTGAAATGTCCAACTGACTATAACGTCCATGAAACCTGTGTTTTTTCCAGTGAATTTCAAAGGTTTTTTAAATGCTCATTTCTAACTATAACGTCCCTGAAACCTATGGTTTTTTCAGTGAATTTCTATGTTTTTTTAAATGCTAATTTCTAACTATAACGTCCCTGATTCCTATGGTGTTTTCAGTGAATTTCTATGGTTTTTTAAATGATAATTTCTAACTATAACGTCCCTGAAACCTATGTTTTTTTCAGTGAATTTCTAAGGTTTTTTAAATGCTAATTTCTAACTATGCCTACATAGGTAGGACATGTGCAGAAAGAGGAAGAAAGGCGCAGAAAGAAGCAAGAGAAGTGCAGAAAGAGGCAAGAGAGGGGCAGAACGATGAAGAAAGGTGAAGAAAGAAGCAAGAGATGAGCAGAAAGAACCAACAGAGGTGCAGAAAGAGGCCTACTTTGACTGTACCTTACAACAGACCCATACAAAGTACCCTAATCACTAATCCTTCTCCCAAAATGTCTTCAACCTCACTTTTCTCTTGAGGTTCACTATTAATCGACTGCACAGAATGTTATGCCTACCAAATATAAAACAGCAATCCTAAGCATGTCACTGTTGTAAGTCTGACCAAGTGTGTGAAGGTATGCATGCGTGTCTATGCTTTTACCTAGTGACATGTTAAATAAAAATAAACATGCAAACACTTGAATACCTGTGTTTCAAACAGCATACTCTGTAAATTTGTGTAAAAAAAGTGTATGTATTTCTTTCTGCTCACAATACAGGGCACATGGGTAATCAATAGTATATTTGAGGGGCTCTATAACACAAATATACAAAAGCCATGTCTGCCTGTGCAACTGAATGACAGAGCAGAACTAAGAAGTTTTGACCACCTATAAGAGAAGCTACCCGCTTTTTAAGCTACCATCTTCAGATGCATAACACATGTGAGAATACATGTGCAAGTAGACATATACCTCAGTCACGAGAGCACGCAGACCTTTAAACTTGACAGCTTGCACTTCCCATTTGAATATAGAAACAGGCAAGAGAAGTACAGAAAGGAGCAAGAGAATTGTAGACAAAAACAAGAGAGGTGCAGAAAGAGTAAGAAATGTGCAGAAAGAGGCAAGAGAGGAGCAGAAAGAGGCAAGAGAGGAGCAGAAAGATGTAAGTGAGGAGCAGAAAGAGGTAAGTGAGGTGCAGAAAGAGGCAAGAGAACTGCAGAAAGAGGCAAGAGAAGTGCAGAAAGAGGCAAGAGAGGTACAGAAAGAAGCAACAGAGGTGCAGAAGGAGACACGAGAACTGCAGAAAGAGGCAAGAGAGTGGCAGAAACAGGCAAGAGAGGTGCAGAAAAAGGGAACAGGGGTGCAAAAAGAGGCAAGAGAGGTGCAGAAAGAGGGAAGAAGGGAGGAGAAAGAGGCAAGAGGGGTGCAGAAAGAAGCAACAGAAGTGCAGAAAGAAGCAAGAGAAGTGCAGAAAGAAGCAACAGAGGTACAGAAAGAGGCAGGACAGTTACAGAAAGAGGGAAGAGGGGTGCAGAAAGAGGCAAGAGTGGTGCAGAAAGAAGGAAGAGCAGTGCAGAAAGAACCAACAGAGGTGCTGAAGGAGGCAAGAAGGGTGCAGAAAGAAGTAAGAGAGGTGCAGAAAGAAACAAAAGAAGTGCAGAAAGAAGGAACAGAGGTGCAGAAAGAGGCAAGAGGGGTGAGGGAAGAGGGGTGTGAAAGAGGCATGAGGGTGCAGAAAGAAGCAACAGAGGTGCAGAAAGAAGCAACAGAGGTGCAGAAAGAGGGAACAGGGGTGGAGAAAGAGACAAGAGAAGTGCAGAAACAAGCAACAGAGATGCAGAAAGGGGTAAGAGGCGTGGAGAAAGAGACAAGAGAAGTGCTGAAAGAAGCAACAGAGATGCAGAAAGGGGGAAGAGGGGTGGAGAAAGAGGCAAGAGAAGTGCAGAAAGAAGCAAGAGAAGTGCAGAAAGAAGCAACAGAGGTGCAGAAAGAGGTAAGAGGGGTGTAGAAAGAGGCAAGAGAAGTGCAGAAAGAAGCAACATAGGGTAGAAAGAGGCAACAGGGATGAAGAAAGAGGGAAGAGGGGTGGAGAAAGAGGCAACAGAAGTGCAGAAAGAAGCAACAGAGGGCAGAAAGAGGCAACAGGGATGAAGAAACAGGGAAGAGGGGTGCAGAAAGAGGCAAGAGGGTGCAGAAACAGGCAAAGGGGGTGCAGAAAGAAGCGAGAGGTGCTGAAAGAGGCAAGAGGGGTACAGAAAGAAACAAAAGAAGTGCAGAAGCAAGCAACAGAGGTGTACAAAGAGGCAAGAGGAGTGCAGAAAGTGGGAATAGGGGTGCAGAAAGAGGCATGAGGGGTACAGAAAGAAGCAAGAGAGGTGCAGAAAGAAACAAAAGAAGTGCAGAAAAAATGAACAGAGGTGCAGGAAGAGACAGGAGGGGTGCAGAAAGAAGGAAGAGGGGTGCAGAAAGAGGCAATAGAGGTGCAGAAGGAGGCAAGAGGGGTGCACAAAGAAGCAAGTGAGGTGCAGAAAGAGGCAACAGAGGTGCAGAAAGAGGCAAAAGAGGTACAGAAAGTAGAAGAGATGTGCAGAAAGAGGCAAGAGAAGTGCAGAAAAAGAAAGAAAGGTGCAGAAAGAAGCAACAGAAATGCAGAAAGAGGCAAGAGAGGCGCAGAAAGAAAAAAGAGTCGTTTGCACACCATTAGTAACAATTTAACACCCACATTTAGCAATAAGTAACAGGTGACCATTCTAGGTTTACAAAGGACCGCTGTAACACTTGTCGCTGCATTTTTTGTAACATTTGAGCTAGAAACAAGACTTTTTTTGTTCAAATCTGTAGATTAGGCAGCAGATTTTGTGGCTAATGCGGAAAATGTATAATTGTGCGAAAGTCGGTGCAGCCAAACAGTCGCATAATTCCAGTGGCCCTGCTCATACCTCTGACTAGCTCCAGAAGTGCTCCTCAGTGATTCCTTCTTTTTTTTGTCTCATTGAGTTCATAGTTTAGCTTCTATGGAAACGAGGAAGACTAAACCTGAGGTTACCACTCCACAACCCAAACTACCATACCACATAATTACTCTCCATAACACATAATCCCACTCTACATAATTCCTAAACACTAAATACCACATACTGTCTATCCACATAATTTCACTGCACAACATACCACATAATTCCAACACACACAACGTACATCCACTCCACTCCAAAAATCATTAGTAAAAAGCTTTTACATTTACAATGCCAATAGCTCTAACTCTCGCAAATGCGAAGCCTATTACATTGCAAATGCTTCTTTAACTAGTAGTCACGTTTGCAGAGTGGTGGAGAAAGGGGGCTGGGCCTCCAACCAGCGCTCAGGAATTAAACTGCGTAGGACTTACAGGAGGTACCAGGAGGGCTTCTTGGCCCCCAAAGTCCCTCAGGAGTAAAGTGGACTTTATCCCCCAACCAGTACTGTGCCAGGAGTTGCGTTTGCAGAGTGGTGGAGAAAGGGGGGTGTGGCCTCCGAAGACTTCTTAGCAATCCCACTGTGTGAGACTTAGTAGAGGTAACAGGAGGGGTAGTTGGCCCCCAAGGACAACCTTGGGGGCCAACTACCCCTCCGATTACCTTCAGTAAGTCCCACACAGGAGCATTGCTAAGCTCTCATAGCAGGCCACGCCCCCTTTCCCCACCACTCTGCAACTGCGCTCCCTGGCACACTCTTGGATGGGGATTAAAGTTCACTTCACTGCAGATGGTCCTTAGGGGCCAACTAGCCTACCTGATACCTCCAGTATGCCCCAGATAGTGGGATTGCTGATAGGTGGACACAGGCCACGCCCCCTTTGTCCACCACTCTGCAAACGCGCCTCCTGGCATGATCTTGGTTGGGGGATGAAGTCCCCTTGCCTCCTGAGGGTCCCTGGGGGCCAACTAGCCCACCAGGTACCTCCAGTAAGCCCCACACAGCTGGATTGCTGAGAGTGGTCCGAGGCCATGCTCCCTTTTTACACCACTCTGCAAACACGCCTCCTGGTGCACCGCTGCTCAAGGAGTGAAGTCCACTTCAGGCCTGAGGTCCGCAGGACATAAGAGGACCTCATCGCCTCACCAGCAGTGCACCAAGAGGCGCCTTTGCAGAGTGGTGTAAAAAGGGGCGTGGCCTCATACCACCTCTCAGCAATCCCACTGTGTGGTGCTTACTGGAGGTAACAGATGGACTAGTTGTCCCCTAAGGACCCTCACCATCAAAGGGGACTTCATTCCCAAACCCAGATCGTGCCAGGAGGTGCGTTTGCACAGTCGTGCAGAGAGGCGGCGGGGCCTCGGGGAGTTGCGGCCTCCTTTTCTTTCCCTATTTTAGGAAGGGGGGCTGTGTGGCCCCCCTTCCCTTGATCCTTTTTGGGCCCTGGGGACCCCATCCCCCAGGGCCTGTCCCATTTTTTCTTCATTTAAAATAAAACGGGAGGGGGGCGCGTGGCTCCCCTCCTGAGGCCAATTTCTGCCCAGGTACCCCATCCCCCGGGCCTGGGCCATTTTTTACATTATTTTTTTAATGAAGGGGGACCACGTGGCCCCCCCTTCCCTGGCCCATTTTTGTCCCCAGGGACCCCATCCCCCGGGACCCGGCCATTTTTTTATATCATTAAAACATAGGGAGGGGGCCGAGCGGCCCCCCTCCCCAGGCCATTTTTGGCCCCGGGGACCCCATCCCCCAGGGCTTGGTCAACTATTTTTAATATGTATTTTCGGGGAGGGGGGCCGAACAGCCCCCCTCCCCAGGCCGATTTTGGCCCCGGGGATCCTATCCCCCGGGCCAAGCCATTCCTTTTTTTTTTTTAAAAGGGAGGGGGCCGTGTGGACCCCCTCCCCATCCCCCGTGGCTGGACTTCACGTTGGGGACCGCGGTGGGAGCTCCAATGCCCCCGCGGTCCCTGCCGGCTCCCCGCCTCCTGGGGAGCCAGCATTGCTTTTGGACAAGGGGAGCTGCTGACATGTAGCTCCCCTTGCCCAAAAGCAATTCTGCTTTGCTTCGTGGAAGCGAGAGCAGGTTTCCTGCTTTCGCTTACAAGATGCAAAGCAGTGTTTGCTATGGCAGGACGGGAGCCGTGCTCCCGCCCTGTTATTGCAAACTCCAATGTCCCGGGGATGGGCACCCCGGGGCATTGCAGGAGCCGGCCCTGGGGGATGGCGGTCCCAAGGGCCATCTAGGGCTCCAAGAGGGGGGCCGCGCAGCCCCCCTCCAACAGACTTAAAGCCCCAGGGATGTGGTGGTCCCCGGGGCAGTGTGTGGGGGCTCAAGCCCCCCCACACTTTGTTTTTGAAAGTAGGCCCGGGGAGGGGGCGGTCCCCTGCATTTAAATCAATTAGCCCCAGGGAGGTGGTGGTCGCCAGGGCTTGGGGGGGGCCCGCGAGGCCCCCCACCCAAAATAATTTAAAGCCCCAGGAGATGGAGGTTTTTAGGACAATTACAAATGATGCTCTGTGTCAGCAAATGAAAGGCAGCATTCCTTTTCCTATGTTCTCTTGAAGGCTAAACTGAGGTCAGCTTTTTAAGCATGCCTGAAAGCACATTCTCAACTATTATTTTAACAAGCTGTCACTGTGTTCTGCACTTTTTTTGGTAAAAAGATTTAAGGGGCAAAAAACTCATCACATGAGATTTTTAGAATTGTGAAGTCCCTCACCTCCCTGGAGCAGTCTCTGCTTTCATGATGCCCACGACTGATAATTGTAATCAGTTCGCACAATTCTTTTATGAGAAAATTGCTACCATATATGCTTCCTTTCCAGAAAAGGACAAAATGTCAAAATCTGTTTCCCACTCCGGGTTTCCCTCCATCTATTCCCCCAGAAGGCCTGATCAGTATAGATACTGTATCCGTGGCTGAGACTTTTGAGTCCATGCTGTGCAGGAACCTTGTGTGGCATTCCTATTTTGGTGCTTTTTCAAAGGCACCGCCCTTTGAAAGAGGTACCACTGTGGTACAGCCACGCTACCCGCCTGCCAGACCAATTTTAAGTTGCAATCTGGCGGACAGGAGGCGGTGTGTCTCGGCGGTGCAGGAGCGTATCGGTGGCAGCACACCCGCTCCCACACCGCTGAAACTCGGAATCGGGTGCTAAGTATATTTGTGCATGGTTCAGTATTTCCTAGAGCATTTATTTATTAAAGCAACATGATAAAGTTACAATAATGTTCAAAACGTGACTCCTTCAAGGTTTTCTTTCACGGTTAGTTAATGTACGCGGTAGACAAAAATAGGCACTGGTTTTACCCTACCTTGTTTATTTTCAATAAAACTTTATATTTAGAAAAACTTGGCCTATTTAATCTTTTTCTAGATTATGTAATTCTGGCACTTTGTGATATGTATCAGAGGGAAGGAATACAACGAAAGCAGGGGTATCCAATACATGTATGCAAATAAAAAATCAGAATGTGCACGTATAATTCCCACACATTTCGCTCAAAAGATACAAGTCAACATATCAGGCAGCAAACGTACTTCCCGCACGAGTGACTGAACTAAATCAAAATTAATATAATTCTAGTGATGGGTACTTTAACTAACATGAAGCACCTTTTCACACTGACGCCCAAGATTCAAGCAATAGGGAAAACGGTGAATACATTTAGTTTGGGAATCTGTGTATGTTTCTTTAGTCTCACACGCTGGAACTGCTTTTATTTAATTCCCTCAGCGACTGGAAAAATGCACCATGCACTTTTTTTCCTTACTTTGGAAAGGGTAAGCACTTTACATGAGCACCCGGCTAGACTGCACAAGGTCGAATGAATTTTTTAGGCATAGGGAGATTACCTGATTTTCCCAGAACCAGAGGACATTGAGAGGACCCAGGACTCAAACATGGTTTCCCAGCTCCATAGTTGGCAGCTTTGGCAGTTAAGTCACATCTCCACCCTGGAATTCATGCGTTGCATGGTTATTTCTTTAGACAAAAAAGTCCACACAAAAATGTTTATCATGTACCTCGAAAGAACATTTTCGTAAAGAACATAAAAGGAACATGCACACATTAGTTACATCATCATTTTTTTTATAATAATGTAAAATATTGCAGTTGTTTCAGTGCCTAACGAAAGTAAAGTGTGTCAAATGCGTGTTCCAAATTTTACAACATTTTGCACAAGTTGGAAGATGTTTTGGTAAAAGTAGGAGCAAATGTACCTTCGGTTTTAAATTGTTCTACATTTTTTTCCCCTCAATGTAAATTAAAGGAAGAAAGAAGGGAAGCTTCTATAACCTTTCCCCCAATAATTTAGGAAAACTGGATTCTGAACAGAGTCTAATTACCCCTTGAAAGGTCTGTAAAGAAACGGAAGTAGATTATGGAAGTAGAGGATTTATTGGCAACTCTCAAAAAACTGTAATCCCAGCATCTTCGAGCTTCAATCCATGGGGTCCTAACTCTAATCTCAGTGTCTCAACCTCAACAAACATAGGTAGCGGAAGGGTTTTTTCCACTACTTCCTTTCAGGCGTGTGTACCTTCCAAAATTAGTGCAACAGACTCATAAAGTGCAATAGATGAAACTTGTAACTTAAAAACTCTTTACCAAGGAATTCGCAAAAATATTTACCATATAGTTAATACTCATCATCATCTTTATCTTTATTTGGTAAATATTGACCATGAAATCACATTAAAATCATATACAGAGATTTCACACTTCAATAAAATCGTAATAAAATATCAGATTTAGGCTAAAGTATTTTGCCCTCCTTAAAATAGTAGGTTACATTAATTTAAATGGTCCTACAAAGTTGATCGCACCCAAATTTCACTATAGGAATCCCTTGATGCCAACCAAATCTATACTAAGCAATTGTTGGAGAAGGAACCTCATTTAAACTTTTTAATGACATGAGAAACCAAATTATTACACTTCTGAGAGAAAATTAATAAACATGCACCAACTACATGTTCAAGAAAATATGGCAAGACGAGAGAATTTGTAGTTACTGCATCGTAAAAGCAAGCAGAAAAGATGTAGACGAGATGAAATCATTAGTGTAAATCATATAGGGCCACATTCATCAACATAAGGAATTAAGGGGCATATTATCAAGGAATAGCGATATTTATCGCTAACCGCGCTTAGCGCGAATGTTTTTAACGCCGCCTATCGCTCGAAAATATCGCTGAGATAACACCCTATTAACAAGGTTTATCTCCATAGCGATAAAATTTCCAGCGATAGCGGCAAAATGTGAGAATATCGCTGGAAAAGCAGCGATATTCTCGCATTAACGCTAAGGTGGATTCAGCATTAGAATCCACCTCCTATACTTTAAACAGGTAAGTCATCCTCACTAGCAGGTGATAAAATCTAGCGATAAACGCGCTTAGCGCGAATTATTTTATCGCTACGCCTGCCTTGCTAATAGGGGTAGTGGTGTTAGCGACTGTTTTCAGTCGCTTTTAGTAGGGAACGCCTTCCTTGCATGTCATTAGCGATAATTATCGCTGACATGCAAGGCGATGTAATCCCGGCCGCTAACGCCTGAAAGCTGTCGCTAACGCCTGTTAGCGACAGCTTGCTGATAGGGCGATAAAATTATCGCCGCTTTAGCGGCAAAAAGTGCCTAAAGCGGCGATAAAGCCTTGATAATATGCCCCTAAGATTCCTAAATAGCGATTTTTAAGGAACCGCTATTTAGGAATCACAATTACTTATGCATGTAGGAATCGCAAAATAAATTGCGATTCCTAAACATTACCTAATTGCGATTCGCAAATTGCGAATCGCTATTAGGTAATGTCACTCCATTCATTCCTATGGGCTTATAGGTCCATAGGAATGAATTGAATGCATTTGCAAATTGCGATTACCAAATTGGTAATCACAAATTGCATGCACCCCCAAAAAGGTAAGTGTGCACATGTGGCGCACACACATGCTCCTAAGGGCAAATTACCATCAACTTGAAGTTGTTGGTAATTAGTGTTTCCTAAATGCACAGTTTGCATTTAGGAAAGGCTTGATGCATTGCCTTTAGGGAATCGCAATTTGCGATTCCTTAAATGCATTCACAATTTAGGTAATCACAAAAAATTGTGATTACCTAATTTGCAAATGGAAATGGGTTCATGCATCAGAAAAGGGCTTTTTCCAGTCGCAAACGGGCCAATTCTGCGAATTGGCCCGTTTGCGACCGGAAAAAAGCTTGATGCATGTGGCCCATAGACTGTGATTTACTAATTGACAAAGGGGCACATGCATCAAGCTAGGCAATTGCGATTCCTTAATAGCGATTATTAAGGAATCGCTATTAAGGAATCGCAATTGCCTATGCATGTAGAAATCGCTCAATAAATAGCGATTCCTAAACATTCCTTAATTGCTACTCGCAAATTGCGAGTCGCAATTAAGGAATACCTACCTATTCATTCCTATGGGCCAGGAGGCCCATAGGAATGAATGAGAAGATATTCACTATTAGCGATTCGCTATTAAAGAATGGCTAATAGCGGGAGCTATTTCAAGGGTGCCAGGGTGTCAAAGGACACCCTGTTGCACCCCTGAAATCTGCAAATGAGTACATCTTGCACACACACATGCCCCAAGGGCATGTGTGTGTGTAAATGGAAGTTTGAAAAATTAACTATAGTGCATTTTTCAAGTTTTTGCAAATTACCATGCAGTTTAACTTCATGGTAATTTGCTCCCCTATTAGCGAAATCGCGAATTTTTTTAACTTTAATGCATTGCATTTAAGGAATCTCAATTTGTGATTCCTTAAATGCAATTGCAATTTAAGGAATAGCAATTTTGCGATTCCTTAAATTGAGATTTCTGCATTTGGGATGATGCATCCCAAATGCAAAAATACTGGTCGCAACGGGGCAGATTCTGAGAATCTGCCCGTTTGCGACCAGTATTTCGGTTGATGCATGTGCCAGAAAGTACTTTATTTCATTAACATGTGCTAAAAGTCAAAGTACTTCATTTCATGAACAAGTACTAAAAGTGTGTAAACGGTGAGCCTCGCGTTATGGAGTTTACCTCTATTCATTCTTTATTATCATTTATATGTGTGTATAAATAATGGATATTTATCAAATATTAAGATTTACCCTGATTATAATGTGAATTGCACTAAAATCTATCTTTTAAATGTAGACGTGTACACCGAAATGACAAAAGAAATATAGGTGCTACACATCTCTAATTAATGATACATTTGTGAAACTTTCAGAGATTGTATTTCACACATGTACTAATGTTATACACTCAAAACAACTTTCTAATATTATGATATGAAATATATTTACACGTTAGTACTTTTGAAAAGTAATAGTGCACCATACTGACACGTTATTTTTAACCATACTAAGTGATTTCAAGTGCATTAGAGTTATACTAGAATCATGACATCTTTATATTCTCTATGAATGTATATTTAATAATCATATATATTTTATGTTAATTTAGCTCGATTTAATGTGGACCTGACTGAATATGTGAAGTCTCTTGACTTGCTGAGTCTACTGCTCGTTAGAGAATTCCTCAATATAACCAATAACATGAACACAGTGTTTTCTTTCCTGAGTTCTCATGTACTGTACAAAACATCTTGCTACATTTTTCATTACAGTCCTGAACAGCTGCCTGGGAAACTGTGCTTATATGCTCTTGCTAAAGGGGCATTGTTCTGATGTTTCACATATTGGATTACTTAAGGACTGCGTAATTGTCCCACCTATTTCTCCACATTTTGTGTCTTCTTTATATCGCCTGATACTCATCCTATATGAACTGAGTGGGCTGGTCAGATGAGGTGACTCCAGGAGGTGTCATCCCCGAAACTTTAAGAATATAATATTGCCAGATTAAACTGACAGTTGCTGGCTGGCACAAAAGCTGATGATGTTGGGTGGGCTGCTTGCTATTTTCTTTCTTTTGAAGTTCTACAGACGCCAACAATCCTGTTGCGGAGACTTGCGGAACTTTCCTACTAATCTTGACTTGCCTGATGGGGGCTTACCTGGCTTCTTTCCCGAACTGACGCATGTGCCATATGTGACTAGTGGTCTGGGAGATTGCTTGAACTGACAGGTTTCATGTCCCTTCCTGAACTTTTGAATATTGGTATAACTTATTAGAATTTGACCAAATCGTCTTATGACCTGATGCAAATATACTGATGCATTTGTTTTTCCTTAACCTTTGATAAACTATACTAAAATTTCCATATCATAATGATTTCTATTTAAGCGAATGTGCATTCTTAAGTTGGTTTTATCAATGAATCGAGAGATCATATTAGAGAGATCTTGGAGCATCAAATACTAATGCTAGAATTCTGTATAGCTAGCCGAGGTCTTGGTGTGCATGATTTTGGCTAGCCTACGTTTCTTCAGGAGATTTGGGTTTGGTGTGGTAATCCTTTATCTTTACAGCACTGCCTTGAGAGTAATTTACATGAGTTTAATTTCTAGTTTGTAGTCCATTTATCCAATTCCTGATTTTCATTGGATGACTGTCGGGACCCTTTATATCTGGCCCCTTTCGAAAAAAAACAAGGTTCATCGGAGGACCAAGAGAGTAGTACAAAATATAAGGTAGGAGAAAAGAAAGATTTCATGGACCCAGTAACTCTACAACACAATCTAGGGGAACCTGCAACAAAGTCAGAAACATGGATTACAATGCATATTTCTTCCTTAATATCAGCGCTTGAAATGAGTGATAAAATTCAGAACTGCAAAGCATATCAGAGGAGACTCAAGATGCTGTAAATAGTGTAAACCCTCATAATGAGCATAAAATGATCCTCCGCTGAATATAGGGCGTAGAATCCATTTTCTAAAAGAGGTATACCAGGTGCATAATAGAAAAGTGCTTCGTTGACTAAAGTGAGCTCCCACCACAATGGCAACATGGTAATGACATGAACCAGGTGCCAGCAAAAGGGAAGGCCACTAGGTAATGAATTGGGTTCACTTTTAATCGTGTAAGATAAAACTGAGTTCCGATGCCTTCATCCATGTTAAGTATGGCTCAATGTCTTGAGTGGTTGAGAGTGGGACGTATGATTGAATGGTTACCATATCAAGAGCTTTCCTAATCCTAGCATCCTCTTTATTTATAAAGAACTTTTTCTTGACCTGGACCTAACAGTATGCATTAATATTACCCGGATTTTCAAAAAGACTATTCAATCCAAGCTCTTGAAAGCTTTTTTGAACATATTTAAGCCATGGCACAGCTGCCCACTTGCTTTGCACTAGACAGTCCTTTACTATTGATGGAGCAGGGTTTTCGCAAAATAAAACCTGCTCAGATTGAACTCCTCAATGTGTGACTCATTAACCAACAGTTTTGGAAAACTAACCATGCAAAACTAAAAGGGGTAAAATGAAAATTGTGCAAGCGTGTGCTGGGAGTGTTAGAGTAGGCCGCAAATGCAGATCAAAAATTGAGGATTTATTTTCCACTAACAACTAGAAAATAATAAGCAGCGCGTAGAAAAGAAAGCAAATGAGGGCATTTAAAAGAACATTTAATAGCGGAGCTTTATAAAATGATAAATAACACTTGTATTTGCTTTCTTTAGAAGCGTACGTACTGCCCCGCAGAAATGGCCCGAGAGTCTTTTAAAATTAATATGGCATATTAGAAATGTAGAAAGGGGGAAAAGAAAATGTGATGTGTCCTTCGCAAGTGCCTGATGATGGCCACGGTTGCGCAGAGAGGAAAGAGATTAAAAGAAATGAAGCTTCCTTGCCGAGCGAAGCATGAGGACATTTGTACCAAAGAAAAAGATACATGAGTGAGATGGAGAGACGAGCAAAACACGTAAGCCAGATACTAGAGTTTCCTATGCTGGAAGTGATTACAGTGTGTGAAGATAGAACAATAGGACATTATGAAGTTAGGCACATCGAGAGTGGTGTGATTGAACACCCCTCGTTTTTGACCAATCATAAAGTGCGAAATGATGTGAGATGACACAATGAGGGTTGGACTTTTAGTGAATTTGGGGTATAACTAACAGTAGCAAGTGGGTGGGGTTGGTAGCACATTTTTTACTTGAGAGAGGAGAGAGCTGTGTTGCTGTTTTCTAAGTCTATGGGCTGGCTGATTGTTCTGCTGATCCTGACTCCTTGACTTTGCTCCTTAACTCTTCTTGAGGGGCCTAACTTACTCTCATGGCCAGAGTGTAGCTTTCCAGATTTCTAAAACCTTGTATGATCAGTTACAATGATAATCTGAATTTGCATAAATTATTTTGCAAATGTCTTTTTTTTTTTGTCTCTACGCCTATCCACTCACTCATTGTGCTGACATTTGAGATGTACTATTAATGTCTATTTGCTAATGTTTCTTGTGTGATGACCTATGATTCGAGCTGTATTGTACTTGATGAGCAATTCACAATTATTAGATAAAGTCTTTAAAACTTTCAAAGAGTTTGTCATTATTAGCGTTATTGATCTAGTTATATGAAAGGATTATTCTTATGATGAAATTCTAATATTATTTGCCAAACCCTGATTAACTATAAAAGATTCATCGCCAAGAAGGACAATTAGGATGAGCAAATTGGCAAGTTTGGTATAAACTCACCCAGTGTATTAGGGACTGTAGGGTTATTGATTTGGGTCCAGATGATAACATTTGTCAGTTCCAGAACGCTGGATCCTTATTCTGCGTGAAAAAAGCCAATTCAGGAGTGGACCAAATTTTGATCCAAAGTAAAATAGGGGCCAGGCCTACCCTATCTTCTAGAAAGCTTACACCCAATTCATTGTGTGTTGTAAGGCTTGGGTAGATTTTGGAGTTCCTAGTAGCCTGTTAAAAAATGTATTCTCCACCACCTCTAGGTGTTTAGCTGCTGTGTACCCCCAAATGCCAGCCTCGTATGTACTGGTAGCAAGGCTTTTACTTTTATAAAGCATGATCATTTCTTTTGGGGGCTTATGTCCTACTATTTTGGCAAACCTAAAAATTGATTTGCATGACGCCTCCATGGAGTGAGCCCTCTGGGTTAATTATCATTCCCACTTCATGTTGTCATTGAATAGGATGCCCAGATAACAAAAAAATGTTGTCTTTAAAATTGGAGTCTCCCCACTAAAAAATATTTTCGACCAGGTATTTATTGGGCCACAGGTCATAACGTAGGATTTAGTATGGTTAACCTTCAGTTTCAGCCCCTGCATAAAATTATTAAAACCATCTAAGAGTGCTTGTAATCCGTTTGCTGTACAGGCTATTAAAATGCGTCATCCGCGTACAAAAGTAAAAGGACTAGACGTGAACCAATTTTATGGACGTCAGGTGGACAAGAGGTTAAAAAGGTATCCAGGGTATTAATATAAGATGAAAATAGGAAGGGAGCCAATATACAACCCTGTTTGACACCTTGACTAACTTGAATGGGGGTGTATGGTCTCCATTTTGGGTGTCACAGTGAAGGCTTTTTAAAACATGCAATATGGCCAGATCAACCCCCGCTCAACCCATGATAACCCATAGGGTATCTCTGTCCACTAGATCAAAGGTACAGGAGAGGTCCATAAAGGCCATGTGTATGACTCCTCTCCTGGCCTTCACGTATTTACCTAAAATCAGGGACAGATTTAGAGCTTGCTCGGTGGTACCCAAGCTCGGGTGGAACCCATATTGGGCGTCTGAGAAAAAAGATTTTTCTTCCGCTCAGGCTTCCAATTTTGCCAGAATTCTCCTTCCGAATATTTTCCCTGAGGCATTGAGCAATGAGATAGGCCGATAATTGTTTTGTGGGGGGGGGGTTCTCACTCCTTTTTTAAAGATGGTGACTATTACGGAGTTCTTCGATGACTCTACCAGGCCCCCATTAACTCCAGCTCTGAAGACATTCATGACCAAGGGGGCCCAGAAGTCTAAATTGAGTTTAAAAAGCTCAGCTGGAACTCCGTCTGGTCCCAGTGCCTTACCCATCTCCGATCTCAGGATGGCTCTATGCACTTCACCAACCGTGATTGACTTACTAAACTCTACGGAAGCTGGGGGTGGAACAGGGGGATCAGCTGGTACCAGGGTAGTTGTTTCACTGCGATCTATATTAAAAATTTGTGTGAAGTACTCAACCCATTCTTGGTCTAACATATTGTATTCCATCCATGAAGGGGTTTTTGTCTGAAAAAAAGTGGTGATTCACAAGCTCCCAGAAGGCCCTATTGTTGATTGTCCCAAGCTTTCATTCTAATGTCGGCCTTTCTAGTCTCAATAGCTTGCTTATAATCTCTTCTTGCTATTACTTTAGTAACTCTTGTTAGGGTTTTGTAAGCATTTCTGCATTCAGGAATAAACCAGGATTGGATGGAGCAATTCTACCGGGGTTTATCTATTATTAATTTTTCAGAGACCGTTTTGCATATCTTGGTAAAACTATTGCAAATGCAAACTGGATAAAAGGTATCTGCAAGACAGCATGATATCTCTGTCTGATTAACAGTTTTTGATTCTAAAAACACTTTGTTAGGGTCCACATATTTCCATTTTCTTCGTACCCCCTGTTGGGCGCAAAAGTTAAAAGGGAATTCATTTTAGGAGTAGGAGAAGCATGCTGTGGGAAGGAGAGGTTAATAATAATTAAGTAGTGGGCACTGAATGGTGAATGATATACCTCATATTTTTTTTAGCAAAGACACCAGGTCATGTAATAAAAGATTGTGGTCAATAATACTTCCTTTACCACTACCAACAAAGGACCAAACATTCACGCGACTAACGCCATTTAGATCTGTCATAAAAGGCAAATTGTTAATTAAAAGAATTCTAGTCAAGGCGTCTCCATATACTAAATGCTGATTATGGCCAACATGCTCTCCTCACCCATCTTTAACATCGCACACCTGCTTCCCACTATATATACATTTAATAATATTAAAATCACCCACCCAAATAAGGGAAGTACCAGTCTAGTATTTATTCATTACTTCTGTGACTGAAGATTCTAAGTCCACAATCATCCCCACTGGCTGTGTTGCGAAATAGTTATAATAAAAGTTAATCAAAATAATATTGAATACTCTCGACTGGTACAATTCTAATATCAGGTAACAGGGATTAGTTATCAGCATTTTGACAATCAAATTCCATATTGAGGTAGAGACCAAAACTAACAATCCCCCCTTGCCCCTGCCTGCAATGGACAGGACATCAGGGGTGCAACAGGATCTAAAACCATTCATTTAAATGCATTCAAAGGCCCAAGTCTCCTGACAGCAAATAACATAAAAATGTCCAATAAAGGACAGCCAGTCATTGTTGTCTCTTTTACAACCTAGCCCTGCCACATTCCATGAAACAAACTGTAAGTCCCTTGTGCCCTGTACAAATACATTTTTGATTCCTAGTATTGGGTCCTACTGAGTAAATCTAAAATGATCAGGGCTATGATGAAGAGCTAGCTTTACTTCTGGGACCGGTAGATCAGATAGACCTCCAAGAGCAGCCCTACTTTGTCCATCAGACTTAATTGAAAGAGGTTAATTGAGATCTTGTGGCATGTCAGCAGATTCTGGGGGACCTCTGACATCGCATGCTAAATGTTGAACCCGCTTGCCCAAGCAAGCGTTGGTGACACTGCCCCCACATTTTGAATCACAACCACTTGAGGTCACCAGGAAACTCGCTTGGTTACTCCAAAGTTCCAATCTCTTGCCAGGGCAGGATCCCTCAGTTGCTCTATGTGTGGGGATAAGTCAATCATTAATATCCAGGCCCGAGAGTGTCAAGAATCTATTGTAGGTCTGAATCAGGGATACCTTCAAAGAGACTGCCCGCAGGCGAGGAGGACCTTCCCTGACCCTCCCGGCCCTGATGTCTGCGTTGACAGGGGCGGTAGACGTACCCCAGTGGAACATTACTTGAGTTATAAATGTGTCCCCACTGTCAAACCTAGTGCTAGTTTCTACCAAATGATGCACAAAATCTGTGTTCCTACAATTTACCACACTACAGTCTCCCTTGTTTGATTTTGGGGAGGAGCCGATCCAACCCACTCTCTTTACTAGCAAGATGTCAGTGTTTTTCCAGATTGTGAAAGCAGTGTTCTCTGAGACAGCCAGTGGCAGACTCTAATTTTTAGTGCCATGCAGGACTCCTCCCTATGGGTTGGGGCAGGTGGAACGCCAACCAAAACTGCTACATATGCGTAACATTTGGGTGGCAAATTCAGGGTTTGCTGGGCTATTTAGGATTGTGCTAGACGGGTGGATTATTAGCACTAATTGCTCTAGTAGGCCTTTCATGTCCGGGGCCACCAACAAACTGAATTTTGGGTGCAGATATTTCCCCAGGTGCCATGGGGGACCTGTTTGTTGTGTCGTTTCCTGCAAGGGGGGTAAAACTCCAATGGTAAGAGTCTGTGCACTGTAATACAGTTCACACACGAGCCGGAAGGCCTGGAACAAGATTGTTTGGATTAGTTCCCACTGCGAGTGATTGATTAATCTCAGTAGTGCGTCTACATTAATTGTTGAATCAGATCTTTCACGAGCCCTTCTGTGCTGATTGAACAGCAGACTATTCCTAAGTGCTCTTCTCAGCCCTGTCCTGATGAAGACCCCACCGTGAGGACCGAACTAACCCTCCATTTTAGGGGTCGAAACGTTGACAACATACACCTCCTCCACAAGCTCTGATGAAAGATTGATTTAACAGTGGATGTTCATTCAGAGTTATGTGTATACCTAGGAACAACTGACCTTTGTTAGGCTGGAGAGGTCCTATATCTAATAAAGCTGATGTATATATGTCACTATACCTTTTCCCTGTCCTTCACTCACACGTTCACCACCTATTTCCCAACCCTCCCCTTTTCTCTCTACACCAAGAGCACTGTAAATACATACTGCACTGTTATTTGCTGGAGCAACTGTGTTGCCAATAACTAATGCTTTGACTAAAAGTTGTCTCCCCCAAGACTTGCTGCTGCCTCCACCCACACAAGTTGTAGAAAATGCCAGTCAATCATTGGTGATAGTCAGAGCTGTTCCATCACAGTGTGGCACAGCATCTGCTGCCCCCCATTGCCCTACCGCCCTGCTGTTTACCCGTACCCACCCATCTCCACAGGTGACCCAGGTACGGTGGGGGAAGGCAGAAACAGCAGCAGCAGTGAAACAAGCTGTAACAGCCCAATGGCCCCCAAATACAGGTGCATAAGGGTGAGCAGCATGTGAAGCCAAACTGGCCAGTGGAATCTAACCAGGGAAAACTGCCTCACAGATGACCTCATTAAGGGGGTAGAAAGACTTGAGGACAAACCTAATTTTAAAAAAACAGTTCGACAACCTGTGCCCCCTCCAGTTAACGACTCTCTTCCCGGTTCTCCTCCTCAGTGTGTAGCACATGTAACGCTTGTGGATGGGCATGAGCATGGCGTCAGTGCGAGATCCTCCTCTCTTCTTATAGTGAATACTATTTTTTAGCTCATTCATGGCCATAAATGCATTATTTGGTGTCATTTCTCCATGTGTGTTTCATTTTTGTTTTTTATTAAAGAGGAACCTGAGAAATTTACAAGAACAGAACATCCAGAAATGGATTGCTCCCAATCCTACACAAGTAAGTAACTTGCCTTTTTCAGAAGGGGACTACCAGAGTCTTTACTGTGTTGAGAGAAACGTGTCACTGTACCAGCACCATTGTCAGCTAACACTGTAGGCTCAGTGGAGTTCTACTAATAAATAAACTTGAAGCACAACATTAATACATATCATGACAGTACCTTTTTGTGGGAAAGACCTGGAATTTCACCAGCACTCTTTGGAGGTCCAATAACTGTGGGATGAAGAACAGATGTGCTGAAAAACAGTCCTGCTTTAACCCGTTTGGAGTCGGGGTACTTCCTCAACCACAGGGTTGCTGCTCATTTGGGAGATCTGCCAAGGAAGGTAAAAGCACACAATATATTAGCAGGGTCAAGGACTTGAATGATTAACTTTGTTGGATTCAGCATAGACATCAATAGAGTAGGCAGACAAATTAGCATCCCACATGAATCAATTGATGCAATGTGCTTGGGTCTGGGCAGAAACCAACTTCCTCTTTAGATTTAAGCTCCTTTTCCTCATTGCATTCTTCCAAGCACAACAAAAGGACTCTTCTAAATATCTTAATGGCTGGAGCTAGAAATGAGATTAACTGTACAACCCAGGGTAGTTTTTTGCACTCCACTCCATTTATCTGTCAATACGAGCCAAGCAGGCAGAACATTATCAGTAAGGGCCACACATTCAAAAAGTGGGCGATATATCTTGGCCCAAAGTTTTGGGATTTTTTTAATAACTAGAATAGGGATGCCACTGATGTACAGGGTTTGACTCATATTCATTGCCTTAATAACATTGAACACATTCTCCACCTTAATTTACAAAAAACACAGTTATTTTGGAACACAATCATGTTTATTTCATGAAGAGATTCTTGCTCCATAGTAAAACTTTCCCAGGTGGTTATTGGGCATTCATTACAAAATGGTCACCAGAGACCAACAGACCACCAGAGACCACCAGAGACCAACAGTTCCAGAGATTGACAGACCAGATTGCCTATTCCATCAATTTGCCAAGCTCTTGTTCTGCCTTTTTGTTACTTGTTTCTGGCAGGAATTTATAATTTCTACATATAATTTTCCATTATTATGTGTTTGCTAATAAGTACTCTTGAAGATACCTTCTCAACTCTGTTGTTACTTTTAGCCAGCTATTGTCATGCCACATATTTCTCAGTGGTTTAAGCTTCTTGTGCAAAGAAACCATGATTGACTTTACCACAATTTCCACTTTCCCCGTGTATTGCTCAAATACATTCATGAGTTGCTCTACAGCTATTGTGCTTTATTGTGAATGATTCTATGTTACAAGTGGTGTCATCAGTGTGTTTCATCCTATGTTTATTATTCATTAATAACCACACCTTAAAACCTCCCAATCAGGTACATACTTCCTCTACTGAGTCCGCCAAGAACTGCAGGGGCCTAAAACTCATAGTCTCACAAAACAACATCTCCCCCTTTGTTATATATAAAGTAGCAACAACAGTAATCTTTCTTCGATGAGTCATTGAGGCTCTCGCACTAGTCGACCAGATCGAGTGACAGGGAGTGGTTGATATGTACTCTGTTCAGGCACCGATGGTTCAGGTTCTGATACTTGATCTGGACTGTCAGGAGGGATGGCCTCATCGGTAAGCATAGGAGCAGATGATCGCTTAGGTAGGTTTTGAAATATGACAAATCCCATGTGATGGACTGTCAGGGACGATGTGCAGTCACCATGTGTCATTTGCACATCACAAACCTCAAAAGATCGACAGCAAATGGAGTGGTTGTTTTCTGCTTTTGCTTCTGCCTAATGAGGACTAAGTCACCTTCATTGAACACTGCTCTTGGGCTCTCCAATGCCAATCAGCATATGTCTTCACTGTGCACTTGCGAGAAGTGTCGGTGACACAAACCTTGTCAGCACTCAAGGATCACTCTGCTGTCTATTGTGACAGTTTGGTTCCAGTGGCTCTCCCAAACAGCCCGTTGGTGGGGGCATTCAACCATTGTGGAGTGAGGAGTTAAATGATAAGCACAGAGGGCTTGACACAGGGTGCGCTTCAAATCAATCCCCTCAAGTGATACTCACTGAATAACCATTTTGAGGTTACCCATAGAACGCCAAACAACACCATTTGCTTGTGGCAACAGAAGAGTACTCTTTTGATGCTTGTCATTCAATCTGACTAAGAACTCTCAAACTCTTTGCTTTTGAATGGCAGACCACTGTCAGATTTGAGAATGGCGGGGATACCCCATGCTGCAAAGATGTTTTCTAGCCGCTCAATTACCTTGTTATGGGTTGTTGATGACAAATCCTCCACCAAAGGGAAACGTGAATATTCAATGACTACCAGGAGATGATGTCCGTTCCCTAGGGGCTCAAAGAAATCTACTGCAATCCTTTCCCAAGCCTTCATAGGAAGGTCGAACATGGTCAGTGGGTGTTGATTCACTTTGGGGGAAAGGCAGTGGCAAAGATGATACTCTTTAAGTTCCCTCTCAACCAGTTTGTCTAATCACACTTGGTCTCTTAGGGCTCTTTTGGTAGCTACAATACTTCAATGCCCTTCATGGGCTAGTTCATTGACCTGTTGTCTCAGGCTCTCAGGTACGGCAATTCATGAGCCTCTCAATGCAACACCTCCTTTGGCTACAGGCAGGTTATCCTGTCCATTTCTGAGTTTTTGAAATTCGACATCGTCAACAAGAGGTCGAACTCCCCTTTTCCACGATTGAGCCAGAATGAGGTCTTTGAGAATATGCATGTTCTTGTCAGCATTTGTAGCCTCAGTAATTTCCTTGTGTCTGCTCCCCTTGCTTCCACTGCTTTTCTCTTTGCTTGTCTCTTTGCCTGGCATCTGCCCAGTTATTTTACTACTGCTGGCTGTTTACTGTTAAATTGTTCCTGTTTTATTTCTGCTGCCTCTGTTTTATTTAGGGCGAAAAGTGCTGTAGCAAAAAATGATGGACATAATGCTGAAAGAATCAAACATTTGCCCCCAGTCAAGAGATCTGGGTTAAATCCATCGTTCTTTTGCTCACTACACCACCCTAGTTTGGACCCAGCCATATGCAAATCAGTCTTAACCCTGCTCCTCATGTGAGCAATCCAGCCCGAACTGCCAATCCGGGTCCTCCCTGAACCGGAAACAAGCATTCTCGAACCGGTTTTGGGGTAACACCCCCTCATAAGCCAGGCTAGCTTGAATCCAGTGGCACAGCGAGCAAGGGACCCACATCTGGGCATACTCATCCAACTTAAGGCAAAAGGTGCTACGGCAACTAATGATGGAAAGAATGCTGAATGAATCAAACATTCACCCCAGTCAAGAGATCTGGGTTCAATCCATTGTTCTTTTGCTCACTACGCCACCCCAGTTTGGACCCAGCCATATGCAAATCAGTCTTGACCCTGCTCCTCATGGGAACAGTCCAGCCCGAACTGCAATGTTCAGTACTCCGTCCATCATTTGTTTTGGCACCCTGTTTGCCCCACCACCCGTGTGCATTGGATGTTTCTCCAGCCCCCTTCCTGCCTCCTGCCGCCTCTGCCCTCCTCCCCCCAGCACCCTTCTACTCCCCAGGACCTACTTAATGGAGGTTGCAGCGTGACCCCATTGAGCAGGTCCTTGTGTCTGCTCCCCTTGCTACCACTGCTTGTATCTTTGCCTAGTACCTCCCCGGTTATTTTTGTAACTGATTGCTGTTTATTGTTAAATTGTTCCTGTTTTATTTCTGTTACATCTGTTTTATTTCTGGTGCCTTGTTTGCCTCACTACCAACGTGCTTCCGCACTTTCTCCGGCCCGCTTCCCATCTCCCTCCGGCCCCACCCCCCAGCACCCTCCCACCCCCAAAGATCTACTTAATGGAGGTCACAGTGCGACCCAACTAAGCAGGTCTTTGTGACCACTTCTCTTGCTGCAACTGCTTGTCACTTTGCCTGGTATCTGCCCAGCTATTTTTGCTACTACGTGCTTTCTACTGTTAAATTGTTCCTGTTTTATTACTGTTGCATTTGTTTAATTTTTGACACCTTGTCTGACCCACTTCCTGGAGTTTCTCCAGCCTGCTTCTCACCTCCCGCTGGCACCACCAACTGGCCCCCAGCGACCCTCCCCCCAGGACCTACTTAATTGAGGTCGCAGTGCAACCACACAGTGGGTGCACTTCTGGCATGCCGAAGGCACGCCAAAGGCAAGCCTGTCTGCAACTGTCCGCACCTGGACTGTGCCAAGAGCCAAGAACACTAGCCACAAACAGGTACTCTGCTGCAGAACTACGAGACCTGGGCTCCAGACGCCACAACAATGAAAGATGCTTCACATCCCCTCGATCAATGGTAGGACCGCTCACCTGCCGCTGTTGTCTGACCAACCACGACTGCCCCGGAACAACTCAGATGCCTCCTGCTCAATGCCCAATCTCTCTGCAGACACACCACCAAAGTCTGGGACACCATCTCCACCCTCACCTCCAAAATGTTCTTCATCACTGAGACCTGATTCAACCAATCCTCCGCAACGCTCAACGGCTAAATGATGACACACAAGGACCGCATCAACAAACACGGAGGAGGCATTGCCATCATCCACAAAGAAACAATCCGCTGCACCACCACTGAAGCCGACACCACACCGATAATGGAACACCTCAAATTCTAACTCCACATTGACAACAGAATAACCATCAGAGGCACCCTTGCCTATAGACCCCCAGGACCATGCACCAGCTTCTCCGACACAATCACTGACTTCATCACCCACTAGCTATTGGGTCCAAGCACTATAGCTTCCTCAGAGGCCTCAACTTCCACCTGGATGACCCCTCAGACCCAAACTACACCAACTTCCTGGAATGCATGGGCAACATCGGCCTCACCCACCTGGTCACAAACCCCACACACAGAGCAGGACACATCTTGGGCCAGATCTTCATGGCCAGTGTCAGAGTTAAATACAGCCATGCCACAGACCTCACCTGGACCAACCACTCCATTGTCCACCATCACAGGATCACCATGCACCACCACCAGCCCCCCAGCACCTTCTTCTACAGCTGGAACAAAGTGACACAAATCCAATGGATGGACACCCTTAACACCATCCTGCTGGACCCTTCAAGCAATGTGGAACAAGCAGTCCAGAACTGCACCACCTGGATCACCAACGCCGCAGACCTATTTGCCCCTATCAATCCTGCCAAGACCTGCAGACTCACCAAACAGGCCAGCTGGTACACACCATAAATCAGGACACTGAAACACAGCTGCAAACAACTAGAGGAAGATGGCGCACCAGCAGAGACACCATAGATGGGGCCACCTTTAAGCCAGCCCTCAACAAATACGACTAATGACTCAAAGATGTGAGAAAAGATGCCATAGTGAACTGCATCAAAGCAAGCGCCAACCACACCAAGGAACTCTTCAGCATCATTAGAGAGTTCTACCACCAAACAGCCACGGGAACACATTAATTCTGTGATGCTTTTGCGAACCATTTCCGCAACAATATATCCACCATCTACAAGAACTTTGAACCCGAACCCACCGACCTCCACAGCCTCCTCACTCCAACAGAGGTCTCCCCCGACCAGCCACTCACCGCATGTGCTCAGTTCACCCCGGAACACCACAGCCATCATGAACTCTATCCACTCCGGAGCACCCACTGACCTCTGCCTCACCACCTTTTTAACCTCAGAGACAAGGATATCAGCTGCCAACTCACCACCATTCTTAAACGCATCGATTGCCACAGCCAGCTTTCCTGGTGCATGGAAATACGCAGATGTCAGCCCTCCCCTTAAGACACACTCTGCCATCCCCAGAAAACTCCAAAACTACCACCCCACCTGGCTGCTTCCTTTCCCCATCAAAGTCCTTGAGAAGGCCATCAACCAGCAGCTCACCGAATACCTGGAGAGAAACAACCTGCTTGACACCTCCCAATCTGGTTTCTGTGCCAACCACAGCACCAAGACCACCCTGATCACTGCCACTGACGACATCCACACCTTCCTCAACAGGGGAGAATCAGCTGCCCGGATCCTGTTCGACCGCTCCACAGTGTTCAACACTGTATCCCACTACAAACTCATCAAGAGACTGCACTGAATGGGGATCCAGGGAGACGCCCTCAGATGGATTGCATCGTTCCTCATGGGATGAACTCAGGAAATCTACCTACCTCCCTTACCCATGGAACCCAAGAGCATCATGTGTGGCATCCCTCAAGGCTCATCCCTGAGCCCCACCCCTCTCCAACTCCTACATGACACCTCTAGCTGAACCCACGATTTCAACATCATATACTACCCTGACAATACCCAGCTCATCCTCCCGCTCTCCACAGACCCCACCACCATGAAGACCAGCTTCACAACTGCATGAAGAATGTCACCGACTTGATGAATCCACCTGTATGAAGCTCAGCACTAACAAGACCAAAGGGCTGATCTTTGGCAAAAAACACCTCATAGCCTGCTGAACTAGGACCCACTCTCACACCAACAGACCATGCCTGCAACCTCGGCATCATCCTGGACAGCAAACTCACCATGAAATGAGAGCTCAAAGCAATCTCCTCCATCTGCTTCCACAATCTGCATGCTCCGCCGAATTTTTAAATTGCCCCCCATCGGCATGAGGAAAACCATCACTCAAGCCCTAATCAGCAGCCAGCTGGACTACGGCAACACGCGGTATGCAGGAACCACCACCGAATTCATGAGGAGACTTCAGACGATAAAGAACTTAGCAGCAAGATTCATCCTCAACCTGCCCAAAGGAGCCCTCATCACCCCACACGTTAGGAACCTGCACGGGCTTCCCGTTCATAAATTCAAGATACTGACACATGTCTTAAAAGCCCTCCATGACCTAGGACCAGCATACATCAACCACCGCCTGAACTTCTACTAAGCATCCAGAGACTTTTGCTCCACCTCCCTCACACAGACACCACACATCTGCCAAGGTCCAGTGGAGGCCGTTTCTTCTACTACCTCACCAGGAAATCATGGAATTGCCAACCCTCCTCCTCCAATCATCACCCTCACTTGAGGACTTCAGGAAGAGACTCAAGACCTGGCTTTTGACTGAGCTAGAAAATTGGCAGGTGGATACCCTCACAGGTGATTAGCAGTGCTCTACAAATACTGACTGATTGATTGATAATATGTACGATTGATATGGCTCCTGGCATACTAGACTTCACAATTAAGTTGATGTACTCCTCAGCTGCGTTGGATGTCGAACTGTGATGCTTTAGTGGTACTCATGAAAAATAATCAGCAGAGTGATAGTCTTTACCCAGCTTGTGTACAATTGTATAATCATACGTTTGCAGTTTCAGACCCCACCTCTCAATGCGAGGGGGCATCTTGGCTTTCCGAAGATGGTGAGTAGTGCTTGGTGGTCTGTGATGATAGTGAAACGTTTTCTGTACAGAAACACATGACAATGTTTGCAAGCTCACAATACAGCCAGGATCTCCTTCTCCTGCAGATAATGTGTATCTGAGCATTCAGATGACCATTATATTGAGCAAGAATTGTCCCCAACCCCACCGGGCTCGGATCCACTGTGATCTCAGTGTGTGACTTGAGGTCAAAGTAGGCCATCTCAGTTGCATTCTCAATTGCATGCATTATTTCTTTAAAACTTTAATCACATTCAACAGACCATTGGAAAGGGACATTTTGCTTTTTCAACCCTCTTAATGGAACACTTATAGTAGCAAATTCAAAAGTGTACCTTGAGAAATAGCTGGCCATACCTAGAAAGGATTGTAGCATGGTACCATCTTGCAGGGGCATGTAGCTGACAGTGCTTTTACTTTATCAGGATCAGGAGTCATTCCCCCATCAGAAAATGTGTTCAAAGAATTTGAGTTTGCTCTTGTGAAACTCACACTTCGCTGCGTTCTGAGTAAAGCCTGCATTAGCAAGTAATTAGCACACTTGTGCAAGAGCCTTGTTGTGTTTCTTTCGCTCAAATATCAATATGTCATCATTGTAATTAAAAGCATGTGCGACAGGTTGAATAATTCCACGTATAACATCCTGAAATAGTTCTGCAGATGACGACACTCAAAAACTCAACCTTTTGTATCTGAAGAACCAGCGTGAGTCGAAAAAGTAGTGATGTACCTACAATTCTCTTCCAACTCGATTTAATGATATCCCTTGTTCAGGTCAAGACAAGAGAAAACATTGGCACCATTCAGCTGCATGATCTTGTCCTCTATGTGTGAGGCAGGATGGCTTTCTCTGTCAATTGATTTGATGGCCTGGTGCATATCAACACAAATGCACACTGCACCCTCACTGTTTTTTTTTGGCACCACCACTATGGGTGACACCCATGGTGTAGGAGTGTGGAGCCATCAATGATGTCATGCTTCAACAGCGTTTCTAGTTCTTTTTCAACGGCTTCTTGCAAGTGGAAAGCGGCTCTGCAGTGCTGCTGGGAAACAGGACAACCATCCTCATTGATGTGAAGTCGCACTTTCATTGTCTTGAGCCTGCCCAGGTCATGAAATAGTGATGGTGACTGACTCACAACTTCAGATTGAGTGTGGAGGTTGCTATTGATAGATGTCAGTCCTATGTCAGCAGTGGTGAAAAAGCTGAGTAGGTAAGCACTGGACGAAGATTCTTGAAGAATATGAATTGGTTCTTCCACAGATCCTGCTTTATGTCTCAAAGTCACTGTGAATGACCCTTGACTCTGCAACGGTTTATAAGCTGCCCACATGTATACTTTCATGTTTGATGGTTGGAGATGTGGCACAGGAGATAAGCTGTTGAACTTCTCAACTGGCATGATGTTAATCGACGCACCACTGTCTATAATTAAAGTTGTGAGGCAACCGTTGACCTTTATTGAAATCTTGGGGCAATGTCTAGATGAATTTGGTGTTTCGTTTGGTGGTTTGCTTTTGTCATTGGCACTTACTTGCAAGCATCCAGACCCACATGTGCCCAACATTTGTCAGTCAATGCCATCAGCACACATCCATTTTCCTCACTGGTGCTCAATGATGATGCTGATGAGCCTCTGTAGGATGAACTTGACAGTGATCAGCTTTGCCTAGTTTCTACTTGTCGTAACTGATACCGCCTTTTTGTTTTGAGGCCATGGCCAGAAGGCTCCAAAAACTTTCTGGAATCCATTTTCTCTTCTTGCTGTGATACAGTTAGTTTCTCTTGGCAGACAGTTATGAAGTGGTTCTCCGTCCGTGGCCTTTGCACATCTGGCCTATTGTGGGACATTTGTCTTCATGTGGCTATGAAAACCCACATCGGAAACACAACCTTTTTATTCTTTGTAGACAGCGACTTGCATTTGTCTACTCAATGTTTGTCCTTAATCTTTATAACCAATGCTGATTAATTTTTCACCACTCCAGCTTCCATGTCAGTGGCTTGTCTATTCGCTCTCTCTTCAGCCCTGGCGTCCATTAGCACTTTCTCTAAACTGAGCGTTTCTCTCAACATGCCTCTTCTGAAGGAGTGTGAAAGACAGCCATCATTAACTTGAATACTTATGGCTTCTTCATCATTAAAATCACACAATTTGCAATGCTTGATATACATGTCAAGTCTTTCAACAAGCTCATCCATCGTTTCATCAGCTTGCTGTCATGATTCATTGAAAATTTACTTTCATAGTCAACGTTTGGCATTGCATTGAAATTGCCTTCCAATGCTTCTTTGACTTGACAGTATGATATTACATTAGCCTGTGGTATTTTCTTCAGCACTTCTTTTACTTTGTCACCAGCAAGGTTCTTCAGGTAATTAATGATTTTCCTCTGCAAGGGCATCTATGAAATTGTCGAATGTCTCGATCCATGCAGTCCACCTGGTGCCAATATTCTGCTTTTTGGCAGTGCTGAACGGTGGTGGTGGTTTCAGGAGTGCAGCTGCATCTTACTTCGCTCTTCTTTTGGCAGCCATTAAAAACTTTCATTATTTGGAAGGGCTTTTCGGTACCCTGAATGCCACTTGTCGGTTTGCATGCATCAGCGGCTCAACCCTGCTTGGTCGTCACACCCGATTCAAGGACAAGTGCCATGTGGAACTTCCCCTCACACGTGCTGGGAAGTACGCTTGTACTTTCATACATGGTTATGCTGCTTGAACATGAAATATCTTGAAGAAACAAGAGGCATTTGGAAAAACAGGAACAGTTTGTTTGATTAAATAGAGCGGCCGGTAGAACAGTTACAGACGCAGGGTCTGAGGACTGTCTCAATTTACAGTCGGTCTGCTGTCTCTTTTTATACAGTTCATTATATGCAATAAAGTATTTCTGGAGGTCCATGTATGGTAAGGAATGTAGTTGCTGCCTCTGGAGTCATAAATGATCTGTCTAATGAAAAGTACAGGCAGGCCTCAACCTTGCGTGGACACAATGCTGTCAGTGGGTAACGTGTCCAGAAGTCCGGCAAGGGGAGAGCATAATCATTGCATGTGCTGTGTCCTGATGGCTATATGTTCCTAACTCATGTGGCATCTGAATTTATGGCGTTTTTTGGGAACGCACATACCCCTTTGGCCATGTGTGCTTTATTGAGGCCAATCTTCTTGGACCATTGTAGTGTTGCTGTGCCTATCTGTGGCATTGATTGAGAATTTGCTGTTCATGCGTTTGTTTGTCTTCTATGTGCCACCCCACCTGTGACCTATCAATCTGTGACCTCTGGTCTAGATCTCAGAGCCTGCCTGACTATGTATTTGCAAGTTGGGGTTGATGTGGAGTTCACAATGGGCAAATTAGTTAATAAAAATTCAATTTTGTTCTCATACATGAATGTATCGTTTTTCACATTAGCATCAAATTTTTCCATATTAACATTTGTCTCTACCTTTTGCATCTGCTCTGTACCAATGATAGCTCTGTGTTAGGCTGTGGTGCAGTATCTCTTCTTTTGGTCTTACCAGTGTGTTTCTGGTGGGCTTTCGAATGTGCTGCTCTGCAGGCCTTCAACTTTTTCGAGAGCCGTATGTGGGCTAGATGGGGCTTCGCTTCCACACACGCCAACTTTGAAATGCTTCTCACAGAAATAGGCACAAGTGGCACACACAATGAAATTGCTGTAGCTATGCAAATTTCCAGGGAGAGCAGTCTCATTTCTTCGGGGCACAGATCATGCACCCATCGCCAGTTGAAGCATCCTCCCCAGCACAGGAGCATGCAAATCAAAACGCCACATACGGCTCCGAATGTCTTTATTCCTCAGCATACAATCTCACTCTACTCTCTGATTAAGTCATAATCGTTAATACCCACACCTTAACACAACCCAACCTTTACGTACTTCCTCTACTGAGTCAGCCCAGAGCCACAAGGGTCCTAGAACACAGTCTCACAACACTACACCCTGATTAATGCTGCACCTCGCTGGTTTATCTAGGATGGAGATTTATTTATGGAGGTTAGCTTCATTAAATATATATATTTTAAAAGCCTTCTTTAAGAGTATGAATGGTTATTGAGCACATTATTCTTTTGTGGCCAAACCCAAATGGAAAACTCTTGCAACTGGCAGCGCCGTGGCGTTTGTACTTTGGTTATGGTGTAAAAATGTCTATGTAATATGAACTGGATTCAAGTTTGTTTGCCTCATTCCCCGTTAGGCAAAACCTTGTACCGAACCAGCAACTGAGAAAAAAATATTCAGCCTGTTTGCTTTGCCAATAAATGTTATATGTGATGTAGCCTAGGAGTCCTTAGTGTGCAATATTACATAAAGGAAAGCTGAACTCATAGGCACCCTTTCAGAAAATGGGTGCAGTGAAAACTTTGCAGGACACTGTTCTCTAGAGTATTTAATTCCTAAACAACATAACATTTTAATTCAGTCCCTAAGTTGAAATTTCAGACTCTACCTGCAAAGCAATACTTTTGATGTGGGAACAGAATGTTCACATCCTCAGGCGATTTTCACCTTCATAAATTACAGAGCAGTGAAATGTAATCATTAAAAAGAGAATGTACGAGGAATAAAAACATAGTCGTCTCTTTCTCCTACACATGTTGTTCTATCTCCCTTTGAAACCCTCACTCAACGGAAAGAATTTTCCAATTTGGTAAATTGAAAATCCAATCCAATTCAAGGTAATTTTCTTCAACGGTTGTGAAAAAAGATGTTGTCCTAAAGAGGGATCTTATTTCACCCAAGGCTTCAACCTTGTTTAAATAACAAACTAATTCCCCAAAATTACAGCAAACCAGCCAATCACAATGAACCAATATAAATCTGCATTTAACAATAATACTGCTCCTTTTTTGCAGCCACACGTCAAACCAGCATTATGCACACTTTTAATGTAGGGTCAAAATAAAATCCATCCATTACCCAAATTTGCTAAATCTGATCCCAAATACCATTAAGAAAATGTGTCACGCTCTTTGGGCTAACGAATTAGAGCACCAAAATGTAAAGGAAAGACAGGATGCCACTCACTATAAATACATTGAGAAGAGATATCCTACTCCCTTCCACAGCATTTCCATGAAACTGGGAAATGTGGAATATTTCGTGCCAAATAGAACGCCTCCCTATTTCAAGATCCCTTTATCTATCATACACATTTAGTCAAAAGAAGAGCGTTCTCTACAGCCATTTATTCACTGCATCTATTGGTAAGCAGTTTCAAGTGGCACGCAGGTCAGTAGAAGCAATTGTCATAACATAGCATGACATGACACATCATATGGGTAGATAACCATGTGCACCCAACCACTACTAGGCCTCAATTAATGAGCTTGTTGCAGTTTAAATAAATGGCCCAGGGACACCCTAAATACAGGCCCTTATTTTGGATATGTTAATTTACAAGGTCTGTCAATCATATATACCAAGATTCTATGTAAAAGTGTGCCAAAATGATTAATTTATGTACCATTCCTTCAAACATGTCAGTTAACTTTCAGTAGGCCCAAGCAAAATGTTCATTATGCTGGCGTATTTAGCAGAAGTATGACGGAAGTATGACGGAACCATGCATGCCATTACCTCGCATACATTTACAACACGGTCATTACAACACATGCGTCTTTACCACACATGCCTTTACCACAAAGGTTTTCACCACGCATATACCTTTACCACGCATGCTTTTACAACAAAAATGTAAGTATTTTACAGGTAAGTATGAACCCTATATATATATATATATATATATATATGCCAAACTCTTCAGCGCTCCTTCTGAATCACCGGAGACCCATGGAGAGTGGCGCGTGTGTCGGCGGAGCACACCGACGTCAATATCAATTATCAAAACTTCGTGTAGACGCGCTCTCAGAGAGGACAGACACTGTGTTACTGCATCACCGCTGTTTATTCACAACGCGTTTCGCCTGACAACAGGCTTGATCACGTGAAAACGGAAACCATGTCGGCACATTAAATGGACAGAGCAATGAACATAGAAGAGACACACTGGTGTTAGAACGCGGCAGACATCTTGTGTTAGTAAAGAGGCCGCAAGGTAAAGTAAAATGAACAGAATAATGAACATAAAAGAGGCACACTGGTGTCAAAATGCGGCAGACATCTTGTGTTAATACAGAGGCCGCAAGGTAAAATAATTCATGAATACAAGCACGTAAGCTTGTGAACATACCTACTCAAAAGTATAGCAATCAATCAAAGCTCATAATAGCTGAACATTACAGTTAATGTTGATGTAGTGCCCTCTTAATGTTGGTGCCAATTATGTCAAACCGCACTCGTAGTGATGTTGCACATTGACTATTGTTATGTTGTTCGTCATCATAACAACAGGTATAATCATCAATTATACAATATATTAAACATATTAAACAAATCACCTCCGCATGTAAGACAATAAAATAGTCAGTCACACTGCAAATGGCCCGAAGCCAGTACTGGCAAGTGCCTATTAATCAATACCATGTGGGTCACAGGGTAAAGAGGGCGAACTGGAGGAAAACACCATAGAAAAATACTCAATGTTCAAAATCCCAATGAAAATAGGTTCAGATACTCTCACCACAATTGCCGACAGGAATCAAAGTGCTTCAGTGCCATAAAGAAGGGAGAAAGGGTAGGTGGCCCGTGCAAGTGAATATTGGTGAATGAGCCCCTTCCTTTCCTCCTAAAAAAATAAAAAGAAACAAATGGTTAAAATCAGTACACATCATATCGAATGCTGATGGCACAACAAAGTTCACAATCATGGGATATATATATATATTATCTACTGGCGGTCGCCAGTAGATAGTTATAGTTAGGACCTATTATCCATAGGAAATCCGCGACATTCTATTTGAAATAACGTTGGCGCCGGTTGACGAATCTTCGCGAAAGTTTCCAACTTGTTGGGGCGCTCCGCTCCGCTCCGCTCCTACCCTGAAAGTCTCGGGTTGATTCGTCAAGCGGGGGCCGAGAAAAAAGGGGGTCCCAAAACACATTTTCCCCATTCATTTTTCCATAGGAACCTTTAGTCGCAGCTACAGCCCGAACTGCTGAACGGAATTACACCAAATTTGGCAAAGAGGTAGCCCTTGGTTCAGACTGGTGCCTTTGGCTTAAATGGTGTAAATCCGTTCAGTAGTTCCTGAGAAAATCAAAAGTAAAGTCACATATATATCTATGGCCGAGTAGGGTCCGCGTACCCTCAGCGCACCCTGCGCGCACCGTCCCGATCACGAGCTGCATGCTAATTGGCTGTCAGCTGGCTGTCAACACTCCAAATCAGGAAGTGTTGGCAGCCATTTTGTCTCTCGGTAGAACCGAGGCACAAAAACAAGTGCGCAAAACGCACAAAGGGGGCAGGGTAGAAACACCCTGACCCCTAGGCCTGCTCAGGGGGTCCCAGAAGGACCCCCTGGGCAGAAAAAAGCATTTTTTTTTTTTTAAATCGGCAGGATGCGCGGATCCCGACGATTAAAAAAAAAAAGCACAAGAAACAAGTGCGCAAACGCACAAAGGGGGCAGGGTAGAAACACCCTGACCCTCTAGGTCTGCTCAGGGGTCCCACAAGGACCCCCTGGGCAGAAAAAGCATTTTTTTCAAAATCGGTGGGATGCGCTTAGGGTGCGCGGATCCCACTGATTAAAAAAAACACAAGAAACAAGTGCGCAAAACGCACAAAGGGGGCAGGGTAGAAACACCCTGACCCCCTAGGTCTGCTCAGGGGTCCCACAAGGACCCCTGGACAGAAAAAGCAAAAAAAAAAAAAAAAGACGGCATCGTGCCGAGGCCCCGCCCCCTCCCTGCAGCAGTCTGCAAACGCGCCCCCTGGCGCGTTTTAAGAAGGGAAGTAATTCCCCTTGAATACTGGGGGTCCCTGAGGGCCAACTAGCCCACCAGGAACCTCCGGTATGCACCAGGGGGCTGCGTTGCAGAGAGGTGTACAGAGGCCACGCCCCTTTTTACACCTCTCTGCAATGCAGCTCTGTGGCGCTTTTTGGAGGTACATGGTGGGCTAGTTGGACTCCAGGGACCCTCAGTATTCAAGGGGACTTAATCCCCCAACTTAAAACGCGCCACGGGGCACGTTTGCACAGTGGTGAAGGGAGGGGGCGGGGCTTCAGGTGACATGTGTGCAAACAGGCCCCGTGGCACATTTTAAGATGGGGAATGAAATCCCCTTCAATACTGAGGGTCCCTGGGGGCGAATTAGCCCACCAGGTACGTCCAGAAAGCGCCACAGAGCTGCGTTGCAGAGAGGTGCAAAAGGGGCGTGGCCTCTGAACACCTCTCTGCAACACAGCTCCCTGGCGCATACTGGAGGTACAGGGTGGGCTAGTTGGACCCCAGGGACCCTCATGATTCAAGGGGACTTAATCCCCCAACTTAAAACGCGCCACGGGGCGCGTTTGCACAGATGTCACCTCAGGCCCCGCCCCCTCCCTTCACCATTGTGCAAATATTCCTCTAAAATCAGCCGAATATCATTGTCTGCTTTTTGCTGAAAAAGTTTCTAAGTGTCGATTTTTGAAACATACAAATATTCCTCTAAAATCAGCCGAACTACGAATTCCGATTTACTCACCTGTTATCAGGAGAGACCTCAGTGCTGCATCTTTCAGCCCAGTACTGATCCTGAAAAGTAATTTTAACCGTACTTACCAGTAACTTGAATTTCCTTCCATAAGATATCATTGTCTGCTTTTTGCTGAAAAAGTTTCTGTGTCGATTTTTGAAACATACAAATATTCCTCTAAAATCAGCCGAACTACGAATTCCGATTTACTCACCTGTTATCAGGAGAGACCTCAGTGCTGCATCTTTCAGCCCAGTACTGATCCTGAAAAGTAATTTTAACCGTACTTACCAGTAACTTGAATTTCCTTCCATAGGATATCATTGACTGGTTTCACTTGGAAATTCTTCTAAGTGTGGAGTTTTGGAACTTTATAATATTCCTCTAAAATCAGCCGAAATACGAATTCCGATTTACTCACCTGTTATCAGGAGAGACCTTAGTGCTGCATCTTTCAGCCCAGTACTGATCCTGAAAAGTAATTTTAACCGTACTTACCAGTAACTTGAATTTCCTTCCATAGGATATCATTGACTGGTTTCACTTGGAAATTCTTCTAAGTGTGGAGTTTTGGAACTTTATAATATTCCTCTAAAATCAGCCGAAATACGAATTCCGATTTACTCACCTGTTATCAGGAGAGACCTCAGTGCTGCATCTTTCAGCCCAGTACTGATCCTGAAAAGTAATTTTAACCGTACTTACCAGTAACTTGAATTTCCTTTCATAGGATATCATTGCCTGCTTTTTGCTGAAAAAGTTTCAGTGTCGATTTTTGAAACATACAAATATTCCTCTAAAATCAGCCAAAGTACGAATTCCGATTTACTCACCCGTTATCAGGTGAGACCTCAGTGCTGCATCTTTCAGCCCAGTACTGATCCTGAAAAGTAATTTTAACCGTACTTAGCAGTAACTTATATTTCCTTCCATAGGAATCCATTGTCTGGTTTTCAGCAGAAAAGTTTCAAAGTGTTGATTTTCACAAACTACAAACATTCCTTAAAAATCGCCTGTATGACTTAAACGCATTCTTTCAACTGTTTACAGGAGATGCACCAGTGCTGGATCCAGGATCCACCACTGAGTAAGAAAAAGTAACGATAACACTACTTACCTGCTAAGTGAATTTCCTCCCATAGGATAACATTGGTGATTCTATGTGAAAAAGTTTCTAAGTGTCAACTTTTAAAATACAATAATATTCCTTAAAAATCACTACTGTAACCAAAACGCTTTTACTCAACTGTTTACAGGAGATGTCCCAGGACTGAATCTAGGATCCAGTCCTGTGGTTAGAAAAGTAATCCATAAAGTAACTAATTGCATTTAGGTAGAAATTCACAATGAGCTCAATGTTGCATTGTGTTTGAAATTGTGTTGCCCATTGCAACAACTGTAACTACTGTACTTAAAAGTCTATTGCCTATTTGCAAAGTATTTAAACTAAAGTAATTCATTCTGAGAAAGTATATTTTGTAATGTAATGTATAATGTAATTACAATGTAATTTAAAAATAAAACATCTAAAAATAAATAGTTTAAAAAAATGTAGTAAATCAGTATAAAAAAAATAAATATAACAATTAATACATTTAAAAATTGTCATTTACAAAACCTTTGAAATTCACTGAAAAAAACCATAGGTTTCAGACATGTTATAGCTAGGAATTAGCATTTAAAAAACCTTTGAAATTCACTGAAAAAACCATAGGTTTCAGGCTTGTTATAGTTAGGAATTAGCATTTTAAAAACCTTTGAAATTCACTGAAAAAACCATAGGTTTCAGGCCTGTTATAGTTAGGGTTTAGCATTTAAAAACGTTTGAAATTCACTGAAAAAAACATAGGTTTTAGGGAAAGTTATAGTTAGTTGGACATTGCACTCGTACAAAACCCGTGAAATTCCCCGTTATAGTTAGTTCAGCTAACTATAACTCGCGCCCCGCAATGCACTGCTGATGACGTCACATATTACATCACTCATGACATGGTCAGTGACATCACTGATGACATCACTGATGACATCTCAAATGACATCACTGATGACATCATCCATGTGAGAATTTAATGCATCTTCTCACACCCTAATATAACTTTTGATACACCCACTCTAAATTACAGACTGCCATTCTCAAAACCATACACACTCCAATACCAATAAGTACATACCCACTCACTGATTCTTAGGTCTACACACACACATCTACTCACTCACCCGTACAGTCACTCATACTTACAGTCACTCAGTACAGGACTATCATATGCACTCATACACCTATATAAACACTCACACAACGCAACTCATCCATAGAGGTACTCACACACCTAGTCAGTCATGCTAATAATTAATCACACTCCCATTTACTCACCTATACAGTTATACACACCAGCTCACTTACTCATAAAAATACTAGCACATTCTTACGCTCCTATGCAATCACTGATGCAAGCACACACTCATCCATATAGCCACTCTCACAATCACACACTCTCACTTATAGCCATTTATATACTCCAACACACATATATACTGCCTTTCACATATGTAGTTACTCACACATGTACCACTGAGATATACATTCAATCACTAACACACCCATACACACACTCACCCACCCATACAGTCCATCACAGACGCACTCTTGAAACCATGCACCCAGTGAATCACCCACTCACACATCTATGCACAGAGTCACACACACCCCACCCACACAAACACTGAGGCACCCATACAGATACTCAGAGAACCAATCCATTACCCATATAGACACTCATTTAGCTAGTCAGAAACCCATGCAGCTGCTTACACAACAACAGACAGACGGATACAGACATTCACACAGTTTAGTCACTCACCCATGCATCCAGTAAGATACGTTTAATCACTCACTTATAGACTCAGTCACGCACCTACTAAATCATCCATTCAGACGCTTATACACCCACTCATTCTTCAATATGCCTTTCCCTATATATATTAAACATATTTAAACTTTACACAAACACACAGTCACTGGATGATGTCATCAGTGATGTCATCAGTGATGTCATTTGAGATGTCATCAGTGATGTCATCAGTGATGTCACTGACCATGTCATGAGTGATGTAATATGTGATGTCATCAGCAGTGCATTGGGGAGCGCGAGTTATAGTTAGCTGAACTAACTATAACGGGGGAATTTCACGGGTTTTGTACGAGTGCAATGTCCAACTAACTATAACTTTCCCTAAAACCTATGGTTTTTTCAGTGAATATATATATATATATATCAAGAACCACAATCCTGATGAAAACTCCTCCTTGAGCAGGAAATCAGGTACGGACCACCAGATGGATTGAATATCGTGCTTTATTAGTGAATTGTCAGCAGCATGACGCGTTTCGACCGAGTTTCCCCGGTCTTGATCACATGACATGTCAGGACCAAAATCACGTATTTATACACCAATTAGACCACGAGGGCAGTTCCACCCATACCTTTCATGGAGCTAAACAACAGACTTGCATTTCACATCATGCTTAACTTCTATCAAAGCTATATTGTATCAATTCATAAGTTTACAGAATAAATTACAAATAATTGATTGCATTGAATATAAATAGTGAAAACACTTATCATTATTCTTTTACACTACCATAAATAGGTAATTGCGCAATTATACTTTGTATACAATAAAGGGCCAGTGCCCAATATATTGTTTGTTTCATGTAACCAAAATTAGATATAAATATACGTTAGAAGTTGGCTCACATCTGTTAGTTTTCTAAAGTGCTTAGTGCATAGTTAGTGCTCAGAAAGAAATGCCAATTAGTGCTTAAAAAACTATGATAGTGATAAAAAGTGAAAACAAGCCAACTATTAATACATAGTTGAATCGTTTAAATTAAAATCATATTAAAATATGTTAGGGAGGCTGGACAGCAGCTCAAGACCTCAATATCAAAATTGTAAAGTGCAAATGCAAAGTAAGTATAAACATCAATGTATTGGACCTGCTACCAGAGACCTTAATTTATAATGACTTGTTTAAGATCAGTAGCAATGTTAATCTACCTAACTGTGCAAATTACAATAGTGCAAATACGCAATTCTTTAAACAAACCAAAGTAAAGACATCTTATTCCACAACATTTCATTACATCCCAATAGAGCCATAAATATTAATATACTTCCATAGCTTAACCAATAATCACCAGACATATATAGGGTTTGGATATATATATATATATCCAAACATCAGAATCGCTCCTGTGGGAAGAGCCTCACTCGTGGACCACCTCTCACTCGAAGGCCAGCAAGCAGGCAACACAGCTCATCAGAGTCCATAAAATTCATTTCGCCATACGCGTTTCGGGCATAGACGCCCTTGTTCACTGGCAGCATGAGGCAACTCTGTGTAATTAGTAGTCACGCTTTTATTCAAATCTAAGCCCCGCCCACCGGCCTCCGGGCATGCTGGTACATGCAGTACTACTAGAAATGACAACCCCAGTGGGCATCAGAGTTGACCCAATGATTAAATGCAAATTAAAGCCCCAGTGGGCAGGCAATGACGTCTGTAAAAAGTCTGTCGCTTTTCCACACACCTTCGAGGGAAGAAACCACGAGTCACATACACCACGCAGTCGTGGCTTTGGATCCGTCAATCTCCGGCGGGCAATTCCCATGGCCGAGCAGGCCGCTAAACATCTAAACATCAGAATCGCTCCTGTGGGAAGAGCCTCACTCGTGGACCACCTCTCCCTCGAAGGCCAGCAAGCAGGCAAAACAGCTCGTAAGAGTCCAGAAAATTCATTTTGCCATACGCGTTTCGGGCATAGACGCCCTTGTTCACTGGCAGCATGAGGCAACTCTGAGTAATTATTAGTCATGCTTTTATTCAAATCTAAGCCCCGTCCACCGGCCTCAGGGCATGCTGGTATATGCAGTACTACTAGAAATGACAACCCCAGTGGGCATCAGAGTTGACCCAATGATTAAATGCAAATTAAAGCCCCAGTGGGCTGGCAATGTTGTCTGTAAAAAGTCCGTCGCTTTTCCACACACCTTTGAGGGAAGAAACCACGAGTCACTTACACCACGCAATCATGGCTTTGGATCCGTCAATCTCCGGTGGGCAATTCCCGCGGCCGAGCAGGCTGCTAAACATCCAAACATCAGAATCGCTCCTGTAGGAAGAGCCTCACTCGTGGACCACCTCTCCCTCGAAGGCCAGCAAGCAGGCAACACAGCTCGTTAGAGTCCATAAAATTCATTTTGCCATACGCGTTTCGGGCATAGACGCCCTTGTTCACTGGCAGCATGAGGCAACTCTGAGTAATTAGTAGTCACGCTTTTATTCAAATCTAAGCCCCGCCCACCGGCCTCCGGGCATGCTGGTATGTGCAGTACTACTGGCTTTGTCAATCTGTGGTCAGAATTCCATTTCTGTCTTTGGCATATATTAGAGTACACCTAGACAGTGTGAGGGAAAAGCGACATCAGTTCTGCAAAGGTTTCTTTCACTAGGATTTCCAGCCCTACCCCAGTCAATGTGCCTAGGTCATTGCCACCACAGTGCACAATAATGAGGTGAGGAGCTTGGGAATCCACAATGGATTTAACCAAAGCCAGCAACTAATGAAACTTTAACCCTCTCTGGCCAAACCAAGTAATCTGCACCCTTGGCAAACCCAAGTCCCTGTCAATACTTCTCTTTTTTGCTGCTTCTTTAGCCCAATAGATATAACTGTGACCCACAATCCATATTCTAAGCATTTTGAAGTGAAGGAGCAATAGTAGTCGGGAGCAGAATGAGGAAGTTTTCCAAAGGAAAAGCAGTTAAAATGGAGGTGTTGAAAAAATATATATATATATTTCTTTGGATGCTGTCAGCATGAAAGTGAATACAATTAGGTAGTTTGTTGGTTGCTTTAGCAAGAAGTCTTATTATTGGCTGTTGTTTAAGAAAAGAAATCTAATAAAGACATGGATATGCTTTTGAATCTGTGGAGTTAAGCACACCTAATGTATCGTACTGGGAAGTAGCATGTTCCTTCTAGAATGTGCTATGAACTTGTGACCTACTGGTTCCACTGGGTTGCTAGGTACACTGAGCTAGGAGTATTTTGGGGGGTAGGGTGTTAAAGAGTCAGAATTCTTTTTTAAAGTTAAGGAGTGATGACACAATTTAAATAATGGCAAGCTTTAATTTCCAACTCAAGACTATGTAATAAACTGTTGTGTAGTATTTACATTTTAGAAAAATGAAGCTAGATATAGGTTTGAACTCCTGTTTTGTTTTTTGCTATTTCTCCACGATCATCGCAAATACATCACAAACACACATAGGAATATCTTTTAGAAAGAGAGGGAAAGGGATAACAGATACTAACCATTCACAAGTGTGGATAGTGTAGTCTAAAACGAAAGACAAGATTTCATTTGCTGCCTTTCTCATGATCACAGAGTGCAAATTTGAAGAGGTTGCCATTTTATGGTTGCTTTGTGTGAGAGTGGTGTACCATTCTTGTGCTTAGTTTTTACAAATCCTAACAGTGTCAAAACTATCCACAAAGAGCTAAAACAACAATATCATCTACAAACTGAATTCACTGTTATGTACATTACTTTTTAATCCTTTATAAAAATGACATTAGGAATGAAGATGTCTATGGGAGTTTGATTAAAAAAAAGAGTATCACAGCGATATGAAAAAATATAACAGATGAACTGTATTTATTAGAGGGTATGTGTTTAAGAGCTTAGCGGTGAATATTTTGGGAAGTAAGAGAAAAATGAATTAGTGCCTCTTTATTACATTGTGTGCTTTATTGAATTATAGTAGTGTAGTATTGTGGAAAGTTGAGGAACTAAGAATGTTTAAAATGTCTAAACATCATGTTCAGAATAGATACATCTGTTATTTACATTCTGGGAGTTGTAGTACTTTTAGGAACATAATTAAACAGGAGTAGTGTAGTCACAAATAAAAGATGAGAACAGGTTGTGTGCCTGTACATGAATTAGAAAGAAGTAATACTTGTTAGGTATGTATTGGGAAGTGTTTGTCAATGTGGTTTTTAACTTATATGACCGCTTTGCATATACTTAGGTGGTGAGATATGGTTCTTGTGGTTGCACATAGCTATATATATGGTGGGACTTAAAGATGCAGAGAGGTATAGTTTTTGGAAAGAAGGATTGAAGGTGTACATCTATTAAGAAATTGCATATATGTTTACATGGTTATCTATGTTCAATAAGGCTGATGAAAATGTTATGCATATGGTGAGGGTGGTGTTTTTTCTTTAAACATGGTTTGTTTAAAATTGAGGAGGATTAATAGTGCAGAATGCCTCGAGAGGTTTTGTGCTAGCTTCATGTGGAGCGTAACTTTTGTTTGAGAAATGCTGAATATATGTTTTAGAAGCAGAAGACTTATTTGAGAAATGATGTAGGTATGTCATTCACAAAAGGTGTTGTGCTGTAAAACATTTCAAAATGTTGTTTTCCGTTTTAGAAACTTACTGATGCATGTGCACGCTCAGTAACAAAGCAATGTATGCTCCTAGAGAGCCATGTATGCAATTATATATCAAATGTGATATCTAGACTTCACTCACACAGCTCAGTAGAAAAGCATAGATACAGTAATACAGGTAGTTTGATACTGACAGGCGATAACCAGTGAGTCAGAGATATAGTCACAACTGTTATGTAATTAACAGGAATGAAGGTACTTTCACAGTCAGTCAGGCAGTATTCAGGCACTCATGCTATCACCTAGCCACTAGTCAGGCAGTCATCAAATCAATGATTAACTTTCCATGGAGTTATTCAATTACCTAGACACTACACATGTACTCTTCTAATCAGGCAGGCAGAAATTATGTAGTCAGCGAACTATGCAGGCACTACCTATACATTCATCTAATCACCCAGCCACTAACCATTTACTTATGCAATTAACAAGGCTGTAACTATGCAATTATTATGACACTTGCGCAGAACCTATGCAGTCATCTAAACACCCACTTACAACTCATTCACTCATTGAAATACTGAGGCACACGTGTGCACTCATGCAAACACTCAGGCACTACTCATACACTCATCTAATTACATTGAGAGTACCATTCTAGTACAGCTATCATCCATCTAGTACCTATGCACTCATTTAATTAATGAGGCAATACTCTTGCACTAATACAATGACCCCAGCAGTACACTTACTTTCATCCAATCTCTCAAGCTCTAACAATGCAGTAATGCAATCACTCAGACACTAGTCATGCACTCATCTAATCAGTCACACACTACTGATTTACTCATTGAATTATCCAGACAGTACCCATGTAGTTATTTAAACACCCAGGCACTACTTGTTCACTGATTCAAAAACATATCGGCAGTAGCATGTAGTCATCCGATCACTGAAACACTACTCATGCCCTCATACAATCTGCTAGGTGCTATGCATGTACTTAAACAATCATGCATGCATTATCCATGCATTCTATAAATCATCTAAATACTATCTATGCACTCCTGTAATCACCCAGGCACTGGAGTTGGACTCATTTAATCATCCAACCACTATCTATGCATGCATTGAATTATTGAGCTATTGCCATGCATTTATCTAATCATTCAGCTATTACTCATGCACTCATCCAAACACCCAGATAGTAGTGATATACTCATGGAAACACGCAGGCAGTAACTATGCAGATATGGAACGACCCATGGAGTTCTCATATACTCAGGAAATCATCCAGGCACTACCTGTATCCTCAAAGAATCACCTAGGCACTACCCATGCACTCATCCAATCACCCAGGCATTACCCATGCACTCATCCAATTACTCTGGCACTACCCTTGTACTCATTCATTCACTTAGACACTACTCATGCACTCATCCAATTACTCAGGCACTACTCATGCACTCATCCAATCACCCCAGCACTACTGATGCACTCATCCAATAACCCAGGAACTACTCATGTTCTCCTCCAATCACCCAGGCACTACCCTTGGACTCATCCATTCACTGAGGCACTAACCATGCACTCATTCAATCACCCAGGAACTACTCATGCACTCATCCAATCACCCATGCACTACCCATGCACTCATTCAATCACCCAGGCACTATCCATGCAATCACCCAGGCACTATCCATGCACTCACCCAACCACCCAGGCACTATCCATGCACTCATCCAATCACCCAGGCACTATCCCATGCACTCACCCAATCAACTAGGCACTATACCATGCACTCATCCAATCACCCAGGCACTACCCTTGCACGCATCCATTCACTGAGGCACTACCCATGCACTTATCCAATCACCGAGGCACTACCCATGCACTCATCCAGTCACCCAGGCACTACCCATGCACTCATCCAATCACCCAGGCACTATCCATGCACTCACCCAATCACCCAGGCACTACCCTTCCACTCTTCCATTCACTGAGGCACTATCCATGCACTCATTCCATTATCCATGTACCACTTTTGCATTCATTCGTTCTTCAATACACCACTCATCCAGTCACTCACTATTGCAGACATTATAGTCATACTTGTACACTCATTCATTCAGTTTTGTTTTATAACTGTAAAAATATTTTGTTTTGGTTTTTTTTGTGATTTTTCAACTTTTTTTTTTCTTTTTTCAAGGAAAAATTAACTGCAACTGGCAGTGGAAAAACTTTAAGAAGCTCTCAAAAACATGAGAATACTGCAAGGACCCATAGACAAAATCAACATTTGTGAGTCTTGCAACTGTTGTGGAAAGCTGTTATGCTCTGCTCACCAGCACTAACCACAACTCCACAATCCATACAATAAGTGGCCATCCAGCTACATGCAGGTGCGATATCTTGAGACTTCAGAAGGCACTCTTTGTCCAGGTGTTGATGCACTTGCTAATGATGTAGATGGATGTTCAGCCTCTCGTCTCTTCGCAGCTTTTAATCGGTTGTTGTGGAAAGTTTTCAGATGGTAGAACATTGAAGAGCAACAAGACTATTTTTTATTTGTACCTCTTGACAACTTCTTCTCACAAATTGCACAATTGTTGCTGCCGTTTTGGATTCTCCTGAAGGAATTGTGAAGAACTCTCATGCCAAGCTGATTTTTTCTGTGGAGGCCCTTCATCTTCAGAGTCTTCAGAATGTAGTTCCTGGACTTTCTGGTTTTCCTGTTGTTGCTGGTTTCCCCCCATTGTTGTTTTGTAGTTTGAGTTGCCATTTCTTTAATAAAGTTGTTAAAATTACACTAGAAAATTCCATACACCTTCTCTCACTGAAATGCTCACAGAGAATAAACCACAAAGGTTCTAGGGTGTGTACTTCACAATGTTATAATTGAAAAATGTATGATCCAATCATATTTCTTTGTTTCCCGGTCACATGATCTTCGCGACGATCAGCGTCATCACGTAGACTGGAAATTGAACGGAATGATATTTTGTTTGAAAATAAGTAGTCAAACATAAAGGTTAATCAACTAATATTAAACCCCAAATGTGTATTGAACAATGTAATATGTATAAATATGTGTTATACACTTTACCAAAAACAAGCGTTTATCGCGGTTACCGGCGTCTTTGCGACTTCCTGCATCGCCACAATCACACAAAACACCAAATAAAAGGCTTTTGATTGAAAAAATTCTTCCAAAAGTTAGGTTTAAAGAGTATATCAATAAGAAACTTGTGTCAAATATTAATAAAAATACATCTAAGTATGTGTCCCCGAATTTAAAAAAAAAATGCAGACTTCAAGACTACTGACAACGACGCGGTCTACAGAGTCACCGCGAATATATAAAACATCACATTGAAGATGTTTTTTCACAAAACCATCACACAAATGCAAATATAAACTCTACATTAATAAACAACTAGTGTTTGCTATTAAGTAAAGCCTGTCTACATATATGTTTAAAATTTCGTCAAAACATGCGCCTTTCACAACTTCACCGCTACACCTTACACAGTCATTAAAAAAACATAAAACATAGGTTACATGGACATTATAGTTGGGAAATAGAATTTGAAAAACCTTAAAAATTCACAGAAAAAACCAAAGGTTACATGGACATTATAGTTAGGATTTATCATTTAAAAAACCTTAGTAATTCACTGACAAAAACAACGATGAAAGGGGCTAGTATCGTTAGGAAATAGAATTTAAAAAACCTTAGAAATTCACTAAAAAACCAAAGGTTACAGGGACTTTATATTTAGGCGGACATTTCACTAGTACAAAACTAGAGCAATTCAGCAGTTATAGTTAGCTGAACTAACTATAACTTGCACAGCTTATGACCTCACATATTACATCACTCATGACATGGTCAGTGACAACACTCTTGACATCTCAAATGACATCACTGATGAAATCATCCACAGAATCTCTGACGCACCCACTCACACCCCAATATAACCTTTCATACACCCAATCCAATTTCCACAACATTCTCAAAACCATTGACACACACATACCAGTACTTACACACCCACTCACGGATTCATAGGTCTACACACACATCCACTCAGTTACCTATTTAGCCACTCACACACTGTCAGTCACTCATAGAGCTACTCACACACCTACTCACTCAGCTATAGAGTCAATCATACAGTCATTTAACCACCAATACAGTTATACACACACCCATTCACGTATTCATACAGATACTAACATATACTCACTCACCCATACAGCCAATCACACACACACTCACTAACCCATACAGCCACTATCACAATCCCTCACTCACAGACTCATATACTCCAACACTCAGCTATACTGCCTTTCACATATCCAGTTACTCACCCATATACCACTAACACATCCATTCACTCAATGACACAGCCATACACACACTCAGTCACTTATACAGCCCTTCACTTACACACTAACTAACCCATACAGCCACTGACTCATCCATTTACTCATCCATGCATGCTGTCACACACACCCTCACCCACCCACACAGGCACTCATACAGGTACTCAGACAACCAATCAATCCCCCATACAGCCACTCACACACCCACTCACTAACCCATACACCCACTTATACACCAACTGACAGACTGATACAGACATTCACACAGTGTAATTACTCACCCATACATTCACTGAGACACCTAATCACTCACTTATACAGTCAGTCACGCACCTACTTAATCATCCATTCAGGCACTCATACACCCACTGATTCATCAATATACCTTTGAGTATATATTTAACACTCATAAACATTTTAAAAGCACTCACAGTCACTGGAAGATGTCTTCAGTGATCTCATTTGAGATGTCATCAGTGATGTCACTGACCATGTCACCAGTGATGTAATATGTGAGGTCATAAGCAGTGCATTGTGGTAGCGTGAGTTATAGTTAGCTCACTAACTATAATGGCTGAATTTCTCTGGTTTTGTCAAGTGAAATGTTAGCCTACCTATAACATGTCTGTAACCTTTGTTTTTTTCAGTGAATATATATGAAATACACACAACCCCTAAACCCATACCTATGCTAAAAATACCTTTGCCACTCAAAAGCCAATACCACTCTCTAAACCTTAAAAACACCTGTGCCACTCAAAAACTCACAACCAACCAAAACCTTAAACCAACCTTGCCAACTAAAAATGACAGACCCACCCTAAACAATAAAAAATTCCCAACCCACCAAAAATCACACTCCCCAAACCCTAAAAATACCCTTCCCACCCAAAACCCCACACCCTCCCTAAACCCCCAAAATAGCCTTTTCCTCCAAAAACCCACACCCACCCTTAACCCTAAAAATATCCTTCCCACCCAAAAAGCCACACCCACCCTAAACACTATAAATACCCTTCCCACCCAAAAATCTACACCCACCCTAAATCCTAAAAATACCCTTCCAACCCAAAAACCTAAATGTACCCTAAACCCTAAAAATATCCCTGCCATCAATAAACCCATACCCACCCTAAACCCCAAAAACACACTTGCCCTAACATATATGGTGGTCGCCAGTAGGTAGTTATAGGTAGGACCATGTTTCTATAGAAAAATATTTTTTTGACTTGCATGTATCTATCTTTGGCACTGTTTGAAGAATCTTCAAGATTTTTACCCAAAAAAGTATCATAGTGAGTCTTGTTGTGCATGGAAAGTTTTGTGGTGATCCATCAAGCGGGGGCCCAGGAAAAGGGGGGAATCGAAAAAAATGCTATTTCCCAATGTTAATTCCCATAGGAGATTTGAACAGGACTACAGCCCGAACCGCTGGACGGAATTGCACAAAATTTGATAGGACGGTAGAGTTTGGTTCGCAGATTACACTTATAATTATCTGGTGTAAATCTGCTTAGTAGTTGTTGAGAAATTTAAGGGAAGCAAAAGGATATCTGGGCGGAGCCTAAGCACAGATGTCATGGTGGGATCTGACTGACTGCCAACACTTCAACCAGGAAGTGTTGTCAGCCATCATGGGACTCCCAGTCCCACAAAAACATTTAACTAGGAATACCCTGACCCCCTATGTGTGGTGGTGGGCTCCCCCTGTGACCCCTAGAGGGCAAAAAAAAATCACTTTTTTTTAGAAAAGGACCCGTCTCCTTTCCCAAACAGTCTGAAAACGCACCTCCTGGTGCACTCCTGGTTGGAGGATGAAGTCCCCTTGGCTGTTGAGGGTCGCTGGAGGCCAAAAACCCCTATTTTTGCCAAATGTAGTTTCCCACAGTGGGATTCCTCAGTAATCAGTGGAGGCCCTGCCTCCTTCCTCAACCACTTTGTAAATGCGCCTCTTGGTGCATTACTGGTTGGGGTATGAAGTCCCTTTGGCTGCTGAGTGTTGTTGGGGGCCAAGAACCCCTATTGTTGACATAAGTAAGTACCCCACAGCGGGAATGCTAAGACTTTGTCAGAGGCTCCGCCCCCTTTCTCAACCACTCTGCAAATGCACCACCTGGAACACTACTGGTTGGAGTATGGAGTCCCCTTGGCTGCTGAGGGTTGTGGGGGGCAAAAACCCTATTGTTGCCACACCACAAGTAAGTCCCCCACAGCAGGATTGCTCAGACCTCATCGGAGGTCTCACTCTCTTTCTCCACCACTCTGCAAATGCACCTCCTGGTGCACTACTGGTTGGGGGATGAAGTCTCCTTGGCTGCTGAGGGTCGTTGGGGGACAAGAACCCCTATCATTATTATTTTTTTTATTAAAAAAGACTTATAGAGCGTGCAGCTACCCGAAAGGGATTCCCGGCGCTAAGGCACACAGCGAACGGAGGTGCAGAAAAGAGATGCAAATCGCAAGGCATCTTGCCAGATAACACGAAGCTCAGTCAGGACAGCTGAAGAGCAAAGTCTTCAAGTTCTTACGAAAAGTAAGTAGAGAGTGGCAGTTCCTGAGAGCTACAGGAAGAGAGTCCCAGAGCTTCGGGCCTAAGTAGGAAAAAGAGAGACCCTTCCTGAGGACCAGACGATACCTGGGCATGGTGAACAGTGAGAGGTTGGCTGATCTCAGCGATCGGGTAGGCACATAGGGTGACATCAATCCTTTGATATATAAAGGGGCGAGTCCATGTCTGGCTCGGAAAATGTAGCATAATGCCTTAAATTTAATGTGCTTGTCGACCTTAAGCCAGTGTAGTTTGTGGAGCAGAGGAGAGACAGAAGCATATCTTGGCAGCCGAAAAAGAAGGCTGGCAGCCGCATTATGAATTATCTTCAAGCGTTGGATCAAGGATTTGCCAGTGCCCAGATACAGCACATTCCCATTGTCCAATCTGGACGTTACCAGGGCCTGCAGCACTGTTCTCTGGGTGTTCAAAGGAATCAACCAGAGGATTTTCTTGAGCCATTTGAGAATGGAAAAGCAGGAGGCTGTGAGCGTGGAGAGCTGCGGCTTGAGGGAAAGGTTCTTATCAATAGTGAAGCAGAGATTCTTCACCTTATTAACCGGCATGGGTAAGGGCCCCAATGAGACAGGCCAGTGGTTAACTCCCCAGAGTTCAGGATTATTTCCCCTAATCATGACTTCTGTTTTCTTTCCTTTAAGCTTTAAAGCATTTCTGTTCATCCAGAGGGTGACATTAGTCAAACCTTGCCTGAGTGGAAAAGGATCTTGGTTATGAGTATCAGATAGTGAAAAAATAATCTGGGAATCATCTGCATAAGAGAACAGGGTGAGACCAGACTTCTCAATCACATCCATCAAAGGCGAACGTAAATGTTAAAGAGCAGGGGGCTCAAAATGGATCCCTGCGGAGCACCGGAGATCAGTGTTAGGATCTTGGATGTATTATTAGCAGATGAGATCTGAAAAGTTCGATCTTTCAAAAAGGAAGACATCCACCTCAAGGCCAGGTCAACAATGCCTAGCGCCTCCAGTCTATCCAACAGGATGGAATGTAAGACAGTGTCAAAAGCTGCACTTAAATCGAGTTCTTGCCTAAGGAGTTCTGTGACCCCTAGTAGGGCAGATTTGGTACTATAACCTGCCCTAAAACCGGACTGTGATGGGTGGAACAAATTACAAGTAGTGATGAAGGAAGAAAGTTGGGTATTGACATGCCTTTCCAGAATCTTAGAGAATACCGGGAGAATGGAGATGGGCTGAACGTTTGACCAGCAGAGAGGGTCAAGGTCATCCTTCTTGAGCAGGGGGAGTACCAAGGCATGCTTCCAGTTCTGAGGAACATAACCCGTGCTCAGGTAAGAATTGAGGAGATTAAGAATTTTGACGGGGGAAGGGGATCTAGCGGGGAGCCAGACTTGATGGTATCCAGTAAAGTGTGCAGTAATGTTCAATCCAAAGAGGGCCAAACCCTGATTTTCAGGGGGTCTTCTCACTTTTCATCTGACTTACAGTCAAAAGGATTCAAGTCCAGTTGACCATGCACTTGGGTAGCAGAGATTGACGAGTTCACTAGATTAGAAGCATCTGCTTCTAATTGCTGGTGGATTAACTCTACTTTATTTAAGAAAAAGGTGGCTAGCTCGTCACAATGTTGTTGAGAAAAAGAGGGGGGTGGTGTAAAGGTTCTAGCTTCCAAAAGTTCATTCACCACTTTAAACAGAGTCTTTTGGCAGTGTTGGTGATCTTCTATGTATAGTGAAGTGCCCGGGCAGATTTGCAGGAGGCATGATATTTTTTCAAAGCAGCTACATACACTGCCTTAGCCTCAAGTGCATAGTCCTTCCTCCAACCCCTTTCAACGGCTTTACAATGGTTTTTTTCAATACAAAGGGCTTCCGTGAACCAGGGGGCAGGAGGGAGCATTCTGTGTTGCGTTTTAGATGTTAAAGGCAGAATTGAGTTAGTAGCCTCCCTGAGCCATTGATGCACAGCAATTTGATCAGAGTCAAGTTAGAAATTAAGGATAAGAATTTTGTTGAGAAGTAGATTGTTTAATTCAGTCATATCCAGTTTAGAACACAATCTGTGAGGAAACTGGGACCACTGAATGCTCATTTTATGTATGGTACCGGGTCTCAGCCTCTTAAACAATCATGGATGTGGGCCATTCAATGACATAGTCTTCTGTCTTTTACATGTACTCTCCTTGTTTTTTATGTGACATTTGTTTTAATGAAAATTGTATGCAATTATTGTGTCACATGATGATATTTTGACAGAATAGAAATATTGTTTATCTTTGCACTGTTAAGCCTATGCTTTTTTAATGTATAATCTAATACAATTTGAGAAATAAATAGATAAATTTATTTATTGTTTTTGATTCACTAGTAAAGGGTTTAGGGCGTGTTATTATACTGCTCCCTCTATGTATGTGGACAGGTTGAATGCATGTGTGTGTGCTGTATAACAGGATATATAGTCAATAGTATTAGACTAGCGGTTTTTCCAAAGGAAACACGTTCTGTTGACATGAATATCCAGTTTAGACCAATACCTATTTGTAGGTGCAGTGCAGGACGCATAAGGGGAGAAAAGGGGACTGTGATACTAAAAGACACTGCATAATGATCCATCCAACAGAGTTGGAGCGGAGGATCAACAGAAAGTGTAGTGAGATTAGAAAAGATGGGGTCTAAGAGGTGTCCCGCAATATGGGTGGAGGCAGAATTATAAAGGGAAAGATTGAGTGAGCCCAAATCATCTATGAGGGTTGAGGCTAGCTTATTTTTGGGATCTTCAAGATGCAAGTTGATGTCACCAAGCAAGGTAAAATCTGCTGCCTGTAAAATGTGTGGAACAAATAGTCAGGTAGAGCTGAGCACCAATTACTGGAAGGCCCAGGGGGGCGGTAAATAAGGGCCCCTGACAGGGTAAATTTCAGAGAGAAGAGTAAAGCTTCACAATTAGGAATTTGAAGGTCCTTAATATTACATTTGGAGTCCTTTTTAGAAATAATGGCAATGCCACCTCCTATTCTGTGTGGTCTGTTTATCCCCACGAGGGCAAAATTAGCAGGAAGAGTAGAAATTACATCGGGTGAGGAGCTATCGTGGAGCTACGTTTCTGTTAGGAAGACCACATCAAGGTCAGCATCACAGAGAAAGTTGAATAAATGTGTCTGATGCTTCGGGTGAGAGAGACAATTTAAGCTAAAGCATCTGAGATCTTTAGGCAGTGAAAGGTCAGCCAGGCCATTAGAAATAGGCTGGGGTGTACCCTCCTTAGCAGAAAAAGCTAAAGCAGATTTAGGCAGGGGATTTGGAATCCATTCAAACTGACAACAGGTACACTATAATTGATGACTATCCAGATTAAAAGCCTGACATAGTACATTAGGTGAGGGCCTTAGACAATGAGGGGCCAGTGAAGAAAAGGATCTAAGAGCTAGTTGTGGAGGACCAGGGTTTATGGCCCCTGGCCCCAGCTGGACGCGGACGGGCGCAGACGGGCTTGCCTTAGGTGTGTATTTGGCGCGCCCGCTGCCCGTCCGCTCATGCATAAGTTTTAAATAGAGTGAGTGACGGAAAAACTAGAGTGCTCACCGCCCGGGAGAGGGAGCAGGGCGAAAGTGATGTCAGCAGCGTGACCTCTGCCCTCCGCGCAATCTGCACTGTAGCCGTGGCGGACTAGGGCAAGAGGCAAGAAAGAGTGCGAAAGTAGGCAGCACTTAAAAAGCACAAGTAAAAAAGGTAAAATTTAAACACAAATTAAAAAGTTAAAAAGAGCTAAAAAGTATGCCCCATTGGGAAGAGGAGTAGGCTGTGCGACATCAGCAGGCCCTGCCACTGTCCACTGCACGTTCGCCCATGCATAGGTTTTAAATAGAGTGAGCAAAGGAAAAACTAGAGTGCTCACCACCCAGGAGAGGGACCAGGGCAGAAGGCATGTCAGCAGCGTAGCCTCTGCCCTCGGCCCAATCGGCACTGTAGCCGCAGCGGACCAGGGCAAGAGGTAAGAGAGAGTGCAAAAGTATTCAGCACTTGAAAAGCTCAAATAAAGAAGGTAAAATTTAAACACAAATTAAAAAGTTAAAAGTGCTAACAAGTATGTCCCACTGGGAAGAGGAGTAGGCTGTGTGGCGCCAGCAGGCCCTGCCACTTGTTGCCACATGTAATTCCCCCACAGCAGGATTGCTCAGACCTCATCGGAGGCCTCACCATCTTTCTCTACTCTGCAAATGCAACTCCTGGTGCACTACTGTTTGGGGGATGAAGTCTCCTTGGCTGCTGAGGGTCATTGGTGGCCAAGAACCCCTAGTGTTGCCATGCCACAAGTAAGTCCCCCACAGCAGGATTGCTCAGACCTTGTGGGAGGCCCCGCCCCCTATCTTAACCACTCTGGAAACGAGCCTATTGGCACACTCTTCTTGGGAGATGAAGTCTTGTGGTGAGCGCGACTGTAAACTCCACTTCTCGAGTTTTTGCCGAACTTGGCATTCCAAGCAGGGCAAGGATTTTCAAAACCCTGCAAACTCCACTGGGGGAGTGGAGTTTACCACCCACCCAATCAGAGACTCACACACCCACTCATAGACCTACTGAGACACTCATAAACCCACTTCCAGCCTCACTCATACTTTCTCACACCCACTTAAAAACCTTCTCAGACACTCCTACTCCCATTAAGACACTCATGCACTCACTCACACACTCAGTGTCAACTGTTAGTGGTTACACTTAGGAAATAAAATGTAAAAACTTTACAAATTCACTTAAAAACAAAAGGTTACAGGGATGTTATAGTTAGGAAATAGAATTTTAAAAAACTTAAAAATTCACTGAAAAAAACAAAGGTTATAGTGACATTGTAGTTAGAGAGAGAAAAAAAAACTTTGAAATTTTCTGAAAAAAACAAAGATTAGAAGTACGTCATAGTTAGGCTCAGAATTCACTCATACGAAACCAGTGAAATTCAGCAGTTATAGTTACCTGAGCTAACTATAGCTTACGCCCCTCAATGCACTGCTTATGACCTCACAAATTACATCACTCATGACATGGTCAGTGACATCACTGATGACATCACTGATGACATCTCAAATGACATCACTGATGACATCATCCAGTGATTGTGAGTGTTTTCTAAACGTTTTTGTGTGTTAAACTAATATACTGAGGTACCACAAAAGTTGAATTAGCATACTTTGTGTACTACTAATGAATGATTCCTTTTTTAACATATATTATGTGAGTCACTGTGTGACTGTGTGTATTCATGTGTGAGTGAGTGTCTCGAACTATCAGAATACAGGAAAAGGTGGGAAGCCTGTCAAAATCTACATGGCACCCCTCGCCCACGTTGCCCGACAGCACAACCTCAACATCATCTCCTACGCCGACGACACCCAGCTGATCCTCTCCCTCACCAAAGACCCTCACACCGCCAAAGCCCACCTCCACGAAGGAATGAAGGCCGTCGCCGAATGGATGAGGACCAGCCGCCTGAAGCTGAACTCGGACAAGACGGAGGTCCTCATCCTTGGTTCCAACCCTTCAGCCTGGGACGACTCCTGGTAGCCAACATCACTGGGAACAGCCCCGCCACCCACCGACCACGTACGCAACCTAGGGGTCATCCTCGACCCCACCCTCTCCATGACTAAGCAGGTCAACGCTGTTTCCTCATCCTGCTTCAACATCCTCCGAATGCTCCGCAGGATCTTCAAGTGGATCCCCACCGAAACAAGAAAAACAGTCACCCAGGCCCTCGTCACCAGCAGACTGGACTACGGAAACGCCCTCTACGCAGGAACGACGGCTAAGCTTCTGAGACGGCTGCAACGCATCCAGAACGCCTCTGCACGTCTTATCCTCGACATCCCCCGACGCAGCCACATCACACCCCACCTGAGAGACCTGCACTGGCTCCCTGTCAACAAGAGGATAACCTTCAAGCTCCTCACCCACGCACACAAAGCACTCCACAACTCCGGACCAGCCTACCTCAACAGACGACTCAGCTTCTACACCCCCACCCACCAGCTCCGCTCGACCAGCCTCGCCCTCGCCACAGTCCCCCGCATCCGGAAAACGACCGCCGGCAGCAGATCCTTCTCTCACCTCGCCGCCAAGACCTGGAACACCCTCCCCACCAACCTCCGACAGACCCAAGACCTACTGGCCTTCAGAAGACTCCTCAAGACCTGGCTCTTCGATCAGTAGCAGCACCACCCCCTCTTCCCCCAGCGCCTTGAGACCCTCGCGGGTATGTAGTGCGCTTTATAAGTGACATGATTGATTGATTGATTGATTGATTGATTGATTGATTGATTGTATAGTCAATTACAATTTATAGGAGAAGTTAAAATATAAGAAGAAATACTGAGCTCTTTTCTTCCCGATTTAACCCAAGTATTCCATCTTTTTCTTGGAAAGTAATTTCGAGGCCACATAATAGAACAATATGTTTGGTTCCTTCACAACAGTCTCCTGCCAACATCCCATCTGTTAAAAGTATCTGAAGCAAAGCGAGACCTGGTTAAGAAAGTTTCAATTCAAGTCTGATGTACTTTTACGAGGTATAGGAGAAGAACAGATACAGCCATATATTTGTATGGGAGGTTTGGTGGAGTGTTTTGCTGCTGTTTCTCTACTGACTAGCACCCACACAACAGAGAGAAAGCAACTTCCTTTTTTTTTTTTTTAAAAGAGGGATATCCTGACGTTACCCAAAAAGACTTTTTCTCTGAACTTGTTAAAGTTCTTTTCAATATAAAGTGACAGACGTTAGGATTATTGCCACACCCTTGTAATAAATTTGGTTGTTGGTTTAGGGGTTGTGAGCCCTTCTCAAGCACCAGCCACAATCATTTTCAAGGTGAGCCACAAAAGTCACTAAATTAACCCCTGCTTAACTCTCTTGTAGCTTGGCACAAAAGCAGTCAAGCTTTACTTAGAGGCAATGTGTAAAGTATTTATGCAGCACACAAGCAGTAATACAGTGAAAACACAACACAATATTAATCCCACTCCAATTTATAAATATAGAGTAAAATGTAATAAATTATTTGACACCAAAATGACAAAAATCCTATCAGTAGAACCATTGATATGCGGACAAAGTTGGGGGTATTAATTCACACAGGATATTTGACTTGACGCTTGCCAAATAGCGTGTAGTGAGCTAGAATCAAGTCAGTGGGTGCGGTGCCATAGGTGAGGGAAAACACCCCTAAACCCTCACAGTTGGGATCCTAGGGTCCGGATAAGTACAGCAACAAGTCCTATACACACACATACAAGTAAAAAACAGTACAACACATTTCTGTTGGTAAAGATGAAGAGAATTGTTGTTCTTTTGTGGTGTTTGTCTTTAATAGTAATTTCCACAACAGACCAGCCAACACGTGTTTCGTCTATGGGGTGATAAACCCTTGACTTCCTCAGGGCTGGAAACAATGAAAACATAACTTATATCAAAAAAACTTTTTTATATGTAAATGAAGTCGAAAAACATACCTCCAAAATCATTACATTTGAAGGTGTGACAGGAATGAACTTAATACTGGGGAAAGAAACAGGGTTCTTAAGAGAGTGAGAAAGAGTGAAGACAGAATATTCATTAGGAACCCCTACAGTGTAGGCAACACAACGTCTCCAAAGTGCAAGTGGTCTCCGATCTCTAACGACCAAGCCATGACGAAATGCTCGGTACGGGTGATGGTGGTGTAAAACACCGGGAGGAAAGCCAACGTGGCATGCAAGGAATCTACAGAGGTGATTTGTAGACTTGTGAGAACGTGTCATCATTGCGACGGGCCTCACACATAAACGTGCTTTATACAAAAACATATAAACACCTGTGTTATCCGGATTATAACTGACTGTGCCAAAGTGAATCCGCCTACCTGTGGCGTGGCAGAAAGTATTGTAGACCTGAAACAATAAGCATGTACTCCAGTCGGTACATGCAACTGTCTATGCCAAGAGAAAATTATCTATAGTAAGTATTGTAATGAGTATAAGGCGCACATTGCTTCATTCTCACCTAATAACCGGTGATAATTCCGACCTGGTAGGTCATAGAAAGTTCAAACGTGAGTAATCAAAAATTATACGCTGTGTCCCTCCGTGGCGTGAGTCTGGAAAATAACAGCCCACATTAATATTCTTGGTCTAAATGCTGTTCTAAAGTATCAGCACACAATAAACCATCAGTTGATTATACCATCTGCATCCAAAACTTATTATAACTCCGTATGTCATAGGAAAGCATGTACCTGTATAAAGTCTACTTGAACTCATCAGCACTAATTAAAGAATTGCTACACAAATTCAAAACAATGCTTCGTGGCTAGCCATCTCTAGTGATCAAGAATCACAAGACATCATAACATGTATGCTCATGCTACATACCTGAATATCAAATGAGTGACTCGTGAGCTATTTATACTGTTGTATTCAAATTCAAGTTGTAAGCCGAGTACGGCACAGAAGATTCAAACCCGTATCCAAAGGTCCAAGTGCACACGGCAAAATCCCAAGTGGATGAAGTAAGTTTCTAAAACAAAGTGCAAAACATATCTAGTTACTCTCACCCTATTGAGCCAAATCTATCGCTCAAATTCACACTGAAACCCACCATGTATTCAGCTTCGTGTAACATACCTTATGGCGATTACGCGAGATGCCCGTAGCGTGTCAGGGACCGTGTTCAATACCGGATGCAGTGAGAGTCACGACCCCGAAGTGTTTATATAATCACTGCGCCATAACAACTAGAACACACACCCACGTTACGTGAGGTAGACTGGGACCTCATGTAGGATGTGAAACGTAACCTAATTCGAAGATAAGCGGAGAAAGCTTCCGTGCCTGTTAACCATTAGTGACATGATCCGTGTGTGTGTTTAAATTTACCCGAGCCATTAGTAAATGTAATATTAATATAAGAGAAGGTAGAAAGAAAAAAAGATTGTGAGAAAGCCACGTCACTTATCTCGAACGATATATTACCTTGTAAAGCTTACGTTCAATATTTCAAACTGGTCTAGTAATGCATGCGTACAGTGAGAAAGCATGATGAGCAAGTTTAATGTGATCTCAGAAGGTCTATTTTTGGGATAAACCCCAAACAATAGTGTCAATCAGAAAGGACGCATTAAGGTGCATTTAGGCAATACACCTGCAAATTCCATACCATAATATGATCAGATCACAGATACCGAGTAGAAAGGGCAGAAAAGAACAAAAAACAGGCCTGTTCAGTATATGCAAACGTAGTCCAGTTAAAAAATATAATTTTTTACAAGTATATACATGACATGATCAATATGTTATAGATTGAAAGAATAGTACATCAAAAATGAGTGCTGTCCGTTGTCACGAGGAAGAGGTGAAATGTACAAAGGAATATGTGACAGATTGGTCACCATAGCATTACTTGTAATACAAAGTAATACGTGGTACCAGGGTGGTTGTACAGTGCAGAACAAATTCAAATGATGACTAGAGTTGAATAATACATGTTCTATGCTAACCAAAGCATATCATAATGGTTGTAGCCACATGGAAATTGTGTGTATCCGCAAATCAACCATAGACATTTTTTCATTTTTTCAGGACAGAAAAACAGCTTGTAATGACCTGAGTATGGCATTTCAGTCACCCAGGAAATAGTGCATTTCTTGATCGCTGTTCAGACCCTGTTCGAACGTCCTCAGATGCATTATCCAAGTCGCCTCTGAACGTCTAAGACGTAGTTCCCTGTTTCCTCCTCTGGGGCCAGGTTCAATCAGGTCAATGCCATAGAAGAGAAATTGTTTATGTAGGCCTTGAGAAGGGCATTCCCATATATGTAGTGCCATTGGGTATCTCGGGTCTTGCTGTTTGAGTGCCCGTGCATGCTCCCCAATTCTTTCTTTCAGGTTTCTAATAGTGCTGCCCACATATTTACGCCCACAGACACATTCAAGCACATAAACTACAAATTTCGTATTGCAGTTGATATTGGATCATATACAAAAGGTTCTGTTGGGACCAGAAAATTCCCTCTTGTGGTCTGATGCACATCTACAGACACCACAGGAACCACATTTGTGAAAACCCAGTGTACGGGGCGTTAGCCATGTATCCTTTCTCTGAACTGTTGGATAGCTCGGACTAAGCCTAGTCCTCAAAGTTCTACCCCTCCTATATGTGATTTGTGGTTGCTTGTTAGTGTGGTCAGCAAGGGAAGCATCTGATTTTAAAAGCTTCCAGTGTCTGTTGAGACTTTTGGATAGTACATTACTCCAATTGCTGAAGTCTGTGACTAATCTCAATGTCTTATTTCGTTCTGTGTTGTGTGTCTTATCGCGTAAAGTTTCTTCATGACGTATCTTTCTAATTCTGTTCTCAGCTTTGGCTAAACTGGTATGTGTGTAGCCTCTGTTCTTAAATCTAGATTTCATTGCTGAAAGACAAATCTCAAAGTTTTCCTTGCTGCTTTCTTCTTGCCCTGGTAAATTCCCCAAAGGGGATGGCGAGAATCTGATGGGGTGGGTGAGCACTATCTGCATGCAGGATAGCGTTACAGGCAGTGTCTTTGCGGAAGAGGCGGCAATGTAAATTAAAAATATACTCATCTGAGCAGCAAGACAAACATTACTTTCTTAGATTTAGAAGTATACATCACGAACAACACCTTACATAGCCGCCTCTTCCGCAAAGACACTGCCTGAGAACAGACGCAACACACATACCAGTTTAACCAAAGCTGAGAACAGAATTAGGATGATACGTCATGAAGAAACTTTACGCGATAAGACACACAACACGGAACGAAATAAGACATTGAGATTAGTCACAGACTTCAGCAATTGGAGTAATGTGCTATCCAAAAGTCTCAACAGACACTGGAAGCATTTAACATCAGATGCTTCCCTTGCTGACCACATTAACAAGCAACCACAAATCACATATAGGAGGGGTAGAACTTTGAGGACTAGGCTTAGTCCGAGCTAGCCAACAGTTCAGAGAAAGGATACATTGCTAGCACCACGTACACTGGGTTTTCACAAATGTGGTTCCTGTGGTGTCTGTAGATGGGCATCAGACCACAAGAGGGAATTTTCTGGTCCCAACAGAACCTTTTGTATACGATCCAATATCAACTGCAATACGAAATTTGTAGTTTATGGGCTTGAGTGTGTCTGTGGGCGTAAATATGTGGGCAGCACTATTAGAACCCAGAGAGAAAGAATTGGGGAGCATGCATAGGCACTCAAACAGCAAGACCCGAGATACCGAATGGCACTACATATATGGGAATTCCTTCTCAAGGCCTACATAAACAATTTCTCTTCTATGGCATTGACCTGATTGAACCTGGCCCCAGAGGAGGAACAGGAACTACGTCTTAGACGTTCAGAGGCGACTTGGATAATGCGTCTGAGGACGTACGAACAGGGTCTGAACAGCGATCAAGAAATGCACTATTTCCTGGGTGACTGAAATGCCATACTCAGGTCATTACAAGCTGTTTTTCTGTCCTGAAAAAATGAAAAAAGGTCTATGTTTGATTTGCGGATACACACAATTTCCATGTGGCTACAACCATTATGATATGCTTTGGTTAGCATAGAACATGTATTATTCAACTCTAGTCATCATTTGAATTTGTTCTACCCCACTATGCACTGTACAACCACCCTGGTACCACATATTACTTTGTATTACAACTAATGCTATGGTGACCAATCTGTGACATATTCCTTTGTACATTTCACCTCTTCCTCGTGACAACGGACAGCACTCATTTTTGATGTACTATTCTTTCAATCTATAACATATTGATCATGTCATGTATATACTTGTAAACAAATTATATTTTTTAACTGGACTACGTTTGCATATACTGAACAGGACTGTTTTTTGTTCTTTTCTGCCCTTTCTACTCGGTATCTGTGATCTGATCATATTATGGTATGGAATTTGCAGGTGTATTGCCTAAATGCACCTTAATGCGTCCTTTCTGATTGACACTATTGTTTGGGGTTTATCCCAAAAATAGAACTCTGAGATCGCATTAAACTTGCTCATCATGCTTTCTCACTGTACACATGCATTACGAGACCAGTTTGAAATATTGAACGTAAGCTTTACAAGGTAATGTATTGTTCGAGATAAGTGACGTGGCTTTCTCACAATCTTTTTTTCTTTCTACCTTCTCGTATATTAATATCACATTTACTTATGGCTCGGGTAAATTTAAACACACACACGGATCATGTCACTAACGGTTAACAAGCGAGGAATCTTTCTCCGCTTATCTTCGAATTAGGTTACGTTTCACATCCTACGTGAGGTCCCAATCTACCTCACATGTAACGTGGGTGTGTGTTCTAGTTGTTATGGCGCAGTGATTATATAAACACTTCCGGGTCGTGACTCTCACCGCATCCGGTATTGAACATGGTCTCTGACATGCTACGGGCATCTCGCGTACTCGCCATAAGGTATGTTACACGAAGCTGAATACATGGTGGGTTTCAGTGTGAATTTGAGCGATAGATTTGGCTCAATAGTGTGAGAGTAACTAGATATGTTTTGCACTTTGTTTTAGAAACTTACTTCATCCACTTGGTATTTTGCTGTGTGCTCTTGGACCTTTGGATACGGGTTCGAATCTACTGTGCCGTACTCGGCTTACAACTTGAATTTGAATACAACAGTATAAATAGCTCACGAGTCACTCATTTGATATTCAGGTATGTAGCATGAGCATACATGTTATGATGTCTTGTGATTCTTGATCACTAGAGATGGCTAGCCACGAAGCATTGTTTTGAATTTGTGTAGCAATTCTTTAATTAGTGCTGATGAGTTCGAGTAGACTGTATACAGGTACAGGCTTTCCTATGACATACGGAGTTATAATACGTTTTGGATGCAGATGGTATAATCAACTGATGGTTTATTGCGTGCTGAGACTTTAGAACAGCATTTAGACCAAGAATATTAATGTGGGCTGTTATTTTCCAGACTCACGCCACGGAGGGCCACAGCGTATAATTTTTGATTACTCACATTTGAACTTTCTATGACCTACCAGGTCGGAATTATCACCGGTTATTAGGTGAGAATGAAGCAATGTGCGCCTTATACTCATTACAATACTTACTATAGATAATTTTCTCTTGGCATAGACAGTTGCATGTACTGACTGGAGGACATGCTTATTATTTCAGGTCTACAATACTTTCTGCCACGCCACAGGTAGGCGGATTCACTTTGGCACAGTCAGTTATAATCCGGATAACACAGGTGTTTATATGTTATTGCATAAAGCACGTTTATGTGTGAGGCCAGTCGCAATGATGACTCGTTCTCACAAGTCTACAAATCACCTCTGTAGATTCCTCGCATGCCACGTTGGCTATCCTCCCGGTGTTTTACACCACCATCACCTGTACCGAGCATTTCGTCATGGCTTGGTCGTTAAAGATCGGAGACCACTTGCACTTTGGAGACGTCATATTGCCTTCACTGTAGGGGTTCCTAATGAATATTCTGTCTTCACTCTTTCTCACTCTTTTAAAAACCCTGTTTCTTTCCCCAGTATTAAGTTCATTCCTGTCACACCTTCAAATGTAATGATTTTGGAGGTATGTTGTTCGACTTTATTTACATATAAAAAAATGTGGGGATATAAGTTATGTTTTCATTGTTTCCAGCCCTGAGGAAGTCAAGGGTTTATCACCCCATTGATGAAACACGTGTTGGCTGGTCTGTTGTGGAAATTACTATTAAAGACAAACACCACAAAAGAACAACAATTCTCTTCATCTTTACCAACAGAAATGTGTTGTGCTGTTTTTTACTTGTATGCGTGTGCATAGGACATGTTGCTGAACCATTGATATGCAATTTCAAAGATTTAAGGTACGTATAGAGCGTAAAAGCAAAAAGCGCCACTCACAGCTATCTGGTCATGTGAGACTGGGTGACAGTCACAAGTTCAGGCTGACCATGATGGAGTGCAGGCTAGATTCCAGGGTCAGGTTATTCCCACTGAAAAGGTTACCTTCTAAAGTCTAACACAAAGAGTTCCATTTTTGATGGAGGAGTCTGCGAAGAACAGGGAGAGCATTACAGATAGTCGCTCCCTAAGTTGGAGACCGTATATTCCTACCATGCATGTAGTACTTTTACAATTGCATCAGCTACCTCGTGGTCCATCTGCCAATTTTCAACTCAGCAACTTGTTTCAACATTTTTCAATATTCTAAGCCTTGGTGTCTTATTCCTTTTGCACACACGGCAGCTATGTAGCTATCTGCTTGGCACAACTTTCCCAATATGGCGGCCCGCAGTGTATGGTCCACCCTTTTCACTCTCTCATAGGCATAATTTAGTCACCATACCCACTTAATTATTAAGGCATTCCCATCATGACCGCCATACCCAGTTTTCTATTGTGGTGGTAGGTTTTCCTCTTCCAACATGGCAGTCGACCTCAGTGGTTTAGCCTTTTTACGAACTGGTGAGCGCGAACAACTTTTCATTGATGAGCCTAAGACTCGCTCACTTACGTGAAAGTCCTGACTCATATTGAACAGTGATGTGATTCTATCACTCACGGTGAGGGTTTGACTCCTTTATTTACTTTACTGGTGACTGTATCTTTTGTCATACCGCTTAATTTCAGGGCACTCTGCTATTTAAAAAGTGCTCTTGACTGCATTTACAGTTCGTGGTGAGTCTACCTCCATAAATATGGCCACTTTTCATTTGGCATTATACATTCAGTTTGATAGCTGCCTCTTGTCTCCACAGTATCTCCACCCTGTTATCGCTGGATACTATTTTTGCTGTATAATTGACATACATCTTGAGGGAAGCGTGTTTGTTCCTTGTTGTAAATTCTCCTTTAATTAATATGCACTGATTGATGGATTGCATGAGTCATTTTGTTATGGCCCATGGTTCTTGGGATTCACAGCCTTTCATAATCTTGTCCTAGCCTCCATACAATTCTTTAAATACATTCTGCAATATTTCTAGTGCAAGGTTTGCACTCTACAATCTCTTTATTTTAATTATCATTCTGTCTATTGCTTTTGGTCACCTTTTCACACATTTTCCTGTGTGTTTTACAGACATTATGAAGAAGTTTACTTTACACAGGCGTATAATTATTGACAGATTTTTTTCATGCTGTTTGATATTTATATGCAGTTCCTTTGGGTCCTTTTTATAATTCCTCCTACATCAATCTTGTCCGGTGGATGGTCTCGCGGATTCATTTAATTTGAGACTGAAACGTCGGCGACACATCCACCTCTCCTTCTTTCCTTTTTTCTTCACCTATGGACTATTTACTCTTCAGTGGTGTTATTATACAATTATGAGAATGGACATTACATGCATCGACACATGCTCGTTTGTTATTCTCAATTGCACTGGACTGTGCTGATTCAGTGTTGATGTATTTTTGGAAATTGTTTGCTGTGTATCCCCTTGATTTGTATGCACTTTTAAATAGATTGGTTTACAACCTTATCAATATATACACCTGTTCTCTTCTCTATTTTTTTTTTTTTTTTTTCAAATTGTCTTTTCATATTGCCTCTCCTTGGGACACTTTTCAGAACAATATGATCTTTTACTTTGTGATTGTCTTTCATCATTAAGTGTTTATACAATTGATTTGAAAAACATTTTAAATAGTACCTGGAAAAAAATCCCTTGTCAGCTCTTTACCTTTCATTAGCTTTCTAAAAGTGGAAATTTCTGGATTGTGACTTAAATCTAACTTTACCATTAAAGACAGTTTTAAATTACAATTCTTCATACACCAAACATGACTTTCCTACCTGCTCCCAATCAAAGGTTATCACTTATATAATGTAATAAGTTAACCCAATGGTAACCTATGGGAGAGGTAGGCCTCGCAATAGTGATAAGCAAATTTGACAGTTCTTTATTACCACACAAGTAAACCTTAAAAGTACATGTCCAACATTTTAAATCCAACACACCTTGCCCTATGGACTGTTTAGGGCCTACCTTAGGGGTGACTTATATGTATTAGAATGGAAGGATTAGGCATGGCAGAAGAATTATTTTGATAGGTCAAAAAGGCAGTTTAAAACTTCCCACATAGGCTTCAATGGCAGACCTGGGACATCTTTGGAAGGCTACTTAAGTTGCAAGTACTCAAGGCCCACGAGTAGCATTTCATTTACAGGGCCTGGGTACCTGTAGTACGACTTCACTAGAGACTTACAAGTAAATTAAATGTGCCAATTGGGTGTAAGCCAATTTCACCATGTTTAAAGGAGACAGCTGAAGCACCGTAGCACTGGTTAGCAGTGGCAAAGTGAACAGAGTCCTAAAACCCAACAGAAACAGGCTCAGAAAACAGGAGAGGTGAAAGCAATGTATATTATCAAAACACATTCACACTGTCAGACACATGTGCACAGTGTCAGACACACGTCCAGACTATTAGGCACCCTCCAAGATAGTCAGATACCTTAGCATGCGAATGAAGTACCACTCTTAGACACCAACGAATATGGGATAATCAAGAACACATGCACCATAAAAGACTCTCGCACATGCCAACAGACACCCTTGCATGCCAGAAGACCAAAATACACATAAGCAGGCACCCAAGCACTCCATTAAATCAAATACTCAATCAGATACCAGAATATGCCATTAGACACTCCCTCTTATGTTCAAACACCCGTGCAAGCCATTAGTAACGTGAGCACAACACAAAACGCAGACACACACACTTGGTATCCATGCACTTTATCACAAACCAACTCACAATATGGAAACCTACACTCATACTATAATGTCCACACACCCTAAAAGACAGTTCTATACCTACATTAAACATACTCACTCCATTATATAATGAGTACACTTTGAAATCTGCAGGTACACTATTGGTCTCTCACAAAGAAGATCAGACACAAAGATTCTCAAACACCCTGTTAACAGCTAAGACAAAGATTCACAGAGACACTGAAATTAACACCTAAAGCCGCACATATTACTCCACAATCAGGGTCATATGCAGCTTCCGAAATATGCACAAACCACAGACCCACCAAGGAAGCTACTGTAACCTACCTAGAGCTTAAGAGGAAGTGGTTCAAAGAATATATCTGACGTAATGTGACTTCAGCGTTCGGAGATTGTGGTTTGCAAGATAGAGGGAGGTTGAATGATGAGTACTTCACATGTTCGCCCGGATTTACTAAAGGTTTGCACGGTCAAACTTGCGATGCTAAGTTTCACAAATTGATGCAAATATCGCGGTTAGACCTACTATAATGTGCAAAAGATATTTGCAGTGAAACTTGACCCCTGAGAAGTGGCTACACCATGTGTGCCATGCCATCTATATGCTTCGGAGGGGGGGCAGGGCGTATCTGAGGAACTTTTGGGTATACCACAGCTAAAACACACTAGGCATTAGGGCTCTTCCCAAGCCTTAATATTTAATTTATGAAACGGTATATCGCCTGAAATACCAAGGTATAATGTGAGCTTTATACTAAATCTAACATCTTACGTGCCTGGCTACTGTCTAGTGGTGTACACTTGGAATCCGTACAGGAGGATGTTTCTCAAGCACGATTACTATGCTTGAACCTACTGACTGGGCTTTTCCCCATGGCTCGAGGATAATCATCAAGGCGAACATTTAGATTTAAGGAACCTGCCAACAATGTCATCATTGGTACCCAGCTTTTGCTAAATCTGGTGCTGCGCTCTTTTGTGTCCTCTGGTGCAGATTTTCAGTCAGCGTTCTATTGTAAGACCCTGCACCAATTCTCACTTTGCTATTCGATATCGCTGAGAGAAAAATATACACATAAACAGTATTATGTCTCCTCTCTCCTCAACACTCAATTAATGTGCTGCACTCAAAGGCGGGCACAATTTGGAGTCGCTCATTAGCCTTCTTGCCTGGTTGTTGTAATTAACTGAACTCATAGGATCGGTCTGCAGAGGTTACGTTGAAAGAGTAAAGTGTGTGAATTCATTTCACCTCCCACTGTAAAGAGTAAAAGCACCTTTAAAGACACCAAATATAGGTAAAGGCTGAGTAAAAGTCTAAAGAAAAAGCCCTGGTCTGATGTCATTTTCGGTGAAATTGCTAGAATGAAATAGGGCAAACATATTGCATTTTCTAAATTAAGACTGTAAAGCAATTGCAGAGGTGGAATGTGTGTGAACCAGCAGGCTTTTTCATTAATTCATAATGTTTTCTCTACTTTTCAGGATCTATAGTAAGCACCGACCATCACACTCCGAGCATGAGAAGGAAGGGAACCACACAAGGGCCTTACTGTTGTGGAAGTGCTGAAACTATTCATGTTGTAGTCTCTGCCACATGATACCTCGGAAGCACTCATCTTTTTACCGACGTGTCACAGAGCTATATTCTTTAAGCTATGCTCTGTAACATTCCACACTACTATAGACCACCATAAGTGTGCCGCAGATTGCCCTGATGTGCCATCCCCAAAGATTTTGAATGATTGATTGGCTTTACTGTGACACTGCTACCTCTTTCACCAATTATAGCTACAATAAATCTTGTAACGCTAAACTTCGGAACTGTTCGAGTGGAAGTGCTGGCCTCCTTTCTTTATTGGAAAAAAAGATTTTCTCTTCTCTCTTCCTCAGTCAGAAATATGCAGCTGAGGAACTGGCTCAACATATTGTCTCCAGGGCGTTTCCTGAGTGTGGCAACATGATGCATGAGATCAGGGCACAAGTCCTAAAAAAAGAAGTGGGGGGACGCTGACGTCACGACAGGAAGTGACATCACGAAAGGTGGCTTGCACCATCAGACTAATTGCCTCCCCTCGCTCACCCCTTAGATGCGATTCCATCAGAGAAGCCAGCGCGTGAGCAGCGTTCTGAATGAGCTCCGATCTCGCCCCAGAGAGGCCAAAGAGTGAATGTGTGGCTCCATTTGCTCCAGTTATCGAGCTCCCGGTAAAATAAGTGGGGGGACGCCGTCCACCCGCGTGGTACCCGGACTCGAGCCCTGCATGAGATTTTCAAAGGTTTTTGATATTTGCAGGCCTTAATCTCTCATAGCGCAGCTAAAGACTTCAAGATGGCCCTTGGACTAAAATGCTGAGCTGGGGGAGGGGGCAGGGCCATTTGCGTTAAAATAACTAGTAAGAAATAGCAAAGACAAATGTTTCCGGATTCAGAACACCCTCAGCAAACTCTTCCTAGATAAAAACATGCTTCTTCATGAATGACCAACGAGAAACTTCACATGATGAAACGTTCTCTTCCAAATTCCTTGCACAGGAGCATTTGGGATGAGGTGGGAGAGGTGGATGCAAGTAATTATTTCTCTGGATCCCTGTTTGTGAGGAAGCTTGACACAAAATCGTTTTGAAAAGGTTTAGTACAGTGGTACGTAACCTTTTGACTTCTATAAACACCCATTTCATCATTACTGGAATCCTGGGTCACCCACTGAATCAGTATTGGAATTGGGGACCCCCACAGAATCATGATTGGAATACGAGGACCCCGGCCTAAGCAATTTTAATGATTTGAACCCCAAAAATATACACAAATTCAGAAACAAGCCTTTACCAAACAAATAGATAAATGATTAAATATTTTATTTAATTCACAAACAAATATAAAAGAATTTAACATTTAAGAATAATGGGAAGGTTGTAGCTTTTCTAAATTCAATTGAGGTCACCCTTCGTACATACTATATTCTGTTTGATAAATTTGCAAAGTTCCCACAAATCAATCTGAAGACAGAAACTTAAGTTTTAGCCCACAACATCAAATTCGTTGACATTCAGTGAAGGTTTTAACATTTTCAATTTTCAATTTTGCTTCTTTGTTTATATACACCTTATTAATCTGCTAATAATATTTAATTTTCTAAGCAGTTTTGAATACCCTGATTAGGCCTCACGGACACTGCTTAGTGTATTGTTGATTGTTAAACAGACTGAAACACAAGTGCACAATTTCAGAACTCTAATAAAATTGCTATAATAGCATTTTGTGCCTTAGTGACAGACCATCTCAAAGACTACAGAAAAGGGTAGCAAGGAAATTACTGGGGCATATTATCAAGAAACGGCGTTAAAATTCTCGCCGCTTTAGCGGCAGAAAACTGCCGCTAAAGCGCGATAATGGGCTTGATGATATGCCCTTGAGAATTCCAATAGAAGCCCATGTTCACACCAGAACATGGGCTTCTATTGGAATTCTCAAGGGCATATTATCAAGCCCATTATCGCCGCTTTAGCGGCAGTTTTCTGCCGCTAAAGCGGCGATAATTTTAACGCTGTTCTTGATAATATGCCCCACTATATTTATAAAGTCTGCATAGCACAACAATTCTATCGGAAGAAGGTAGACTGTTGTTTCTCGTTGTCTGGAAAGGAGGCTTCACAGACTTTGCTCTTTCGATAATTGTAGCATAATTCTGCAAATATTCACAATTTTCTTCTTCCTCCTCCAAACAGGAGTAACCACGGGGTGAAAATGAGCCAAGAATATGCCTTTTACTGGGTCTTTTAAGTGAGGGTATACAATAAATACAAGAGTTTCAATAGGTCTGTTTAACCCTCGGTTGCTAAAGCAGGCGCATCAGAGATTTCACAATGAATTCCGGTTGAATGCTTGAATGTGCATTCTACCTTTTGCTGGCGGATAATAAAACCACTAGACAATAGGGCGGTATGATAAATCGGTTCCATCTCCTTCATACTGCAGTTTTTTGATTACTATGAGCAAACCTACTGCCTCGTGGTTGACTGATGCGAAATGTAGCAGAACATGGGCATTTTAGAATTGAGGCTATCACAGTTGTAATGTGCCTTCCTCATTGTCACTTAGAACCACGACAGTCCAGATAACTATTTAAATTGGACACAAATGTGTATCCGAATAAGCAGTTTTTGTCATTTTTGTCTAAGGCTGCAAGCAAGTATGTAGTCTGGAGTGACAAAGTCATATGTGAAGCCTTTTTCAGTAGTGAAGACTGGTTTTTAAAGGTAGGAATTGACGTTGTTGCATCCTGAGTAAATAACTTTCCTCAGGCTATATTTGCTATGGAGAAGATTTCTGGGATATGAGCATCGAACTAACAGGGAAAGAAAAACTGGTACTGCCTTTATGGAAAAATCTATCAGCCTCCCTCATTCCACAGTAACGTCAGCCTTCTAGGATGGCCTGGGATATGTATCTGTTCAGGACTAATGAGAACATTCCCCTGTTCTTTGAGGAACATTTTTAACAACAGTAACCACTTAAGATAGAGCTTGATTTTCAAAAATCCATACCTGCTCCATCTGATAAAACACTTTAAAAGCCTGGATTTAAAGAGGTTCTGCAGCCATCGCTCAGCAAAGGTGTCAGCAAAAGGGAGCAAACAGTTCATGAAACAGCTTTTCAGTAGTGAGGATACTTCATTTAACTTATACTGCATTAGAATCAATGAAAAGTCTGCTTTGGCCAGAAAGCTTTGCATGTGAAAAGAAGGCAGAGTGAAATATTATGATACAAATGACCAGAAAGTCGAAATTGCAACAGTTCATCTTGCGTTCATTTTAATTTTTCAACTAGTCAGTTGGCATTACCTCCTCGTCCGTCTTCCTCGCCACAGTAATAATCACCTGAGCTTTAGGCTCCTACAGAAACTCCAAGTAAAAAGTTATCCTACTAGTCTCCCATCCCTCCAATATGGCCCCACCTCTATTCATCAATGGGATAAAAGCAGGCACCATCTTCCACCAAAACCTGTTTTTTCGTTTCTGCACTGCTCCAAGCGTGGTTTCCTGTTCTACAGGTAAGTGGGATTGAGGTCCTTCTTTAGCGGACTCTAGTATTCCTGGGGTCGAGGTGTGTTGGGCATGCTGGGGCAACCTCATTTTTGCTTTGTTTTGGCTTTGCGCTCCCCGCAAAGGGTGGTACTGCTGTAGCCGACTCACAGGGAGCGCAGTGGCGGCCTTGTTAGTGTTCAGACTGCCTGCTGTAATCTGTTTCCACGTACTCGCCCGACATGGTCCTGCTGAGAGCAGCCATGCTGGTGAATCGCATTCATTCTATTTATGGTCCATACCACCCTGACAGCACCTGCTCTCGTCTGTTTGTTGAAATGTAGAAGGGTTGGCCAATATCATACCTAGAGGGGAGTCTGCCTGAATATACTGGATGCTGTAGGCGGAACTTGCCTGGAGTTTTCTTACCTTCCAGCTTCCCGGCGTTAGGTTGGACCGAGGTTCATCCTCGTCTCACCCCCTGTGGTTCTGGTTCGCTATGTGTTTAGGAGTGGCTGTACTCCGGGCAGCAGTTCCTGTTCGCAGGCAGCCCAGGAGGTTTATTTCTGGCTTCTTGTAGGCGTGCAGGCTTGCAGGATATGCCTTCGCTTTGCATTGTGGGCTTGTTTCCAATGGCAACCAGGGCATTTTTAAAGCCCTGTTTTTGCCGGTTCATTTGGTTGTGTTTTTGGTGTGTTGGGTGCCTCATAATGGATTCGAGTAGAAAGGCACTAGAAAAATCCCATAATGTGGAGGAGGTGGAGGCATCAGAGACTCTTCCTTCATTGGCTGTTATCCAGCAGATGATACAGGCTGCAGTGGCTGCTGCTTCCCACGATAGGGAGGCTGTTCCTCCTTCTAAAAAGCCTAGGGTGGATCCTGCTCCCTTGCATGAGTCTGATGGGGAGGAGGATGTGGACTTTAAGGGCTGTTATGTGCAGGGTTCTCAGTTAACTGAGGTCCTTCAGCACATCCGGTCTAATTTATTATTTCCTGATTGAGGGGTGTCTGAGAAAGTTACTGATTTCTTTACCCAGTATCTGAAGAAGGAGCCTGAGTCCTGGCCTGTTCAATTTTCTGTTCTGAGGGTTTTGGAAACGGAATGGAAGGATGTTGATAAACATGGGTTTCCCTGTTTTTTGGCAAGACGCTATCCTTTGCAGGACTTTGCGACCAAATTCCCTGCTTCTGTGAAAGTGGATTCGTTGATGGCTGGGGTGACTTCACAGGGTGCCTTTATTTCGGAGGATGCTTTTCCGGCAGACCCTGTTGATAAGAAGGTGTATGCGTCTCTTAAGCATAATTTTGAGGGCTTCCAATTTTGCTATTAGTTCTGAGGCATATTCATCATAAGCCATTCAGTCTTTGTTATAGGACTTCCAGTCTTTGGCTGAGTTGATGGACCAAGGTGAGGACGTTCCATCTACCCTCGTTCTGATGGAGCAGCTGGTGCGGCTCTTATCTGACATTTCTTTTGATTCATTGGGGACGGTGACCTCTACGGCTGGCTCTTCTGTAGCTGCTCGCTCCCAAATGTGGTTACGTTCTTGGAAGGTGGATGCTAGTCAGAAGGGGTTGCTGATGAAAATTCCTTTCTCAGGGGTGAAGCTCATTGGCCCTAATTTGGAGGACATGGTTCAAAAGTCTGCTGAGGATCACAAACTTTTGGCTCCGGAGAGATTTGCCCATCCGAGGTTCTTTGGTGCCCGGAGAGCTTTTGGTCCTGCTCTTCAGGGGAGGGCTTACCAGCCCTTTCGTGGCAGGGGTGTGGCCGGGGTGCTCCTTCCACTGACAAATCCTGGTTCCCTGTCTCCTCTTCCACCTCCTCCGCTAATTCCAAACCCCGACTATATGGCAGTGAGCAAGGTCCGAGTGGGGGGATGCCTGCCTCTCTTGTCTGACAGGTGGAAGTGTTCAATTTCGGATCAGTGGGTCCTTCAGTTGGTGATGGAGGGGTTTCAGATTTGTTTTTGGGTAAGGCCCCCTGACAGTTTTCGTGTCACGCCGTATCCCAAGGACGAGCTGAGGCGGAGTGCTCTCCTGGCTGGTGTTCACAGTCTCATGGAGAAAGGGGCCGTGGTTCCCATGCACCCTGGTCAGGTAGGGCTGGGGTTTATTCCATTCTTTTCCTGGTCGAGAAGCATACCGGCGACCTCAGGTCTGTGTCGGATTTAAATGGCTGAATATGTTCATTCCCCATGTCAAATTCAAGATGGTCTCTCTACAGCTGATTCTTCCCTTGATCAATCAGGGGGATTTTCTGGCTTCCCTCAACCTACAGGATGCTTATCTCCATGTCCTGGTCCATCTGGAGTCCCAAAGGTTTCTGCGATTCTGTGTACTGGGTCAACATTACCAGTTCAAGGTATTGTCTTTTGGTCTTTGTTCCTCTCCCCGGATTTTTACCAAAGTGTTGGCCCCGCTCATTGGGGTGTTGCATGGTAGTGGGATTAAGATTTTTCCTTATCTGGATGATCTTTTGATTTCTGCCTCTTCTTTCTCTAAGGCGGAGTGTCATGTCTAGGAGGTATTCTGGGTGCTGGGGGCCCATGGCTTTCTGGTGAATCTGAAGAAGTTATGCCTCATCCCGACTCAGGATCTTACTTACATTGGAGTTGGCGTCATGACTCTGTCGGGGAAGGTTTTCCTGCCCCAGGCCCGGAAAGTGACACTGATGTCCTAAATTCATTTCTTGCTGTCCCTGGACTGTCCTCCTGTGAGCCGGTGGGTGAGGGTGCAGGGGCTTATGTCTTCTTCTTTGATGGTGGTTCCTTGGGCCTGCTTGTATATGTACCCTGTGGTGAAACATGTTTTGTCCCATTGGCTCCTTAGTGGTCAGGATTTCGGTCAGGGAGTGCCGGTGACTCTCCAGGCCAGGGAGAATCTGGGGTGGTGGTTGAATGAAGCAAATCTCTCCCAGGGTCGTCAGTTTTTGGTGGTTCCTTCTCTGGTGGTGGTGACCGATGCCAGTCTGTTGGGTTGGGGTGCTACCCTGGGGGACTCTTCCGTCCTGGGCAAGTGGGCCGGGAATCTGATGTCCTGTTCCTCGAATTACAAGGAGCTGAAAGTGGTTCACTTAGGTCTCCTGGCATTTTCCGATCTGCTGGTGGGTCAAAAAGGTGCAAGTCCAGGCAGGTTGTCATAAGTTACCTGAATCATCAAGGGGGTTGCAAGGTGCAGTCCCTCAGTTGTCTCAGCCGGGTAATTTGCTCTTGAAAGGAGACGGTGTTGGGGTCCCTGTCTGCCATTTACATACCAGGCAGGGAGAATGTGGTGGTGGACTGTCTCAGCAGGGTCTTTTCATACATGGGTTCACTGTCTCTGACCCCAGAGGCATTCCTGATGTTTCAGGTGGGGTTTGGGTCTCCAAACGTGGACCTGTTTGCCTCTCTGGAGAATGCCAAACTCCATTGTTTCTGCACAATTATGCCTTGCCTGGGGGCTTGGAAGGTGGATGCTATGTCCTTCCAGTGGCCTTGGGGTCAATTGTCTGCATTTCTCCCTGGTCCCCTGATTCCGGCAGTTTTGCAGAAAATCAGGAGGGATGGTGCTTTGGTGCTTCTGGGGGTTCCGGGTTGGCTGCGCCACCCTTGGTTTCCCCTGTTATTAGGCTGGACTCTCCTGTTTCATCCATATCCCTTGTTGCGTCCCCAGGTTCCCTTCCCATTGTTCCAATCCATGAGTCTTCAGGCTTGGCTATTGAACGGCAGTCTCTGATCCAGGTGGTGGCTGGCCTCATTCAACAGTTTTGATGTCCTTCTACTTTGAAAGCTTATGCTGAGCATTGGTATATATTTTCTGCTTGGTGTCTGCGCCTTGGGTTGTCTATTGAAGGGTTGGAACTGACTCGGGTTTTGGATTATTTGTCAGAGGGTTTTGACCTGGGTTTGGCCAATTCTACTCTCGAAGCACAGTGGGCTACTATTAGGGCATTCCAAGGTCCACTTTTTGCTGGAATTGATCCTTTGGTGGCTCGCTTGTTGAAGTCTCTGACTTTGCAGCGCCCTAGACCGATATTGTCATCCCCTCCATGGGATCTTCAGTTGGTGTTGGGGCCTTGCAGAGGGCTCCCTTTGAACCTCTGGAGTCTATGGCTTAAAAGTTTTGACCATGTAGGTTGTGTTTTTGGTGGTGATTGCTTTTGCCAGATGTGTTGGGGAGTTGTGATCTTTCTTGATATCTGCCCCGTTTTTGTGGTTTTTGGAGGATAGGGTGGTGTTGAGGACTCACCCTACTTTTGTGCCAAAAGTAGCTTCTTTTTTTCATAGGTCCACGGAGGAAGTCCTTCCTGTTTTTTCCCCAGATCCCCAATCTGAGGAGCAGTCTCTGTTGCATCTCTTGAATGTGAAGCGTGCTTTCCTGGTGTACTTGTCACAGACTGCTCCTTTCTGTAGAGTGGACAGTCTGTTTGTCACTTTTGGCTTGGCTACCCTCAGTCGTTGACTTAAGGAGGCTATTTTGGGGGCTTATGATGCCCAAGGCGGGGTTCTCACTCTTCCTGTCCAGGAGTGATCTACTCGTTCTGTGCCAATTTATTGGGTCGCTTTCAAAGGGGTGTCCATGGAGGATATTTGCCGGGCAGCCACTTGGTCTTTTCCTCATACCTTTATGCATTATCGAGTTCAGGTTGGTGGAGGGGCTTCAGTTTCTTTTGCTTCTTCTGTTCTGGGTTCTGTTGTTTCTTGAGATTATGTTTCAGTCCCCATGTTGTGTGTATTAAACATGATGTTGCTTTCTATTCTATGCATTGCCTTTCTTACGTTTTCCATTAAGCTGACGCAGCTTTGGTATATGCTCACGTGTATATTACTGTGGTGAGGAAGACGGACGAGGAGGTAATTTCCCGGTTACTTACAAGTAATCTTCATTACTCCAAGTCCTAGTCTTCCTCGCCACAGTATAGTTTCCCATTTCTCCCGGCCCTTGTTTGGGGGCTTCATGTTTCCGTGACTTTGGTTGCAGGTTTTGGTGGAAGATGGTGCTTACTTTTATCCCGTTGGTGGATAGAGGTGGGGGCCATATTGGAGGGATGGGAGACTAGTAGGATAACGTTTTATTTGGAGTTTATGTAGGAGCCTAAAGCTCATGTGTATATTACTGTGGCGAGGAAGAGTAGGACTCGAAGTAATGAAGATTACAGTTAAGTAACCAGGGCAGTAACCATCCCTATTCATTTTTTGTTGAATAGTCACTTACCAAACAGTGGTTGAGGGTAGTTTCTCTTTTTCAAAAGTTATATTCACACAAAAACACCAAAATCCCTCACTAAGTGCTCTCAAAGGAGCCAAACTTCTACCAATGCCTTGATCCTGATGAGGAGGAGCCCAATGATAAAGCTTGTCACTGGATGTTGCTGTGGGCTTTTGGTCTTTTGTAAAAATAAAGCCATCACACATGAGGCCAGTTCATACAAATTTCCAGCTAGGGATTGACTGATACTCCATTTTGCTCTCTAAATTTTACTCTCAGAATTTTTTTTCCCTTGGTATTGCTTACCCAATATGTTTTGTCGATTATTTATTTTCTGGAAGGATAAATCATATAATTGCCTTTTGCTATTTTAAATATTAAAATGTAACCTTACAGGCCTAAATGGCAACATACATTGAGACAATTTACAATTTACACTTTAAACTTTAAATCAAAAGTAACTGTAAGATCCTAGATTGGCGAAAGGATCACGCAAGGAGGCAGGTATGCAGGAGAAATTCAGGTTTATTTCTCTAAAGAAGAACCCATCCACAGCTCCACATCCAGTCAAGACAACAGTCCTGGTCACTTGAACTGATACATTCCATCACCTGGGAAACCAGGATGACATCAGCAAAAGAACCAGCTGCATGCTGCAGCATGCAGCATACCACACACCTTCCCCCGTTAACAAAAAAAAGAAAAGAGAGAAAGAGAGCCAGAGAGAAGGACAATAAAGAAAGAAGAACATAACATTCAAGATACAAAACCTTTTAAATAGCTTGGCCTTCTAACATTCCTAGAAGAGATGCGTGGAGAACCAGAAACAGTACCAGCATCTTTACAAATTACAGATTGATCACCACATTCTTTTCCCCCTTTGTACAAACAGACTCTGTTTAAATTCCAAACCCTATGGTCTTGAGTTCTGACAGCATTTTTGAACACCTTTATAACTCGTATGGGCTTGGAAAACTTGACTTTGGTACCAGGTTGCTTGATGACAACCAAATCACCAACCAAGACCTTGGTTTCTTTAGTGGATTTCTTAGAGTCAAAGTATAACTTTCTGGATAAGTATTAAGCTTCTTCTCTTTTGCGCCAGTCAGGGATGACTTTCTCAGATGAAGAGAGAGAGGCAGAACCTTCAAGGTGTCTAACCCAAGAGGGCTCAACCAATGTACAGGGAGGCCTACCTCTAAAAAGAGCAAAAGGCGACTTTCCAGTAGTGCTGTGTGGTGTCAGCCTATAATTTTCAACTTTTTAAAGAACTTCTTCCTTCCAATTAAGACCAGCACTCTTAGCCCAAGAGATAGTTTCCTTCAACACCCTATTGAACCTTTCTACCATTCCATTTGTCTCTGGGTGATAAAGAGAACATCTCTTGTGCCTGATCCCACGACTTTTAAGAAATGCTTCCATTTCACGTGAAACTAATTGAACACCATTATCAGTAAGAATGGTTTCAGGATAACCCTCTTTGGCCATGAGTAGATTCTAAGAATTTGATAACTTGTCCAGTCTCTATATTAACAGTAAAATGAACTTCAGGCCACCTAGAGAAAAGATCCATAAGGACCAAAATAAACATTTGTTGACCATTAGAGTGAATCGGCCCAAGTATATCCAATGCAACATCCTTCCAGGGCCCAGACGAAAGTTCTCTTACCACCATAGGTTGAACCCTTGTACTGTTTGACTTATCACTCATGGAACACACAATACAATCCCTAATAACTCTCTCCATGTAAATCCAGTCCTGGCCACCAGCAGGAAGAACAAAGTCTTTCCTTAGTTCTTGACATCCCAGCATGTGACTTGTGTGCCAGGTCAATTAAAGTTTGACGAAGTTTAAAAGGAGGAACCAGTTTTGTACCACGTAGAAGAACCCCATCGCACACAGACATCTCATCTTTAATACCCCAAAACTTGCTAGCCTCTCCAGATGCTTGCTTCTTAGAGTGCCAACCATTCTGAATGAGAGACACAACATCAGAAAGGACAGGATCAGTGGATAGTTCTATACGCCACTGATGTTCATCAATAATCCCATCCTCAACAACACAAACTTGAATATCATTATCATCAAAATCCTCATCTTGTATGTCATTTTCAACCTTTTCTACAAGTCTAGAGAGGGTGTCAGCTATACCATTCTCTATGCCAGGAATGTATTTTATGTCAAAATCATACTCCTGAAGAGCTATGACCCACTTTGTTATTCTGCTAGACACCATATCTATCCATATCTAGGTTTCACAGAGGGGCTTGTGATCAGTCCTTATCAAAAATTTAGTACCCCACAAAAACTTTTTAAGTTTCTTTACAGCCCAGAATACTGCCAAGGCCTCCCATTCAATAACGGAATAGCGAGATTCAGCATCTTTGAGACAACGAGAGAGAAACATAATGGTTTGCATTCTCCCCTCACCTTCCTGCTGAAGAACAGCACCCAAACCTTTAAGACTGGCATCCGTTGTGATCACAGAAGTCTTAGAGGGATCAAAGCTTTTCAGTTTAGGGGCACTACTGAGTTTTTTCTTAAGAGCCTCAAATTCAAGACCGCACTCTTTAGACCACTTGAAATCTACCCCTTTCCTCAAGAGAGATCTCATACAAAAACTGTTCTCGGAAAGTTCTCAAAATATTTATTATAATATTCAATCATACCAAAGAACTTCATGAGTTCCTCCCTAGAGGTAGGAGCAGACATGCGAGTGATGGTGTCAACAAGATTAGCCTTAGGGGCAATACCCTCACCTGAGACTGTATGTCCTAAATAGTGAATAGAGGAGGTTCCAAATTGACACTTTTCTGCTTTAATAGTGAGGTTTGCTTCACTCAATTTACCCAAAACGCTGAACAGACGATCCTCATGTTCCTTATGATCGTTCCCAAACACCAGGATATCGTCTTGGTAGACACATACACCTTTGCAATCTCTAAGAAGCTTGTCCATAACTCGCTGAAAGACGGATGCCGCCGACACCAGACCAAACGGCATCCTAACAAACCTAAATGTCCCAAAAGGTGTTATAAATGCTGTATAGTCTCTTGAAGCTTCATCAAGTTCAATTTGGTGATAAGCCAAAGCTAAATCAATGGTGCTGAAAACCTTAGCTCCTGCCAATAATACCAACAGCTCAGAAATATTAGGTAGGGGATAACGATCTACCACTACACATTTATTGAGTTGTCTCAAGTCTACACATAGACGAACGGATCCATTGGCCTTGCGGGCTGCGACCACCGGAGCCAACCAATCCGTCCCCTCTACTTCCTCAATAATACCACCCTTCTTAAGTTTGTCCAATTCATCTCTCATTTCATCTCTCACCGACAACGGTACATTTCTCACCTTCCAACAAGAGGATTGAGAGTCAGGACGTAGATGTATGTTAAGTTTAAACCCCTTGAGGCACCCAAGTTCATCTCTAAAAACAGTGGGAAAACTTTGTTTGACCTTATTTGCAATATCAAGACCAGGTTGTTCATAAATCGCATTAACCCTTTCCTTAAGTTTTATGGGACAACTGCTGCCTGGATCCAACATGACGCATAAATCTCCTTGGTGGAACCAGCTAATTATGCTGTCCCCTTTTTCTGATACATATATTTTGCCAGAAGTGTACCTGTCCTTGTACTCAATGAGTCCATTGAAGTATCCACGCAATGGAATGGCTTCCCCACCATATGCTAAGGGGCGTATATCAGGCTTAAAAAGAGAAATGTTGTGAGCCAACTTGTCCTGATAGAAAATTCTGGAAACTATGGTGATCTTGGCACCAGAGTCGAATAAAACTCTGGTAGGTTCGCCTCCTACCATGATGTCATCGAGAGGACAAGACTTATGTTGTAAACCAGAATCTACTTGAACAACTATCTGACCACAGACAAAGTCCTCCTCAGATATTTCAGCCTCCACACTTTTAACATTAGAAGAGGGAATCTTGGTTTTACAAACAACAGAAAGATGCCCCTTTTTTTACATTTAGAACAAATCACATTTAAAGCAGGACATTTTTTGTCATTAGCTAAATGTCCTAATTTATCACATCTAAAACATTTGTATAAAACAGGTTTCCTTTTAGTTTTAGAGACACTATCAGGTTTAGACATGGCTTTTACTTCATCCTTAACTAGTTGAACAATAGTTTGCTTATCTAGTTTATCCTTCTTTATAGTGTCAACACACTTGATGGAATGTTCCACCCTTTTTGCCACTTGAATTACTTCATCTAATGAAAGTTCATCTCTCAACCAAAGTTCTTCACGAATCTTCTCAATATTGCAACCAAACATAAATTGGTCTCTAATCCTCTCATCCAACAATCCTGCAAACTTGCAAGATGAAGCGAGCTTTCTGAGTTGAGTGATGTAAGCCTCAACACTTTCACCTTCGTTTTGAGACCTTTTGGCAAATTGATACCTCTCCAATATAGTGCTAACTTTAGGCAAGTAGTGTTTGTCCAGTTTTTTCATACATATCTCAAACTCATTCAAATCTCTCCCCTCTGCATCACTGAGTTCGGGGAGATGATCAAAAACATCTTGCCCTTCGGATCCCAAACAGTGAAGCAAAAGAGACGATCTGCGTTCAGCGCTGAGACTGACTCCACAAACCTTGGCATAGCGCTCAAACACCTTTTTCCATTTCTGCCACTTAACTGGTGGTTCCCCAGGTGCCATGAGGAAGAAGGGACGAGCTGTAACATTCTACATGGTGAAAGTTAAAACTGACGAAGTTCTGAGTTAAATGTGTGCGTGTCACAGTAGTGCCACACTATATAAAGTGACCTGTAAGAAAAGAATAAATTAAAGCAATGTTTCAACAGTGAGTATCACAAATTGTATATTCACGCAGAAGGAGAGAAATTACATTGTACAACAAAGATGTGTGCGTGTCACAGAAGTGGCACGCTGATCAAAACACAATAGGCTATGAGTAATATAAATCTGCAATGTCACAGACGTGGCAAACAGCCTTTCAATTTGTGTAGTTGAAATCATCCAAAGTTAGCAAAATGACTTGTGGTTGTTCTCTCAATTTTGTGTGCGTGTCGCAGAAGTGGCATGCTGAATACAACAATAGAACGCAACTAAATTAAAAGTTCAATATGTGTGTGCGTGTCACAGATGTTGACACGCAGCAATGATCACCAAAACACTAGTGCAAATAAGTGAAACCAATACAAATGTGTGCTTGTCACAGAAGTGGCAAGCCGCGTTTCAATAGGTGGAAGAGGTGAATCCAAGATGGCGGTCACGCAGGGTCAAAGACGTGACTGCGTGCTTTCTGTGACGCACATACGGATTCCGTGGATGCACACACAATGGAGGCAGAGGGTCTGCAGGAAGGTGATTCCAACACAAAACGAGGATTCCAGAAGCTTAGATGAGGAGAGGCGCTTGAGAGAACTGCACGAGGTAAGACTTATTTTAACAATAAGCAGGCGCAGGGAAGCTCGTTATATGAATGATGTAGAAGTAACAATGTCCAAATACAAGCCAAAAAGCCTCATAAAATGACGACTCTTCATTAGACTGAAGTCAGCCAGGTCAAATGCGCTCTTAACCCCTCAATAGCTAAGATTAAAACGAAATCCACGCAATAAAGTCAATGACACCTTCAGGGAAAAGCAGGCAGCGAAGCACAAAGGCAGACAGCGCAGCACCCTCACGCACATCCAAAGAACAATGTGGATTTTTCCACTAAAGTCACAGTATGCATTAGTGTCAAAGCAGGTAATCCAGACAATAAAAAAAAAAAATCCAGTGCCTGGGCTTTTGAGTGACAATGAGACCAAGTTACTTGCTTAAGTTGCAGTCCAATATTAAAATAAATAAGAGAACAGTACCTGAGGTAGACATACTACCAAGTGAAGATCATTTAGAATTGAAGATGTAGTTGGGGGGCTTGTTGAGTTCTTCTTTCTTCTTTCCTTGGAGAAATTTGTATCCTGTATCCTGTAGCCAACTACGCCAGTGTAAGATCCTAGATTGGCGAAAGGATCACGCAAGGAGGCAGGTATGCAGGAGAAATTCAGGTTTTTTTCTCTAAAGAAGAACCCATCCACAGCTGCACATCCAGTCAAGACAATAGTCCTGGTCACTTGAACTGATACATTCCATCACCTGGGAAACCAGGATGACATCAGAAAAAGAACCAGCTGCATGCTGCAGCATGCAGCATACCACAGTAACCTCATGTTGTGACAAAGAACATCTCATAAGGTGACCATTAGTACTGTGTCTTTAAGGGGCTGCCTGACAAAATTTGGATAATGATTGTATCTATCATAGTGTCATTCTCTTTTAATACATCACAACCTTTGTTCCCCATTCATTTACATTACAACATACTGTCCTCGACAGTATAATTTTGCTTATTTGACACAAACTGTCAAAATTTAAATGTATATATATCATCTCATTATGTGGTTTAAAGTTACAAGAATATTCTCCTTCTATTTATCACAATATTTTCCTTTATGCATCACAACACATCACGAGATTAATTTGATTGTATATAAACGATCACTACAATCGCCACGTCAAAATACTGAGCACACTCTACCAAATGTTTTACAGGCAACTACCAGCTGATGTAGCTAGTAGGATCAGAAAAGGCTCTAGTAAGAGGTTTCATTTAGTATTTCCATCTTGGCTGGGTATGTGGTCTAGATCTCCAGAACCCAGCATCCTTTGCAGGATTCGTACATGAGTAACTTGCAGAAACCAAGCAGCAAACACTCATAAGCTCCGAGATCGAGCAAGTGCTTCAAGATGCAAGCATGCATGGTGGTAATCATAGGTTAATGAACCAGGCGGGGACCATGATGTTTTAAGTACAGCATAGCCGCACAGACCCCAATTTGGCCGGAAAGAGAGGAGTATTCTTTGGCTAAAACACTTTCCTCTTTATTTAAATGCACACAAAGAGTATGGCTACAGGCTCACCTCGCATCAATGGACCTATGGAGCACTATTAAGTGTTACTACATGTATGTATTGTGCAGCATGTGTATGGTGTGATGTATGTGAATGTTTGATCACAAGGTCCACGTCCCATATGAAAGTTATAAGTGTTCACCCGTATATTGAATATAGCACCTACAGGACGATTCCACCATTATTCTTGATCTCTCACAGGCTGGATATGGCAAGGTGCGTAAAGTAGAGATGTTGTATTGCATAATGTTAATACTAGGCATGCTTAAAGCTAATGACTAGTATTAACATTATACAATACAGCATCTCAACTCTACACTGGATAAAGGGCACACAAGTTTCCTAGGACTATTGAGGATAAACATCTTCTTTATTGTTTCAGAACCAATGGAATGACACCAAGTAGGTGACAAAAATGTTTTTGCCATGTCGGGTGTGTGACTGGAATGCACCGTGCATAATTGATCTTAACATTAAAGGAGTGGTTCCAGGGAGTGAAATTTTTGGTCCTGACGAAAGCCACTGGTAAGGGTGGCATAAAAATGTTGACCAGCTTTTAGGAGGGAGTTAGGGCTATGATACCCCTAAGAACTTCCCACTTCTTCTTTCCCATTTTTAATCATACCGTCTGGAGCATCCAGTAAAATATAAGCAGCTATAAGCCAAGTATTTTTAGCATGAAATACCCCCCTACTCCTATTGAATTATATATCATTTGATATCATTCAGTGCTCCCGTGTAATCCACTGGTTCCAGCATGCCCCGTTCCACAGCCTAACGGAAAGAAACCCAATGATGAAGCATGGCACCCTGGGGTAACCCTGGTGGGTTCGGGTCCTACATATAAAAATAAGCATTTTTGCTTATTTAGATAGAGAAGCCTACACAGTCCATATAGCAGAGTAGGGCTCTCTAATTTGTGTAAAATTTAACCAAGCCCACAATAATTTCTCTTTTTTAGACAGAAAAGCAAAGTACACCCAGCACCTTATCTGGGAGATGATTGGCTACTTCTTGAGTCTAAACTAAGAAATAAGAAAATGCTACAAATATCCCAGTCACCTTCCAGCAACCCTAATTTTGTGAGCCATTTATATTATTACTTTTTCATTACATTATTACTTGCTACATTTGTTTTTCAGTTTTCTTCTTCACGACTTAGAAATCTGGGTGTGTCCGGAGTAGCCTTAATCTGGCTGCAATCTTTCTTGGAGGGAAGATCTTTTCAGGTGTTTGAGGGTGAGGCCACTTCTAAATCCTGGCCCCTCCACTGCAGGGTTCCACAGGGATCTTCCCTGAGTCCCACACTTTTTAACGCCTACTTGGCCCCCCTTGCGGACATTGTTCTTCCCTATGGGGTGCACATTGTGACCTATGCTGATGACACCCAACTGGTTGTCGCACTTAACCACTCAGATAGGGCCTCCACCTGCCTCTGTACCTGCCTTGAAGAAGTAGCCAAGTGGATGAAACTCTCCTATCTAAAATTAAATAGTGACAAAACCGAGCTTATGCTCCTTGGCAATCCTTCTCTTTTTAAGGCAGATACTATGTGGCCAGCCTCAATGGGCTCGGCACCTGTCCCGAAGTCAGAGATAAAAAGCATGGGCCTCTGGCTGGACTCAGATCTCAGCTTTAAAGTCCAGGCCAGAAAGGTGGTGGCCTCTTGCTTTGGCATCATAAGGATGCTTCGCAAAGTGCTTCCTCTGCTCCCCTCTCAGGCAAGAAAGCTTATGGTCCAGGCGCTTATTCTCTCACGCCTGGACTACGGCAACGCCTTATACCTTGGAGCCTCGAGTTCGGCCCTTGCCAAACTTCAAACAGTACAGAACTGCGCTGCAAGGATCCTCATGGGGACTCAGAATCGGCAGTCTGCAAAGCCTGCCATTAAAGCTCTCCATTGGCTCCCCGTCCGGGAGAGAGTCCACTTTAAGGCCCTATGCATTACCCATAAGCTGATAGGAGGGAAAGGACCAGAGATTATCTCCTCAATGGTCAAGCCCTATCGAGCTAACAGGCGACTACGCTCGGATGAGCAACACCTGGCAGTCGTCCCCAGAATTAAGAAAGTTAGAAGTGGTGGTCGGCTATTCTCATATAATGCTGCCAAACTTTGGAACTCCCTTCCTCTTCAGCTGCGAAGGGAAGCCAATCACCTGGCCTTCCGCAAGCTGCTGAAAACATGGCCCTTCCCTAAGTGATTAGCTGAAGCTTCAGTTATTCTCTAGCGCTGGGATGCCTACGGGTAGCTATGCGCTCTATAAATGCTGCTTCATTCATTCATTCATGTTCCTCTACTTTCATGCTTCTTGTTAAGCACACCAGCCAATATTATAACATATGTACTCTTTAACAGCAAGGGTTGCAGTCTAGTGTAATGCAGTGGGCGGGCCGCTCCCTATTTAGGTAACTTTTGGGATCTGAGAAGGTTTGGCGTGCGTAGACATAGACGCGGCGGACCTGACGGCATTGCCAAACAAAGGTATGTCTCTCAAGATCCAATCTAGGACTGTGATTATTCTGTGCTTTCTTCCTCACAGAGTATTGCTGTATGGTGTAATACAATTTAGCGCAATATTCAGGTGGTGGTGCCAAATAATGGCTTGTTTCCCTGTTTTCAAATTAAGATGGCAACATTCTGTGTTCTCCCTACCATGCTTATTAAATAAGAGCTGAACCTGTCATGGGTGTGATGTGCAACATACAACTGACATTTTATCGGGATGTGGTGGAATGGGTGGCGTCGCCGCACTATGATTAGTTTCTCCGCAAATAAATCGTAATGGTATTAACCTCTATTCCTCCACTTCTTTGGACCTTGGTTTTTGTGGTAACCGGTACCGATGTGTGTTGGACTTGGCCCTTTTTGGCTAAAGTTCCTTAAACTTTTTGCTTTCCCCCTAGACCTTTTTTCTGACATAGTATTGCCAACTTAGATACTTTGGGCACTTTGCCACTGCTGATCAGTGTCAAAGTGCAAGTGCTCCCTGTGTAAAGCGTAATGGTAATTGGTTGTCCATGGTTGGTATGTTTGCCTTACTAGTAAAGTCCCTAGTAAAGTGCATTATGTGTGCCAGGGCTAGTAATGTAAATGCTACTAGTGGGCCTGCAGCACTAATTGTGCCACCCACACAAGTAGCCTTAAAGAGAGAACTCAGGCCTGCCAAAGCAGTGCCTGCGCGCAGTTTGTTAAACTGCCATGTTGTCCTGACAAGTGCACCCACTTGCCAGGCCTTACGCTTTCTATGCACATCCAACACCCCTATGGTAGATCCAGGGCACCCCCCTGGGCAGGGTGCAGTGTATGTGAAAGGTAGGACATGTACTAAGTTGGGTACCATGTCCAAACAGTGAAATACACTCCATTTCGTTTTTCACTGTTGAAAGGCCATCTTGCATATAGGACAGAATGGGGAAGGCTGTGTAATATGTTTCCAGCCTATCTTCCCAAAGGCTTAAGATGGAGAGGTGAAGTTTAGTGTGCTTGAACTCACAATTTAGTAACACATCTTTTTGTGAAGGTGGTTTTTGAATTGCGTGTTTAGAAACCACTCTTTTAGAAGTGGCTGGGTTTTTGTGCTCTAACATTTCTGTGTGTCTCTGCCTGGTTGTGGCTTGACTGTCTGGATTTAAATGTGAAAGGCTCTGGGGAATGTCTTGACCCAGGGGAGGAGGTGAGACGGCAACAGGCTGACCTGCATCTGGAGTGTAGGGGGGAGGAGTAGCGCCTGGAGGTGAAGAGGCCTGGGTTGCTGCCATAAACCAATGGCTCAGTCCCCTGCTGAGTGATTAAGGATCCAGACCCCTACTCTCAAAGGCAGAAGGTGTCACTGGCAGGGAGACACCCAGAACTGGTTTGGACAGGGGTCAGTGCCCCCCTGAACACAAAAACTTCAAAGACATTTAGGGGTATAACTATGAGAGCTGAAACCCCTGGACTTTGGAATGGAACTGTTCAAGACTGTAAAGGATTGAACCTACTTCGTGGGCAAGAGGAACCTCTGCCAAGGAAGAAACAGCTGAATAGACTGAAGGAAAGGACTGACCCTTGCTGTGTGATCTGGGGTGGGCCTGCAGTTTGCTGCTTTAACCAAGGAGAGGCTAAAGGGACTTTGCTGTGTGCTGTGTCCCCCTGCTTGAAAGGACTTTGCTGTGCTGTGTCCTGAAGTAACTTAACCCCAAGGGCCCGAGGAGAGCTGGATCCCTGTTGTGGAAACTCAGGAACTCAAAGGTTTCCAGAAGTGTCTCAACGACGCTGTGTGCGTGTGCTTTTTGCAGCCTGAGCCCTTCGTAAGAATTGCCCTGTGATCGTGTGCGCCCGGAGCTCGAGGGAGTCTCAGCGACGCTGTGTGCGTGTGCTTCGTGCAGCCTGAGACATTCGTGAGGATTGCCCTGTGACCGTGCACACCCGAAGCTCAAGTGAGTCTCAGCGACGCTGTGTGCGTGTGCCCTCTTGCAGCCTGAGATCTTCGATATCGCCATCGGCCTGGAATCAACCAAGTCGCATCGGAGGCCCAAGTCGCGAGAGGAGGAGAGGAGAGCGAGGTCGCACCCCCCAGGTAACGTGTGTCGCGGCCTGGGGCAGGGTGCGGGCTCGGAGAGGGACGCTCTTGGCCTCTCCCATTCTTGCAGCATGAGCCTCTGCTCCAGCTCGTATCGCGGCCTGTACGTGCCAAGGAGTGGCAGTACCGGGGCCGGAGTGTGGAGCTGTACTTTGGTTTACACCATACCCGTGTTGGGGGCATATGTTGGCGGAAGCTGACCGCGAGTCAGTACGAGAGGCAGAGAGACCGTCTAAAGCACCGTGATCGGTGCCGAAGTGCCTTGCGCATCGCATTGTTTCTGCATTACGAACTACCTGATTGTTACATTGCGCATTGCATTGTGTTTGCATAACGAACTGCCTGATTGTTGCATTACGCATCGCATTAGTTTGCATTACAAACTGCCTGATCGTTACATTGCGCATTGCATTGTGGTTGCATAACGAACTGCCTGATTGTTGCATTACGCATCGCATTAGTTTGCATTACGTACTGCCTGATTGTTGCATTACGCATTGCAGTATTTTGGCATTACGAACTGCTGGATTTTTGCATAACGAACTGCATTATTTTTACATTGCAAAGTGCCTGATTCTTGCTTTATGAACTGCATAGCATTGCAATAGGATTGCATTGGATCACCTAGAATTGCTCATTAATACCGCCAGACCCTACAAGGGCTGGCTGGCCTAATAACCGGCCAGGATGATTATTACAAATACGCATATGTTGGATTTTTATCGTGTGGTCTCATCGTATATCTTTTTATATAAACATATACTTGTTTTTCTATGAAACTCGTGTGGAGTCCTTTTGTGGTGTCATCATTGCGTCACTGAGAGCGTGGTTGCAAATACTTTACACATTAGCCTTGAAGATAAGCCTGGCTGCTCGTGCCAAGCTACCAAGGGGGTGAGCAGGGGCTATCTGAGAAGGTGTCCTTCCTTTCCCTGACGTGGAAGCGGGGGTCCCTACTTGGCCTAAGGTACCTACCTCAGCCAACTAGGGAATCCCGGTTCAAACAATGTGGAAATGATAATACGTGCTCCGGAGGACATAGTTGATCATGATTTTGTACTAACATTATGTTTTTTAGCCTCGCAGGACAGTGTGTATCGATATACGTGTGATTAACTTAATGATTGTAGTTTGTTCGAATATGTGGCATATCTGTTCGTTGTAGCACAGGTTTTTGATTGTTTGAAATGTATTTGGTCTGTTTATATTGTTGCCCTTTTTCTCTTTTTGTGAAGTACTCATTACGCTGAGATTATTGTCTCTTGAATTAAATATCTGTATGCACGAACCAAAATACGCATGGGTTGCACAACGCGGTGGACCTTCTAAAATACTGTCTGAAAGCAAGCAGGTACTTTATTTATGCATTTAGTGACTTGTTGGACTTGTGCCTTGATGGATGGATAGGTGTTTGCACTACCTCCATTTTCACTTTGGGAATTTCTAAAGTTGGATGGGATTGCACTCATAGAGGAGAAGCTTAAGTACTTTTAGTGCACTGTTTTGTCATATTGTCATGGGTTTTGTTGGTTGTGAAGCATCTGGTCACAAGTCATCAATAGTTTTCCTTTGAATAAAGATGACATGGGTTTTTCACACTATATGGTCTTTTCCTATGTGTGCACTGGTTATGCAACACTGATGACAGATTCTGTTGAAGGAGCGGATGGAATCACAACTTGGTTTGTATTTTTTTTTGTAGTGGGTAACGAAGGATTTGGATTTTTGACAGGATTCTTGCTACCTAGTTACCATTTTGCTACTGGAACTAGAATTCTGATGGTAAGCACTTTTGGAGGTCTTCCCAGTACGAACGGTTATGTAGTATGTATATTTGTGCCTGATTAGTTTTGAATGAATTAAGGGTCAGCTCAGGAATCTTTTCTCATGGTAGATATGAGATATCATGTTTGTGCTCCTATGCTCTTTTAACTAGCTTATGTCTGTTTTCCTTCTGTATATATCCCTTTTTTAAATGTCTTCTGTTGTCTCTATTATACTCCTCTATGGGTACTGTATACATGGGAACAATGATCAGTGGAAAGATCATGGTTGACACATTTTGGGTGTGTCTAAAAAATACTTGCACTATTAAGGTATGCTGTGTACCATAGTTTCCTGCTATGGAATTTCTAAAAAGGGTGGTACGCATCTAGTGATCGGATATCACTGTTGGGTTTAATGTGGGTGAAATGTATTCATGGTTTTAAAGAAAGCCTCTCTTTTTTGTTTTCTACTGTATAAGGGTTAGGATTGTACTGAATTATCTGTATGTTTTTATGTCCTTTTTATATGGAATTGGTCTTAGTCATTGTATTTGTCTTTCTTATTCATGTTTGCAGTCTATAAGAAGCCCTTGTCTGGGGCAAAACGCATTGGTTGCATCTGCCTGTAATATTCTCAAGATTGAATAAGAAGAAATAAAAAAGAACACTCAAATAATATTGGACTTTATCAATAATCTTGGAAATGTTTTTGACAGTTGGTTTGATGCTAAATGTGTCGTGTTAACTCATGTGTTGCCTCTCATTCCCTGTGTTTTATAATATATGATTCGTGACCATTTGGAAGCAGGCCATTTGACGAGGGCAACAGTATTATTAAGAAATGTATCTGTGACTATACTGGATGGTGCAGTGATTTAGCATTCCTAGCTGCCACTATTTCTGCAGTTTGATTATAGGTTTACTAGCACACTAATACACATTCACTGTTTCGACTAGAAATGAGTTTCGATGACAATAGAGAGGAATTGGCAAGAGATTTGTTTAATCCCAACAGTGCGACATGAAACACCTTGCCCAATGTGGGTGTTACAAAGGAATGCCTTAAAGCCAAATTTATGAAAAAGAATGAACTTTCAAAATGGTAGGACGGGGTCACGCTTAAACTCTATTTGGAGAACAAGAAGGTCCCAAAAGTGTTAAGGAACCTAACATTTCCTAATTTTGATGATCTGGATCCAGACCTATTACAGGAGTGGGAGGAGAACCTACATAATTCTTCATTTATTACGATGAGGATTCTTATACAACATGCAGAAAGAAAATGCCTTAAACTTAGAGACGATATTAAGACTTTAGAAGAGGAGATCAGAATTTAAGATCTTAAGGAAGCCACTGAAAAGAATTATGATATTCTTAAGGAACAAATTGCTGCACATCAAAAATTGGTTAAAGAAAGGAAAATGAATAAAATAATGAGGGATGACAGGGACTATGACAAGGGGTGAATTTTTACATTTGCCCGGAGATTTGAAGATGTTATGGGTCCCAAAACCAATACACGACCCCTACCCGAATTGGGCAGTCTCTCTAGTGTCAACAGCAGCTCAGAGGCATCCTCGACAGAGGAGCTTGGTCCAGGTAGGAGTAGCGACGATGAGGTGAAACCTAACTGTCCTCCACTTTTTTAGAGGACGTTTTAAGATTCAGAATTGGGGGAAAAAAGCAGAGATACACCGTAAAACAAGGAGAGGGGAGAGGAGAAAGAACAGAAAAAAATATGGGGTATTGACCAGGAACCAAAGGAAACAACTGAACAAATTGTGGCGGTAAACCATTTGCTGGGAAGTGGCCTTATGTCATCCGGTACCACCAGTGATGATCTGGTGCTTAATCTGTCTGATCACACCTTAAATGCACATGAAACCAGGGTTCTTAATAAAGTGCTTGGATTCTGCCCAGTGTTTTGTGGTATTTTCTCAGAATTACATATTGGTCTGTTTAAGTTTACCAGGAATGCTAAACTGAAATGTCACTTTGCACTAAATGAGTACAGGGGTCCGACAACTGGATTAAGAGTTATGCCATCAGACCTTACAGTAGCCCAGATGAAAGACATCTCAACTTTGTTATCCCTAGACAAAGAACAATTCCTCCATGGAACTTATACTAGAGAGTCTTGACATCCGACAGGATCATACATTTGTGGGTGGGTTTCACATACATAGAAAATGCACTCTAAATGGCTCTCACCTTAACAGCATTGAGGTCTTCCACAGATAAGTGATGGATGATTTGCACCGTTTAGAAGATAAAGCACTTAAGTACTGTAGGTCCTACCATATAGATAATCTTTCGCCTGAAGAAAGGGCAGCTCTGATTAAACTGAGCAACAACAATTCATTGGTGATCAGAGAAGTGGACAAAGGGGAGAATGTTTTGATGAATAGGTGTGACTACGAAGAAGAAGTCCATAGACAACTGGACAATGTGGTGCATTATAGGAAGTTACAAAACAATCCTTGTGCTCTCGCTACATTATACATCAGTGAGAAACTAGTACATTGGAAGGAAACTGGGTTGCTGTTGGATGCTGAGTTTCGATTTCTTTTGATTAAGAATCCCAGGTTTCCCTGTCTTTACTTGTTGCCAAAGGTACATATAAAGGGACGTTTTCCCCTGGGACGTCCTATTATCTTCAGGATTGGGCCCATGACCGAACACCTATCAGAGTTTGTCGATTCCTTTTTAAAACCTCTAGTGCAAAATCCACTGTCTTAAGTAAGGGATACTATTGATTCTAAGTAAGTTCGAAGATCTGACCTGGGACGAATCTCTGTGGTTTGTCACTTTGGACTTTGAGTCGCTCTACACGTGTATAAGGAGGAATTTTGGGGCTAGGGCTGTTAATTTTTTCTATCGACACGAATGGCTAACCTGCTAGAACACAATGAGATGCTGTTAGAAATGGTTGAATTGATTCTCTTTAACCACTATTTCCTTCATGATAAAGACTAGTATCAACAACTACAGGGGACGGCCATGGGCGTGAAATTTGCACCATCATATGCAACATCTTTATGGGGTGGGTGGAGCACACATGCATGGTCCGCAGCGGCTGCGAAATGGACCAAGCACATTCAGTTTTGGGGACGTTATATAGATGAAGTGATCATCATCTGGTCTGGAACTGAACCGCTGATGAAATAATACTTTGGTTTCGTAAATGACAATGCCTTTAATGTGACATTTACACTCAACATGTCTCAAACACGAATACACTTCTTAGATGTAGAGTTCTATATCTAGAACCACACAGTACAGAGCACTTTATTCCAGAAAGAAACTGCTGTAAACAGCATTTTGCACTTTCCATTTGGGGAATTACTACATATTTGCAGGATCTGTCGTGAGGAGACTAACTTTGAGTATCATGCGAAACAGACTGCTACAAGACTAGAAAGGAGGGGATATAAGACACAATCCCTCAAACAGGCTGTGACCAGAGCCAGAAGAATCAGTCACAGGGACACATTGATTAGTAACAAAAGACTGGGACAAAGGAACGCCTGTCATTCATAACTACGTACTCTGTTTTAAATCAGGAGGTTTTCAAGACTCTAAATAACATTGGGCATTACTTTAAAGGGGTACCAGTTGTTGGCAATCTGATATCAGATAAACCCTTGATCACTTACAGGAGAAGTAAGACCATAGGAGAGACATTATGCCCAAGTTACACGCTACCAAAAACACCAGAATCACAAACCTGGTTAAGGAGACCGTTGGGCTTCTAGACATGTGGTGACTGCAACATTTGTCATTTGAGGTTCAATAAGATCAAGGAATTCAGTTATAATGCAGAGAAGAAGCATACCATTCACCACTTCATTAATTGTCAATCTTATTATGTGGTTTATGCGATTATTTGTGTATGTGATAAGATCCACATTGGCAGCACAACACGCCAACTAAAAACACGCATTCAGGAACATTGCAGGGCATTTGGCTAGGTGGCGCCCGTGAGGCAATCGAGTTCTGGTGGGCAGTGTGAGGTATTATTATACAAACACAAGAATAAGCAGAGATCTGTATACGGCTAGTATAAGCACACCAGTCAATATTCTAACATAAGTGCACTTTAACAACTAGGGTTGTGGTCTAATGTTGCGCAATGGGCTGGGCCGCTCCCTATTTAGATGACTTTCAGAATCTGAGAAGGTTTGGCACGCGTAGACAGATGCGGCGGGCCAGACGGCGTTGCAGAACAAACATATGTCTCTCAAAATCCAATCTAGGATGGGGATTATTCTGTGCTTCCTTCCTCACCGCGTATTGCTGTATGGTGTAATACAATGTAGCACAATATTCAGGTGACAGTACCAAATAATGGCATGTTTCCCTGTTTTCAAATTAAGACAGCACCATTCTGTGTTCTCCCTACCGCCCTTTCTAAATAACTGCTGGACTTGTAATGGGTGTGACATGCAAATACGACTGACATTTCAGAGGGATGTGGCAGACCTCGTGGCGTCGCCGCACAATGATTTGTTTCTCCGCAATTAAATCGTAATGGTATTAACCTCTATTCCTCCACTTCTTTAGTTCTTGGTTTTTGTGGTAACGGGTATGTTATGGAAATGATAATACGTGCTCTGGAGCACATAGTTGACCACGATTTTGTACTAACATTATGTTTTTTAGCCTTGCAGGACAGTGTGTATCGATATATGTGTGATTACCTTAATGATTGTAGTTTGTTCGAATATGTGGCATATCAGTTCGTTGTAGCAGGGTTTTTGGTAGTTTGAAATATATTTGGTCTGTTTATGTTGTTGCACTTTATACTTTTTTTGAAGTACTCATTACGCTGGGATTATTGTCTCTTGAATGAAATATCTGTATGCATGAACCGAAATATGCATGCCTTGTTTAACACGGCAGACATTCTAAAATATTGTGTGAAAGCAAATGCCTTTAGTGACTTGTTGGACACGTTCCTTGATGGATGGATAGGAGTTTGCACTACCGTGATTTTCAATTTGAGAAGCTTAAGTACTTTTAAGGCACTGTTTTGTCATATTGTCACAGGTTTAGTTGGGTGTGAAGCATCTAGTCACAAGTCACCAATAGTTTACCTTAGCATAAAGATGGTATGGGTTGTTCACACTATATGGTTTTACTCTATGTGTGCCCTGGTTATGCAACACTGATGCCAGATTCTGTTGAAGTAGCGGATCAAATCACAACTTGGTTTGTTGTTGTTTTGTAGTGGGTAGCGAATGATTTGGAACATTGGCTGGATTCTTGTTACATACTTACCATTTTACTAGTGGAACCAGAATTCTGATGGTAAGAACTTTTGAAGGCCTTCCTAGTACGAATGGTTATGCAGTATGTATATTTGTGCCTGATGAGTTTTGAATGAATTAAGGGTCAGCTCAGGAATCTTTTATCATGGTAGATATGAGATATCATGTTTGTGCTCCTATGCTCTTTTAACTAGCTTATATTTGTTTTCCTTCTGTATATATCCCTTTTTTAACTGTCTTGCTTTGTCTCTATGATACTCCTCTATGGGTACTGTATACATGGGAACAATGAGCAGTGGAAAGATCATGATTGACACATTTTGGGTGTGTCTAAAAATACTTGCACTATTAAGGTATGCTGTGTACCATAGTTTCCTGCTATGGAATGTCTAAAAAGGGTGGTACGCATCTAGTTATTGGATGTCACTTTTGGGTTTAATGTGGGTAAATGTATTCATGGTTTTAAAGAAAGCCTCTCTTTTTTTGTTTTCTATTGTATGAGGATTAGGATTGTACTGAATTATCTGTATGTTTTTATTTCCTTTTTATATGGAATTGGTCTTAGTCAATGTATTTGTATTTGTCTTTTTTACTCATGTTCGCAGCCCTTAAGAAGCCTTTGTCTGGGGCCAAACACTTTGGTTGCATCTGCTTGTAATATTCTAGAGACTAAAAAAGAAGAAATATAAAAGAACACTCAAACAATATTGGACTTTATCAATAATCTTGGAAATGTTTTTGACAGTTGGTTTGATGCTAAATGTATCGTGTTAACTCACATGTTGCCTCTTATTCCCTGTGTTTTATAATATATGATTCATGACCATTTGGCAGCTGGCCATTTGAGGTGGGCAACAGTATTATTAATAAATTATCTGTGACTATACTTGATGGTGCAGTAATTTAGCATTCCTAGCTGCCACTATTTCTTTTGTAGGATGCAGTTTCCCTGATTTCTTGTAGGGTGATGATCTTCTTTTCCTCCTGTCTTGTATATTTTACTGTATAGGTGTTTCCTTGCCTTAGGCTCTTGCTTCAGTGGAATCAAAGCTTTTCTGTTGATTGAAAATCTGAGTTATGCCAGGAACTGCATTACATATGTTGTGTCCATTTGTTTTAGTGTCTTTTGGTAGATGTTCTTTTTGCTTATGATATAACGTGAATAAGGTCAGGGAAAAATCATTTGTTAGCAACTTGTTATTAATTTTTTTGTTTTTCTTTTCCTTTGGCATTTTCAGAATTGTATTGGGATTCCTGCAGATTCCGACAATGATTAGGCATGTAGTGCTTCCAGAGTTGGTTTGAGGTTTTTCTATGACTAACATCTGAGAGAAGCTTGCTCTGTCAACCAGTTCCAGAAGCATGGTTTCTACATACCATTCCATACACCCTGAGTACGTTGACTCTGATATCCCAATTAGCAAATGATACTTGCTTTGAACAAGCCTCTATGTCTCATTTCTTGGTCTTGATGTGCTCTAGTATTTTCTTCATTTTTATTAACGTGGCATTTCTGGTCTCTGCTTCAACGTTGTTTTTGGAGAATTCATCACTGCAAAAAATGTTGTGTGCCATATTTATCTCATCTTTTATTCATGGCATTCATTCAAAGTAATAAGAAATCAATTTTTCCATCAATTTCAAATAAACTCACCTTCTGGGCAAATAGTTTTGTTATGACATCATTGTAAGAGCAATGTTGAGTGTTGTACTGTGCCACATCAGTTTTTTATGTTTTCTATGGCTCTCTCTACTGACCTAGATGGTCTTTTGGGGGAAAAGTAGAACCTAGACTGTCTCTGTTAAATCTTTCCCATATTGTGGTGGTACTTGTTGATGGTGTTGTGGCAATATCTGAGCTTATAGTGGTTTGCGGCATGCTTGTCCTCACTTTAGTTGGATTAGTGGGTATTGTCTGTACTTCATACATGCTCAGGTTTTAGGTGTGAATGTTTTGCCATATACTGCTCAGCTCTTGACAAAATTGGGGGTTTGTAGTACTACAGTGACATTATTTCCTTCACACGAGATGTGTTTAAAGCTGTCAGCATATTATCCTCCCTTCTATAATCTCAGACAAGATTTACAACTCCATCTAGTGACCTGGTTTCAAGTATTTGGTTGTTGCAGATGAGCTGTGTGTTTTGTTGACCCATTTAGGATTGATAGAGCTCATTACAATGAAATTGCTACCATGTACTTGAGTCGTTTTAGCACCATGAGGCTGCCTACTTTGTTTCTTTTTGCCTCAATAAGTCTCTTAGAATTTAACATTTCTGGTACACCTACAGTCATTAACTGTACTGGCTAAGTGGTCAGCTGGTAGATTTCATCTGACCTGTTCAGCTGGTGATGGTATGCACTCACTGTCCTTGGCCTCCGGAGTCTTTTTGTGCTGCAATGCCTGTGCTCGACGCAATGTGAGCTTCTGACTCCACTGTCAAGAGTTGTGCCCTCCCATTGTTACTCAGGACTCTAGCTGGGATGTAGTTTAGCCTGGAGTCAGCCCCATGTTATCCTCCCAAACCGGCTTTAGCTTCTTTTCAGAACGCAGTACTGCAGGCCCGACTCCGCCATGCCCCACTTCAAACATAGGTAAGATGTAGGCCACTTCTACTCTGAAACCTGCGGGTCTTGAGTGAAGAGAAAAATCTCCAGCGGCAAGTCAGGAGCTCAGATACACTTCGTTGTGGCTCTTGGAAGCTCTTTTGGTAATTTGATATGATAATTTGTGGTGAAGCTGGCCCAGGCTTTCTAATTGTATAGACATAAAGAACAAGACACCTATGAGACATTGCATATCGTTTTACTCACACTAGTGTCTGTAGGATGCAAACTTATTCAATGCTTTTAGCTCAAAGTATCATTTAGAGTAACTTGAAAAACAACTCCTGAATTACCATTAAGCCAGTGGGTAAAGGAGGGGCACAGGTGATTTTAGAAACAGAAATGCGTGAGCATAAGGTACTAAGAGAACTCACTAAAACAGACCACTTCAAAAAGATCTTATACATAATCCCATAGGAAATCAGATTCATACACCAATGGAGGAAGGTTTGGATATGGGTTGACTCTCAGAAAAAGAGTATCAGTCCATGAAAAGGAAACATCCTTGGACATCTGTCCTTTACATAATTTACATAATACACAATGACTCACAGAACCCTCTTAGGAAGGCCCAACTTCTAGGGTGGTAGGTATCTTTTTGCATCCATCAACATCAAAATGTTTAGATATATTAATCAACCATTCATTTTGTCCCAAAAAATATGGTTACCATAAGGATAAAAAGTACTCCATCAATACCATTGTATTGATGCATCTTAATGAACAGACCGAGCACTTTGTTGCAATGGATGAACACTCATTGTATACCAACAATCCTCAAATTGCAGCGATAAAAGTTGTCATGAGGTTTCTGAACAAAAGAGTAACCACAACACAATTCAGTGCCAACCTCACCATATTCAGTTTAAGGTTCTTCACGGTGAAACACCAATTCATCATGCAGATAAAGGGCATTTCAATAGGATGCTGGAAAGGTGACTGACCTCATTGGGCATTGCAGAAAGAGAGGTGGATCTATGAAGATAGCCTGGAAAAGAAACAAAAAAATATACAAGATCTCGTTCATGGAGGAAAGACACTAACAAGGATTTCAAAACTAGTTTCGGTCAACCTACCGATAATGAGCATCACAATGAGGAAAAGTTTCAGAATGTGAACAAACAAAAGATGTGCATGAATGTATTTACAATGGCAAACACTGATATGCTACTACCTCATTACCTGCAATATCAAACATGATGTATATGCAACCATTTGCCCATGGGGATTAGCAAATAGTGGAACAAAATATCGAGATGTAATAAAAGTTGGATCACCCAACACAAATCATAGATAAGACAAACAACAGTTGTTGCACCAGCAGGGAGCAATTTTATGGAAATAAATTACATGAACAGTTCTAGCTGAAATCGCAGTAAGCACAGATACTCCCAATAAAAGAAGTCTTATTTATTTTTAAATTTAACACACGTGAACATGGTTTGAAGAGGATCACTGAAGCTAGTCTCATACACAACTGAAGGATCCGGTGATGTGTAAGTAACTGATGCAAGGGACCTTGGTCTACTTTCCAGATTCAATGCATCTTATTGTATTAAGAAGTGATGTTTTAGTCTTTCCTTTGCCTAAAAACTGCAAAGTCTTTACAGACTCTTCTTTATTTTCAATTGACTGCATGACATGCAATTATGAGTAAGCTGACGGGACTAACATTGCACCTTTTAGACTAAAGAAGCACAGTGAATTTTCCAACATGCCTTTCAAGCCGGCCATACTCTTCCCCTTAATTTATCTGAATGTGTTTTGCTTTATGTGTGCTCAATCCTCACACAGGCACGCTTAGTTAAGCTCACCCTCTGAGACTTTAATTCAAAGAGACGGTGTTTCTATTGTGCTTAACCTCAGCCTGCACCAGTAGGGAAACTCACAATGAATGACAAATGCGCCCATGGTGTAGGTACACAGGATTCCCTTAACAGAGTTTTTTTTTAGGTCCTTCCCTGCAATCACACTTTTTGCAATACTAGCAACTACCAAGGAAGTAAACATTACTTAAGCACAAATTATGGTCTACCTGCTTGTTAGACCTGACAGCCTTAGAGTGGTCTTCCCCCCAACCTTTTGCCTACCTCCTCCACGTTTCTGAACTCATTTTTGCCGGTTGTAGGACTCTGTACACTTTCCCACTGCTAACTAGTGCTAAAGTGCTTGTGCTCTCTCCCCTAGACATGCTAATATTGGTTTATCCCCAATTGGCATATTGCATTTACTTATAAATCCCTAGTAAAGTGGTACCCCTTGTACCCAGGGCCTGTAAATTAAATGCTACTAGTGGCCCTGCAGCACTGATTGTGCCCTCCACTTAAGTAGCCCCTTTAACAATGTCTTTGGCCTGCCACTGCAGAGCCTGTGTGTGCAGTTTACACTACCATGTCGACCTGGCAAAACAAACCTTATTCTAGCACCAAACCTTCCCTTTTTATGCATATGTACCCGTAAGGTAGGCCCTGTATAACCCACAAGGCAGGGTGCAATGTATTTAAAAGGCAGGACATGTACTTTTAAGTTTTACATGTCTTGGTAGTGAAAAACTCACAAAGTCAATTATGACTATCGCATGGCCCATCTCTCCCATAAGACAACAATGGGATTATTTTATTACATTTTAAAAGTGTAATTTCCAATTGGAAAGAGATGAGACCCCCCCCAAGTCTGTCTTTGTAATCCCAATTTAAAATTTAAAATCACAAATTAGGGTGAAGTCGGATTCTAAATTGCAATTCTGAAAAGGCCTCTTTTAGAAGGCTGGTATCTTCTTACTTTAGCCATTTGGTGCCTGCTGCCTGCCTCTTTTAGTTGACAGCTGAGCATTGTGTATTCCCTCTGGACAGCTACACACAAAGAGAGCTTAGGTGAGACTTGATGGGCCATCCTGGGAGTTTGGAGGGAGGAGCTGTGCCAAGAAGAATGATTGCTGTGCTGATGAAGGATTGTCACTCTGCTGGCCTGCTGCTCTGGAAAAACTGCTGTCTTGGTGTGCTGACCTGCTGCCTGCTGCCCTCTTGCCTGGAGAGGAAGAACTGGACCTGGAACCCATCTTGAACCCAGGCCTATAAAGTGATTCCAAGGGCTAGTCTGCTGGCCTCTTGATCTTAGCCTCAGGGACGTAACAGGCTCCCACAGCTGCTGGGCCCATCTTCAATGAGCTCCTGACCCAAAGAGGTGCGTTTCAGGTTCTGGGCCCTTGGAAGTGGTTTTTGGGCCCCTGAAATCAAGCTTTTTGGGTCTTCGTGGACGGGAATGGGTCCATTCGGTCCAGACTGCGCCTCTCACACAAAGGATCAGCACAAGCCCCCACAAGTTTGTCTCTTCATACAGCAAGCATCGCCGCTCGCAACCCCAAGGAACCAGCACATCCATTTGCAACACCTGGCGTCTCTTCGTGCCCCGCTGGCCACCACCAGCAACACTCTCCTTGCTTCCAGCGACCTGCTTCCCCATGAACGGGACTCCTGGTACAATTTGTGAGAAGGTAAAACTTCAGCAGCACTTACCTGGAACTGTATCAGACCAGCACTCCATCGTGGTTGACTTGAACTTTTGAATTTGTCCCGGTCCAGCGTGACCAAATATCCCAAATAGGTGCTTAATGCTTCTAAATGCTATTTTACAGTTTATTCTTTTAAAATTAATATCTCATTTTCTACTTATTGGATTTTTGTCATTTTGGTCTTGAATTAGTTATAAAATTAAGTTCTAGTTTTCCAACCTGGTGTGGAGTCTTTTTGTGGTGTTTTCATTGTGTTACTGTTCGAAGTTTTGCACAAATACTTTACACATTGCCTCCTAAGTTAAGCCTGACTGCCCTGTGCCAAGCAACCGGAGGCTGAGCACAAGTTAATTTAGGATGTATTTGTGACTTACCCTGATTAGGATTTTGGTTCCTGCTTGGACAGGGTGCATACATCTGCCTGCCAGAAACCCCATTCCAGACTACACAGCCTTTGTATTTCTAGATGTTGCACTGGTAAGCAGTGATTATACATGCAATTTAATCAATTATCCAGTTTTATCCGTCATGGCCTCACGTAGCTGTCAAATTAAATTTATGTATTTACGAATTTAAACAAAAAAAAATAATGTATCTAAGACCTAAGCCCAAAATGTGTTTTGTACATCATACACGTAATTCTTGTCCTAAAATAAAAAAATCCCTTTCCATTTTATTAAAATGTGAATCGTTATCCTTTTTTAACATAGTAATTGCTTTACATCCCCAGTTCAGAGTGCTGCACATTTCAGCTGGAATATCTAGGAGTCACAAATTCATTTGAATAAATATTAAGAATGAACACACAATGGTTAGTTAAATGCCCTGTTTATTAAGATCACCCCCCCCCGCACGGATGGACTACACCTTTGTTTGCTAGTAGAGCATATTATAAGAAATATAGCATTTTAAATGGAAACCAGAGCTGTCTTTCAAAATGAAGGTCCCTGACTGAAAGAGTTCTGCTTACTTTGTAAACAATATGCGTTTCGTGGTAGTGAAATGTGACAGGGTGTGTAATAAATGCAGTATGTTACACGTGAGCAAACTATGTCTTTTTTCAAGATTATAAGAATAATGTGAAAGTTCCTTGCTTTTTATGGATTTGAGTAATTATTAAGGCAACACATGCGCTTATTTAATCCACTGGAGAACGTTTTGAACTCTATCATTGACATACATTGTAAAACTTCTTTGCTGCAGATAAAGTGTTGATTTAATCCATGATGAGCGCTCCTCATAATTTGGGCCACCTATTCAATTCCAAATTGACCGCTCTGCGTATTTTATTTAAAAGTAAAGAGCAACATATAGCACCGGACATTGGACTTAAGCCCAGGGCTAGTTTACCGTTGAATGGATAATGACATTCAATTGAGAGACACACTGTATTTAGGGAAGGAATCAAAGGATGGGTGGGTGGGAGATGGATTAATGCAGCATTTATGTGGCTGGAGCCTAGTCTAAAGTCAGCACAGTACTATACAGGATCAAAGGCAAAGATACAGTCAACATATGTCTTGAAGGGGAGCTGGTTTCTAAGAGTGAGGTTAAACGGTTAATGCGTTGTGAAGAAGTGTTCTCCAAAGAGGTGGACAAGTTTGTGGGCCCGATTACAAGTTTGTCGATCTTCCCATCGGAACGCCGACGCAACGGTCCCAGAAAGACTGACTAGCCCAAGGTCTCTCACCCACCAGATTACAAGTGTAATCCAGGGCTGGCAGAGTGGCTGTGGTGGTGTCATGATGGTGGTATGTTTGGCCCATAGGAGAGCCTTACAAGCATACGGCTGCTGTGACAGCACCTCCAGGTCATCCATGCATGGTGTGGCCTGCACCATGTCGTGTATGCCACACAGTGCATGCATGACCATGCACCTTTAGGGGGGCACATCATGTGCCCCCCTATGTATCCCAATTAGTAGATTCAGCCAGGGGCCCTGTTGAGGTCCCCTTTACATGATTTTCCACCAAGCATTTCATGGCGGGGTTACCACCATGAAATGTTTGGAGGGAAGGCAGGCCGTGATCTGCACTGTGGTGCCTGGATCGGCACCACTGCGGCAGACTGCTGCCTTCCCCACCACCGCCCCATCGGGATCTAGGATCCTGTCAGTGGCAGGTCACTGGTGGTCCCACCACCACCATCGTAATATGGTGGTTCGACTGCCGGGGTGGTGGTGGTCGGATCTTCTCAGGAATGCCATACTCATAATAAGATCCCTAGACTTTAAAGGTAATAATGCTAGGAACCAATGAATTTCATAGTTAAACCTTTTTCATACATTTTTCAACATAACATTTCTAAAATGGAGTATTTCTTAACAACTTCATACTCATTGTTTCTGGAAAATGTTATTTTTTCTATCCAATTTCTATTTAGACTATACTTTTCATTGAGTTGGGAATCTATTGTTTACTTTTAAAAGAATACGGCATAACATGACTTAAAGGGTTACTTAAAGTGCATTTCAAAATATATACATGTACTTCGGGGATACAGTTAATGTCCCTCAGTGCAAGAAACCTATACTCATAGGTATACTATTTTTTGTAATGGGGGTCTAAAGCAGAGCAACGAGTTAACCACCACAACATCAGGAGCAGGCACTTATGGGATTTTGAATGTTTGCAACAAGAATCTAGGGGAAAGAGATGCGAATGTAGGTGATGGTCTTGTATTTGTGATATGAAACACACGTCAGAACTAGGTATCTGGACCCACTAAGGATCAAATGATAGGCTTGTCCTTAGAAAAGATCAAAAAGAACTCTGTTATTACAGCTCCCAAGAACAAAGTGAAACAACAGTCACTCACAAGTAAGCGGTCTAACTAAAGTCAAATCAGAACTTGTGGGATGGGTGTAAAGCATAATGAAGTAATATAAAAAAAATGTTAATGCACATTATGTAAATTTTTTTGCTCTCCACTGAACCATCATTTCCGGATTCCCAAATATCCTGTTGTTACATCAGACCATTACACTATATGCAAGTAATATTTGCACAAAGCATTAGCTTGAGTTATAAACTTGCATGGATAGCCACTAATGCTGTTTGTCCTCCAGAATTATGGAGTCAGTATGTTGTGCCCCCTAATTTCTGTTTTGAGTTACAAGCTACTTGCAAAGCCAGAAATCCTACTGGGCAGACTCATATGAGATCAAAAAGGCAGAAATAGTAGACAGTGAATATTACCAATATCACTTTGGAAAAATGGGTTACTGGTAAAGCTTAATTGTCTGCTAGTTCGGTTTGGAAGATCTCTAGATGAGACATAACTCAAACTAGGCATGTGTGCATATATGTGGTATTTCTATAGCATAAACCTAGTAAAAAAACAGTGAAGTGTTATAAAGCATCAGAGGCAAGCATGCAGTCAACCGGTGTTAGGAGAGTTAGCTGGTTTGTCAATGGTTAGTGCATTGTGATGTATCATTCTTTAAAGAGGTGCATTTTCAATGCTTTCTTAAGCCGGAGCAGTGTGTGGCAGTCCAGAAGCAGAAGGGGGTGTTAGTCTAGATACTGGGTGCATAGATTGAAAATGCCCGCTGACTTGTTTTCTTTTCTACACTTCCTACTCTGCAGTATGATGATGTTCTGGCACCGGCCATGCCAAGAATCACCAGCGGTGGTGAGCTTGTTTGCAAGATTAGTGTGGCTGCTGGTTATAATGGCTTTGAAAATGATGCATCTGGGAGGCACTGCAGCAGGGTGTTGCTACCATCCATTTGCAAGAACAAGATGGCTTGATCAGCAGATTCACATTCTTTTAGAAGAGAGTGCTGGTACCAGGCAATCTTTGGCTTTTGGTAATGTGTTCCTTGATGGTCAGGTTTGGTCTCCACGGTGAATCCAGGTGACATGGCATGAAGTTAAAGTTGGGGTTTGAAGACGTCAAGGCTAACTTTTTTACATTTTCGCTAACATTATTTTATTAGAACAGTTAATGAAAGCTGTTAGAGCTAAAATTATTGGCGTGGCTTTCCATCATACACTTTGCCTTCACTTTTCCAGTTTTACTGAATTCATTTTTGCTGGCCTTAGGACTCTCCAAACTTTACTACTGCTAAACAGTGCTAAAGTGCTTTTGCTCTCTCCTTTAAACATGGTAGAATTGGCTCATATCCAATTGGCACTTTAAATTTACTTGTTGGTCCCTAGTACAGTGGTACTACATGTGCCCAGGACCTGTAAATTAAATGCTACTAGTGGGCCTGCAGTGCTTATTGTGCCACCCCCTTAAATAGTTCTTTCAAACAATCTCAGGCCTGCCATTACAGAGTGTGTTCAGTTTTAAACTGCCATTTTGACCTGGCAAAATAAACCTTTTGCCAGGCCTAAACCTTCCTTTTTAATGCAAATACTCTGCCGATAGGGCGGGCCCTAAATGCCCATAGGGCAGGGGGCATTGTATTTAAAATGTTCAACGTGTTCTTTTAAATTTTACATGTCCTGGTAGTGAAAAGTAAACCTGGGTGTCAAATTCTGCTCCGCTCGCGGAATTTGTGGAATTTAGGCAATTTCGCGTTCCGCGGAGAACGCGGAATTGCCAACAATTCCGCGATCCGCGGCGTAGCGGAATTATTTTCTTGTTCGCGCTTTAAAAATGTGTTCTAGCGCGCGCGATAGCGACTTACCGGGATTCCTGCGTTCGCCGACGGGTTTTTCTATCCGTTCGCATGCGCCACGAGATTTCGGTAGCCGGCCGCGCGATCCCGCGAGAGTTTGCGATCGCGAACACGTCATTCGCTGCGCCATCGGACACCGCAAGAGTGTGCGATCGCGAACATGTCATTCGCCGCGCCATCGTGCACCGCGAGAGAGATTGCGATCGCGAACACGTCATTCGGGCGCGCCATCGGACATCCGGCGGAATGTTGGTAAAGCTCGCGATCCCGAACACGCAAAATTTTCAATCTGGAGAAGAATAATATCTCGAGCAGCATAAAACCTTCTATAAAATGATGATTTGGATGAAAAAAAACCTCAGATTGATATTTAGCTGTCCTTTTTTGTCAAATGTTTTTGGGGGAGAGGGAGGAAGTGCCACAGAGTCTCCTACTTCCTGTTCCTGTCCAGCAGGCTCCTCCCAGTGCTTTGTCCATCTCCTGTTCATTTTTCACTTGGATTTGAGCTGGAAGGATCACTCTTTGTGTCTGCTGCATCATTATCATTGGATTTGAGGACTTTTGGATTTGAGATTTTACAAGTAAGTTGGTGTTGTTTGATTGGGGCATTGCAGTTGCTGCAACTACAATTTTGGTACTTTTCATCATTTTTAAAAATAAATAGTTGTGGGTAGCCAGTAGGCCCAGAGCTAGTCATGGGTGGGTGCATGATGAAACATGATGAAACAACTGTTCCTTTGCTGTGTGATGTATTTATTTATTTCAAACATCATTTAGGGCATATGAATGGCATTGGATTAAATTGCAAAATGTGCATTTTTGGGTGTATTTCAGTTTTTTTGGGTGTGTGTTAAATACATGCCTTAGTTGTGTTTGGTGTGTTGCAGGCCTTGTTTAGCCCTGTGGATTTTCGTTTTTGCATTTTATTGCATTACAGGCAAAGCAGTGTGGTTTAGCATGCAGCCTTTGCCTGGCTATTATAGGCCTGTTTTCAGTACATTGTTTTCCAGGCCTCCTGCTTGTTGCTTGTGATTTGTGAGTGTCCATGTGGCTGGTAGCCATTTCTGGTGGGAGTTATAAGTGTGCTGCTGTTGCCATATAGGCCTGCATGTGTTTCCTTTGTGGCCTAGGCTTCTTGTTGTGGTCCTGGCCATGAGGCTGGCGGCCATTTTGAAGCCAGGCAGTGTGCTTTTGCCATAGGCCTGCATTGTCTGTCTTCAGTTTCTTGTTGTTGTGGGCCTGGCCATGAGGCTGGAGGCCATTTTGAAGCCAGGCAGTGTGCTTTTGCCATAGGCCTGCATTGTCTGTCTTCAGTTTCTTGTTGTTGTGGGCCTGGCCATGTGGCTGGTGGCCATTTTGAAGCCCGGTAGTGTGCTTTTATCCATAGGCCTGCAAGCTTGTGGCCTAGTCTGCCAACAGGCCTTTCATCCAGTAGGCTCAGAGGTAGTCAGGGGTGCATGAAACAACTGTTTCTGTGTGTTCTGTTGAATTTAAACATCATTTAGGGCATGGATGGCATTGAATTGAATTGCAAAATGTGTATTTTTGGGTGTATTTCAGTTTTTTTGGGTGTGTTAAATACATGCCTTAGTTGTGTGTGGTGTGTTGCAGGCCTTGTTTAGCCCTGTGGATTTTCGTTTTTGCATTTTATTGCATTACAGCCAAAGCAGTGTGGTTTAGCATGCAGCCTTTGCCTGGCTATTATAGGCCTGTTTTCAGTACATTGTTTTCCAGGCCTCCTGCTTGTTGCCTGTGATTTGTGAGTGTCGATGTGGCTGGTGGCCATTTCTGGTGGGAGTTATAAGTGTGCTGCGTTTGCCATTTAGGCCTGCATGGTTTTCCTCTTGGCTTACTGCTTCCATCCATCCCCTTTGCCAGCTGCAGCTCCCTGAATGATGTGATGAGCAAATAATTTAATGCCAAACAGGGTCCCCTTCCATTACATTTGTATTTTTGTTGTTGTTCCTCTTCTTACCTATCCTTCCTGAGAGTGTACACAGTATACCATGAAAGCCCTTGTTGACAGTCTCACAAATGGCTACACTAACTTATATATTTTATTTGTTTGTTTGTACTAGTAGTAATTGAACCACAACAACAAATGCAACATTTCACTGATGTTCTTCTCCTGGCTTCTTTGCTTTTAGGTGCACAAAAACACAGAGGAGGAGGTGTCATCATCATCACCCGTTGTACTGCCAGACAGAAGTCCTGCTGCGCACCACGTCACGTCCACGTGTGACCACAGACATCTCTGCAACTTGTGCACCTGCGTCCTGCTGACATCTGAAGAAGATGGCCCCAAAGAAAGGTACCAGGTCCTCCAGTACCAAGAAAGTTGCCAGTGAGAAGAAGAAGGAACAGAAGAAGGAAGTGGCACTTGCCAAGACTGGTGTGCTGCCCAATGTGTTTTTTGGTAAAAAAAAACTTACGCCTGCAGCAGCGGTGTCTGGCGGGGACCAAGCTGGGAGCAGCACCTCTGCATCAGCGGGCCCACCCCACCAACCTAGGCCCAAGCCCATGAGTGTGGCAGAGGTAGCCAGTCTACTAACGAGCAGTGATGTTGAAATGTCATTATCGCAAAGTAGTACCCAATCCACGCACTCGCAGGTGGAAACTCAGCAGATAAGCGGGCAACCACAGCCGCAACCACAGCCGCAACCGCAGCCGCAACCGCAGCCGCAACCGCAGCCGCAACCGCAGCCGCAACCGCAGCCCCAACCGCAGCCGCAACCCCAGCTGCAGCCGCAACCCTTGCCGCAGCCGCAACCGCAGCCGCAACCACAGCCCCAACCGCAGCCGCAACCGCAGCCGCAACCGCAGCCGCAACCACAGCCGCAACCACAGTCGCAACCACAGTCGCAAGCACAGCCACAACCACAGCCCACAATAGTAGTTGTTCCACCTGAAGTAGGGGAAGTTCAGGAAATCGAGCTTTTTGCAGACGAAGAGGAGCAAGCCACTGTTTCAGAAGATCCATTGTCTTCCAGACCCCCAGCAAGGAAAAGGAGGGTTAGTCCATCAACTTCTTCTTCAAGCCCCGCTTCTGATGATCTAGATGCCACTTGGAAGCCACCAGCTCAGTCTGAGAATGATGCACGCCACAAGACAAGGCTAGTGAAAAGGAAGGTTCCAGAAAGCCTTAGAGTTATGGAGGTAGATGTAGACGAGGGGGGTGATGATGATGAAGAGCCATTCATCATGAACATCACTCCCGGGCCTGCGGAGATGGAGACCAACATTATTAGACTATCCAAAATCGCTGCGAGGGATGTAGCACGGATCCCACCAACACAGGTAACACCAACATGACCTCCAGCTTCCATATTTGCCTTTGCAAAGGCCCGGCAGGGACCTACATCCAGCTCAACCATCACCTCAGTAGGTGGTGGTAATGTAAGTGCACAGAGTCAAATTCCAGGCACACCCTCCAGTTCATCTGGTATTGAAAGTGGCACCTCCAGCAGCGCCAGAAAGTTCTCCTCCCCAGTTTGGGACTTCTTTTCGGTTAGCAGTAAGGAGGAGAACATTGCTATATGCTCAATTTGTCGGCAGGCTGTTAGGCGGGGTAAGCTTGGTACAAACTATGGTACCGGAGGACAAACAAGTCATCTCAAAAAACACCACAGTATCAAGTGGGAGGCTCACCTACTTCACTTAGAAAAAAGTAAAACTGGACCCTTTGCTGTTGTTGGGGATGAAGAAGTAGGGGAAGATATGATCGCGGTGGAAGGTCAACAAGAGGGAGACATTTCTAGCCCTATCCCCAGCAGTGTAGTGGTACCGCCCACATCCTCAGCAACATCTCAGTGGCACCGTAGTAAGAGTCAGCCTGAGACACCAAGGCAACCGAGCACTGCAATGAGCAAAAGTGCGGCGTCATTGAGCCTAACTGGGTTCAAGAAGACAGGTGCACCACAAAGGAAAATATTCCAGCCTACCATTGACAGCATGCTTAGGTCGGAGGGGCAGTACCAATGCAACCACCCAACGGCACGGTTGTACAATGCGAAGCTGGCTAAAATGTTAGCGCTGGACCTTCTCCCTTTTTCATTTGTGGAAGGGGTGGGTTTCCTTGAATTTGTGTCAGCCATCTGCCCTAAATGGAAGGTTCCCAGCCGGTCCTATTTCGCCAGAGTTGCTGTTCCAGCACTACATCACGATGTGCTGGAATTGGTTGGACAAGCTTTGCAGCAGAGTGCTGTTCACAAAATCCACCTGACAACAGACATGTGGACCAGTTGCCAAGCCACTGATTACATGTGCATCACTGCACACTGGGTCTCTTTTGTGGGGGTTAGAGAAAAGCTATCTGAAGTAGGTGCTGTTGACACAGCTGAGATTTTTAATGCTTCTTGGAAACATGCAACTGTAGCCATGTTCGCCATGGAGAAATCTCATACTGCTGCAAACATTTTGGAAGAGTTTAACAGCAAGGTCTTTGAATGGCTGCGCCCAAGAGGGCTTAACATTGGTTTTGTTGCCACGGATAATGGCAGTAATGTACTTAAGGCCATGGAGGTTGGTGCCTATTTCAGGGTCCCATGTTTGGCGCACTGCATTAACATTATAGCTCAAGACTTTCTGAAAAAAGAACCCATAGTCAGCAACTTACTGACCACCTGCCGCAGAATATGCACTCATTCAGCCATTCTTTTAAAGCCCGGAAGCAGCTGAGGATCATTCAACGTGACTATAGAATGCCAGTCAAAGCACTCATCCAGGAGGTGGCAACACGTTGGAACTCAACGTATTACATGATTGACCGTCTGTTTGAGCAGTACAGACCAATCAATGAATATGTCATGCGAAGGGCGGATGCTACTGTGAAAGGCATGACCCTTCAGATGGACCAATGGTGCCTAGTTAAATCTCTTACAGAGATGCTTCTTCCTTTCGAGGTCTTCACACGTGAAGTCAGCGAGGAGGACTGTACTATGGGCCAAGCTATCCCATTGTTGCACATGCTAGAGCAACAGCTGAAGGAGGTGTCTGAAGCATACATAGGTGTGGAGGAAAAAAAAGAAGCATATGAGTTGGTGGAGAGCTTATCATGTCGCTTAACTGAAAATGCAAGGGTGCAAACTAAGATTTTGTCACAAGAACATTACATTTGTGCCACAATTCTGGATCCACGGTACAAATCGGCACTGAACAGTAAGACATTACTCCCTTTTTCAGAAGTGGATGTTGCCCAGTAAAAAACTTGGATAGCTGAGGCAGCCAGTAAATTGGAAAATGAACGGCTGGTAATTAAAGGCCTCAAACCCACAACAAGTACTGCAGCAGGGCATCCGGCGTCAAGTTCAACTTCAGAGCCTGAGGGCAGTGCATTTGGTTCACAGCAGTCACCAACACCAACACTATCGACAACAGCAAGAACCGGATCATCAGCCCCAGTAAAAACGGCACAGGATTGGTATTTACAGCAAGGACTTGCTAGGTCCAGTGCTGATGCAAAGACAAAAGAGGCCAAACAAAGTGTAGCACCCCTGAACATTGACCGGATGGTCCAGGCCTACCTGGATGACCCAACAGAGGTCTACATTGATCAAAACCCATTGCGGTATTGGTATGGCAAAAGGGGCCAATGGCCAGTGCTCAGCAGGCTGGCGATAAACTATCTGGCTTTCCCTGTCGCAAGTGTCTCTTCTGAACGTGTTTTCAGTGCTGTTGGTTCCAATGTAACAGTGAAAAGGACCAGTCTCTCACCCAAAAACGTGGAGAGGTTAACCATGATCAAAATGAATCAGCAATTTATACCACCGAATTACACAATACATGAATCAACGCAGGAAGATGAGGACAGTGGCTCAGGTGACGGAAGTAGCGTGTTAGATGCTGATTACCTACTTCTGATTGAACCCCCAGAGTTTGAGGACGAGCTATACTTTCCTGACAACTAGGCTTCCACTTCTTACTGTCGTCCTCCCTTATTTACTTTTATTTGTGTGTCTGTCTTTCTGGTTGGAAACTTCAAATCACAACAAATCCATCACCACCGTCTTTGTCTTTTATTGCCATATATGAGTTTCAGCTGTCTGCATTTCAGTCCACTCCTCCGAGTCCTGTTCCTCCATCTCCTGAATCGCCCTAAATCTATTGCCCTCAAGCCAGATGATGATTGGATGTAGCATAATCGAAGAAAAAAGAAAATCTTGCCTCGTTGAGTCTCTCCAAAAGAAGTGGAACATGATGATGACTACTATAGCTATCCTCCTTTCCGAGCCGAGAGAGACTGCCCATTAACTGAAGATGAGAAGGAACAGGTAATGAATGATGACATGCATTGGACGCGGACTGAGTGGTTTGTGTTGTTGTTGTTTGTAGTGCATGAAGTTAATTCATTGTGTACTATTATCTAATCTACACACTAAAAGTAACTCAATGCAATGTTTGTTTCCATTCTTGTTTTTTAATAACAAATTTCTACTTCTACTGCAGGCCGATCCATTGCATTTTGAATATGGAAAGGGGACTCAATCTGTACACTACTGCACACTGAGTTGGACAACACACCATGATGATGACCACAGTGACATAATATCTTCACAGTCACTCAGTACGATCCGAGATGATTGATGGAATAACTCAGGGCGTTTCATGAGTGGCATAAAAGGTAAACAAGTCACCAACAACCACTGCAGACCTACATGTCTGTGTAGTGGTGGAGTCGAGTGTGGTGGTATGACTGACAGCGGAGTATTGATTTAGTCACTTAATTTGTAAAATGCTATGTTGCTGTATATCTGCTTTGTCTGCCTCTGTCAAAAAATGTACGCTAAATGGAGGATGGGTCACGGGTGGCGTGGGCCTGCTCTGTACTGTTGTTGTTGGAGGTTAATCCTGGAAACAGACTAGAGTAGACATGATGTATCCATGCCGCCTCTGAAAGTGTTCTTGTTGCACTCCACCGTAATTTATGCATTTGTTTTCTACTTGATTTTTCAATATCCCTTTTGTTTTTCCATCTACAATTACAGGCCGGCCCTTACCCTGTGCTATACTGGGAAAAACAACTCTCACTTACCTTACCAATGAATCTACATCTGCCAGGCAGGCAGTGGCGTCACCCAAGATTGATGGCCAGAGCGTCCATGGAAGGGAGGACCAAGAGGAATGCCGAGATGCAACTCCCCATTTTGACCAGGATAACATACAGTAACAGTATCAACTTTCATCATCTTTTAAAGAATTTGATTCATTTTTTGTCTTCAATCATTACTACTGTGTGTTGTTGTTATTATTATGTTTGCTCTCTGCTTATAATTCAATTCATCCCTACAGCTATTTTTGAATTTTCTTTGCTATCTTTAAGCCCGGGCCAGTACAACAGAACAGAAACTGTATGTAATTCGGGTCTCTCGGAGGGCAGACAGGCAAGGCAAATTGCATAATATACTGCTGCCCTGTACTGTCTAATTGTCTAGTAGTAGTTAGTAAGTACTACTTATCATTAACCATCAAGTTATCATCATCATGCATGCATTTCCTTTTTCTCCCTTAACAGATTTATGGATATGGTTGTCTGCCAAGATTGTGTTTTGTTGTTGTCCATGCGTACTGTTTTTCTTTGTCAAACCTTTCCCCAAACCCCCTTTCCAATCATTCATCAAACCCTAACCCTCTTCCCCCGGGCTGTGTGACTTATTGAGGTGTGACTAAATTAAATGTACACCAATAATTTATCACACGCTTGCTGGGGCGGATGTGGCAAAAGCAACACTAATTCAATTTCAAGGCAGGGCGAGGATCTTCTTCTGCTTGTCCACCCATGAGCAGTATATTTGTGAGATAATTTTTTTACCAAAGGAACCTAATCCATCTGCATTAATTGCCGGCATCGATTGGATTTGTTGTCATCCTCCTACACAGCACTAACGGTTACGCTTGTGTCGAGTGTACTGTAGGCCTAGTCGAGTGACTCGACACAGCTAGAGTTTGTAACTCTATGTACTAGGCTATCCCCGCCACCATTATGTTTTATTGTATTTTGGCATATTATTGTTTGGCAGTAAGTTCCGTACTGTACTTCGCTCTACTACTCCTCCCACAGTCTCTCTCAGGCGACTGACTGTCTCATTTTCTTTTTTTGCAAATGCTACTGCCAGTGTCTACTACTACTACCACCACAACCATGGCATGTTGGGAAAGAAAACCATCATCACCATGCAGCCATCGCCGTGCCTAAGTTAAACATCAAGCACAGGTAAGAGAAGAAGTTTGGGGGAGGCATAATTAATAATGGAAATGTTTTCATTCATTCTATTTCACACACCCCTTGAGTCCAGTTGCAGAATGCATAGACTAGGAGGAGAGACTGACAATACTAGTAGGACAAGTCCCTCATTGAGGGGTACCGCATCTATCTGTTTGTGTCTTACTAAGTCAGCCAATTATTTAAATCAAACACTGGCTGTGGCCCTGCACCAGCAAGGAAACAGTGTGACGTAAAACAGTAACCCCACCCACAAAACATTAACAACATCATATATAAAGTATAAATATATAGTTTAATCCCCTAACAAAAATAAACTATGTAAAAAAATCCCACAACAACACCTGACCCACCCCTCTCCCTAACCCCAACCAATGTCCATTGCCCGGAACAAAAAAGTCCAATAAATTAAATGTCCAATTGTCCAAAAGTGAAAACCCCAACGCCCGATTCCCACCCACCAAAATAAGCAATAAAAAAGGGGCAATCAACAGGGTCTGTTCATCAGCGGGCTCGCCTCTTCAGGACACAAATACGCTCCTTTAGACGGGCCACGCAGCGCTTCAATGCGCGGCAATTGCATCCACAGGGGGGGCAGCAGTGCTATTTAATGAAGTACGGCGGCGGGCGGCTGCCAGACGGTGGAACCGTAACACTGGAGGGGGTGGCTGGGGCCCAGGGCATTGGAGGAGGCTGCAGCTGCTGCTGCCTCCTCCTCCTCCTCCTCTAGAACCACCAGCCGCCGGTATTCACTTTGTATGGCCTCCAGCTTCCGGCGCCGGACCTTGGCTGCCAACTCCTTCCTGTCTACTTTCACTTTGGAAGGAGTAGCTTCATCAAGAAGAAAAAACAAGACTATTGTAAAATATACTCTTAGCAAAGCAGTAAGACAAATTAATTCTACACATAGTGGCACAGTAGCACTAGCAAGCACAGTACATAACATTTGTGGTATGTATCTATCCTCCCACTACCTCGGCCTCTAACATTTTTGGGAGTTTCAGGCATTCCACCACCCATGCATCTGATTCCTATCAGACACCTATGCATGCATCCCACGTATCCTTCTCTGCCAGTCATAAATATTAAATCTCGCCTGTCCTTCCTCCTTCCACCCTTCTTTTCCTTTTCGTTCAACCCATCCATCAAGGTCATCTGATCTGACTTTTAGTCTTCTCCATAAAACTTTCACAGCTGAGTTGAAGTCAGATAGAAGAGGCCATTGGTTACTCAACAGTACACTCCCGCCGCTAATGCTATTGCTAATGCTAAGTAAAGGGTGTCTTCTTCAACCGTTCACAACAACTTCTTACTTAAGTTCCAACAGTACAGTATACATTACACCCTTGCAGCGAGTGTAATGTCAATAAGTAAGGATTAGGAATATAACTTACCACCGCCCGCCACTGCTGCTGGCTCACTCCCTGCAGCTCCTCCTGCAACTGCCGCATCTCCTCCTGCACCGTCAGCGGCCGCGTCACCTTCGCCGCTGGCCCCGGTACTGGTGGTCGGTAGTACGCCTAGAAAAAACATTACACATTTTTCAGATGCCATATACACTCTCCCTATTTTTCACTAGCAAGATTGAAAAAAAGTTAATACATACATAATACATATACAACATACATCACTAGTACAAATCAGGTAGTAGAGTAGACACTAGTAGTGTTATATGGTCCCTAGGGTCATTCTAGTCTTTGCTAAGTTACCCCGAGCCATGCAACCATTTTAGCTTTGTGTCTTTTATTTTTGTGCAAGTTACCTCGCAGCTTGTTGTGTAAGAAGCCTTTGAGCCCACATGAGCTCATACTGCTACTGTCTGAGCGCTGCGTACAAGGTCGAAAAACAAGCCACTTTGTTATGGAGTTCTGGTGTTAGTCCATAATGCTTATCCATAAAAATACTACACTTTTTGGCACGACTGAGAAATGCTTGCACTATACTAACGCGCACCATTTTTCTCATAACAGACGGAAGATTCCCTTCTACGAACCAGAACTTTGCAGAGCTTATGATGTAACCAGTACTAGGTTCTTCTAAGGTGAGAGGTCCCCAGAATTCGCTCAGAGATCTTCATTTATAATTTTATATAAACTATATTCCTACCAAGGGGAGGGTGGTTCTTCCACCACTGTTCAGTTATCATGATTTCTCCTTTTGTCTTCTATGGACTTGTAGTTGTAAGTGTAACTAAGTGTGACAATGTTTAGTGTTTTAATCTTATGCATTTTGCTGTTGCTGCTGCATTATAGAACAACGTACAGAGCTTGTCAGTTGAAAATAAACCTTTGAACTTACATAGACTCGGTGGTATTTGGTGTGGACTTACACGAGTGAGTGAGCGAAAGGGTGTGCATTGCTTCCGCGACTGAGAGGTCGGGAGTGTTATGTTCTGGGTTGTCTACTCATTGGGTATCTTGGGGGGGTTCGGAGAGCTAATGAGACACTATAACTAGTCGGTCAGGGGATTGTGGCGGCTTCTGATTGAGGTGTGAGGAAGGTCCAACCTCCCTTCACCAACGTCCTATTTTCTTGTGCAAATTTCTGTATGTGCAGAATCCCTACAACAGTAGTAGTATGTCCTATCCTATCAAAAATAGTAAAATCTGGTTGGGCTTTTTGTTGGTGGGAATTGTTGAAAAGCCTCAAGATTAAGAAGACTAGAAGTAGAAGAAGAGGACAACCCAAAGGACTGGACTCAATGGCTAGAGCTATTGGTGAATCTGAGTTTTATTTAAAACCTTTTAAATAAAGAGTGGCCAACTGGGCAAGCTTAGGTACAGACAGACTAATAGTAGTAGTACAGAGAGTCATAGCAGACGCAGTTAGAGGCAGGGATAACAAGAATTTAGAAACAGATAGTCTAGATCGAAGAAGAATTTGTAAAAAATAGAATTAGGAAACCGAAATAATAGTTCGGAAAAAATAAGGTGCAGGAAAAGTTAGGGAAATATAATTATTAATATTAACCACTGGAGGACTTACTGGGGCCAGCAGCAGAGCCCTCAGTAGAGGAGCGGTCCTGGCCCTGGGAGGAATCTTGATGTTCTTGTCCCGCCGCCTGTGACCCCGTCTTCTTGCCCCTGGGTGCTGATCATGTAAGATTTCATAAAGAAAGAGACAAAAATTAAAGTTTGGTGTGAAACAAATAAAATATTTTAAAATACGCTCCAAAAACATTTTTGTGAACAACAATTGCAATAAAATTGACCTATCTAATCTGATCGACTAGTAGTATTGCGAGATTCACGGACCGTCTAGAAAGCCTAAGTACCACCTGACCTAGCCCACCTATTCCAATCCAGACGGGCCAATTGTTCAGTAAGTCTGCATTTCCATTTATTTTAGTCCTCAAAAATGCATAGATGGAGGACACATGCATACATTTTTGCATACACCAAATTGTTGGTTGGTTGCTGCTGATGTTCTGCTAGTGATGATATAAGCTTATTAACACTCACTAAACAAACTACAAAAGGTTCTACTAAGGACTGGGGTAAGCAGCACTCAGCAGCACGTGACGTGACAGAGGATGCGTCACGCACACCACTTAAAAATTACCAACTAATAAGTAACTAAACCTATCAATCCACCACTATCCCTTCTTAGTGGCAGGAGGACAAAGGAAGGACTAGAGTCTCTCTAGCATTACCTAACTTAAGTTCTCTAAAGTAAACTCTTACATAATCATCAGGCCAAGCGAGCGCAAAGTTGCAAACAAGTAAGATTAGTAGCGCCGAGCGCCTGTGTCGTAACAATCACAGAAGATTTTTAAACGTAATTTACCTGCAATGTAAGCAGCAGCATTCTTGCTGGTCGAAAAAAAAAATATTCGCAATATATAACACAGAGCAGAAGAACACAAAGTAGTAATATTAAATAGCTACTCACCAAGCCCCGGGACCTCCACTCCTAGCAGGTCCAGCAGGTCCTGCTCCCGGTCCAGAATATCGGACCACCGGTGCGTCAGCTGGTTATTGGTGCGCCGGACACCAGAGCAGCGAAACACTGCCCGACGCACCTTGCCCCACCGCTGACGACGCTCCCGGAGCCCGTACCCGGACCCAGGCCTGCCGCCTGCTGCCAGGGTTAAGGGGAGGTGGCGCTGCACAAAAAAAACCAGTGCGGCCACCTCCGCCTCACCAAATAAGGCCCGTGCCTGCACCCCTTTTTGGCGCCGCCTTCCGCAAGGAAGGCGGTCGCGGCTCTGGCTATGACGAGCCCTGTGGCCCTTTGCCATGGTTCTGGGTAGGCGGGGGGGCAGAAAAGAAAAGGTAGGAATTAAAAAGTAAGTAAAAGAAATGAAAAACAGGTAATAGAAAAAGAGTGAAAAAGTAGTGAAAAACACAAAAAGTAGAAAAAAACTCAAAATATAGAATCAGGAAAATAGAGAGATAGATAATAAATAAAAAAGATCAAAAAAAGTTTCCAGAAACAAAGGATTGAAAAGATAGAGGGAGGATTGAAAAGCAGGCCCAGAACCATAGCAATAGAGTGAAAAACAAGATGGCCGCGCCCATTGCGACCGCATGGGCAAGTTCGCGCGATATTTCCCCCCCAAGCACGCAAAAAGCGTTGCGAACACGTAATACGCGTTCCCGAACAGGAAATACTTATCGCGAACGGGCGGGAGCATGCAATACGCGACCCGGAACTGGAAATAAGCATTGCGAGCGGGCCGGAGCATGCAATACGTGACCCGGAACAGGAAATAACCATCGCGAGCAGGCGGGACAAGTGAAAAACAAGATGGCCGCGCTCATTAGCGACCGCATGGGCAAGTTAGCGATATATTTCCCCGCGAGCATGCAAAAACACATCGCGAACGGGCGGGACAAGCAATTCCGCTTCTTCGCGGAATTTCTACGTGCTCGCGGAGATTTTTAACAATTTTGCGGAGATTTGCGTAACGCGACTACGCAAATTCCGCCCACCCCTAGTGAAAAGCTACTAACTAAATACATTTTTCACTATTGCAAGGCCTATCTTTTCCATAAGATAACACTGGATTACCTTATTGCAATTAATAAGTGGTAACCATTGTTTGAGAGCAGGTAGGAATGTAATGTATGGTGTCTGAGGAATTGTAACTTAAAACCATCTTTATTGTGAAAGTCAGCTTTGCAGTCACAATTCTGAAAATGCCACTTTAAGGAGTTTAGTGAACAAAGAAACAAGGGAACCCTGTAAGTAAAGAGGGACCAAGGGTAAACAATATATTACAGGAGACAGTGGTTCCTACCAAAGGAACATAAAGTCATAGGCACATAACTACAATTAGAGCTGTGTTGGTATACATCCAAATGCAAAACGTTGTACTTATTTAAACATCTGATAAATACAGAAAGAACACAATATAAATACAATACAGTGGGTAAAAGGAGCAGGGTATGGCAATCACCACAATTCCAGACATCAGGCATTTGCTTCCAAAGTGACTCTCAACGATACATATTTGCAACAGTCACAATGTGAGAAACATCTTGTGCTCCACATAGATCGTAATAAATTAATTGGAGTCAAGGTGTGGGTGTTGATGACATTTCGATCCCAACTATAGCAGGGGTATCATCATCAGGACAAAGATATCTATATGCCTGAAAGATAGCCTGAGTGAGATTGCACAGAAGTGAAAGTAGTTTCCGTGTAGGGATGTCCTCCATGAGGTATTCAATTGCCAGAGAATTAGTCGGCGAACATGAACATCAGTAGGCGGGTCAGAAAACAATGTCCTGCCCGTTGTCCACTGGGGCCCGGGCTCGGAATCGAGCGACCTGATAGGAACCTGAATGTTGCTGTAGTAGTGTAAAACCCGGAAATCAGGAAATGGGAGCCAGGGAAACATTCAGGTTCCTATCAGGTTGCTCGATTCTGAGCTCGGGCCGCAGTGGACTGATCAGAAGATCTTACAGAACATGCGGGAGATGTGGAAGCAGGCAAATGAGGCAGCGATGATCTATTGTTTCATGGTGAGTTTGTTGTCCAGGATGATGCTCGGGTTGCTGGTGTGGTCTGTCGGTGAGGGTGTGGGTCCGAGTTTGGTGGGCCCCCAAGTGTCGTCCCACGGGGAGGTGTTGTTTCCAAAAACAATTCGTCCTGGCATTGTAGAAGTTGGTTTTAGTGGTGGGGTGTCTTCCGTGAGTGAGAGGATGAGCTGGGTGTCATCTGCGTAGTATATGATGTTGAGGCATGGGTTTTGATGATGTCGGCCAGGGGTGTCATGTAGATGTTGAACAGGGTGGGGATGAGGAATGAACCTTGAGGGATGCTGCAGATGATGCTGTTAGGCTCCTAGGTGAAGAATGGAGGCCAGATTTTCTGGATGCGTCCTGTAAGGAAGGATGTGATCCATTTAAGGGTGCCTCCCTGGATCAAGATGTAGTGGAGACTCTTACTGAGAGTGTGGTGGGATACGTTATCAAACGTAGCTGAGAGGATGGCGAGTCTAAGGGTTGCTGTTTCCCCCCAGTCAAGGAGGGTTCTGATGTCATCATCAGTGGCAGTGATCAAGGCAGTCTTGGTGCTGTGGTTGGTACAGAAGCCATACTGGTTGTTTCCCTCAAGATGTTTGGAGAGCTGGTGGTTAGTGGCCTTCTTGAGGACCTTGGCAGGAAAAAGGGAGCAGTGAGATGGAGTGATAGTTCCTGAGTTTGCTGTGGTCAGGGGAGGGTTTCTTGAGGAGGGGCCTGACTCTGTGTGTTTCCATACATCAGGGAAGGTGGCCGTGGTGATGGATGCACTGAGGATCGAGGTGAGTGCCATGCTGATTTTGTTGCTGCCGAGGTTGAAGAGGCATTGTGGGCAGGGGTCCAGTGGATGGAGTTCATGATGGTTGTGGTTTTCACTGTGGTGAGCTGTTCCCATGTGGTGAGTGGGTGGGTTGTGTAATAATAATGTGAGGAGGTTGTAGAGGTCGGTGGGTTGGTGTTCAAAATTACTGTAGATGGTGGACATCTTGTTTTGGAAGTAGTTCGCCAGTGTGTTACAGATTTCCTGGGAAGGAGGGATAGAGTTTTTGGTGGCAGATGGGCAGGAGAATTCTTTAACAATGCTGAAGACTTCCTTGCTGCGGTTGGTGCTTGCTTCGATGCGGTCTGCTATGGCATGTCTTTTCGTGTCCTTGAGGAGTTGTTGGTATTTGCTGAGGGCTGACTTGAAGGAGGATCGGTCTGTGGGGTCTCTGCTGGTGCACCATCTTCTTTACAGTTGTTTGCAGTTGTGTTTTAGGGTCCTGAGTTCTGGTGTGTACCAGCTGGCTTGCTTGGTGCCTCTGCTGGTTTTGGCCCTGCAGGACGATTACCTCCAAGCAGGGCTCACACTTTTTAGCTAGGTTAGTGCACCCCCAGAATAAAAATTATTGCTAAGGGCAGTACTAGACCTTTTTTAAACTACACTGCACACTCACTACACTACCCTGTCCACATACCCTCACACACCCAACAGCTTCATCAAAAAAAGATCTCCTCTAAAGAGCCCATTTGCGGGTGCCCGTTGGGCATTGCAGCGCCGACCCGACGAGGAGCAGGCCCAATGATGAAGCATGACATCCTCCGGGGTGTGTGAGGGCAATCCATAACAGACCTGAACACTTCTTCACATATAGGAACTGCACATTGACATTTTTCAACTTGCATTTGGTGTACCAGCACTGTGGCCTCCATTAAGTAGGTCGTCGGGTGAGTGAGGGGCACTGGGTGACCGGAAGCAGAAGGCAAGAGTTTGAAACAGTGGGAATGTGAGCGGTGAGGTGGGCCAGCTCGCTGTGAAAAAATTAAAGAAAATCGAGCAGTAGTGAATAATGTATTGCACAACAGTATTCAAACAATGAGAAAACTGTATTATTAGTAAGTGTTGTGGGCAATACTATACAGTTACTATAAAGGCTAAACTAAACAGTAGATGAAGGGATATCCTGACCAGCGACTATGATAGATAAAATGTTATCTTGACACACAATATGGCAGTTCCAGGAGCTGAGCAAGTTACATTAAAGTGGGGGAGCAGCAAGCAGCAGTAAGTGGGGGGGAGGGAAGTGCACGGCACACAGAGGCATTATCAGGGAGACCTGCTCGAATGTAGCGGGGGAGCTGGCACAAGGACCTGCTCCTAACATACATAAGAGACTACAGAATCTTCCAGGCCAGTCCATTGTGTCAGGATGTGGGTCCGTTTTGGAACTCTTCTGTCAGTATACTGATTTCTTTCTGAAACCCTGGGTACCCAAGAAAAATCCTATGTAAGGGACTGTGCAGTCTTTAGTTCCCGCTGGGAGGACCACCTGTTATGGCTTTGGGAGAACCATATAATGGTTCGGGGAGAAGGGCCACATGCCCTCATCCTCTTCAAATCATGATGTGGCCCCAGGGGATGGAGTCCCCGAGGCAATGTAATGGCTCAGGGTGGGGAGCTGCACACCCCGTCCCCTAAAATAATAATGAGGTAACCACAACCAGGGTGATTACAATTGAAATGAGCTGGGCAATCCTTGTTTTCCATTTTGCTGCTGATTCATGGATTCACCACAGATCCGTGGTCCCATCAGAAAAAAAAGGTTTTTGGCCATGAAGGAGAGTGGGGCATCTTGGACCACCCCACCAGGTTAAATGAGTCAAGATATCCCTACCCACCCCCATGTTTTTTTAACCTTTTTTTCAGGACAGGGGAACAAGTCCCCAAGTGCTAAAATGGCTAATGCAATGTCTTTGTTGATATTTTGGCAGCCAATCATTTCTTATCTTCATATCTGTCAGGTCCTCTGCAATGTGAAATATACACATATTTTCAACCTTAATTTTGAAAAAAACTACTAAACAGATTTACAGCAAATCACAAAAAACATGCTTTTTAATCAAGATTTAGCTTTCTGCTAAATGTGGTGTAATTCCTTTTTATGTTGACAAGAATTACCTAATATTAGGGCACAATTGGACATCTTTGAGATTTGGGTTCCAGGAGTGGTGAAACTTAAAAAAGTTTTAATGTAAAATCTATATGGGAACAGTATAAAACGCCCCTTGGCATCTGCTCCAGGCTCCTTCAGGTAACTGAATAGACTCTGGAATATAATCTAAGAGATTCTGCACAAACATTCAAATTCTATTCAAGACTTAGTCACCATTAGCACTTACCTCACCTCCCCATTTTACAATCTTAAAACATACTCTAATAAAACCAAAACAAGTATGAAACAAACCTAAGCCTGCTTAGAACCAAAAAGAAAAATGATACAGTGAACTCAATGTAAAACATATCCTTCAAAGTAACTAAGAACACTTGTGTGTCTTTTGATCCTTTCACCCCCAAGCATTGAACAACCAATGTCTGACACAGTCACATCTCCATTACCAAACGACGACACACACATTCACTGTCAGAACCAACAGCCAAGATTTTGTCTGAGCATGCAGAGACTTCAACAAATCTTTCACTGACAAATGTCTCTCCAAACACACCTGATTCATACCTACAGATGTTGCTCATGGAATTAATAGACAAGTTGACACTTTCACTATTAATCTTAGCAGCACTTTTTTGGTCTACTACTCACCATTTTCTACTCTAACAGCATGCTTGGAAACTTAAATGATCCATGTTCTAAGATAAAAGTTTGAGATCCCTAACTTTTCGCCTAACAGTCTTCTAACTTTCACTGCATCCCCCACACAAAAATCAATCTCCTTCCTTTCCATCAGTATATTTGTGTTTACCTTTACCCTGTGTTTTTCTGACTCTTTGACTAACTTCTCTAATTTTTGGAATCCTAACCCCAACATGAGTCTTTTCCAAAAGACAACTTGGAGACAACTCATTTGAAGTAAATCACCTTCTCGGCAAGACAAAAGGGGCAACCCCTGTAGTGCAACTAAGAGTATTATGATATGTCCATAATCTGTTAGTTACCATTTCCAAAATGACCACACCAGCTGAATAGTGTCTTTCAACATTCAAGCTATTCTCTCCTCCTTACCATTGCCTTCTGGGTTATACAAAGCCACTGAAAGATGTCTAATCCCTAAATACATTGCCAAGGATTTGAATTGTACACCATTATCTATAACCAAGCATTTTGGTACACCGTCTCTCTGAAATAACCATCTAAAAAATTCAAGGACAGTATTTGTGCTACGCTCCTTCATAAACTTGTATTCAACCCATTTGGAGTGACAATCAACAATAACCAAAGCATATCTCATGTTATCCTTCAAATTATACATAGGTCCATTGAAATCGAAACCTAGGTTTTCACACGGTAAACCTGGGAATGTCACTGAGGATAACTGAGAGTTAGAGATTCGAAAAGATTTATCTACCACCCTACACGACCTACAAGAAACACCTCCACTTCTGTGTCCTTGCCCGGCCATAATAATAAGTAAGCAGTCTTTCTTGGTTACAGTCAAACCAAAATGCCCAAGATGAGCAAAGTTCACCAATTATGCCCTTATGTTAGCTAGCAGAACTAGAAAATTCCCTCTCATAATCAACCCATCTTCTAGAAACAACTCATCTCTCACCATAAAATATGGTTTGATTTCTTCACTAAAACTTTTTTTCCTGGGCCAACATTCTACTATGTATTCTCTCAGAGCAGCTTGAAAAGCATCATCACTACTAAAATGTATCCAATCCTGTTACATTATGACATTTTCTTAAAACAGCACACTATCAGCCAAAGAAGTCTGTCCTATCATTCGTTCCCCCTTGAATGTGCTTCACCCTGAAACTGAAGTCCTACATTTTGGACAACAATCTTATCAGTCTAGAACTAGCTTTACTACAACTTTTCTCATTCAATAAGAACACTAAAGGTTTGTTAATCAGTAACTAGCAAACATTATCTTTCCCACAAGTATGTTGAAAAATTATTGAAAGCCCAAACACAAGCTAGCACTTCCCTTTCTATTATACTGTAATTTCTTTCTGCCTTGAAGAAACACCTAGAAGCAAAAACTATTGTGTGTTTCTTTGCCATCTATCATTTGACTCAAGCCCTACACCACTCGCATCCACAGTCAAAACTGAACTGGCATCATCCCTAAAAGTGTATGATGCTGGGGCATTGACAATTTAAGAGTTTAAACTCTCATACACTACATTCTTCTCTATCTCCCATATGCACTTTGCATTGCACCTTAACAATTTCCTCAAATGCTCCGTCTGTAGTGCAATTTTGTCCACAAAATGTGAATAGTATTCGAATAGTATTCACACAAACCTAGAAATTAGTGCAATTGGTCTTTATCTTTTGGTACAAGCCTTTCAAAATTGTTTCCACTAAATCAGACTTTGGTTTGATTCCTTCTGCAGAAATATTATGACCCAAAAATCTACCTGTTTTACCAAAAACCAACACTTCTTTACTGTGAAACCATGCTCTTGTAATGCTTTCAAAACGTCCCCCAAAACCCGGATATGATCAATTGCTGTGTCAGTAAAAATAAGGATGTCATCCTGGTAGGCCAAAACTTTTTTCATCTCTGCAAAGATTCAGTACATCAATTTTTGAAAAAATGATGCTGATGAGGCTAGCTTGAAAGGCATCCTAAGGAATCTAAAGTCCCGAAACAGAGAATTGAAGGCTGTGAGAGAACAAGAGCCCTCAGTGAACTCAACTTGGTTACAGCTCTCAAATCCAAAGCTCAGAATACTTTACCTTTCCCTAACTGGGCTAAAATCTCCTGTATTTTGGGCAAGGGAAAACAATCAACCAAAATGTTCCTATTCTAAGACCTAAGGTTCACACATGATCTTATTTCTCCTGTTTTCTTTTTTGCCACAACATCCAAAGAGAAGGGTAAACTGGCTCTATTATAATTTCTATACACAGCTTGTCAAGATGTTCTTTCAATTTACTCTTTATACTACGTCGGGAAACTTAGTACTATTGTAATGGTAACAGGTTTCAAAATGATTCTGTGTTCATAACCGTTCACAATACCTACCCTATCTATGAACAATGACTTATACATGTGCAATAAATGTTCTAGGGAGTTACTCTGAACACTAGAAATAAAAACCAATGAAATTTAAAATTCACTACCTGGCCTCAAAATCACTCCAAAAGTCACTTGATCTCTTCCCCCAAGTACACTGTATCCTTTTGTGGCTCCATACATTTTGTGTGTAAATTTCCTCTATTATTGTACTTTACAATTTCTAGAAATATCCTATCATATCAATTTCATTACCTCCAAATGCTACTATATGTATATCAGGAGGATACAATTCCACACGACTTCACTCCAACCAATGCAATTTATCTGTCACTATATCGTAACTAGGGGTGGGCAGAGCTCACGGAGTTTACTCCGTGGAATTCCTCAGAGTTACTGTACACAAGCACTGGAGTGAAATCAGAGAAGCATTACATGCAGATGGACAGGGGGCAGCAGTACCTCTCTCTATGGGAGTCTCATAGGGACATCACTGCCTTCCCCTGTTTGGGCGCAGCGCGCGCCATGTGCATAGAGAGGGACACTGCACAGTACATACTTATCAGTCAGAATTGATGATAATGTACAACTGCAGTTACAAAAACAGCACTGTTAAAAGGCAGTGCTTGTGCGTCTTACTGGTTTCACCGTCAGGAGAAGTGATAACATGCATCTGCAACCCCGACATGAGGGCGATGTTAAAAACACATTACGTTTCTGAAAGACAGCATTGCACAGTACTCAGCCTGCAGTGTCTGTGCATTTCCTTCCGAATTAAATAAACATATTGGCTTACATAGCAATGCAGACTTGCTGACTGGTAGTTGGTGTTAGCCATGTAGGAATCAGCCAGCTTCTGAAACTGGCGTCCTCTTCTTTGCTCAAGTTAGAACTGCATTGCGTTCTCACCTTGCCCGTCAATGGAAGCCAGGCACATGAGGAGGGGCTATCAAAGCTCAAAGGTGGCAGTAAGTGTATGGGAGTACTGTGGAACCACCACGGAAGGGGTGAGCATGCTGAGAATATGCCCTCCTCCAGACAGGGCCTTCAGATATGGAAATACCACAATCAAGCAGCTAAAACAAGGCGCAGGCACTATTCTTACTTTGAAATGCACAGGAGGTGAAATCAGCACTATTTTACAGCCCCAGGGTTGTAGAGAGGACACATATTCAATTTATTTTCAGCCTAAATAGGGCTGTTTGAAGGCAGCTTCCTAGACAAATTGCCACAATATTTAATGCACAATTTTAATACTCGGAAACAAGGGTTGGTATAGTTATTTGTTGCTGTTCTATAGGGAGTGCACGAAATTAGTTCCATGTTGGGAGGACCGGGAGCAGTCGCCTAGGATCCACATGGGAAATTTCCCTTGATGCAGGTTTGACTACAGGGGTTTCCCCTCCCCTCCTCCCATGGGGCAAGTAGCATTGGTATC